>CM070714.1:38090047-38690047 GCA_036346275.1 Otatea glauca | reverse complement strand
TTGAGCCACTCAGCAGAGAGATGGCGGTGATCACCGAGCGACTTGCGTGTGTGACGCCGCACGTCACGCCGCGGCCGCGCCAGCGGCACGGCCGTGTCTTGCTGATCCAGGATAGCAGGACGTGTTGGCTTTTGCACGGTGGCTTTCCAGGCGAGGAGCGCTGCTGCTTGCTCTTCGAGCGACGTCGCAGCGGAGTTTTGGCGGTAAAAGTGAAGAATTATCCGAAGGCAGAAGGGCTGAAAATTCAGGACAGCTGTGTATGGGCCGAACACTGCTCGTGCAATCGTGTGTTCTTGTGACTGTAAAGCAGGTCTCTTGAGGCCCAAACATCCACGTATCGACCAATTCGGGCTCCACTTCTGCTGTTTTAGCCCAACTCCTCCCACCTGCCAGCGTGGAATTTTTTTTCTTTAATATTTCTTTTTAATGTTTTTTTCAAATCTCGACGTTCGGGCTGAGAAATTGCGGTTTTGGTCGCTCATAACCCGTGTATGGGGCGATCGCCCCATACACGGGCGATAGGTTGCCTCCCTCACAGCGGTATAACGGCTCCAAAACAGCTAGTTGGAGGTGGGCCCCCTGTCGCCCGAGACAGGGGCGATCGCCCAAGAAAGGGGCAACAGGGGGCATTTAAAGGCAGTGCTCGCTCGCGGAGGCAGGCAGCCGAGACAGAAGAAAAGGAAGAAGAAGAGAAGAAGAGAAAGAAGAAGAGGGAAAAAAAAGTCGATTCGTCGTTTCTGCGAAGGTATTTTAACAAAAAAAATTTATGATTGTTTAGTTATGTAGAAGTTAAATGTACCATTTATTATTTAGAAATTTTAGGATTTTGTAGCGTTTAGAAAATTTTGTAGGACTGTGTGTTATTAGAATTTTAATTTGGCATTTAATATTTAGAAAATTTAGGATTGTGTAGCGTTTAAAATTTCTCGGATAGTGTTGTTTAGAAATTTCTCGGATAGCGTTTAGAACTTTAATATAGTATTTAGTTTTTAGAAATTTCACGATTGTATAGTATTTAGTACGTTACAAATTTATTGTAGTATTAGAAATTTATTGTAGTGCTTTGAAAATTTAGGATTGTGTAGCGTTTAGAATTTCTCGGACAGTGTTGTTTAGAAATTTAATGTCGCAGTTCATATTTAGAACTTTAATGTAGTATTTAGTTTTTAGAAATTTTAGGATTGTATAGTATTTAGTACGTTACAAATTTACTGTAGTATTCAATATATAGAAAGTGAATACAGTGAAAATAGTAGGCAATATTTACAAATTTAATTGGTAGGGTTAATGTAATGTGGCACAAATATAATGTTAGGCCATATGGTAGGCAAGTCGAATTACTTATTTATAGTCAAATCACTTATTTATAGTCGTATTTTGTAGTACGATCAATGTACGTTTTGTATATTGTATTTTAGAGTAATATTTTTTCGTCGGACGTTGCAGCATGTCGGAGAAATTGTATTTTCAAATATTTTACGGAGATGGAGAGATAGCACAGGGGGCGGATGGGGTGGATTTATCATCATTTTCAAGAGTAAATGCAGGGCATATGCGAGATCGAAGCGATAGGACATCTGAGGGTTTGTTGGAGTGGATATCTCGGATGTTCAATTTGGATGCCCAAACTGTTCAGTTGCGGGTCAGAGCAGTAGTGAGTCATATGCAAGACTGTTTTTACGGAGAGTTGATTCCTATTAACTCGACATCAACATGGAGGAATTATGTTGGTTTTGCCGTAGAGCGGGGTTGGTCGCTTATGTTGTTGGCACAGTGCTACCCGGTAGTTCGTGATGTCGGGGTGGACATTGCGGGGGAGGGGACGTCAAATGTAGAAGGATGCGAAGAGAAGGTGGCGAGGAGCCCGGAGACCAGGAGCACGAGACTGGCGGTGGCGAAGGGATCGGGAGGGCAGAGGAGACAGTGGTGGAGGCGCGAGGGGTGGCCGATGATGGGGAGGAGGTGGAGGACATAGTTCACCTGATGGGAAGTGGCCTCGAAGCACTCAGTAGACGTCTAGTTTTAACTTTCAAATTCCTTGCTTGTGGTACTCCTTCCTGTTTTAAGCCGTAATAAAGAGTGAGGCCTACCTTATTTTCCGCAGTAACCTACGATTAGACCTTTGTTATGATATTTCGCATGCTGCCGAAAAGGCTTAAGCGTTTCATTGTTGTCTCGACCATAATACTTTGGGTTATTGCACTGGCAGGATTAATATACAAAGCAAGGTGTAAATAAAATATTTTCCCGTCATATGGTACTGCATATATCGAAGAGCAAACCTGAGCCGTTCTCCCTACAAATTACATTTGAACATGATATTTCGTGGACTGCCGAAAAGGCTTCAGCGTTTCATTGTTGCGTCGACCATAATACTTTGGGTTATTGCACTGTCAGAATTAATATGCAAAGAAAGGTGTAAATAGAATATTTTCCCACCATAGCGTACTGCATATATCAAAGAGCAACTCTGGCATGTTCTCTCAACAAATTACATTTAAAAATGATATTTAACGGGTTGCCGTAAACGCTTAAGTATGTCATGCAAATGAGGCTACTTACAGTCATTTGGTTTATTGAACTGAGTTCATTCCTAATTTTTTCCCCTAAAATGGGAAACCTAACACCCTACGAACAAGACATATTCATTTCAGAATTTTTCGAGGTATGGTTCGTATAATTTGTTCATAATGCACTAAATAGTGTTTAAGTAAAATTGATTTATACAATTTAAATTTGCATAACACATAGTACTTTTCACAACATAATTCAAATCCTTATATATTAATTAACATTTCAAAATTTATCTTGTTCTAGTTGAACCTCCCAGGTAATGCGACTGCCCCTAATCGCCTGTTGGTCCGGAACCGACGATTTTGGCAAATACATATAGTGCTTCTAACTTATGAAATATTTTGGCCAACACATATAAAATATTACAGTAAATCAATACTAAGAGGTACCACGTACTTAAAGATCAGTGTTTGTAACTTATGACCATTTTCGTTAAAAATTATTTATAATCAATACTAAGAGGTATCAATTCTTTAAAGATTTAAAAAATTAAAATACATCAGTACTATGAGCATTTTCGTTTTTTCTGTCCTATTGATTATTCTCGAAAAATTAATTAGGAATTAAAATTAAAAAAAAAATCGGCCCTGCCCACCCGTCGCCCAAGCAGGGGGCGATCGCCCCTGCCTCGGGCGATAGGTGGGACTCCCCCGCCTCCTGCCGTTAGTCAAGCTTCTGCCGTTACATAATAGCGACTAATCGCCCGCCGGCACCCATTTTTGCAATTTTTCAGCCGGGACGTCTAGTTTTGAAAAAAAGAATAAAAAGAAATATTAAAGAAAAAAAATTCGCCAGCGTGCACCTCTTCTCCGGTTCTCCCTCGTCGCTGGCGCCATAGCCGTCCGCCGTCGCCAAAACGCCTGGTGATCGATGCCGCCATAGACGAGGCCGCATGCTTCACTGCCAATAATGAGTGGTTTCGCTTTCTTCTGTTGCCCGTGCCAATTTTTTTCTTCTATTTTACTCGGATGCTTTTCCCTTCGATTAGGCGGTGAATTGGGAATTATTTTCTATTCAAACTGGGAATTATTTCCAGTTATTCATGTCTGCTCTGAAACTCCATAACTCGTACGGCTGAGCTATCAAGCTTAGCTAGTTAGTGGTGTTTTTTTTTGAGAGAGATGAGTGATTGACTGCTTTATTGGATATATATGTTGAAACAACCGTAAATTTTTATTAACCAAAATTGAGTCATTAAATTAATTCATCAGTAATTAAACACAATCAGGTAACATTGATTCATTGCATATAGTAATTATTACAGAGCTATTCAATTAAAAGAATTGCATTAAATAAAAATTTAATTTACAGTTACAACACGTTTACAAGAATGATTAATTATAAAAGTATAAATAAAAATTCTACAGATGTCTAATATATTCTTGCGTCAGAAATCCTTCGCTAGCATGCAATTTAATAAAAGATGCATTTATTAGTAGAGGTAAAAAATTAATAATGCAGAATAGAATTAAATAAACCTAATTTGAGTTAGAGATTGTTGTCAGCCCGGAATATTTGATATTGCTCACTAAAGTACCAGATATTGTCTGTGGGCCAATTCGGCACCTCTAGCAATTTATTTGTATCATTTGATAATTTATACAAACCTGTTTTAAGAAGTAGACGCACGTATTTTAGAAAATATCGTGCGGTAGAAACATTTTTACCCTCAGTTAGAGAGCACAGTGAAAAAAGATAGACTTGGAGCACTGCTCTTTAGAGACAGCGCATGCAAGCCAAAGACTTCCATCGTAAGCCATCAAGCCTCATCCATTTAAGCCGGGGTTAGAAATCTCGACGAGATCTCGTTCTTCGAAGCTAGACAAAATGTAAGAATGCCGGCCGAATTCAAAAATTCAAAAGAATTTGTATTGCTACATTAATCTCGTTTTTCTCGGCGAGATATCGCTCTTACCATCTATAAGGTCGTGGATGCCGACTAGAGTGGGTGAATAGGTGGCTTTAAAAATTCTTCTACAAATCTCTACAATTAAATTCACCCCTAATTACCCTTATGCCAAAACCTTAACAACAATTAATGCGAAAGCGATAAACTAATGTTTTGACAATCAAAGCCTAATTTCTCTAGGCTCACTATGTGCACTAACTAATTATGTATCTAACAATAAATTGCAATAAAAAAATAAGCAATCAATCAATTTAATTATACGAATATAAATTGCTTGAATTTAAAGAATAGAATGCAAACACAAGAGACACGATACTTTTCACTGTGGCGTTCGGAGACTTGCCGGTCTCCCCTAGTCCACGTTGAGGTTAGCTCAAACACATTGGACCGGCTCTACGAATTGAGCACCCACTTTGAATCCACTAGTGGTTGCTCTTTCCCCCTCCGGGTAGACGAGCACCGACCTTCACAACTTTACCGGGGCTTCTCATAATCTCCGTTGAGAGCTCCCGCACACGACACCTCCACACGCCGTCTAGGTATCAGCAAACACCAAGAGTAACAAGTCAAGCCTTCCGCTTGAACTTCACCTAGTGCAATACATGCACTCCGGTGACCTCCTAAGTACAACACATGTAATAGAATCCACCTCAAGTGCAATACATGCACAAGAGGCCCTCAATCCACTTCCTAATTGCAAGACATGCAATTAGGGCTCACTCTTAGCTCAAGAGACAAATAGGAGAAGGCAACACATGCACTTCACTCCCACAAACACCCAAATGAACCAGCAACACGCACATGCCCCCAAGGCCTCCTTTTATAGCCTCCAAGCCAAAACTAGCCGTTGGGGACGAATTGAGCAAAGTGCCTAACAAACCCGGTGCTACCGCCCAATTGGTTCCGGTAGCACCGGTCTCCTCGCCAATAGCTAGAAAACTAGCTGTTACAGAAAATCCAGTAGCATCGGCCTTGGACCCCGATAGCACCGGATTGCCAATACGCCCAAAAACAGCTCTTGGGTTTTTCCACACCGGAGGGGCCCCGGTGCTACCGCACCCCGGTAGCACTGGACATATCTCGGTAGCACCGGCCTTACAGACTTTGTCGAGCACCCTCTCTGGATTTTTCACAACGCCAGAGGGACAGTAGCACCGGACCTCCGGTGCTACCGGCCTCACAAGGGCGGTAGTACCCGCCGAGAGGCAGTACCGGCTCCCATAAGTGGTACCGCTGGCCCAGCAGTACTACTGGTCCTATATGGGCAGTACGACCGACCACAGAGAGAAAACACGGTTTTTCACAAAAACTTTTCTCCAAAACTTTCAAAGATTGATTCTTTGAGCTATGCGAGGATCAATACATGATCACAACACTATGCAAAACACATTTGCATATGTTAATCACATACTTCAAAGAATCCCATTAAAGTTCACTTTATTTGCAAAAACACATTTGCAAATAAACCACGAACCTATGAAATCAACCCTCTAGCAATGTAAGGATCAACACATGATCCCGACACTTTGCAAAACACATTTGCAAATACCAACACATGCTCTAGGATCGAAACCCATAACTTCCATTTTATTTGCAAAACACATTTGCAAATAATAAATCAACACTTTGCAAAAATATATTTTGCAAACACAAAACATAAACCAAGCTTAACCTTGTGATGGTCAACACATGATCCAATCATAAGCTAAAACACCAAAGCGTGAGCTCTCTATTTGCAACACATGCAAATCTTAGCTCTATGCAACCACTTTAAACCAAATAGCTTGAGCTCTCTCCTTTTGCAACACATGCAAAACTTAGCTCCAAGCAACAACCACATGAACAATATTGCATAAGCTATCTTCCTTTTGTAACACATGCAAATCTATAGCTTTATGCGAAAACCAAATCAATTAAGATTCAATAAGAAGCAAGCATGAGCTCCCTTATTTGCAACACATGAAAATACTTCGCTCATGCAAAATCCAATGCACGAGCTTCACCCATTCGCAACACATGCCAAATGGTTAGCTCCATGCAAACACCAAACAAGAGAGTGAGCTAGAGTGAACCAGATTGAGTTCATCAACACATGATGAAACTCAAACTAAAAGACTTAACCCCTCTTAATACTACGGCAATCCTAACTAGCAACCCGGTCTCCCATTCAAACACCGAGACCGATAAAAGACTGGGAACACATCCTTAGCCCTAGCTAGTTATACCTTTGCCTCTAGCGATCCACTTGGAGCTTTTGTGATTTCCAATCATCTTTTCTTCAAGATCGAATCTTCTTCTTATTATTCATCAACACAAGATAAACCTTCTCTAGCACTTCTCTTCACTTCGGGATCAACTCTTGAAGTTCATCAACACATGATGACTTCTCGTTCCCGATTTTTTATCTTCTTGGACTCAACCTATTTCACCACTCATTGAAGATCGTTAGTCCAACAAACACGGTTGTCTCAATCATCATTTGCACTCCATTAACACATAATGAATACCTCTAAGATCAATTGAGCACAACCCAAGTCAATTTGAAAGATTAATTGTGTTATGAGTATTTTGATGCAACTAATGCTTCATTATACTAAAAAACTTTTCGCTTTTCCTTAATCAACAAAGAGACACTATCAACACATGATAAAATGTTCTTTGATTGATTGAAAAACAACCGAACTCGATTTAAATTTCATTTAAATTGACATGAGTATATATAACTACATAAGTTTCATATACTCAATATGATGATTAGTAATGATCTAAATATATTTGAGTGATGGAAATGGATCAATACATTTAGACCATCAACTATAGAACAAACTCCACTAAGTATGTGCATATACCTAATTAAACATGGAATCAATATGCACATAATAAATCTTAGATTGTATATAAGTTAATTCTATATTAACATGAGTATACTATAACTATACAAGTTATATATACTTAAAAGATTGTTTCAAAGTCTTAATCTTTTATATTATATGACAAGAGGAAATAGATCAATACAATTGAAATATTAAGTTAAATTATCAACTCTCTCTAGATGTGTGCATTCATGTATATATAGATTTGAAAACATAATTCATATATTGAGGTTAATACAATGGAGAAATTCATAATTTAACTTGAATCCTAAGTATTCATTAAGACAATAGAGTGAATATAAGTGCATACCTTGGGTTTTATATTTTCCATACAAATTTGAGACTAATAAGAATGAAGCTCAATAGACATGTTAGACTCATAATAATTAGATTTGTTATTAAACAATTATTAAGCATTAATCTAAAATCAATCGTCAAAACCATTCGGAGCTTGAACTTACACCGTCCGGTACCACGACATTTTCACCTGGAATTTGAAATTTGATGTCCGAATTTGACCGGATGTAGGTCAATTACGGTGAAAAAGTGATATTCCATGCTAATTTGTTGAAAAACCATCAATGCGTCGTCAGTGCAGACTGCAGAGCGCTTGGCGTCGTTCTGGCTGTTCCCGCTTCGCTTCGTTCTTGCACTGCAGTAATTTCGGAACGCGTCGTTCCCCGCGCAGCATTGTGTGAACGCGTCGTCCTCGTTGTTCCCTCTTCGCTTCCCGCGCGGTGAATGGCGTCGTTTCCCGCTTCGTTCCCTGCGTTGCCCCGCGTGACACCCCGCGTGACATTTAGGGCATGTAAAATAAGACCACGTCAGCTGGCTCTTAGTCTGTACACATCAGTTTTGATCTATGTGGAGGAGTGAGAAAAGAAGAGAGAGAAGAGAGCTAACTCTTATTTAGTAGTCAGCTTTGCACGGGAGCATAGGTAGATCATTTATATACAAGAGAGAAAAGATAGTTATTGCACAACATCTAGAGACAACGTTTAGAGACAATTATTATACAAATCGATTTTTAGCTTACTATTAGTCAATAGTTGATTTTGCTATTGTATTTGCCCTTAGGATTTGAGCCTGAGCTTTGAACCTCCAGAAGAAAAAGGGCCAGCAAGAGGCGTCTAGGCGTCGGGCGGCGCGACGCGCGAGGCGCAAGCGGTACAAGAATGAGCCTCCGGCATTTTCGTCGTCTGCGAACGGACAAAATCACGTACAGTCGCAGTAGTGACTGCCCTGTCCCTCTCCTTAGTCCGGAGGCCACGGCTGCGCAGGACGACATGCAGGGAGGCGTTCCGACTTCAGAGCCCCACCAAGGGAGCCCGATCCGGCGATCCCTCACCCTGGTCTCGAACTGCCGGCCTCACCAGGATTCGAGCTGTACTGCGTCAATAGCACGGTACCAATTCCAGCTCATTCCCCGCATAGTTGGATTGTTGTGCATTGCTTAGCCATTGAGCAATTTATTTAGATATAGTTGGGTTGCCTAAAAAGGTCGACAATATCAATATTTAAATTTTTTAAAATTTCACAGGCTTTGTAATTATTTGAAATTTTTATGAAAATATTATCAATAAGTCAGGAACTTCTAGAAAAAATTTCAAAATTTTTGAACTTCGTTTCACCCGAATTTTTCACTGCCCAAAATTGCCGAGATCTCGGCAATACCGGAGATTTCGGTCTGAACTCTCGGAAAAAAACCGGATTTGAAAATCCGTTTTTGTGATTCGTTCCGAATTTGACCGAAATTTCTAAATCTCATCCATATTTCGTTGTCCGGTCTCATGCGAGATTTTGAGCAAAACGAGATTTCATTCCTTGATTTAAGCCAAGCTACCAGAATGTTGCTCACACCGGAACTCACAAACTCAAGATAAGCCAAGTTCAGACATTAGCCAACCGAAGCATACAACCAATCAACCATAGATCAAGTGGGAGCCAGAACTCAGGAAGGAAGGAGTCGATAGTGTTGGTTATGATCTTCGGCTCACTAACATCCGAAAATCATGGGGCTTGACCCACCATGACGCGCGTGATCGGGAGCGCTCCAACAGAAATTTGGTTCGGTCCCGTCAACTGGCGCTACAATAAAAGGAGGAGGAGTTGGCACTCGAGATCATTACGATTGATCTCAAGTCTACTACTCCCGACACCCTCACCGATCTGGATTTTAGCGCGAAGTTGACGAAGACCGTCCCCATCACCGTGAAGGTCACGGTATTGTCTTCGTCCCTCATCTACAGACGCAAAAGGCTCCCGACCAAGAACACCTATGGCTTCATCCTCTCCGGGTGAGATGTTCTAATATTCATTTCCGCATTACTTTTGGTGATCATGTCTTAGGCTAGTTCATAATGTTCATGTTTTTCTTAAAACCCTAATGCTAACAGTTGGTATCAAAGCAATCTAGCCTAATCATGTTTCCTTAAGCCCAGTTTAGTCTTGGTTTTTGGCCTTGTGTTCATCGGTTAATGTTGTTTGAGGTCTTTTGCGGCTCGTTTAGCATTGAGAAGGAGGGAAAAAGAAAGATTCGATCCAATCCGAAACCTAAAATCCCCAAAATCTCAAACCCTAGTTCCCCAAATCAAGCAAACCTAAAGATCCTAAGAGGGGTTTTCGGGGCTTACCTCATCGGGTAGTCATCGTCGCCGTCGGCTGCTCCTCGCGTCGTGCTCCGTTCGCCGTCGCGGGCCTTAGTCTCGGCCGCGCCTGCGCTCGGGCTCGTAGCCTTCTCGCCGCCGCCGCGCGACATCGATCGCGCGCGTATGCGCGTCGGTCGTGCGTGCTGCTTGCGCCGCTGGAGCCGCCGCTCGCGTCTGCCGCCGCCGCCGCCTTCGCCTTTCGCCTCTTGCTCGGTCGCCGCTGCGCGTTTTTCGGGGAGGCGGAGTGTTCTGAGGTTAGGGTTCTTCGCCGCCTCGTCTTTTTGTTCCGTCTCGTGCGAGATCCTGGCCGTCGGTTCGCGTCCTCTGCTGCTGCTTCGTTTTCCGCGCGGCCGACGCCTCGCGTGCGTTTTTCGTCGCCTCGCTTCCCTCGCCTGGGCCGCGCGTCGCTTCGCTCTCCGCGCCAGGCCGCCGCCTCGTCTTCCTCCGCGGCGGCGTCGCCTCGCGCCGCGTGGGCCCCGTTCGCGGGTGGGTGCAGCGTCTTGATCTTGGGCCGTCGCGTTGCGCGCGGGCGCGGCGAGTCTTTGGCCGCTGCTTTTCTTGGTGCGGAGTCTTTGGGCGAATGCCTTTGGGCCGTAATTTACGGCATTTAGCTTCGTGAAATCATGTCTTTGAAAAATTGGCTTAGTAATGAAATTGGCTTTGCAAAGTGGTTGTGATTATGGCATGTGTGGTGCTTGCATGTGCTATGTCGATGATTATTTGATATCTTTGGTGATAGCATGGTAATGATTACGCTTGATGCAATGCACTCGTGTGAGTGGTTGCATGGGTGATGTTGAGTCAAGTCGTGGGCTTGTGCTCGGAGTTGTTTCTTGTTTAGTCATGTGCGTGTTGCTCGAGGCTTAACGTGGTCGATGACGGATGGAACTAGGTTCATGGAGGCGAGGTTGGGACTAGATTGAGAGAGGAATCGAGGTCTTGGTGGTCAAGGATATCATGCGAGCGTTCGGGCTAGAGAACATGCACATGGAGGCTGGTTAGTCACGTATTTATAGCATGTGGGCTAGAGCGATGCCTTGGTGGCGAGGGCGACGGATGCCTCTGTGAGGTTCGGATGTCAAAGTGCCTTGGTCGGCGGGACGGCCGGATCCCTGTGAGGTTACGGTGTCCGAGTGCCTTGGTCGACGGGGCGGCCGGATGCCTCTGTGAGGTTCGGTGTCCGAGTGCTCGTTTAACGTCGTAGCTAGACGGTGCCTTGGTCGGCAAGGACGGCCGGATGCCTCTGTGAGGTTACGGTGTCCGAGTGCCTTGGTGGCGGGGCGGCCGGATGCCTCTGTGAGGTTACGGTGTCCAGTGCCTTGGTCGGCGGGGCGACCGGATGCCTCTGTGAGGTTGGTGTCCGAGTGCTCGTTTAACGTCGTAGCTAAACGGTGCCTTGGTCGGCAAGGACGGCCGGATGCCTCTGTGAGGTTCGGATGTCCGAGTGCTCGTTTAACGTCGTAGCTAGACGATTGCCTTGGTCGGCAGGGCGACCGGATGCCTCTGTGAGGTTCGGTGTCCGAGTGCCTTGGTCGGCGGGGCGACCGGATGCCTCTGTGAGGTTCGGGTGTCCGAGTGCTCGCTTAACGTCGTAGCTAGGCGTGAGTGCTCGTTCACCGTCGTGGCTGGGCGTGAGTGCTCGTTTACCGTCGTGGCTGGGCGGGAGTGCTCGTTTACCGTCGTGGTGGGCGTGAGGCATCCTTCTCGAGTCCTCGTCGGGCGAGGGTAGCTGCGAGAGGAATGGCCGCCGTCTATCCCACATGTATACCCCATCGCGGTGTGGGACACGGAGGATGAGCGGCGCGCGTTTACTGCGTTGGTTTGAGCGCCGTGCTCGTGGAGCTAATAGCGGGTAGTCGAGTGGGTCTGGGAGGTCCCGCCCAAGAGGACCCTTCCGAGCGGACGGTCCCGAGTAGGGTGTCTGGCCTGTTGTGGGCGACCCATAAAAACCTTTCTCTACTCAATCCGTATGGACTCTAGGTCGTCGCCGACCCGAAGCACGGTGGCTGGCTATCGCTCATTGATGAGCTCCGGGAGAGTGTGAAGTATGGTCTCGGGCGCGAGTAGAGGTGATTAGGCGTCGGTCGACCTAAGCGAGGGCCCAGTGGGGCTCACCTCATACCGCCCCTTGCTCAAGTTTTCTTTGGCGGCTTTATACCCATCTGGTGGGGTAGGCCTTTTGAACCCTGACTCCTCGCTGGCCCCTGGCGCAAGCCACAAAGCTTTGCCGTCTTGGGGGCGCGGTGATGGCTTCTCGCGCGCCGAGCAACGTTCGGCCTAAAAGCGAGGCAGGAGGTTCTGGGACACGTTGTTCGGCGGCGTCTTTATGGCCCTTGGCGCTGACAAGGCGAGGATTAAAAGCGGAGTGGTATTAGAACCGGAGTTACGGTGGCGCGCGACGAGCGAGGGTGGTCGCGACGCCGCGCAGACAGGCGCTGTTTGGCGGCGTTCGTTAATCCTCTATCATCGCCCGTTAGGTGCTTTGAGTGGTCACGCTTTCTTGCCCTCTCTGTCTCGCCTGCGAAACAAGAAGAGCACAGAGAGCTAAGGAAAAAACCCGACCTTTCTTTCTCACCTTCGATCGTCTCCCCTGTGAAGATGTCGTGGCGGAGTGCTCGCGCAAGACGGCCGCGCTTCGGCTTGGTGAAGAAGGGCTTCCTCATGCGCAGACCTTCCGTTTGGAGGGTGCCGGCCAGGGCTACCACCCGCGGCCGTGGCAGCGAGATCGTGGTGCCCGCCTCGTTCTTCGAGCGGCTTTGGCTGCCACGCACCCGTTCGTCCGGGCTGTTGTTTCATTACAAGGTGGAGGTGCACCATCTCAACCCCAATGGGGTCCTCCACATCGCCATCTTCATCACGCTGTGCGAAGCCTTCTTGGGGATCGAGCGCACCGGCGTTGTGGAGCACTTCTTCGAGCAAGGCTGCGGAAGGGCGAGGCCGTCGGGCCGCGCGCGCCTCAGGTGGCTGGCCCTCGGCCGCCCGGTCGAACACGGAGTACACGGAGGTAAAGCGCCCTCGTCTAACAAAGTGGCGTTAGAATGGCTCTACGTTCAAGCGTCGGCGGCAGCGCCCTCGTTTCACCGGAGAGCTTCCCATGGCGGAGCGGTGGGCGGGGCGCGAAAGAGGGAGAAGAACAAAGCGCCCCGATCGTGGAGCGGTCGGGGCTCAAAGCGAGGGCTCACGGGGGCGTGGTTGTGCGCGCCTTCATGGGGATGCGCGTGCAACCACTTGTGCCTGGCGCACCTGTTCCGGTATCTTGGGCCGTCCGGCCAGGCGAGGATGGCGAACCCGAGCTGGCGCGTCGAGGTGGAGGCTCGGGTGGCGGCCGTTCTGGTGAGCGCCACTGTGGCGCGGATGGCCACCGGAGCCATTCTCGCGGCTTTCGCCGAATCTGTAGCGGTGAAATTCCTTTCTACTTCTCTTTTCTTTGTCCGCCGCACTTGGCCGACATTCCTGCATCCTCTCGAGGGCTCATGGGATGTCTTCCAGCGCCGCTCCCGGGATAAGGAAGCGCGGCGGCCGCCCGGCGAGGCAGCGGCGACTCTCCGCAAGAAGCGGAAGGAGAAAGGAGGAGGAAGAAAAGGAAAGGCAGCAAGCCTTGTGGCGAGATGTGTCGAGACCACCGCCGTGGGGACAACCTCCATCGGTGGCGGGAGTGCCTCGGCCACCCCTATGGTGGGTTTTTCACGACCTACCGTGGCGGCCCGAGCGTGGACTCGGCCGGCGGCATCACGGGCCCGTGGCCACGGATCCCAGTGGGGGGTGATCTTGCGCTTGCGGTCGTCGCGCGTCTCGGTGGAGGTGGCCGAGGCGGCCGTGGACTGCCCATGGCGGGGGCGGCAAAGAGAGCGCGCGTGCCACGCACCCGCTCGGCCTTGTAAGTGTATTATTATTTTATTTTTGGAGCATTTTCTTTTGGTAAAGCCGCCGAGTGACTCTTGAATCTTTGCAGCGTCGCGGCGCCTATCTTGGGGTGATCGTGGGGCGTGCCACATCGGCCCCGCAAATGTGGCGCGGTGATTTGGTGACCGGTTGGGTCGGCGAAGGTCGCGGCGTCGGCGTCCGAGGGCGATCGCCTTCGAGGGGACGAGCCCACCCGAGGTCGTGCGAAGAAGAACTTCCGCCGCCTCGTGAGACCCCTCCGGACGGCGTGATCGTCGTTTGAGGATGAGACAATGGCGTTGCGGTGATCGCGCCCGATCGTGGCGGGCCGGCGGCGGAGGTGCCCGACCCTCGCCCCGGGGAGGTGCGTGCCGATGCCCCTCGGCGCAGTCGCGAGGGGATTCTGAAGGTTGACCTCGTCACCCTTGCCCATGGTGCTGGGCGGGTGGCGTCCGCCCGAGCAGGCGGCGCGAGGCGCGCGGGTGTAATTCGGTCGGGCATCATGGGTGAGGCGGAGGAAGCGAGTGGGCCACCCGCCGGCAAGCGCTACTGACGCGAAGCGAGATAGGCGGATCCGTGAAGGTCGGCCCTTGCTCTGAAGTCTTCCACGGTGGCTGGATATGATGGTCGAGAGTCCGGCCGATCGCCCGGTAGGTCGGTAGAAAAAGTTACGATTCGTTGCACATTTTGATAGTTCATCCGTGCGACTAACGGAGTGTCCACATTTTTGCAAAGACTTGCGGGCTCGCCGTCGTCGGTCGAGCTCTGCGGCGCTCGACGATCGTGCGGCGGTGCGGCGGAGAGTGCGATCAGTGCTTGAGCTGCGCCTAGCCCAGAGGCCTGCGCATTAGGCGGTCGGAGGCGGTGGTGATCCGCCAAGGATTTGAAGAGGCCACAAAGGCCCTTCATGATGGCGCCTAGGAGCCAAGGCTTTGAGCGAAAATGGCGGAGCTGGAGTCCTCCTCGACGGAGGTCACCGAGGCCAAGGACGCCTTGTTGCGCGGAGGGATCATGCAGACGCAGTAACACGTCTGCGGACCAGCGGAACAAGGCTCGAGGGGACCATTGCCAGAGTTCGCTCCGGCAGGCGGCCTTTCGAGGAGCCGCCGTGAAGACTTCATCGAGGCGTGAAGTCGGAGCGGCAATCGACCAACTCCGCGGCCGGTAAGTGTCTCAATTCTTCAATTAAGTTTGGAAGTGCGACCCCAGGCGAACTTATCAAAATCTCCGCAATCCGCAGAGGAAGAATCTGGCGTCGCCGTGGAAGTATGACGGCGGCAGACGCCGCGACGTGGCGATCGTGGCGGGGCGAGGCCGGCGGCGTTGAAATTCTTGAGGCGGTCGGGCGAGATGGCGCCGAGTGGAGGCCCCGCAAGGCGGTCGGGTCTGCGGCCGCACCCTTAGGCCGGCGAGCTCGAGTGCCCTTGCCCGTGGCCCGAGTGCGGACCGTAGAAGAGGCGGTGGTCACCGTGCACTGCGCTTGAGCTTCATCGCTACTGGTCAACACCATCTCGTACTACGACGGCATCGACCTCGCGGTGGTGGGGCGGCGTGGCGGGAACCGGATCGACGAGAGATCGATCGGTTCGAGCTCTTGGTTGAGCCGCACGCCGGGAGATCGCCGACCGCATCCCGCCGCGAGCCGCCCTCGAGGAAGCGAGGCGCCAAGAAGGCGAGCGGCGCGGGCGTAAACTATGCTCGGCATGCGCAACGAGCAAGTAAAGCCCCGTGGTTCAAATGCCCCGGCCAAACTCGGAGACGGTGCCGGATCAACGAAGCACACCGACGGAAATCGCTAACGGATCGGTGGACCGACCTACGAAGCCCGCCACCACTTTCGTCCAAGTTCAACCCCAACCGAATGCCGAAATCGCTTGAGAGTTCGGGGCTCTTGACGAATACTAATAAAATGATACCCCAACGGCCGGCGGCGAGCGGTGCCTCAAGCATATCTCGACCCTTAACAGCGCGCGCGCCGCCGCGACCGAATCGCTGCGAGACCGCGCAAGGCATCCGCTCCCGACCGGCCGGGGAAGCGAATCCGACCGACAGACGGCGCTCGAGCCCCCTCTTGGCGGGCGGGATCTCCCGACTCAACCAAACCAAGGTGACGAGCGCCGAGTGCCGCGTGTCGAGTCCTCACCGCCTACCGCCACGTACCCTCGAATAAGGTCAATCGGGCGACTATACAAGGGCGGTGGCTCCTTCCCAAGAAGATCGGTGATTGTAGAAGACAAAGCTTCCGGCCCATCAACGATCACGTCAAAGACGAGCGACGCCGCTCCTCGGCGGCACCAGCGTCACGCACCTCGGCGTCGGCGTCGCAAGGATCACGAGAGGGCAAATACGCTACTTCCCGAAATACCTAACCTCCACGACCACCAAGGCTACCAACCCGGCATGGGCAAGGCGGGTGGCGACGATCCACGGGGCGAAGGACCGGAGCTCCTAGCGTAGGTCACCTCGCTTCCTCCTAACTCTCGATGTAACACGCCTTCCTTACGTATAAAAGGAGGCGGGGCTAAGCGATCGGGGGCAACGAGCAAGAACAAGAAAGGAGAGAGCGCTATCAAACCCATCTCGCTAAGCCATTGGCATTCTCGCTTGTAAAACTTTGTGCGATCATCCGTACCAAGAATAATACAACACCACCACACACGAGCAGGTAGGGACCTTGGCCGAACGGTATACATCTTGGACTCACGAGTCTAACCATTCAGGAGTGGAGCGCGCGACCCCTAGACTTACAAATTTACTTGCCGGCGCTCGCGCCGGCGATTCTTGCGAATACTAATAAAAGGATACCCTAACAGCGCGCCCGCCCGCGCCGACGAATCGCTCATGAGACCGCGCAAGGCATCCGCTCCCGACCGGCCAGGAAGCGAATCCGACCGACGGCGCTCCCGACCCATCTTGGCGGGCGGGATCTCCGACTCCAACCAAACCAAGGTGACAAGCGCCGAGTGCGCGTGTCGGTCCTCATCGGCCTACCGCCACGTACCCTCGAATAAGGTCAATCGGGCGACTATACAAGGCGGTGGCTCCTTCCCAAGAAGATCGGTGGCGTAGAAGACAAAGCTTCCGGCCCATCAACGATCACGTGCGAAAGACGAGCGCACGCTCCTCCCGGCGGCACCAACGTCACGCACCTCGGCGTCGGCGTCGCAAGGATCACAGAGGCAAGTACGCTACTTCCGGAAATACCTAACCTCCACGACCACCAAGGCTACCAACCCGGCATGGGCAAGGCGGGTGGCGACGATCCACGGGGCGAAGGGCCGGAGCTCTAGCGTAGCTCACCTCGCTTTTCCTCCTAACTCTCGATGTAACCCGCCTTCCTTACGTATAAAAGGAGGCGGGGCTAAACGATCGAGAGAGAAACGAGCAAGAACAAGAAAGGAGAGAGCGCTATCAAACCCATCTCGCTAAGCCATTGGCATTCTCGCTTGTAAAACTTTGTGCGGTCATCCGTACCAAGAATAATACAACACCACCACACGAATGGAGTAGGGACCTTGGCCGAACGGTATACATCTTGGACTCACGAGTCTAACCATTCAGGAGTGGAACGCGCGACCCCTAGACTTACAAATTTACTTGCGGCGCTCAGCGAAACGCCGGCGGTTGGCGCGCGGTAGGGGCCTTCGGCGTCTTCATCACCATCTCGGATTCCGTTTATCTCACGATGGCATCCACCGCTGCGGCGGCATGGCATGGCGGGAACCGGATCCGCTTTGGCTCCTCGACCGCCGTCACCCCGACGGGAGGGCTCACGCTTCGTCCCGTCGTCTCGGAAGACAGCGCCGGCCGAAGCTTGGGCGTCCTCTCGGCGACCGCTAAGCTCGGCAGGCGCCCGCAGCCCCGGCGGAACCCGAGGAGTGCTCGCGCGTGATCGCGAAAACTCCGAGGGCGGCGGTGACCATGTCACCCGTAGGCTCGCGGATCGGTGGCGATGGCGGCTACATGCCAACCTCCGTCCACGAGTTCTTTGGAAGACTCTTCCGACCACGGCTCCAGCTCGACGCGGAGTATCCCGCCCGCAGCGGACACTCGCGAGTGCAACGTGGCGGGCACGGCCGATTTGGTCGTAGCCACCGCGACTCTGACGGTCCCCGTCCGCGACCGAGGCACGGGAGGGGAATACACCAGCGGCTGTGGCCTGAACCTTCAGGCTCGCGGCCCGAGCTCCAACGGCAACGCGAGAGGAGGAGGCGCGGCGGCCGAGCTCGGCCGGCTCGAGCCGACTGAGCGAGGATGAGCCGAGCCCGCGCAAGTCTTTGGCGGCAACGCGCGCGCGCGCCAAGAACACCACAAGTTGGGGCGAATCCGCGCCCCAGTTTTCCCTCACGCAAGCCAAAGCGTGGGCTGCGGCCGCAATCTTGCTCGAGGCCTTCCGAGCCCGCAAACCCGAGGCGAGCTACCTACGGAAAACCGGGTGGTGGAGCGCGCGTGGCCGTCAAAGACATCTGAGCCTCGGCTCCTACCACCACCGGCGCTACTTCCGCCACGGGCCCGTCTGCGGCCACATGGCGGTAGGTGCGGCCAAGACCGCACCCACCATGAACCACCCGGGCCTCACGCACCGGTGCGCGGCGCCTCGGTAATGCCTCGACATCCGCGCCACCCTCGGCGCGAAGAAAGATGGCGGAGGGCGCCGCCACTCACGTGTTGCGGATGGTGGCGCCACTACGCGGCCCGAGCCACGATGGTCGGACCACGGGCTTTTTGCCAAAGGATCCGCCGGTAGATTTCCCGCCCGATTTCGGCGCCTACCAACATTGCCAAGTACAGGGGCCACCAACGTGTGTGCGCTCAAGATTACCGGCTCGCGTCGGCGGTGGGAAGCGACAGATGATCTCTTCATCATCCGGTACCTCCCATCTACCTCGCGGACTCGGCTCGAGCACGGCTCGAGTACTGCCGCCAAAAGCTGTCAGAGGCTGGGTGACTTGAAGAATCTCTTCGTCGGTAACTTCCGTGGCACTTATAAGCGCCTGGTAACTCCTGAGACTCGAAGGCTGCAGCGGCGGCGGGAGACTCTCGGGACTACATCCGGAGGTTTTCCGCCGGTCAACGAGCTCCCGACATCTCCGACGCCGATGTCGTGGGAGCCTTCATCTGACACCTCTGCAAGGCCTTGGTGCACTGGTGAGGTTGCCTCAAGCCCAGACCACCAAGGAGCTCCTCGACATCGCCACCAACCACGCCTCCGCGAGGAGGCCGTAGGGGCTATTTTCGAAGGAGGAAAGGCCCAGCGAGAGCCCGGCGTCAAGCGGGTCTCCTCGACCGCCCGACAAAGGCGGCGCGGGAAGCAGTCCGTGAGACCAGTGGTCGCCACGGTCGGCCACCGCCAGCGGCGGCGCGGCCGGCCGTCGCCCGACCACCGAGAAATTGATGGGCGGCCCATGCGAACCATGGGTTCTCCGTCAAGCACAAATCACGGACTGCGAAGTCGAGGCGCTATCTCTAGCGTCCCCACCACGCCGAAGCAAAGGAAAGAAGCCGCGCGGCCTCGCGACAGCGGAGAAGAAGGCAGCAGCGAGTTCCCGAGCCCGACGGCGCCTCATGATCTTCGGAGGACCGGCACTACTGGCCGACAAGCGTCGACTCAAGCTCGCTTCGCGAGGTCCACACCGCGCGCGGGCGTCCCCAATATCTTCGGTGGTCGGAGTTCCCGATCACCTTTGATCGAACCGATCACCCGATCGCGCCCCACGGTAGGAGGTACCGGTGGTCGACCCGTCGTCGGGCAAGCACCTCACGAAGGTGCCGATGGGCGGGGGCGGCCTTAACATCCACGTTGAGGCGTTCGGCGCTATAGGGTCCCGCTCAAGCCTCGGCCAAGCAAGGCACCTTTCCATGGCGTCATCCGGCCGGCAAGCCCATCGCTCGGGCGGTCGACCGCCCGTCACCTTCGAGGAGCGGAAACTTCGCGCCGAGACCCTCACCTTCGAGGTCGTGGATTTCCCGGCGCCTACCACGCCATCTGGGAGGCCATGCTACGCCAAGTTCATGGCGATCCCCGCCACGCCTACCTCAAGTGAAGATGCCGGACCGCATGGAGTCATTACTGCGGCATCGTCTTTCGGCTGCCTTCAAGCGCGAGCGCGGCATTGCGAGCTCGCCTCGGCGATCGTTGCTCTGCGGAACTCAACAAGCTCGGGAGGAAGCCGCCGAGTCCGTCCACGAATCCGACCGTCGGGCGGGATCCTTCAAATCCGCCGAGGACACGAAGGAGGTCACGGTCGATCCACGTGATCCGACCAAGACCGTCTTGGTCGAGCCACGCCCCGCCAAATAGGAAAGCGCGCTCGTCGACTTCCTCGCACTAACAAAGATGTCTTCGCATGGAGGTCCTCCGGCATGCCGGGCATTCAAAGGAGGTCGCCGAGCACTCCTTGAGCGTCAGACCGGGCTCAAAGCGGCCGCCCGCGCTGCGCCGCTTCGACGAGGAAAGGCGCAGGGTTATAGGGGAGGAGATCGCCAAACTCTTGGCGGCAGGGTTCGTAAAAGAGGTGCGCCACCCTGAGTGGCTAGCCAACCCTGTACTTGTAAAAAAGAAGAACGGGCAATGGAGAATGTGTGTTGACTATACGAGTCTCAACAAAGCATGTCCCAAGGACCCATTCCCCTTACCTCGCATCGACCAAGTCATCGACTCCACCGCTGGGTGCGAGTCTCTTTCCTTTCCGGATGCCTACTCGGGCTACCACCAGATTGCGCTAAAGGAGTCCGACCAGCTCGCGACTTCCTTCATCACTCCGTTCGGCTCGTTCTGCTATGTCACAATGCCCTTCGGCCTGAAGAACGCGGGCGCTACATACCAGCGATGTATGCAAACGTGCTTCAATGACCGGATCGCCGCATAGCGTTGAGGCGTATGTCGGCGATATTGTCGTAAAGACCAGGAAGGCTGACAACCTTATCGCCGACCTAGAAGAGACTTTCGCGAACCTTCGACGGTTTCGCATAAAGCTCAACCCAAAGAAGTGCGTCTTCGGGGTCCCCAAAGGAAAGCTCTTAGGCTTCATCGTCTCTGAGCGAGGCATCGAGGCCAATCAGGAGAAGATCTCGGCGATCGCAAGGATGGGCCCGGTCATCAACCTCAAAGGGGTCCAGAGGCTGACCGGATGCCTGGCGGCTTTGAGCCGTTCGTGTCTCGCCTCGTGAACGCGAATGCCGCTCTGGTGCTCAAGAAATCCGACCGCTTCGATTGGACACACGAGGCTCGGGAGGCCCTCACCCGCAGAAGGCCTTCTGTCCTCGCCTCGATCTGATCGCCCGGCACCGGGTGAACGCTGCTCCTCTACATGTTGCCACTACCGAAGTCGTCGTAGCGGCCCTCGTGGTGGAGCGAGCGGAAGAAGGCCGTGAGCTCAAGGTACAACGGCGGTCTACTTCATCGGTGAGGTACTTTCCGAGTCCAAGACTCGGTACCCACAGTGCGAAGTTACTCACGCGGTGCTCATCGCAAAGAGGAAACTCGTTCACTACGCCGATCAAGACGTCATCAACGTGGTGACCACGTCCCCACTAGGCGAGATCATCCACAATCGCGATGCCTCGGGAAGGATAGCCAAATGGGCGCTCGAGCTTAGCGGCCATGGCATAATATCGTCCCCTGACGGCGATCAAGTCGCGAGCTCTGGCCGACCGTCGCCGAGTGGACCAAGCCTGAGCACCACCGGTGGTCGAAGACCCCAGTCTCGACAATGTACTTGACGGGTCTTACACCAAGAATGGCGCGGCGCGGAGTAAATCATCATCTCCCCACTCGGAACGAGCTTCTGTCGCCATTAGGTTGCTCTTGACGCGACCAACAATATTGAAATCACGAGGCTCGTCAACGGTCTCGGATCGCTGCCGACCTCGGTGCTCGCCGGCTCGTCCCACGGGACTCAAGCTTGTCGTCGACCAAGTCATGAAGGTGCGGAGCCCGAGGCGCCCGCGTGGCCGCGTCTTGTCGAGAAGCACGCCGGCTCGAGAAGCGGTTCAAGGGTTTGAGCCACCATAGCTCCGACGCTACAATGGCGAGGCCGATCACTGGCCAATCTTGCCTCAAGAGAGCCCGTCCCGCCGGGATCTTCGTCTCGACCTCCTGCGGCCATTGTCGGTGGACTCGTGGTGGCGGCCACCCGACCAATCAAAGACGGTCGCCGCCGGACCGAGCGCTGCGGTCGGGCGTAGACTTGGCGGATCGCCGCGGTGTGCTAGCACTTGAGTCCGCCCGGAGGAGGCCCTACATCGACCGCTTGTGGACGGATCACTTCCCCCGACCGGCCGAGGCCGGCGCCGCGCCGGCGGAGCAAAATCTTCGTCTGATCGGCCTGACCTCTACAAAGAGTCCCTCGGGTCCTCCAAAAATGTATCTTGACCGACCAAGGAAAGCAATACTTTGGACGACATACACAATGGTAGTCTGCGGTCACCACGCAGACACCCGATCTCTTGTGGGAAAGGCCTTTCGACAAGGTTTCTCACGGCCAACGCGTGTCGGGCGCCGAGCATATCAGACGCACCGCGAAGGATGCGATTCTTTGCTCGTGACGCATCCGCCGGCCAAGCTTCTGAGCGATCCCCATCACGTGGCCTTTGCCGTCTGGGACTCGATTTGGTCGAACCTTCAGAAAGCGCCGGGGCTTCACCCACTGCTCGTCGCGGTAGACAAGTTCACCAAGTGGATAGAGGCCAAGCGGTCGTGGCGCCACGTCGGTACAAGCGGCCATCTTCTTCCGCGACATCGTTTTTAGGTTTGGAGTCCCAAACTCCATCATCACCGACAACGAACACGGTTCACGGGAAGGAATTTCGAGTTCGTGGCGACTTCAACATCCGTGTCGATTGGGCGCGATAGCCATCCGCGGACTAACGGCGGTCGAGCGCACTAACGGCATGATCCTTCAAGGACTCAAGCGCGGATCTTCGATCGGCTCAAGCATTTCGCGGTATTTGGGTAGCCGAGCGCCTCCGTCCTCTGGAGTCTGCGGACCACGCCGACCCGGCGGCCGGGTTCACACCCTTCTTTATGGTGTTCGCCAAGCCGTTTTGCCCATCGACCGAATACGGCTCCCGAGATTGCAAGCCTTCGATGAGGCTCGGGGCTCGCCGCAACAAGACGCCATCGACCGGCTCGGCGAGCGCGGCGTGGCCGTCTGCGGTCGGCGGATATCAACAAGCCTGCGGCGCTACCACACCGCCAAGTTCGAGGGCGATCCTTGTATTGGCGACTTGGTTCTGCGTCGGGTCCGGACAACCAAAGATAAGCACAAGCGCCCACAGGAGGTCCTTTCACCGTCGTGGAAGTTCTCCGACCGCACCTTCCGACTCAAGGGCGCGATGGTCGCATCCTCCCTAATGCCGGAACATTGAAAAGTTAAGGCGATTCTATCCTAAACTCTTTCCTCTTCCTAGCATGCTCTTTACCTTCTTCCTTCCGAGCACACAGTCGCAGTGCGGACGACTGGGCTGCCTTCGGCGCCCGTTCAGTCGCCCTTTACTCGGTCTTGCGCGGGTTGATGACCCAACCGACCACAAGGTCCTTCGAGCGGTAACTCCTTTGACCCAAGTGCTACTGACCTACGCCCGGTGGCTATGGTTGCTAACACTTCGCGGAAGAAGGAAGTACCCGAGTGGAGTGACCTTTGGGTCGGCAGGAACACTCTCCCCGCACGAACTCGCCTATCCCACGCGCTTATGAGGGCACGTGACCCGACGGTCATGAGGTCCATCCCGAGCGGTAACCCTCTCAACCCAAGTGTTACGGCCTACGCCCCAGCGGCTATGGTTGCTAAGTAGCACTTTGCGGAAGAAGGAAGTGCCCGAGTGGAAAGATCCCTGGCCGGTCTAGAACACTCCTATCCTCACAAGTGCGCCTAACCACGCATAGCCAAGTCTCCAATCCACCTCGCTCCTCCCAAAACAACCCGACCTACGCATAAGTGGCCCTGCGGTCCTTAGGGCTATGGTCGCCAAACGCTCATCCTAAATACGAAAAAGGACGAGGGACGATTTCGGGACTTGATAATTTCAAGATTGTTTAAATAACGGTCTTTACAATCTAAGAAGGATAAAGCTAACTTTTCTATTCTTCTTGGCGGGCGGCCGGTGGCGGCGGAGAGTTGGCGCCTGCAGCTTCTCAGTGGGCGGCTGCGGCCAGGATGCGGTGGCGATCTCCCGGCGCGCGGCTCAACCAAAAGCTCGAACCGTCGATCTCCTCGTCGATCCGGTTCCCGCCACGCCGCTCCCCACCACCGCGAGGTCGATGCCGTCGTAGTACGAGATGGTGTTGACCGCGCCGATGAAGCTCCAAGCGCGGCCGGTGACCACCGCCTCTTCTAAATCCGCTTTTCGGGCCAGCGGGGGCAAGGCACTCGGGCTGCCCGGCTCCAAGGGTGCGATCGCAGACCTCGGACCGGCCTTGCGGAGGGCCTCGGCTCGGCGCTCATCTCGCCCGACCGTCCTCGGCAACCTTCAACGCCGCCGGGCCTCGTCGGGCCACGATCGCCACGTCGCGGGCGTCGGCCGTTCTCTGCGCCTCCACGGCGACTCAGATTCTTCTGCGCCTCTGCGGTTGCGGAGATTTTGGATAAGTTCGCCACGTGGGTCGCACCCCAAACTTAATTGAAGAATTGAGACACTTACGGCCGCGGAGTTGGTGGATTGCGGCTTCCGACTTGGCACCTCGTATGAAGTCTTGACTCGGCCGGCTCCTTACGGCGATCGCGCTCAGAGCGAACTCGGCGGCGTCCCCGAGCCTTGTTCCGCTCGGTCGCAGGCGTGTTACTGCGTCTGCGCGATCCTCCGCGGCAGCGGCGGCATCCTTGGCCTCAGTGACCTCCATCGGGAGGACTCGATTCGCCACTTCGCCCTCAAAGCCTCGGCTCCTGGCGCTCATCATGAAGGGCCTTTGTGGCCTCTTCAAATCCTTGGCGGATCACCACCGCCTCCGGCCGCCTAATGCCCGGGCCTCTGGGCTAAGCGCAACTCAAGCGCACCGATCGCACTCCTCCATTTGCGCCGCCGCCCGTGTCGCCGGTTGCGCAGAGCTCGACTGACGACGCGAAGCGAGCCGCAAGTCTTTGCAAAAATATGGACACTCCGTTAGTCGCGCGGATGAACTATCAAAATGTGCAACGAATCGAACTTTTGGTGACCGACACCGGGCGTGGTGGACTCCCGACCATCATATCCGGTAGCACGGTGGAAGACTTGAGCAAGGGCCGGACCTTCACGGATCGCCTATCTCGCTTCCCGTCCGGTAGCGCCTTGCCGAAGGGTGGCCCACTCGCTCTCCTCCGCCTCACCCATGATGCCCGACCGGAATTACACCCGGCGCGCCTCCGCTCGCCGTCGGGCGGGACGCCACCCGTCAAAGCACCATGGGCAAGGGTGACGAGGTCAACCGCCGAAATCCTCGGCGACTGCGCTGAGGGCATCGTAGGCACCTCCCCGGGACGAGGTCGGGCACCTCGTCGCGGCTCCGCCACGATCGGCGCGATCACCGGCAACGCCATTGTCTCATCCTCCAAGCAGCGATCACGCGTCGGAGGAGTCCCCGAGGCGGCGGAAGTTCTTCTTGGGCACGACCTCGGGTGGGGCTCTGTCCCCTCGAAGGCGCGCGCCCTCGACGCCGACGCCGCGACCTTCGTCGACCCAACCGGGTCACGAAATCACCGGCGCCGTTACTTGCGGGGCCGATGTGGCACGCCCCACGATCACCCCAGTATAGGCGCTGCACGTTGCAAAGATTCAAGAGTCGCTCGGGCGGCTTTACCAAAAAGAAAAATGCTCCAAAAATAAAATAATAATACACTTACAAGGCCGAGCGGGTGCGTGGCACGCGCGCCCTCTTTGCCGGCCCCCCGCCAAGGCAGTCGTCGGCCGTCGCTTCCTGAAGCCACCTCCACCGAGGCAGCTGCGGCGACCGCAAGCGCAAGATCACCCCACTGGGATCCGTAGCCACGGGCCCGTGATGCCGCCTCGGCGAGTCCACGCCGGGCGCCGCGATCGGCGGTCGGGAAAAAACCCACCATAGGGGTGGCCGGAGGCACTCCCGCCGCTGTCAGTGGAGGTTGTCCCCACGGCGGTGGTCTCTGACACATCCTCGCCGCGCGCGCGCTTCGCCGCGCGTTCCTTACTTTTCTTCCTCCTCCTTTCCTCCTTCCGCTTCTTGCGGGAGGAGTCGACCTCTAGTCCTCGCCGGGGCCGCGCCGCTTCCTTATCCCGGGGCGGCGCTGGGAAGACATCCCCATGAGCCCTGAGAGGATGCGGGAATGTCGGTCAAGTCACGAAGGACAAAGAAAAGAAAGTAGAAAGGAATTTCACCGGCTTACGGATTCGCGAAAAAGCGCGAGAATGGCTCCGGGTGGCCATCCGCGGCCACAGTGGCGCTTCCGCCGTAACGGCCGCCACCCGAGCCTCCACCTCAGACGCGGCCAGCTCGGGTTCTGCCATCCTCGCCCGGTCGGACGGCCCCGATACCGGAGCAGTGCGGCACGTACTGCAAGTGGTTGCACGCGCATCCCCATGAAGGCGCGCACAACCACGTCCCCGGTGAGCCCCCGCCTCCTTTGAGCCCTGATCTGCTCCACGATCAGGGCCAGCTTGTTCTTCTCCCTCTTTTCGGCGCCCCAGTTCCACCGTTCCTCCGCCATGGGAAGCTCTCCGGTGAAACGAGGGGCTGTCGCCGACGTTTCGAACGTAGAGCCATTCGGAACGCCAGCCCTTGTTAGACGAGGCGGCTTTACCTCGTGTACTCCGTGCTCCGGCCGGGCGAAGGCCGAGGGCGAGCCACCGAGGCGCCGCGGCGCTCGAGCGGCTTTGTCCTTCGAGCCTTGCCTGGAAGAAGTGCCTCCACAACGCCCAGTGCGGCTCGATCCCCAAGAAGGCTTCGCACAGCGTGATGAAGATGGCGATGTGGAGGACCCCATTGGGGTTGAGATGGTGCACCTCCACCTTGTAATGAAACAACGCCCCGAGACGAGCGGTGTGTGGCGAGCCAAAGCAAGCGCTCGAAGAACGAGGCGGGCACCACGATCTCGTCGCCGCGGCATGGGGTGGTAGCCCTGATCGGCACCCTCCGGTAGGAAAGGTCTGCGGCATGAGAAGCCCTTCTTCACTAAGCCGAAGCGCCTGCGTTGTCTTGCGCGGAGCACTCCGGCCACGACATCTTCACAGGGGAGACGACTGGAAGGTGAGAAAGAAAGGCTGGGGTTTTCTTTCCTTAGCTCTCTGGTGCTCTTCTTGTTTCAGAGGCCGAGACAGAGAGGGCAAGAAAGCGTGACCACTCGAAAGCACCCAACGGGCGTATTTATAGAGGACGAACGAACGCCGGCCAGCAGGCGCCCCGTCAAGCGAAGCGTCGCGACCACCCTCGTCTGTCGCGCCAGCCTGGTAACTCCCAGTTTCCAATACCACTCCGCTTTTAATCCTGTCTTGTCGGCGTCCAAGGGCCATAAAGACGCGCCCCGAACAACGTGTCCCGTAACCTCTCGGTCTCGCCTTTAGGCGGAGCAGTTGCTCGGCGCGCGAAGCCCATCGGGCCGTTGCGGCCCCAAGGCGGCAAAAGCTTTGTGGCTCGCGCCAGGGCCCAGTGAGGAGTGGGTTCAAAAGGCCTACCCACCGGATGGGTATAAAGCCGCCCAACAAAACTTGAGCAAGGGGCGGTATGAGGTGAGCCCCACGGTGGGCCCTCGGTTAGGTCGGTGACGGCCTAATCACCTCTACTCGCCCGAGACCATACTTCACACTCTCCCGGAGCTCATCAATGGCGACGACCAGTGTGCTCTGGGTGGCGGACGACCTAGAGTCCATACGAGATTGAGTAGAGAAAGGTTTTTATGGGTCGCCCCAAAGCGGGGCAGGACACCCTACTGGGACCGTCCGCTCGAAAGGGTCCCCTTGGCGGGACCTCCCAGACCCACTCGGACTACCCGCTATTAGCTCCACGAGCACGGCGTTCAAACCAACGCAGTAAACGCGCGCTCATCCCCTCGGGTCCCACACTGCGGATGGGGTATATATGTGGGATAGGCGGCGGCCATTCCTCTCGCAGCTACCCTCGCGGACGAGGACTCGAGAAGGATGCCCCACGCCCGGCCACGACGGTGGCGAGCACTCACGTCCGGCTACGGCGGTGGCGAGCACTCACGCCCGGCCACGACGGTAGCGAGCACTCACGTCCGGCCACGACGGTGGCGAGCACTCACGCCCAGCTACGACGGTAGCGAGCACTCACGTCCGGCTACGACGGTGGCGAGCACTCACGCCCGGCTACGGCGCAGAACGCGAGCACTCACGTCTAGCTACGGCGTTAAGCGAGCACTCGGACACCGAACCTCACAGAGGCATCCGGCCGTCCTGCCACCAAGGCACTCGGACACCGAACCTCACAGAGGCATCCGGTCGTCCTGCCGACCAAGGCACCGTCTAGCTACGACGTTAAACGAGCACTCGGACACGAACCTCACAGAGGCATCCGGCCGTCCTTGCCGACCAAGGCACTCGGACACCGAACCTCACAGAGGCATCCGGTCGTCCCGCCGACCAAGGCACTCGGACACCGAACCTCACAGAGGCATCCGGTCGTCCTTGCCGACCAAGGCTTTGTCTAGCTACGACGTTAAATGAGCACTCGGACACCGAACCTCACAGAGGCATCCGGTCGTCTTGCCGACCAAGGCACTCGGACACGAGAACCTCACAGAGGCATCCGGTCGTCCCGCCACCAAGGCGATCGGACACTAGAACCTCACAGAGGCATCCGGTCGTCCCGCCAGCCAAGGCACTCGGACACGAGAACCTCACAGAGGCATCCGGTCGCCCCTGCCGACCAAGGCACTCGGACACGAGAACCTCACAGAGGCATCCGGCCGTCCTGCCACCAAGGCACTCGGACACCGAACCTCACAGAGGCATCCGGCCGTCCCGCCGACCAAGGCACTCGGACACGAGAACCTCACAGAGGATCCGGTCGTCCTGCCGACCAAGGCACTCGGACATCCGAACCTCACAGAGGCATCCGGTCGCCCCCGCCGACCAAGGCACCGTCTAGCTACGACGTTAAGCGAGCACTCGGACACCGAACCTCACAGAGACATCCGGTCGTCCCGCCGACCAAGGCACTCGGACACGAGAACCTCACGAGGCATCCGCTCGTCCTGCCGACCAAGGCACTGGGACACCAGAACCTCACAGAGGCATCCGGTCGCCCTGCCGACCAAGGCACTCGGACACCAGAACCTCACAGAGGCATCCGGTCGTCCTGCCGACCAAGGCACTCGGACACCGAGAACCTCACAGAGGATCCGGTCGCCCCGCCACCAAGGCACTCGGACATCGAACCTCACAGAGGCATCCGGTCGTCCCGCCCGACCAAGGCACTCGGACACGAGAACCTCACAGAGGCATCCGGTCGTCCTGCCGACCAAGGCACTCGACACCGAACCTCACAGAGGCATCCGGTCGTCCTGCCGACCAAGGCACCGTCTAGCTACGACGTTAAGCGAGCACTCGGACACCGAACCTCACAGAGGCATCCGCCGCCTGCATCGACCAAGACACCGCCCACAACGATTAAAATTAAAGCAAACTCATCGCAAAGACATTTTCATAAAGAAAAGAAAATTTCATTATAGGCCAACAGCTCAAACTTTACACACAAGAGCAGATACAAGAGTGGCCCGCCGCACCACAGCAGGACTCTACCCACGCCTAGAACCTATCAAACATCCGTGCGGCATCGGTGGCACCGCGGCATCTTTGGTAGGCCCTTGCAGTCGACGGGACGGCCGCCACGGCCGCTGGCAACACGCCGATGCCTCTGCTGCGTTCGGCGACATCAACGCGGCCGCACCCGCTCACGATCGGCGCCCTTGCGCCATCGCCTCCGAAGGGCCCCCTTACCACCTCGAGCCTCGGGCGACCTCGGCGGTGCGTCAACGAAGCGGCGTCGCGGGCTGCGAGCTTCTTCCTCCCCGAGCTCGTCCATCGCTGGTCGAACTCAGCCCAAAGCTCGGCGGAGGATCTTCTTCTTCCACCGTGGCGCCATCGCGAAGCTAAAGACTAGAGGATGTCTCAAGCCATTTGAAAGAACAAAAGAAAAAGCTCGTCCCCTTCAAGCAAGCTACGCCGCATGATATATATATCCGGACGAAGGAGGCTAAGCGTCTCGAGTAAATGCGGTGAAAAACGAAGCATCCTTCACCGTAAACCCGAGGCGATCAAGAAGACGAGCAGCGCGCGCGCTAAACTATGCTCGGCATGCGCATGCGAGGCAAGTAAAAGCCCCGCGGTTCAAATGCCCCGCCAAACTCCGGGACGGTTGCCGGATCCAACGAAGCACACCGACGGAATCGCTAACGGATCGGTGGACCGACCTACGAGCCCGCCACCACTTCGTCCAGTTCAACCCCAACCGATCTGCGAAATCGCTTGGGAGTTCGGGGCTCTTGGCGAATACTAATAAAGGATACCCCAACAGTAGCGCGCTCATGCCGCGCGACCGATCGCTGCGAGACCGCGCAAGGCATCCGCTCCCGACCGGCGAGGGAAGCGAACCCGACCAGACGGCGCTCAGACCCCATCTTGGCGGGCGGGATCTCCGACTCAACCAAACCAAGGTGACAAGCGCCGAGTGCCGCGTGTCGAGTCCTCATCGGCCTACCGCCACGTACCCTCGAATAAGGTCAATCGGGCGACTATACAAGGCGGTGGCTCCTTCCCAAGAAGATCGGTGATCAGAGAAGACAAAGCTTCCGGCCCATCAACGACCACGATAAAGACGAGCGCACGCGCTCCCTCGGCGGCACCAACGCCACGCACCTCGGCGTCGGATTCGCAAGGATCACAGAGGGCAAGTACGCTACTTCCGGAAATACCTAACCTCCCCGACCACCAAGGCTACCAACCCAAAGATGGGCAAGGCGGGTGGCGGCGATCCACGGGACGAAGGACCGGAGCTCCTAGCGTAGGTCACCTCGCTTCCTCCTAACTCTCGATGTAACTTTGCCCTTCCTTACGTATAAAAGGAGGCGGGGCTAAACGATTCGAGAGAGAAGCGAGCAAGAACAAGAAAGGGAGAGCGCTATCAAACCCATCTCGCTAAGCCATTGGCATTCTCGCTTGTAAAACTTTGTGCGATCATCATACCAAGAATAATACAACACCACCACACACGAATCGGTAGGGACCTTGGCCCGAACAAGTATACATCTTGGACTCACGAGTCTAACCATTCGAGGAGTGGAACGCGCGACCCTAGACTTACAAATTTACTTGCCGGCTCCCAAAACGCAATTTGTACATACGTGCAAGAGTTGTTTTTGGCCGGTTTGGGCCAGGTTGAGATGTATACAAACTCTTTCCATGTTGGAAGTAGAGTTGTATTCAATATCTTCATGTTTGCTCAGTATAAATAGGGGGAGGTGTCTCCTGTTTATTTTGAGCGCTGAGGTATTAGGGTTTGTACTCTTTTATTGGAGTACTGTATCAGATTAGACAAGAAGAAATAAAGATCAACTTCTTGACTTGCGACCGAAAGCGTAGCCAAGCCAAATGACTAGATAATTTCTTGCGTTGCGGCGGAGCATTGTTTTGCTTGCGGCTTGCACTTGGAGATCGATTCTTCTAATCCTCGCGGCAAGGAATTCCTGCGGTGAAATCCTCTGGTGGCGTCTTGTGTTCACGATGTTCTGGCGGTGCGCGATTCAAGCGAGAAAATTTCTGGTGCTCAAGAATCCGCGACGCTTCTGATGCCATGCTACGTTTGCTGCGTGAGAGTTCGTAGTTTCGGTTTGTTTGCGGTTTTGTTTTTATAGATTGATTCATTGTCTCTCTTGTTTCAACAAGTTTAATATTGATTTGATCTATACAAAACCTTCCTAGAGTATCAACTTAGAGTTCCTAAAAGTTTCATTGGTTAATCTTTTGTAGATTGTGATTTATCACGAAATTGGGGTTTGGTCAGTTCTCGTCATAATCTGTCACAGCATGCTTGCGAGGTTAATAACTTTTGATTCGTAGGTCCGATCGAGTTGATTCTTGTTGGGTTAGATTCATAATTGAATCTAGTTTCTTCAGTTAAAATTTCACACTAATCCAACGGTGGGATCTTTGGTTAATCGTATTGTTTGAGTTTGGTCCGTAACTTGTTTGAGTTTGGTCCGTAGCTAGTTTGATTTGGTCCGTCGTTGTTAGATCAGTTTTCGTTTCAGTCGTCTTGCAAAGAATATAACTCCAGATCCATAAGTCCGATTGAGTTAATTCTTTTTGTGTTATCTTCGTAATTGAATCTAGTTTCTACAGTTGAAATTTCATATCAATCTAACGGTTAGATCTTCAGAAATCTTAGTTTTAGTGAACATATATTAGTCTGTCTCGTTTGGTCCGGAGTGTATTGATTTGGTTTTGCTACAGTAGAAATTTGGTCCGTGGTACATGTGAAAATTTGGTCTGGCACGAAATTTGGTCCGTAGTACATGTGAAAATTTGGTGCAGCACGAAGTTTGGTCAGAGTACAAGTAAAAGTTTGATCCGATTTAATAAGGTTTCATTGAGTACAAATTAAGCGATCTAAGTTTGTTTGGGGTGTTTCAAAAATCACAAAAATTTTATTTTAGCTTCCGCGCAATCATTCACCCCCCCTCTGATTGCTAGCTTAGTGTATATCGATCCTACAGGTTCTTTTAATTTGTCTCTTTTAATTTTAGCAACTAAGCATTGTTTAAATATTTCTTTCCTGAGCATTTATATTGTGATCAATTTTATGATTATTTTTCCTGGGCATGAATGTAATGATTATTTTCGTGATTATTTTCTTGATTATTTAATGTGACAATTAATTCTTACATAATGATTATTTGTCTCTAATTAAAATGGAACCAACGGAAAGTTTTTCTTAGAGATTAATTATTTAATGATGAAAATGGGATAATGTCATGACCATATTCATTTACTGACCAACGTTGTTTATGAATGTGTGTCACCCATAAAATTATTTAGTTCCTTTTCGTTTCTACCCAACGGTGATGCGAATTAGAATCTTTATTTTTTCTTGTGTAGCATGTTATTAATTAGACCAACGTAGAGTTAATTTTCATGCATAAAATAATATGTTTTCTAACATAAATTGTGTTATATTTTCTCAGCGACCAATGCCTCTAATGTTGCAAATTACATCAGTGGAATTGAGCAACTGACAGGAACTAACTTTCCCGCCTGGAAAGAAAAGCTTGAGATCGTCCTTGGCGTTCTCGAGCTTGATTACGCTTTATGTCACCCTGGCCCTATCGCTCCTTCCTCAACCGAGGAGAATTATGCTGAATTAAAGAAAACTTATGATGTTAACTGTGAGCGATGGGAGCGGTCTAACCGCATGTCACTTATGATTATGAAGAGCACCATCTCGGTGGGGATTAGGGAAGCAATTCCCAAATCTGATAAGGCTAAGAGCTACTTGGCTGCTATTGAGGAGCAATTTAAGGGCTCCTCAAAGGCTTATGCAAGTACTCTTATTATGAAGATCCTCACCACCAAATTTGATGGCTCTTGCGACATAAGGAGCACGTCATGATGATGAATGACATTGCGGCTAAGCTTAAAGGACTTGACATGGCGATTTCGATGGTTTTGGTTCACTTCATAATGACATCTCTACCTTCTGCGTATACTCCTTTAAGATTAATTACAATGCGCGAAGGAGAAGTGGTCCATGAGTGAGCTCATTGCTCAACTAGTCCAGGAGGAGGAAAGGATTAAGACTGAAGAAAGGGACCAGGCTTTTATGGTCAATAATAGAAATGGCAAAAGAAAGCACTCTCATGGGGACCATAAGGCCAAGAAGAAGCTGCATTTCTCCCCCAATCCTAAGGCGGAAACAAGCAAATCCGCAACTAAAGGGGTGAAATCTCCCATCGCCATTACACGCCGCTCAGAAAAGGAAGGACATGTGCGGAATGAGTCTTGCACGGCTTAGTGAGTGGCTCGCCAAGAAGGGTAACGATACAATCACTTTTGTTGATGAATCACTTTATGCAGATTTTCCACATTATTCTTGGTGGATTGATTACGAGCCACTTGTGCATGTTACTAATTCGATCTGAGGATTGATTCGTTAAGGACCATAAGAGGGGACCGAAGGCTTAGAGTCGCCAACGGACAGGAGGCTGAAGTTAAGGCTATTGGGACGCTTCCATTAGTTTTGAGGAGCGGCTTCACCCTCCTCCTAAAGGATGTCCTTTATGTTCCCTCCATGAGGAGGAATTTAATTTCTGTTTCCCTGTTAGACGATAATGGTTATTATTGTGTTATTGGAGACAATAAATGTGTGATCCAATTTGAATGTAATGATGTTGGTCTTGCTACCAAGCACGACATGCTTTATATGCTATCTGTTCAACAGTCTCCTTTATTGCTAAATGTGTGTGATGCTCCTATTAAACACAAGAGTAATATGGATAATGAGACCTCATCGAAACTATGGCACTATCGCTTAGGCCATATTTCGAAGGGGAGAATGGAGCGTCTCATTAAGGAAGAGATACTCCACCCATTGGTTTTTTCTGATTCTGACGCTTGTATTGATTGTATTAAAGGAAAATACGTTAAACAAATTAAGAAAGGAGCAACACGCAGCTTATGTCCCTTAGAAATAATTCATACTGACATTTGTGGCCCCTTTCCTATTATGTCAGTAGATGGTTATGATTCCTTTATAACCTTTACCGATGATTTTTCACGGTATGGTTATATTTACCCCATTAAGGAACGGTCTGAATCACTAAATAAATTCAAGATATTTAAGGTTGAGGTTGAAAATCAGCATAACTCAAAAATTAAAGTAGTGAGGTCAGACAGGGGAGGTCAGACAGGGGAGGAGAGTATTATGGAAAACATGCACCTTATGGTCAAATTCCTGGCCCTTTCGCTAAGTATCTTGAAGGAAATGGAATAGTAGCTCAATATTCCATGCCTGGTGAACCTCAACAGAATGGAGTGGCTGAAAGGCGTAACCGTACACTTATGGATATGGTATGAAGTATGCTGTCTCACTCCAGTTTACCACTTAAGTTATGGATGGAGGCCTTAAAGACAGCCGCACACATATTAAATCGGGTTCCCAGTAAATCAGTGTCATCAACACCTTATGAGTTATGGACCGGGAGAAAACCGAGTTTAAATTATTTACGTGTGTGGGGATGTGCAGCTGAAGCCAAAGTGTTCAACCCACACATTGGGAAATTAGATACTAAGACAGTAAGTTGCCATTTTATTGGGTACCCAGAAAGGTCAAAGGGGTACCGCTTTTATTATCCCAATCGGACTACTAAATTTGTTGAAACCAGGCATGCTGTGTTTCTTGAGAATGATGAAATCGTGGGAGTTACGAGGAAGGAAAATAGATCTTGAGGAAAATCGGGTTTATGTACCTCTACCGATAATCCGAGAGGTTTGTTATTCTGCACCTCAAATTAATACATCTCAATTGAAAGTCCTGAAACTAACATGAAGACTCGGGATATAATGCAAGAAGCGATAATGAAGGACATAATGCGTGCTGATAATGAACCTCGAGAACCATTTGTGACCCTAATGAACCCTTAAGAAGGTCTAGCGGGAAAGAAGATCCGCCATCCCAAATGACTATGTTGTGTACATGAATGAAGACGTGCATGATATTGGGAAGGTGGATGACCCCATTTCATTTAAAGAGGCCATGATGAGTAAGAATTCATCTGAATGGCTTGACGCTATGAAAGATGAAATGAAATCTATGAGCCTGAATGACGTTTGGGACTTAGTAGAAATCCACGAAGGAGTTAGAAAGGTAGGTGTAAGTGGGTCTACAAAACTAAGCATGACTCCAAGGGGAATGTCGAAAGGTTCAAGGCAAGGCTTGTAGCTGAAGGGTTTACTCAAAGAGAAGGGATTGATTATGTTGATACTTTCTCTCCTGTCTCTAAAAAGGACTCTCTAAGAATTGTCATGGCACTTGTGGCCCATTATGATTTGGAGCTACATCAAATGGACGTCAAAACGGCATTCCTTAATGGTGGTCTGCAAGAGGATGTCTACATGGCACAGTCCGAGGGTTTTGTCATTGAAGGCATGGAGCATATGGGATGTCGTCTCAAGAAATCAATTTATGGACTGAAGCAAGCGTCCAGATAATGGTACCTTAAATTCGATAATATAATAAGAAAATTTGGATTTAAGGAAAATAAAGTGGATAATTGTATATATTTCAAGTCTAAAGATGGCAAATTTACTATTTTGGTTCTTTACGTGGATGATATCTTATTGGCTAGCGATAAGGATATTTGTTTGAGACCAAAGATTTCTCTCCGCTAATTTTGACATGAAGGATCTTGGTGATGCCTCTTATGTTTTGGGCATTGAGATTCACCGAGATAGGTCCAAAGGGATATTAGGTTTATCCCAAAAGGCATACATTGACAGAGTACTTAAGAGATATAATATGAATAAATGCTCTGCCACGCCTGCTCCTATTGTTAAGGGCGATAAATTTGGACTATTTCAATGTCCGAGGAATCAATTAGAATCTGATCAGATGAAGTCGATTCCTTATGCTTGAGCTGTCGGAAGCATATGTATGCTCAAGTTTGCACTCGCCCTGATTTGGCGTTTATTACCGGGATGCTTGGCAAATATCAGTCGAACCCAGGACTGGACCACTGGAAGGCTGTAAAGAAAGTCTTACGTTACCTTCAAGGTACTAAAGATTACATGCTCACATATGAGAAGTCTGAAAATCTTGAAGTTATTGGTTATTCAGATGCTGATTTTGCCAGGTGTGTTGATAGTAAAAGGTCGACATCAGGATATATCTTCACCTTTGCAGGAGGAGCTATTTCATGGAAAAGCTCCAAACAAACACTTACGGCATCTTCAACAATGCAAGCTGAATTTGTGGCATGTTATGAAGCTACAGGACAGGCAGTGTGGCTAAAGAATTTTATCCCGGACTTAAAGGTGGTTAACAGCATTTCTAGACCATTAACGTTGTACTGCGATAACAAAGCCGCATTATTCTTTTCTAGTAACAACAAGTCAAGTGGTGCTGCCAAACACATTGACATTAATTATCATGTTGTGAAAGATAGAATCCAGGATCAGACTATTGATGTCAAGCATATAAGTACTAAGTCTATGCTTGCGGATCCACTTACTAAAGGCTTACCACCCAGTCTCTTTCGAGAACATGTTGCCGGCATGGGTTTATTGGAAAGCCTCTGATTATGAAAATAAGGACCATAAAATGAAACCAACTCCCATTAAGAATAAATAATTATCCTATCGAGATATAATGATGCACTATAGATACTGGAGTTGCAACGGTGCTTAAATTAACTGTTGTAATACTTTATCTTGGTGTATTGTTCTGTTAAGTATGGACTTATGATGTTAAGCCTTACGATCAAGTGGGAGAACGTTGGTTATGATCTTCGGCTAACTAACATCCGAAAATCATGGGGCTTGACCCACCATGACGCGCGTGATCGGGAGCGCTCCAACAGAAATTTGGTTCGGTCCCGTCAACTGGCGCTACAATAAAAGGAGGAGGAGCTGGCACTCGAGATCATTACGATTGATCTCAAGTCTACTACTCCCGACACCCTCACCGATCTGGGTTTTAGCGCGAAGTTGACGAAGACCGTCCCCATCACCGTGAAGGTCACGGTATTGTCTTCGTCCCTCATCTACCGACGCAAAAGGCTCCCGACCAAGAACACCTATGGCTTCATCCTCTCCGGGTGAGATGTTCTAATATTCATTTCCGCATTACTTTTGGTGATCATGTTAAGTTAGGTTAGTTCATAATGTTCATGTTTTTCTTAAAACCCTAATGCTAACAGATAGCTCAGGAAGACAAGAAGGTCTCCAGGAGAACCCTAGGAGCAAAAAACTCAAATCAGGAGACCCCAAGCCATCCAGTGAAGAGGAGGAGCATCAAGAGGAGCTCAGCCATTCTGCTTCCTCTTCACCAATACCAAAATCCCACAATCTGCACTGCATTTCTTCTCCATTCTCAGGTACCCATCCATCCATAACTGTTCTTCCAGTAGCATAGCCATTGTAGTAGCAAAATAGAGTAGGAGATAGAAATGACAGTAGAAGATCAAGCTAGTAGAGTATGAAATGACTACTCAGTTAGCAAGACACGCAGGAACTGTGTCGTGAGTCCCAATAACCACTTATACACCCCCGGCGCACGGTAGGCTAAGGCATCATCATGACACCGTTCAACCTGAATGCATTGCTAGCTAATATTCATCAAAGACCAAAAGGATTTACCTGTCATTTTCAGCTCAGAGCTTAGCAAAAATTTTGAAATCAGAGAAAAATCAAAAGAGACAGAAGGTACCCTCACACCGTAACGAAAAATTAGCTGGCTAAAATCATGGCGAAGAAATCAGGCCGTAAGAGGGGAGCCGATGAGGCGGCCCTGCGGACCTAGGTGCTCGCGGGAAGGGGGCCAGGCCAAACCGAGCCAGCCAGTGGCGGCGCAGCCACGCGCGCAAGGCGCAGGGAGCCGGGCGGCCGGGACCGGACCAGGCCATACGCCCGTGCGGGAGACAGGTCGGGCCGGGCTCAACCACCAAGACCGCGGGTGTGTGCGCGCGAGGCGCCAAGACGCGCGCGAGCACGGCACCAGAGCCGGCGGACTGGCGCGCAAGAGGGAGCCGGCCAGGGGGCGGCCCAAGTGCGCCGCCTGCTCGCGCGCGAGTGAGAAGGGCCATCAGGCCAAGCAACGCAAGAAAAGGAGCTGAGGAAGCTGACTAGCAGCGGCGGCCGGCGCTAGAGCTGATGCGGCCGGCCGGCCAGGTCCAAATCGGTAGCAACACAAGAGAAATGGAGAAGTACGAGAATGGGACAAAATGAAAGATGAGGAAGAACCAGGAAAAGGCTAGAAGAAGGCTTCGGTCAGGACTCAGGAACCCAACTAATTCAGCCAGTGAACCAACTAGATAAGGAAAAGAGAGAGAATGTGAAGAAAAGAAAAGAAAGAAGAAGAAAAAGAAAAATAGGAAAAGTGAGAAAAAAAATTCGAAACACGTAAAATTGGCTATTTAACCACAGGAAATATTCGTAACGTAATTTAGACGTCAATAAACATGTAAATAAACTGCAGCTAATAAAGTATTAGAAAAATAAAATAAGAGAAAAGAAAAGAGAAAAACAAGAAAATTTAAATTTGAGTAAATATGCTAAATTAATAATTATTTGTTTCTGCTAAAAATTTCAAAATCAATCAAATCAGTTGAAATACATTAAAAACAAGTTAATCAGTCGGTCGATCTATTATATAAAGCGCGATCGTATAAAATCGACTAAAGCTCTAAAAATCCTATCGTAAAGTTTATAAATCTCAAAATAATGATAAGTGCAGGTTGGACGCCGTAAAATATGCAAAAACTTATTGCCACTAAAATATGGCATTTATGTAATTTTAGAAAATAAATTTGATCGAATCGCAGATCTTCAATCGAGTGAGGACGCATATTTTTATCAAGATCCAGGCAAGCTCCCTCGGTCATATTTATGAAGTTGTTTTCTGTTAAAATGCTTTCGTAAATCATCACTGCATAAAAAAATTATCTTTTAAATTAAAACCCTAAATTGGTTTATTGGATTAACTGCGGATGCAGTTGTGATTGTGATTCTCAACTCAACCGATGGGTGAAGTCGGGAAGAGTTATTAAATGGTGGGTAGAGGGTGCCATGTATGGTTTTGCCGACGGGGTCCTCTACATAAGAATATAATATAAGGTTAAAGCCACTACACTTGAACAATGAGCCATATTAAATCGTATCATCCATTGTGTGTGAAAACAACTAGAAAATGTTGTTCTATGATGGCATTTAATCTCCACATTGGGTAAGTATAAAAGTGTTCAGCTGGGATATGCCGGATGCCCAGTGAATGTACATTCCAATAACCTGTATTGGTTATTTGGCGCTATATTTAAAGCCTGGATGAGTATCTCTGATTATTGTGGCGGAGATCAACTGGTTCCCCTAATGTCTTAGTACCACCGATTTGTAAAGCAGTACAATTGATAAGTGGCTAGGGTATATGAGTATCTCCTATTTCGAGATAATATATTGTTATCCAGCGTAGAATAACAAATTAGCAACTAGCATAGGTTGTGTGGAGTTATATTGTTATCCAGCGTAGGTTGTCTAGCTCTAGTCTCAAAATAGAATACAACTGGCCATCCCAGGGCATATGACTATTTGCTATTGAGTACAACTGGTAAGTTATCAGGGTAGATGATTATCTCTTATCTCGAGATGGTATATTGTTATCCAGTGTAGGTTAACAAAATGGCAACCAGCGTAGGTTGTCGGACTTCAGTCTCGAGATAAGGTACAACTGTCCAACCCAGGTAATAATACCAGTGAATTAGGTCTATAGTACAACTAGAAGGGGATAGGGTTGGAGATTGAAATACCAAAATAGTAATAAATATTTTGGGTTCCTGACTATAGTTGGGTTCACTATAGGTAAAGTGATACAAAATCTGCGCAGGGTAAAAATTATGAATTCATGCATGTCTCCTGGATTGAAGGCTACGGAAGCTTTCATATCTACGAGTGTTAGTAGAAATTTTGATAATTAAAATTTATAATTTCACTTTTCTAATCAAAATCCTATTTTCTAAAAATGATTTTTTTAGGAAGGAATACACCCGATGGGTGTGGCCAGCATTGAGCTAGATGTGGGGCAAAACTGCATTTAATGCGTTTTACTGTTAATGCTTGCTGAGTACGTTTGTACTCACTCTTGCTAAATCCCTCTTTGCTAGAAAATGAGTTCGAGAATTCATGTGTCTGTTGGGACGTGGATTCCGATGAATTCGTCTGTGAGGCATGGGATAGAGAGCGGCCACAAGATCAATGTCATTTTGATGAAGGCTACTAGAAGAGTTAGGAGGACGGATAGACAAAACCTTACCTTCAGGCTGGGATGTCATTAGTACTTATGGTATTATATCTACGTAATGCTTGTATTTTTTGTTTAATTAAGTACTAAACATGTAGTCTGTGTGGCAATGAAATGTAATAAATTTTTCATTTCAGTCTCTAATTATTATTCTGCTGCAACACTCTGAAATAGTGTATTAACTGATAAAATGTCGGGCTTACTCGATGAGTTATTAGTTAATGTACCTAGATCAGTGTAATTAACTTGAGATTAATGGCCAAACTACAGTTATTATCTGGGATTAATTATGTGGGTTGCCACATATGTGTATCTCGATTTTGGATTAATTTGGGTGTCGTCCTGTCATATTATTTCCTGCAAATAAGTTCATCTAGAAATTATTGAAAAACATGTAGAATCGCTGATTTGTCCAAATTTATTTGCTTATAAATTGGTAAACATAGGATCAGATGAATTAAAGAAAGAAATATATACTTTATGATTGGATCCAAATGTCACATGGCATTATATGTGATCAATTTAAGTGTAACATCACGTTACGCGTACATACGACAAAGCAAAGCAAATCCGTCATATAATGATAAAATACGTTCTCCATACGAAATTGCTAGCTACAGATGAAACTATGTGCTAGGAAGATTCATCACACATAAACACTACTGGGCTGGAATGGTGAGCTCACTTAGCAGATAATCAAGGTCACCGCATCTTTTGACTGAAGAAAGCACTCTAGTTGCATGCTGCATTGTTGGTCTTCGTGAAGGATTAGGCTCCAAGCATTGAACAGCAACACTGAGCACATTAAATATTTCTCTAGCAGTTTCATCATCCGGTAGTGGAAGTCTAGACTCCAACAATTCTTTCATTGATACACTTCTCTTGGTTGTGAGTGAAAGGGATGAAAGGAAGTTGCCTGGATGGAATCCCATAAATAGCTCAAGAATAAGCACCCCGAAGCTGTATACATCACATTTCTCTGTAACATTCGTTGTATATGCGAGCTCTGCAATATCAATGTTGAAAAGATCAGTGTAATGATCCACATCTAGTATCTTTCCATGGCATCATGGATACACAATATACATTTACATAATTAATGACCTGGATAAAAGCATCAGCCAAGAACTCTAAAATACACCAATATGAGTTCAATGCGTGGCAGCTGGTAGGAGCAGCAAACTTGTGCAGTCTGGTTCTGGCTAATTACTTTGGTCGCTGCTTTTTTGTAATCTGTCGTTGGCGCTTATATTTCCTTTATTGTGTGGTAAGGCCTAGTGTCATTCCTAGGTCCTTGTTGGTTGTATCTTGTAAAAACTCTTCTTCTCTAATTAATGATATGCAGCTCTACTAGACAACCGAAATGCACCCAAACTTACTTTTGGTTTCTGAAAATAACCACTATCACTAATTTGAGTACCACTAGTTGATACCAGAAGATGAAAGGGTATCTACTATCTAGTAAATATTCATATGTGGGTGCTATCATGCTAACTCCTGACATGGACTGCTGGATGAGCCTCGAATGCACTGTATTTAGGGAAACGTGGAGAGGCATAATGGACAATTTTACAAATAACCTACTCGCATACTTGGAGAATATGAATGAGGCACCCAACCTCCTCAAGTATATATGCTTTAATCTAGTGCATCTAAACCTCATCCGGCAATACACACGTGTTGCCATGGTAGTTCTCAAATATGGGTTTGCACTAAATACTTCCTTGAACGTGTTTCCTGAATGTGAATGCTTCAAATTTTGTAATAGAAAGGAAGCAATATATATTGGAGAACTTACAAAAACAAATACAGCGGAAGATAACATTATAAAGCCCAACAAATAGTATAGATATGATTTCATTTTTACCTGGGGCAATATATCCTTGCGTTCCAGCAAGCCTTGTGCAATTCGGGCCATCAACATTCAGTATTTTAGCCATACCGAAATCAGAGATGCAAGCTGTAAATTCCAGATCAAGTAAGATATTGTTGCTTGTTATATCTCGGTGGACTATGGGTGGAGAACAATCATGATGCATGTATGATAAAGCATGAGCCACATTCATAACAATATTTATCCTCCTTTTCCAGTCCAACTCAACTGCCTTTTCGATAACCCTGAGAGTTGCTGCTAAGCTTCCTCTCTCTACATATTCATAGACAAGAAACCTGACTTGGCTAGTAGAGCAATACCCAAATAGTTTCACTATGTTTCGATGCCGGATCTGTATTAAGACATCTATTTCACGGTTGAAAAGATCCTCATTCATGAAACTCTCATCTTCTAACATGTGGACCTTCTTAACTGCAAATATTTCACCTGTCGGAAGTACAGCTTTGTAGACAGATCCATATCCCCCAGTACCAATGCGATATGCCTCGCTAAAATTCCTTGTTGTTTGAACAATTTGGTTGAAGACGTCTCCCCCATCAAAGTTCCAAACACAAAACATTTTTTCTCGCAGCACTTCATCTGTATTATGTGACTTCGATGTCTTTCTTTTATGTCGGAACATCAATAGTGTTGCTGCAATAAGAACAGAAGATATGAAAACAAGGAAAGTAGCTAATAAAATAGCTTTATACTGTTTCCTTTTTCCTCCACGTTGAGTAGGACTACAAGGAGGCAATCCTTTCACTACACCACATAGCAGCTTATTATGCATGAAACATTCAATTGGAGCTCCTTCAAAGAACCTACTTTTTGGGACTGGTCCTTCCAGTTCATTGTACGATACATCCATGGATGTCAAGCTTACCATGCTCTGAAAGGATGATGGGATGGAGCCATTCAATTCATTGTGTGACAAATTCAATGTCTGAAGCTTGTTCAAACCACTTAGTTGACTTGGTATGACCCCAGCAAATGAATTATGACTCAAATCCAATAGTTCATTTAGGTCGAATAACATCCCTAGCTCGATAGGGATGCTGCCATTGAAGTTATTATGACTTAACTTCAATAGCTGAAGCTTGATACAATGCCTGATTGATCCTTGAATAGACCCACTTAGGTTATTTGATGACAAATCCAGATGCACCAAATTGGACAGCCCTCCAATTTCTTGTGGTATGCTTCCGTGGAGCAAATTGTCTGCAAGGTTCAGCTGGTACAAACTTTTTAGATTTCCCAGTACACTTGGCAGCTCTCCTTCAAGCTTGTTTGATGAAAGATCAAGTTTCTCTAGTTGAAGCAGATGCCCCATGCTGGTGGGTATTTTTCCCGTGAGGTTGTTGTTTGAGATGTCTAGCATGGTAAGATTATGACATTCCCTCCAGCGATGAGATAATTGGCCAAATAATTTATTTGAGCTCATATCCATATACACAAGATTCGGATAAACCCCCAACTCAGAGATATCTCCTTCTAGTTGATTTCTTTCAAGGCGAACTCTGACTAGGCTTCTGCAATTTATGAAACTTGATGGCAGGGGTCCGTTCAGGTTGTTGTCTAAAGCAGTGAATTTCTGGAGCAAGCCTCCCGCACACAATTCCCGTGGCAAGGCACCAGAGAGATTGTTACCATCGAGTTGCAACACCTTGATATTCATTAAGCTACCAAATTCTTGAGGAATGTATCCAGAAAATTGATTCACGTCAAGGTACAAGGTACTGAGTTTAGTTAAATTCCCGAAGCTGTTTGGAATTGAACCTGTTAGTGTGTTGTTGCTAAGCCCCAGGTCTTGTAAATTCATTAATTTTCCTAATTCTTGAGGGATGCGTCCAGAAAATTGATTGCCATCAAGGCTCAGGGCAGTGAGTTTAGTCAAATTGCCTAAGTTGTTTGGAATAGAACCTGTTAGTGTGTTGTCGAAAAGCCCCACGTCTTGTAAATTCATTAATTTTCCTAATTCTTGAGGGATGTATCCAGAAAATTGATTTTTCTGAAGGTACAAGGTAGTGAGTTTAGTCAAATTGCCTAAGCTGTTTGGAATAGAACCTGTTAGTGTGTTTTCGCCAAGCTCCAGGTCTTGTATATTCATTAATTTTCCTAATTCTTGAGGGATGTGCCCAGATAATTGATTGTGATAAAGGTACAAGGTGGTTAGTTTAGTCAAATTTCCCAATTCATCAGGGATGTGACCAGAAAAGTTGTTTAGACTAAGGTCTAGGTAATCTAGGTTCGTTAATTTTAGTATATCTCTAGGAAAGGGGCCTGCTAGTTTGTTTTGGGATATTGCTAGTATGTTTAGGTTATCTAATTTTACTGCAACTCCAGGAATGGACTGATTTGAAAAGTTATTGGTACGATTTTGCATGGATGAGTTAGCTGGTCTAAAGGATACTGGACCAGAAAGGCTATTGTCAGATAGATCTAAACTAACCAAGTGCTTTAGGTGGCCTATTTCACAAGGGATAGGTCCGGTCAAGCGATTGCTTGACAAGTTCAGGTTCACAAGATTCTCTAGTTCACCTATATGCCTTGGTATTTCACCAGAAACTTCATTGTCGTTGAGCATTAACAAACGCAGGTTTGTCAGGTTCGCCAAAACAGGTGGAATTGAGCCTCTTATCTGATTGCCGTGCAGATCCAAAGCATTGAGCTCTTTGAGGAGCTCAACATTCGGCGGAATTCTCCCGGTAAGTCGGTTGCGGGAGAGCTCGAGACCCGTCAAGGTCGTCAAGGCTGAGAAGTTGAGGGCGTCGAGTGTCCCCCTCAGCCGCATCGCCCGCAGAGAGATCTTGGTGATCACCCGGTGCCTTGCTTGTGTATCGCACCTGATGCCATGCCAGTTGCATGGCCATGTCTTATTTCCCCAGGATTGCAGGGCATGCGGGTTTGGGAGGGTGGCTTTCCATGCGAGGAGCGCTCCAGCTTGTTCTTCAAGGGATGGCACGGCAATGGCAGTGAGGAATGAGGATAGGAGTATAGTAAGTGAGATGAGTTTCAGGGGAGAGAAGGGCTTCATGGCTACAAGGTATATGCTGGTTCGTAATCTAACTATATATACTAGTATAGTGCCCGTGCTAACGCTACGACGATCAGTACACCCGCTTAAGAAAAGAAAATTATGCAGTTTAACACTTGAAAGGCTTTAAAATTGTCCTTTATGGCTATGCAGATGTAGGAGAACAAAATAATTTAGAGAGCCAAATCTGTATTAGGGAAGGTTCGTGAATTCCTAGCTGACCCCTTTACGATTCTATTCACAAAATCTTTCCCACTGTTTTATTATCAAAACCCATTTCTCTGAAAAAGAAATCAGTCTGGAACACAAGGCAAAACAATTACTACTGAGATTCCTCGATATTTTAAGAGCGCCTTTATATCCGATAACTTGCACGACACCGTATTTATGAGAATATATTTATTTTCAAAAGGACAATTATCATGTTGTAGTCAGCTTATGCCCGTGCGTTGCAACGAAAACATATGTATTGAAATAAATAATTTCTGTATCATGTGAAGTGTACGGAGATAAAGCTTTCGGAATGAGCAAGTCTAGAAGCTTCCATTGAAATTTTTAAGAGTTTGAAATGCACAGTACCTACAAATTGCATTCCATTGCTGAAAAAAATTTTGGGCCAAAATGTCAAACTGTAGTTTAAAGTAAGCAAACAAGAAAAGATTATGTCGAAAAATTTGGGCACAAATTTGAATTCAGACCCAACAATTCTTTTAGTGACACACTTTGTAGTCAAAACCAATCAAAGTTTTTAAGGTAAACCAACAGTCGAGTGCCTATGGAATCCCAAACAAAGTGTGCAATCAATTATATGCTTCAATGCTATGTGCCCATGCCATGTAAAATTATACCCATTCTATACAGTTATATATACAACCCTTCATGTATGCAAGAACTTTTATACGTTATGACACAATATGATACATATTTCCTTTTACTTCAGCTTGATAATATGATAATCAATAAGTAGGACTTTATTGCCTAATAAAAAAATATGCAGATTAATTTAGCCATCGCGACAAAATTTTCCTCTTGAGTTTCGTTCAGCATTAATCGTGTCACCTCCCGTTAATAAGAGAAAAATTGCCAAACAAAATAAGCAAACATATTTCAATTATCTGGAAAGAACATTGCCCACATCTAGATATGTGTTTCATAAAAACACTGAAATGAAGTCAACGAAATAAAACTTGAAGCATACACTGACAATACATCAATCCATCCATAAGTATAATGGCTCATTTTCATGGCTAGTGTGGTCGGACAAGTTTTTTCAAAGTCGAAAGGAAAAAATTCAAAATCATAAATTCCTTCCAAAACCATTGGGAGAGTTAATTCTAGAGCAAAACCCAGATGAACCCTCGCAAAACAAATCCAAATGAAGTATGTAGCAGGTTAGTTTGGTCTAAAAAGAATAGATATGGGCACAAGGACATATAATCACCATTTTCTATTACCAAGTGAGATCAGCTAGGATCTGACATAAATAATTGAATCATCCATAGAATAAAGCTTAGGTGGTACATATTATGTTGTACGGCGGCAAAAGAAAGATGAATTTCTCTTGCACCATAAACCACATTCACACAGGCTTTATTCATCTTTCAGCATCTCCTAGACTTGCCCTTTGACACGGGAGCATCTTGCTAAGTCTCATCCCCTTGTAAGATAACTCTATGCCCCTTCTTGGATCTAGAGGGTCTTAGTTATCGCAAATTTGCACATAAGAACTAAACTTGCTCAAATCAAGAATTTAATACATCAAGAATTAAGAGAATTAGAGTTGAGAAGTATACTTATGCATCATTTTTCAGCAAACATTCAATTGTCCGTCAATTTCCCTCATCTAGTGCATATCTGGTTATGCCATCTCATTAGTGGACGTAATGGTAGAAATCTGCAAAAACCAGCAAAACAATAAGCAGTCAGAAATAAAACTATGAATGGTTGCAAATCCATGCTAGATTTCCCATAATTTGAAAGACTTAATCGTGTGATTAGATAAAAAAATTACATTATATTCTAAATTTTCAGAGTTGGTATCTCTTCCATAGACAAAAGGAACCAAGAGAGCGAGAGTTCATTCACATCTAATTGCATATCTTAACTCTTAAGCCACTCATCTCGAACTTGTCAAGTTTTACGATAACTAAAATGGAATTGTCAAATTATCTCTGCTCAATGCTTAACTCTAAAAATATATTTGTTGGTGCTAAAGCACAAGATTAAGATCTTCAGGAAGCCTCGGACCATCTAGCAAGCGCAACCAAATGAGCATCTAGAGGTCTGCGTTGGTAAAACATGTCGATATCATTCCAAACAAATAATAACCTAGTGGGCAAATTTTAGTAGGAATCATAATGGGTGGACGTCAGGTTGCTAATGAATAAGATCATGTGGTAGGCAAATTAGTTAAAAAATAAAATTCTATATCCTTGTGAGGCATTTTACCAAACACATAGTGCACAAATTAGTTGAACTCATACCTGAAACACCTACCTGCACTTCACTCCTTCTGTTGTAATTTATGGAGGCCTGATCAGCTTTCCGCTTCTGCCGTTGCTCGTCTTCCTGTATCTTCTTGAACTCATGCACAAGATTAGAGAAATGGTTCATTGCTCTCAACACGTCATTCTTGGGAACCCTCTCGATAGCTTGGAACCAATCATCTATACCCCTTTATAATGCACCTAAGCATTCTTTTTTCCGTCCACCCCAAATAATGCACCTCACTAGAGATGGCCTAACCTTCATGCACCCAGCGAAACGTCCCCAGAAACTTGCCTCCATCAAAATTAACCTTTCAGATCTTTCCTCAGCTTTACTCACCCACATCCGATGGCTATTGTTTAATGTGTCTAACTCATTCCTGTGGCCCACAACAGATCTCTCCCCATCTCCAGCATCATCTATACCCCTTTATAATGCACCTAAGCAAATTTTCCTACGTCCACCCTAAATAATACATCTCATTAGAGATGGTCAATGTTCGTGCACCCGACAAAGCGTCCTCGAAACTTGCATTCATCAAAATGAGCGTCTCGGATCTTTCCTCGGTTTACTCACCCACATCCGATGGTCATTATTTAGTGTGTCTAATCATCTCTGTGGCCTAGCATGGACCTCCCCACCTACATATTTGGAAGGAGAGCGAATCAAACAAGGAGATAAATAAGGAGGATCTGCATGCAAGGAAACCAGATTTGAATTTTTTACTGGCCAAAATTGTACGTACTACATATTTGGAAGGAGGGTGAATCAAACAAGAAAATAAACAGGGAGGATCCGCATGCAAGGAAATAAGACTTGAATTTTTTATTGTCCTGGCATTGTGATCGTATTTTTTTTCGAATATGACCCTTCTCGAGACTTTTTTACGGATCTAGAACCATAGAGCCTAATTTGACACGAGAGCGCTGAATTTTTGTTTTCATTTTTATCTAAGGAACGGTATGTCTGTGAGTCTTTGCTTAATTTTTCAATTTTTCTCGCGGAACCGTGTAGTGGCGAAATCGTTTAATTTTATCTTTTTTCCTTGCGGATCCGGTGTGTGCGAGCGATTTATTTTTCCATATTTTTCCGAAATCATCCTTGTGGTCCACAACTGACCTTCCCTCATCTCCAGCATCAACAAGGAAAAGGAAACAAACGTCTTGGAATCAAGGAAAAGGAAACAAAAGTCCTAGAAAAGGAAAGGACCATACATTACGTCTTTGGGAAAAGGAAAGCGGGAGATGGGGCGTGATCGAGAGAACGTGGTCCGCAATGGCTCCACGGTCGTCATCGGTGGCTTTTGCCGACGCGACGAGATTCTTTGGTCAGCGACCTTGCGGCGCCGTGCCTCGGCAAATTTATAATTTAATTTTTTTAAAATAATTTTATTAAGTACAAAATAATCGAAAGTTTTTTTGAGATTTTTTCTAGAATTTTTTAACCTAATGTGCTGTCTTTTCAAAAATCCTTCTATATTTAAAAAAAATGAAGGCAACTCACTTGTAGCTTCTTTTAGCTGCAGCCCAGACCAAAGAAGCTTATTCTCTTCCCTCCCTCCATTAAAGCAAGAAAGAAGATCCAAAGCTCCATCAATCCCGCACCAAATCTCCTCTTTCCATCTATGGTGTTAATTCCCCAAATTTCGTGCTCTATTGCTAAAATTTCCTCCCAATCTGATTTGATCCCAAATTATGGTTTCCATAAATATGCTTGTTTCGGTGCTATAAAAGCCGGCGAGCTCTCCTCCACCCCATCGCATTGCGTAAATCCCCAAGTGCTCCCTCTTGTAAAGATCGCCGGATTTTGGAGGTAACCTAAGCCATCACCGTCATCTTTCCCAGCGAAATTCACCGCAACCGTGACTCCTCTCCGCAGCGTCGGTCTTGCGGCGATCTCGTCGCACCAAGACGACCCATCTGCGACCGCCGCCACCCCGGCCTTCCTCCCCTTGCCTGGCCAAGCCGGAGAAACGCTGTGCTCTCTGTGGAAGCTACAAAAAAATAATCTAATATCGAGAAAATTCTTTTTCTTTCTCTTTCTTGATTTAAAATCTTTTGGAGCCCGTTTTCGCCTATTCGACTTCCATTTAGTTCCATTTTTCTTTCTAAATTCATTTAAAATTCTAAATTTCTCTTTTATTATTAAGTGTTGTATTCATACTTATCTTCTCATTTAATTGATAAGCGAGTGTCTTGTCGTCGTAGCGTTATAGAGTAATCGTACTAGTTTGATATGACGAATGCGGTGGGCGCCAAGTTTGCACGGGAGAAAGGTGGGATGCCGTCGGTGTATCTTCCTCCCGCACCTCGGGAGACATTTCTTGACCATCCATTCAAAGCCTCGACATAAGAACTTTGCGGTGATCCACTTGTTGAAGCGGTACCATTTTGCAAGCTCCTCTCCAATTCTCGATGGCCACCGCTTTGTGACCTTTGGATTGGCTTATGGTCATTGCCTTGAGTAAGTGAATTTTCTTTATCTGTATGGCTAATAGTCGCTTCTCATGACATTCCAAAACAGCTTTCCACATTCTTCTCAATCAGACTTGAGAACAATCAATCACATGCGTTAGATGAAATTGCCATTATGATAGGATGAAGACATAATCCAATTAAAAGAAGGAAGCTTCATAGTTCATACCCTTGGATGAGATCAACGAGTTGAGGGTACAGTTCTTCATCTCGGATCTTACGTATCTTTTGAGAAGGCATTGACTGTTCTAATACTGATGGCAATCCTGGACTGCAAGTTCCTTACCGACAACCGGGTGGAATCGATAGTATTTGACTCTGCTCCTCGCTCGTCTAGGGACTTCAACCTCTTGTACTTATTTTCATACAGAATCCGCAACTTCTCTTCTTCCTAGAACAACCACCTAACCTTGTTCAACATGTATTTGTGATGAATCAGTTGTATATGAATTAACACCTACGGTTAGTTAATGTGAGCACAGGTGTGTACCTTAACCTCCAGAAATAGCTTCTTTTCCCAGGTACACAGCTTCTCCAGTGTTGATGATAGGTTACGGTTACCACCAGTGACCGACGAGGCTGAAGTGCTGGCTTTGCAGCTCGATGATCTTGACTTTCTATGTGGCTTTGGGAGGCAAGAAGAGGACGGCACAGTAAGAGAGATAGGATCCATTACTCTGGACGAGAGATCTGCAACAACATATCAAAGGATGTAATGCGCTAGAACATATAACATAATTGCAACTACGTGTTATTCAATACAGCTTGCATTACCCACATCTAAGAACTCTGGGCGCCGTCCGGTGGGGCGCCTTCCCCACCTCGAGCAGCCTGGAGACCTCCGCACCACAGTTCAGCGCCTCGTCGAACCGCTCCTTGACCTCTTCCATTGCCTCCATGACTTCCTCTTCCCATGGTGCAACGGCGAACGACTCATCGCTCAAGGCCAACTGCGCCGACTTGCCATGGCTCACCCCATCCCCCTCTGCAGCAACGATCGACCCGTCCTCATCAAAGACCACACCTTTCTTCTTCCCAGTGGAGCCGCCGCCGTCAATGTCACCACCATCCGTGCCCTTCAAGCTCGCAGTGTTGCCCTTGCCCCCTTTCTTGCTCTTCGAGCTGGCATTGCTCGGCACCGGGTCACTCCTGGACATAAGTTTCTCCGCCTCGCCATTGGCACCGGATCCCTCCCTCTGCAGCTTCCCAACAGAAGATTCGCCCTTTGAACCGGCATTGGTAGTAACTGGTCTCTTCCCTTTGACATTTTGATCGGCAACGCCCGAAGTTGATGGCTTTGATGCCTCCGCCTCCTCCTCCAACTCCGCCTCGTCCTCAAGCTCCGGGATCCCCTCCATCCTCCTCAGCTCAGCGTAATTTGGGCTGTTGGTAGGCAAGTTTGCGTCGACTTCGCCCTTGTTGCGCGAGTAATCTTCCAGGAATTGATCGTAGGACGTGAAAGGGTCGAAGAATTCCCACGGCGAGACCTCCGCGGTTGGCGGCGACGGCGGCGGGCCGGGCGGCCTCCATGCCGTCTCCGGCTTCTCTTCCGCAACAACCTCGCCGTAGGGCCCGTACGTGTACCCGTAGCCGTAGCCGTAGCTCGTTTCGCCTTGATTGTCTTGGGCATAGGGGTTGTCGTACACCACGGTGGGCACGAGAGGAGTTCCTCATGTAGTGGTGCCTCGGAGATGGCGCCGCTTTGGGCGGCGGGGCCTTCTCCTGCGCGCCACCGGCTTGTCTGGCGTCGCCGGCGTCGAGTTCTCATCGGAGAGGAGTGGGAGAGCGGCGACATTGTAGAGGACGAGGCGGCGCGGCGGGAGGCTCGACATGGCGCGCGCCGAGGAGGCTTTAAAAGGATGGTTGCTTGCTACGGCGGGTGGAGGGACGGAACTCTGAGTGTATTTCACTTAAGCGGGTGGAGCTGGAGACCGGAGCGGGAGGGGGACGGTCTGTCCGGGTGTTCGCAAGGGGCTAGGGTTGCTACAGACATCTGGTGGTAGGTGTGGAGATGAAGTCGATGGAAGGAGATGGAGTCGATGGAATGGAAGGGTGGGGAAGGAAACAAATTGATTTCCATTCCATCCGGCCGAAGGAGACAAATTGATTTCCATTCCATCCGGCCGAAGGAGACAAATTGATTTCCATTTCATTATGACCGTCTCTATAATTTAGACTTATAATTATGTACTTAATTTTCTTAATTCCAGGAAGATTAGACACACTTAATAATAGCCATCGGATGTGGGTGAGTAAAGCTGAGGAAAGATCCGAGACGTTCATTGTGATGAATGCAAGTTTCTGGGGACGTTTTGCTGGGTGCACGAAGGTTGAGCCATCTCTAGTGGGTGCACTATTTGGGGTGGACGTAGAAGAAAAAGCTTAGGTGCATTATATAGGAGTATAGATACACACACTCTCGGAGATGTACGTCAGCCTGTGCGCCACCTCGCCACGTGGAGTCAGTGGTAAGCTACAATACTTTTATTGTTTTTAAAAAATATTATTATTATTATTTTCCAAAAAAATTAAGGTGAAAGCAAATTGTTATCATTTTGGAGACCGTGTGAAAGCAAATAGTTGTCGTTTTCCAGACCGTGTCAAAGCAAATAATAACTGTGGCCATGGAATAGCCTGGACTCTGGAGGCTTGAATGCTTGATGGAGATAGTGAATTTGTGGTCAACTCTGTCTCCAATAGACTAACTTCAGCGAAAAGTTACAGTCATCGATCTGTAAGTAGGTTATTGGAATATTTCAATTTAGTTTCTCTATCGACTTTCATTCACGAATTGATGTTTCAATTCATTGTGTCATTAATCAATATATGCTAATCCATTGCAGGTTATCTATATTTGCATCAATTAGTTGCGATCGTGGTCTGTGCTGCAGCATCAAGAGGACCAGGATGTGGTGTTATCGGCATGCAGATAACTGAAGATCGTCGTTAGAGATCTTTTCATCAGCCATGGATGGCGATTCTGTAACAGGCTGTTTGCAGATTGATACTTTCTTTTTCATGTTTGTAATGGTTTGTTGCAAATTTCATGATTAGCGATTTCTTTTTTATAACCTTTCTTTTTTAAAGAAACTATCCCGGCATGTGGCATTAATTTTTTATTTTTGAAGGAATATTTTTAAAAAAAATTAAAGCAATATTTTTACAATTTTTTAAAAGAAAATCATTACTTTTTGTTTTTTTGAGGTTTTTCCAAAAAAATTCCTGTCTTTATTGAAGTCTCTACCTGTCTCCACACTTTTTTTTCACCCGTAACAATGCGTGGGACATCAAAGTAGCTAGTGTTCTTTATTTCCAAAGAGATCAGGGCAGCACCCTCTGAAATACTAGTGTTGCTTTGCTCATGTCTCTCTAAATTTTGTAACCCTCGCAGAATGGACTTAAGTTACAATTTGTCTTATGTCATCACCTTTCCGCATCAACATTCAACGATATCCTGCGATCGAGGAAGTGTGGTTTAGGGGTGGGCACTTTAAAACTGAAAAACCGAACCGAACCGAATAAACCATTTATTTCGGTTTTCGGTTCTGTTTTTATTTTGATTGTATTCGATTTTCGGTATACAGTTCTGTTTCCTGATTCCCGAAGCCGAACAAACCGAACACCGAAAATTTCCCATCCAATCACCAAGTTGCCCGTCGCCCATCGGTTATTCCGCTACTCCACCTCCGCTCCAACTCCAAGCGCTCCCTCCCCAATCCATTCTCCAGTCTCCAAGTCGAGTAGCCGACCAAGCGCTCCCTCTCGGCCTCCCCAATCCATTCCCCACTCCCTAGTCGGCCACTCCACCAAGCGCTCCCTCCCCAAGTCTCCCTAATCGATGCAAGGTGCACCATCCGCTCGCCCCGCCGCACGCGGATCCTCAACCGCCGTAGCCGCTCCTTGTCCGAGGTCGGCGGTGCGCAAGCCAGGGTCGGGCGACGCGACGTCAGTGTCACCCAGGTCCGGCCAGATGTTGATGCGACCCCTCATGGCCGTGCCGGATCTGATGAAGAGGAGAATGAGGCCGGATCTGGTGAAGAGGAGCACGACGTCGGATCTGGTGAAGAGGAGTGCGCGCCAGCAGCAAGGGCTCGCTGTCGTCCTTATCTCCAAAAAGGGCGGCTCTTGTCACGGCGATGGTGTCACCGCATCTACCGCATCCGTGGCTCCACCTCCTCCAACCTTGGCTGCTCAGCCGCCGCATCCACGGCTCTGCCTCCTTTGGCCTCCGCTGCTTCCCGCGGGAAGCTCTACGCCTTAATTCGGTAGAGTTGTTCGTATTGAAGCGATTAAGCGAAGCCCTGGCTAGATTTGTTGCTTCGGTTGGTGCTTTGGCTGGAGGAATTTGTGTGGTTTTTTTGGGTTTTTTTGTTGATAGCTGATCAGGATCAGAGCAGAGAGCATGTTTAGGCGATACTGCTGTTTGGATCTAGCTATGATGGTGATTGATTGTGGTGACTTTGCTAGTTTTCTTTCCATGTTTGAGAACTTGTATAATCCATTGAGGAAATTCCTCCTACTAAGTCCTGACGCATCTTGCAATTCGGTTTACCCAAAAACCGAATAAACCGAACCAAATTTATTTGGTTTATTCGGTTTCGGTTTTTGAATTTGTTAGGTTCAATTCGGTTTGCAGTTTCCAAAATCCGAATTTTTTTAAACCGAAAAAATCGAATGGAGTAAACCGAATGCCCACCCGTAGTGTGGTTGGGCCTCAGCCTTCAGGTTCTGAAGTCAAGTCGTGGTCCATTTGCTGGAATCGTAGCACCTGGATATGAAGACCAAAGGCTGAAAAATGATGGACAGCGAGGTGTTTAACTTGGTTTTCCAGAAAATAAAGTTTTCTGGAATTTTCTTATAGTTTAAATATTTGGTCATAGATATAGCTAAGCAAATACTCCCTCTAGTCACAAATAGTTATCGTTTTGGTCAGAGGTGTAGTCAAACTTTTAAAACTTTGTCTGTCAATATCTTTTTAAATATTTAAATTGGATATATGAAAATTATATGTGTAGATTCGTCTCGAAAAGTACTTTCATAATATTGTAATTTTATAAATATATTATATATTAAAAGCTCATGGAGAGTTGCTAAGAAAAAAGAGAAATATGTTAGAAATTCTCACAAAAAAACAAAACATCTGACACTTAATCTAGTGGACCCTAATTACAACCGCCATCTGATCTTTTGTTAAAGATAGCAATACGCTAAAAATTCTCACAAAAAAGCAAACATCTGACCCTAAATTTGGTGGACTCTAACTAAGTTGAACTATAGTAGCCATTAGATGTTATTATTTAAAGAAAAGCATCTAACCGTCTATCAAGCGGACTCAAGTTATAAAATCTTAGATTAAATAGTCCATGCTAAGTACAACAAAAAATAACAGAAATTCAGAATAAAAATAAAAAGAAATTAGCCATTTGATTTTCGTATGAACTCCAAATTAAAACCCGTACATAGCTGAAATTTAGAATAAAATTAGATAAAAATTAGCAATTAGAAAATAAAAAATTTAAAAAGATTTAGAATAAAAAATAAATTTTTAAAAGAAAGAGTCCATGCCAAGTACAATAAGAAATAATAGAAATTTAGAATAAAAAATATAAATAAATTAGCCATTTGATATTCATACGAACTCCAAATTAAAACCTGTACATAGCTGAAATTTAAAATAAAAATTAGAAATTGGATTTGTATATGAATTTAACCTAAAACCAATATTCAAAATAAAATAAAAATAACAATAATTTTTTTATGTGTTCCAAATTAAAACTCGGACATAGCTAAAAATTCAGAATAAAATTAGATAAAAATTAGTAGTTGGATTTGTATATAAAATATAACCTAAAATTAATATTCATAATTAAATAAAAAATAACAATAAAATTAATAGCTTAGATTAGAAGACAGAATTCATACCGAGTACAATAAAAAATAAAAGAAATTTGGAATAAAAAAATTAAAGAAAATTAGCTATTTAACTTTCATACGGACTCAAAATTAAAATATGTACATAGCTGAAATTCGAAATAAAAATTAGTTGTATACGAATTCTAATATAAAATTGATATGCTAAATTAAATAACAAATAACAGTAAAAATTAACATAATTCAGAACAAACAACAAAAGGAAATTACCCATTTGATTTTAACTCTAAATTAAAAACTAAAATTCAAAATTAAGTAAAAATAACAACAAAAATAACATGAGAAGAATAATAAAAGGAAATTAGGGATTTTTAATTCCATAATAAGTGAAAAATATAAATTTTTGTTTTATTTAGAATTAAAATTCCAGAAATATGCTATGTTGAGAAAAAAATAGAATAAGGTAAGGAATTTGAGAAAAAAAGAGAAAACATCCACTCTTTATTTGGTGGACCTCCATGGAATGAAGAGATTAATAGAGTGATACATCGATATATGTTCACTCGGCTATATCGGTATAAGCAATGTGATGCACACTAAAAGAAGTACCGAAGAAAGCGACAAGCATTGCAATAATAAAATTAAGAGATGATGATATAAATGGAAAATGCTATGTCATGCTATTTTGCTATGCAAGTATTTGAAAAAGGAAGTTTAGATCACATGTGATAAGTGTTGCGAAACAGAGTGAATATATTTTCTCCTATAATATATAATATCAAAATATCACCAATAGAGTTCTACGATGATCTATTTTCCAAAAGCAAAATCATATATGTATTGCCAAGTTATTTAAACATGCTTTAAAGATAATGCACGCGCAAATGCATTGATCACCTTGTTAGTTATCTATACCCCTTTATAATACACCTAAGCAATTTTTCCTACGTCCACCCTAAATAATGCACCTCATTAGAGATGGCCCAATGTTCGTCCACCCAGCAAAACGTCCCCAGAAACTTGCATTCATCAAAATGAACATCTCAGATCTTTCCTCAGTTTTACTCACCCACATCCGATGGCCATTATTTAGTGTGTCTAATCATCCCTGTGGCCCACAACAGACCTCCCCCACCTACATATTTGGAAGGAGAGCGAATCAAACAAGGAAATAAATAAGGAGTATCCGCATGCAAGGAAACCAAACTTTAATTTTTTACTGGCCAAAATTGTACGTGCTACATATTTGGAAGGAGGGTGAATCAAACAAGGAAATAAACAGGGAGGATCCACATGCAAAGAAACAAGACTTGAATTTTTTATTGTCCTGGCATTGTGATCGTATTTTTTTCCGAATATGACCCTTCTCGAGACTTTTTACGGATCTAGCCCCATAGAGCCTAATTTGGTATACGGAGGCGTTGAATTTTGTTTTTATTTTTATCTAAGGAACCAACGTCTGTGAGTCTTGCTTAATTTTTTCAATTTTTCTCGCGGAACGGTGCGTGGCGAGCACTTATTTAATTTTATCTTCTTTTCCTTGCGGATCCAGCGGTCGGCGAGCACAGTTTATTTTTTCATATATTTTCCGAAATCATGCTTGTAGCCTACAACAGACCTTCCCTCACCCCAGCATCAACAAGGAAAACGAAACAAACATCTTGGAATCAAGGAAAAAGAAATAAACGTCCTGAAAAAGGAAAGGACCATACATTACGTGCTGGGAAAAGGAAACCGGGAGATGGGGCAGCGCGGCAGGGAGAACGCAAGTCTGCAATGGCTCCACGGTAGTCATCGGTGGCTTTGCCGACGCGGCGAGGTTGCTGGTCAGCGACCTCGCGGCCGCCGTGCCTCAGCAAATTTATAATTTAATTTTTTTTGAAAATAATTTTATTAAGTACAAAATAATCGAAAGTTTTTTTGAGAATTTTTCTAGAATTTTTCAACCTAATGTGCTATCTTTTCAAAAATCCTTCTATATTTAAAAAAAATGAAGGCAACTCACCTGTAGCTTCTTCTAGTGTAGTAGTGAGACTGAGAAGCTTCTTCTCTTCCCTCCCTCCATTAAAGTAAGAAAGAAGCTCCAAAGCTCCATCAATCCCGCACCAAATCTCCTCTTTTCATCTATGGTGTTAATTCCCCAAATTTCGTGTTCTGTTGCCAAAATTTCCTCCCAATCTGATTTGATCCCAAATTATAGTTTCCATAAATATGCTTGTTTCGGGGATATAAAAACCGGCGAGCTCTCCTCCACCCCATCGCATTGCGTAAATCCCCAAGTGCTCCTTCTTGTAAAGATCGCCGGATTTTAGAGGTAACCTAAGCCATCACCGTCATCTTTCCCGGCGAAATTCACCGCAACCGTGACTCCTCCCCCGCAGGCGCCGGTGCCGGCGATCTCGCCGCACCAATGCCGACCTACTGTGACCGGCCGGCCACCCCTGGCCTTCCCTCCCCCTTGCGCTGGCCAAGCCCAGAGAGCACGCTGTGCTCTATGTGGAAGCTGCAAAAAAAATAATCTAAAATCAGAAAATTCTTTTTTCTTTCTCTTTCTTGATTTAAAATCTTTTGGGAGCCCGTTTTCGCCCATTCGACCTCCATTTAGTTCCGTTTTTCTTTCTAAATTCATTTAAAATTCTAAAATTCTCTTTTATTATTAAGTGTTGTATTCATACTTATCTTCTCATTTAATTGATAAGCAGGTGTACTGCCGTCGTAGCGTTAGCACAGACACTATACTAGTGATAGATATTAGTGGTCAAAGCTATGTTTTGTAGACCTTGTTGATGTTTACTATTTACTACCGTGTCAAAGAAAATAGTTGTCATTTTCGAGACCATATCAAAGCAAATGGTTGTCATTTCCATGTCAAAATAAATAGTTGTCGTTTTCAAGACCGTGTCAAAGCAAATAGAAATTGTGGCCATGGACGAGAGGGACGAAAGAAAATCACTATAGTAACTGCGGCCATGGAATAGTCTAGACTCTGGAGGCTTGAATGCTTGATGGAGATAGTGAAGCTACGGTCAACTCTGTCTCCAATAGACTAAATTCAACATCAAGTTACAGTTATCGATCTGTAAGTAGGTTATTGGAATATTTCAATTTAGTTTCTCTATCAACTTTCATTCACAATTTGATGCTTCAATTCATTGTGTCATTAATCAATCCATGCTAATCCATTGCAGGTTATCTATATTTGCACCAATTAGTTGTGATCATGGTCTATGCTACAGCATTAAGAGGACCGAGATATGGTGTTATCAACATACAGATCACTAGATATCGTCGTTAGAGATCTTTCATCAACCATGGATGGCAATTCTGTAACAGGCTATCTGTAGTCTGTAGATTGATACTTTCTTTTTCATGTTTGTAATAGCTTGTTGCAACTTTCATGATTAGCGATTTCTTTTTTATAGCCTTTCTATTGTAACGTTGTAATAAATGGTTGGTTGTGTGCATCTTATGGTGCAGTGACCAGGAGATATAATCTTCTATTTTCTAAAAATCAATCCATGTCAGGTTGCGTTACCGCTGAATTACAGTCGGGGAAACCGGGAGATTCGCTCGTCAGGTTGCGTACACCGTGGAGGCTTGGAGAGCTCGTGGTGGAGTTACTTCAGTTGAAGGTAGCTAATGGAGAAATTGAGAGAGAGGCAATACCACAGCCATAAAAAAATGGAATGCATGGCAGCTTTCCATGCTTCGGTTCATTCATATTCAGGGCCCTACCCAGCTTTCAGGTTTTGTCCTAACGGACTTATCGTCTTCAAGTTTGATGGCCATAGCTATTCGAATATGTCAGTATAGTTTTAACTATCATCTTCCATTGGTGAAGTACTCTTCCATTATCTCAAAAATCTACATCAAGCCATCAAGGTATGAAAGACACTGCAAGGTGAAGAAATTCAAGGAAGAGGACATACACCACTACAAGAATCAGGGAAAAATTCGTGGGCAAAAAACCCACGAATTTAAGCTAAAATTCACGAATTTAATTTAAATTCGTGAGCAAACCGTCGAATTTAGTTCACGAATTTAACTCGACGAAATTAATTAATTAAATTCGTGGGTACCCACGAATTTACCCACGAATTTAAGTTAAATTCGTGGGTTTCTATAAGCCCACGAATTTAATTGGGAATCGAGTTAAATTGTGGGTTTATTAAACCCACGATTTAGCAGATTAAATTCGTGGGTTTAATAAACCAATTTATCAGATTAAATAAGTGGGCTAAATAACCCACAATTTAATCGATTAAATTGTGGGCTAAATAACTCACAATTTAATCGATTAAATTCGTGGGTTTAATAAACCCACAATTTATCAGATTAAATTCGTGGGTTTATTAAACCCACGAATTTATTAGTCATTTTTTCAAAAAAAAAATGTATATATATATATATCCATATATCCAAATGTATGCATTTTTATATATATGTATCACACTCAATACATATAACAACTAAAGAAGAAAAGAAAAGGCAAAAAGAAAATTGAAACTAAAAATTGCTAAGCGAAGAATAAATAAGAAGGATCATCTATTTCGTTCAAATCTGATCAGAAACACTAACACAAAAGACAAACTCCACAATGAAGTTCAAGCGAACGAAGAATTAACAAACGAGACACCAAACCTATTACCAGTACTAAAATACTGAAACCAACCTTTTAACTCTTCAAAACCGGCTTAAAACTAAGTCTCCGAAATGTACAAAATTTCGGCATGACCTCTCTTGTAAATAGGACATCCACTCAAAGAAACAAAAAATATTTGCGATTATAATATATATATCAATCTCTCAAACCGAAGGAGACATTCTAGCAGATCCTTAGATAATCCAATCACACATCCAACGGAAATTTGTAAACTACGCAATGACGTACAACACATTACAACCACAATAGATACAATCCACATTCCATTAAAATAAGTCCATCACAATAAGTCGATCACAACGTATCCATCACAACAAGTTATAAAGTACAACATTATACACCAATCGAGCTCACAATGGAATTCATGCCTCGGGGTTGTTGGAGTTGTGGCGCTACCACCACCGTCGTATTTGTTGAAGATGTCTTCTATGATGTAAATCGTTAGTACGTCCGGAGGGCGTGACCTAGAAACCCGCAAGTTCAAGATTAACTTAGGTTGTGCTACAAGTAACATTATCTTTGATTCACATGAATATCAATATGAGAATATCAATAGTACTATTCAACCAAGACACAATATGAAAATATCAATATGACAGTCAAGCTAAACAAGAATAGATCATATATGTAAGAACTACACGTTGAGCTAGTCAAGATATCTTGCAATAATCATATGAACATCAATCTCATATTCAATGAAGCATCAAAGTAATACTCTCTAGCATTAACATAAGGCCAAGATTACAACTAAAATTATTTCATTCAACTTCCAAAGACCCCAATTGCATCACTGAGTATTCAAAGGATAACAAACAGTGAAAATAGTTCAAAGAAGCAATTAAGAGTATTGGTAGTCATTTTAAGAGTTCAATATACAAAGTACAAATATAAAGCATTCTACAAGGACAAACAATCAGATTGTACATGGGCAAACAACACATTCTACAAGGATGGCATATAAAGCATTTAAAACATAAGTTCACAATTGAACAAGTTGTCTTAAGATAACTTTTCAATTCCAAGAAGTCGGCACAATATAAGGTTCAAAATCAAAAAGTTATTGATAGAAAGAAAAAATCAAATAGCACGTAATGGGTTAATAATTTGGTAAACCATCACTTATCTACAGGAGCACAGCAATGAACTTTCATAAGCACACAAGTAAACCTTTTCAAGTATGAATATTGAGATGATTTGTGCAAGGTTTAAGAAAGAGTTGCCTAAATGTCCTAAAATCGACTAAGTTATGCATTTCAACAAAAATTATCACTTTTGCAACAGATTACTCAGATTGAACTAAAGTTCCTACGGAAGCATATGTAATCTCATATTCAATGAAGCATATGTAATCTCATATTCAAAGAATGAACTAAAGTTCCTACGGAAGCATATGTAATCTCACATGTAATCTCATATTCAAAGAATGAACTAAATTTCCTACAGAAGCATATGTAATCTCAACTAAATTGCAACTAATGTTCCTAAATTTGAGCAAGAGAAAGGAAGGGATGGGGTAGGTAGCTCACCAAGTCATCAAGCTCCACAACAAAGTTCAAGCGAACGAAAAATTAACAAACGAGACACCAAACCTACTACCTCTACTAAAAGACCGAAACCAACCTTTTAACTCTTTAAAATCGGCTTAAAACTAAGTCATTGAAATGTACAAAATTTTGGCATGACCTCTCTAGTAAATAGGACATCCACTCAGCAGACAAAAAAGCATTTGCAGTTATAATATATATATATCAATCTCTCAAACTAGAAGGAGACATTCTAGCAGATCCTTAGATAATCAATCACACATCCAAAACGGTAATTTGTAAACTACGTACGCAATGACCACCACCGCCGCCGACGCTGTTGAAGATGTCTTCTATGATGTCGTCGTTAGTACGTGCTGGAGGGCGTGACCCAGGAACCTGTAAGTTCAAGGATTGACAAACTTAGCTCATGTCGCAAACTTAGAATGTTTTCGACATCCATACCTGTGGTGTCGTCTGAGGTGGCTGCAGGGCCCACGGGTTGAAGTACATAGGCATTCCTTGGCTTGGCATAGGTGGTGCGTACATGTAGAACGGGTTTGGAGGCTGGGAGCCCTGTAAGGCATAGACAGGTACATTATGCCACATATAAATCATTCATTCAAATTTTGAATAACGAATTGAACCGATCCGTCTTTACCTGTGGTATGCCTTTTTCCCTCGCCACAACTTCTTCAGCTCATCAATTAAGGGCCGCATGAACACATTGAGATCCTTCCCTGGATGCTTAGGACCTAGAATGACAAGAGCAAGGAATATGAACCCCTCTTTCAAGCAAATCTCAGGTGGAAGATTATATGGCATGATGAAGACCGGCCAACAAGAGTAGGGGCTAGCGCTTGTGCTGAAAGGTGTGAAACCGTCCGTGGACAAACCAAGACGGACACTCCTAGGGTCGCTTGCAAATGCAGGATCAAATCGGTCCAATGCCTGCCATGCTTCGCCATTAGACAGATGCACCATCATATCCGGGTCTTGGTCCTCACGTTTACCTTCTTTGTGCCACCGCATATGTTTCGCTGTTTCTTTTGACATGTACAGCCGTTTAAGCCTATCCGTGATCGGCATGTACCAAGTCTGTTTAGTCGCGACCTTTGTAGTCACCGATACCCCTTCCTCATCTACCACCTCAACGAATCGCACTTACCGCAATGCATACAATGGGTATCCTTGTCATGATCCTTCCGAGCGACATGCAATTATTCTCGCACACATCAATCTTCCGTAATTCATCCCGAGGCCGACCATCAACTTTTTCGATTGGTACAAATCCTTTGGCATCTTGTGGTTAGGCGGAAGGACATCATTCATTAGTTCAAACAAAGCGTTGAAGCATTTGTTCGAAAAGTTGAACCGACTTCATCGACATAAGCCGTAACGCTCGCGGGGCGGTCACATTGGTCAAGTCATGCGACTTCTCATCCGAGGCTTCAAGTAGCCTATAGAATTCCTTAACCTCCTCCATTGTGACCCTCACCGGAGTTAAATTGACCCCCGCCAAGATCATCCAAAGATCTCTTCCACCCGGTCGTGATCCTCCACATGGTCAAAGCATCTCTTCCATCTCAATGGCACGCCTGCAGACCTCTCCATGACGGTGCCACACCAAATAGTTAGGCATGAACCCGTTTTTGCAAATGTGATCTTGCACTATATCCTTCTTTGTAGTATTTGTTATTCTCGCAGAGGGTACACGGGCAATACACATATTTAGCTCCTCCAATGAATGCTTGTTTCAAGAAAGCATCCGTGATCGCCCCCATTCCTTGAGTGCCCCCATCACTCCTCCATCCGTCATACATCGCCCTTCGATCGTCACCCATTATCAAAGCTAAACAAATGAAACAATGTCAATGTACGACCGTGGCTTAGGTGACAAAGACAACCCTATTAGGAAAGATTTGTCCTAAACCCACCCAAGAATGGAGGCTATTGCATGCGACCTGTGACGTGCGCTCTGAACCGAACGAAATTTCGCAAAGATAATTCCCCATTTGTTCTCCAAACGCACGCCTGATGCTGATGCGTCGGAGAACAACAGGGTTATGTGGCCGAAATCACGTTCGGATCGCTCGCACGTCATAGGCATTATGCAACAACCAACATTCTCGGGCTGTCCAAAATACGCTGAAAAATTCCGGAACCGCGCACCTCACAAGCAAATGTGAGCTGCGCCGTTCCCGAACGGGTGACGCCTATGCTCTCTACTGTTCGACACAAACCCTAAACTCTAACGTTATATACAACGGCAATAGAAAATAAAAATATATATATCATATGCAGCGAATATAAAATGAGATGAAATAACTTTAACCGAATATAAAAATAGAAAAAATATACCTTCTCCAACGCCGGTGAGGGTGTCGCGGAGGGTCCGGGAGGCGGGTGGCGCCAGCGACGGCGAGGCGGCACCAGTGGGCGACGCCGGCGATGGCGCAGCGATGGCGTGGCGGCGAACAAGCGGGGCGGGTGGGGCGCCTGGCTGGCGAGCGGCGCGCTCGTCGCGAGCGAGCGGGCGGCAGAGACGGGCGGAGGGCGCGGCGGCGCGCAATGGGCAGCGGGCGACGTGGTGGTGGGTGGCGGGCGGGCGCGCGGCGGCGGCGGCCGGCGAGGGCACATGGGCGGCGCAGCAGCGGCCGGGCGGCGACCGAGGCGGCTGCGCGGCGGGGCGGCGGCGGCGCATGGCGGGGCAATGAGGCGACGGCGGCTGGCCGGCGGCGGCGGCAAGGCAGCGAAGTGGCGGCGGCGAAGCGGCAGGCGGCGTCTTGGCGGGCGGCGGGCGGGCGGCAGCAGCGGGAAGCGAAGCGGCGAGGCAGCGGCGGTAGCGGCGGCCGGCGAGCCGGCGGCTGTGGCGAGCGCATGGCCGCGCGGGGCGGCCGGGCGAAGCGGCATCATGGCGCGTAGCTGGCGCGGCGGGGCGGTGGGCGGCGAGGGCGGCGGGCGCGGGAGGCGAGCAGGCAGCAGCGACGCCGAGGCGCAGTGGTCGATCAGACGGAGGCGGCGCGGCGCGGCCGCCGGGCGAGTCTTAAGCATGGCGGCGAAGCGCAGCGCCGGTGGAGGCGGCGGAGAGGCGGTGCTTTCGGCGAGCGAGCGGGCAGCGTGCAGGCGGGCGGGGGCAGCGGGCGGCGGGCGCGGGCCGGCAGCGTGTGGGGCCAAGGGCGGGCGCGGCGGCGAAGCGGCGCGGCGGCAAGACGCGCAAGCGGCAAGCGGCGGCGTGGGCGTGAGGCGGCGTCGGTGCGCGCTCATGAGCCCAAGGGTTTTTGCCTGTTAATTTCGTGGGGATGACCGAGCTCAAGAATTTAAAAGTTTAAATTCGTGTGTAGTTTTTGGCCTACGAATTTAAATATTTAAATTCATGGGTAACTTCTAGCCACGAATTTAAACGATTAAATTCGTGGGTGTTATTTTAGCCCACGAATTTAAATAAATAAATTCGTGGGTTTCATTTTGGCCCACGAATTTAATTAAAAACGTGGGTTTTATACAAACCGACGAATTTAAATAAATAAATTCGTGGGTTTTTTTTAGGCTCACGAATTTAAAAAACCCACGAATTTTTCTCTGTTTCTTGTAGTGCACGGAATGCAAACAGTTCCCTGGTCCAATGCACGCCAGCGCCGCCACGTCATCAGACGTCCCTTGTGAAAAGGTTCTCCAGAAAATTTGAAATTATGTTTAGATGCTTCCATCGGTTTTTAACACAAATAACCTAAAAAAAATGAAATTACGTTCAGATCTCTCCGCGGTTTACGTTCAGATACTCCCAAAAGTTTTTAACAAAATAAACTCAAAAAAACATAATTGCGTTTAGCTCCTAAGAAATCGGTTTTTTCAGGGTAGACTCGAAAAGAAACGAAATTATGTTTAGCTCCCTTCACGGTTTTCTCTAAAAACCGACGGTTTATAGCAGTCCATAGATTCGCCGACGGTCCTAGCGACTCATTTTTAAAAAAAAAACAAGAAAATCGGAATTACGCAAAAAAACAAAAATATGTTTGTTTTCTCAAAAAACAAAAACTGCAAACTACAGATTCGCCAACAGTTTATAGTAGTCCACAGATTTGCCGATGGGTCCTAGTGACCCATTTTTTTTAGAAAAACAAAAAAACTTGAATTACGCAAAAAAAGAAAAGAAAATACGTTTGTTTTCTCCCAAAAACAAAAACTGTATATTCGCCGACGGTTTATAGCAGTCCACAGATTCGCTGATGTGTCCTAGGACCCATTTTTTTAAAAAACAAAATAAAGGAATTACGCAAAATAACGAAAATACGTTTAGGTCCCTCTGCACTTTTCTAAAAAAAAACACACAGATTCGCCGACGGCTTCTAGCAACCCAATTTTTTTTAAGAAAAAATCAAAGAAAACTGAAATTATGCTATTTTTTCAGAAATATCCGTCGAACCAAATTCGCGCGGCGTAGTGTCGCATGACCGAATTTCCTAAATTTCACACGGCACAGCTGCGTCGCGACGCAGCGTAGCGCGTGGCCCTGGCTAGTAGTATTTAAATGTTTGCGAAACAGGTATTGTTAAGCAAGTATTGTCGATACTGGGGAACCTTACCGTGAGTGCTGTTGTGGTTCACTCAAAAAAAGAAAGAAAGAAGTTTGTTACAGATTGTAAAGCACCGAACATATGCAAATTTTCTTTCAGAAATAGAAGCAAGTTTCTGGATCGTAAAACGTGCTTCGTTACTTCGTCGCTTTTGGCATCAATGCAGACATCCAAATGCATCCCTCCACCACTCCTGTACTTACGAAGTTGGGTTCACGGCTTCTCACCTTGATGATCTGATGGGAACTGTAACAGGCAACGGATGACCTCGTCTTGGATAGAAAGAAGCATCGTAGTACTCTCGAGGGCTTGCTTCAGAACCGTTAATGCGTCCGTCAACCTGTGGAAGTGGAAACAAGGCACTGAATTCTGCTAGTGAGTGATGTTCGTTAATTGTTTTCTCGGATTTTTTTTTTCTTACGACTGCATATTTCTCTTCTGTTTCCAGTCGACCGTGCTTCGTTTACCTACGTCAATGGGCAACAAGCCTGGTAGAGCTCGACTCAGCTCGTTCGTCACAAGTGAAGGCTGAACAATGGCCTGTGTGGAAGAATTGTTTACACGTAGGAAATATGATCAGAAAATTCCCCGTCAAACGTTCAGAAAAAAATCAGAAGAACTCTACGTAAAATAAGGCAGCTCTTCTGGTTGCCTGTAAAATAATTTTTGAGGACGCCCAAAGGCCGAAATCGATTGCGTCTGCCCGATTATACTGAGAAAGGAAACTGCGGAGACCAACCCGATCTATTTATTTTGAACTGGACTGGCCCAATTTCCAAGGCCTTTTTTTCCAGTATTCTGCTCACCAAAGCCCACGTCTTCCCGACGGTGTGAGTGTGTGACCACCGTCTCCACTCCGGGTTATCCCTCTAAGCATACGGTGGTCGGAGCCGCCGCCGGATGATCGATGCCTGCTTTTTCCTTCGATTATAAGGAAAACTAGAAAGGGTCGCACGCTACACTGCGCCGTGCGAAATTCAGTTGCGTGACGTTGCGACACGCGAAATTTGGTTAGATGATTATTTTTTGGAAAAATGAGTCTGAGGACATAAATTATGAGCCGTCGGTGAATCCGCGGATTTTTTGAAAAAAAACGCGGAGGGATATAAACGTAATTTCATTTTTCGGGTCAATACAACCAAAAAACATCTTTTAGGACCTAAACGTAATTTTGTTTTTTCCGTCGTCGAATCCACGGATTGCTATGAGCCGTCGGCGAACACGGGGACTTGTTTGAAAAAAAAACCACGGGGGATATAAACGTTATTTCGTTTTTTTGGGTCAATCCAGCAAAAAACGTTTTTTGGGATCTAAACGTAATTTTGTTTTTTCTCGGGTCGATTCCGCTAAAAACCGGCGTGAGGACCTGAACGCAAACCCCGAAGGGACCCGAATGTAATTTTATTTTTTTTCGGGTCTATTTTATTAAAAAAACCGACAAAAGGACCCGAACGTAATTTCCAATTTTGCGGAAGGCGTTTTTGCCGGGGGGGCGACGTGGCATGGCTAAGCTCTCGCCAATCCCACCCGCTTTAAAGACAAGAATATTGAAACTGTTAGCACGGTTGGTTTCAATGGAATAAGGAAAGATCGGGATTGAAACCGACTCATCCAAACAACCATACCGATAGTACAGTTGGTTTCAATGGAACAAGAAAAGATTATATATTACGTGCTAACAATGTTCTCTATACGCTAGGCAGATGGCACACCCACGTCTAGCATCTAATCGTTAATTGGGCAGCTGTCTACAGAGGCGGAGGCAGTGGGGGGAGGGCCTTGGTGGGGCTCCAGCCCCCTGGCCCACCACGAGAACCCCCCTCCCTCTTCAAGCAAAGAAGCACATGGTTTATCCATTAGTCTATAGATTGATTGAATTAGCACTAATTTTACCTGTGGGGACAGGTACAGTTGAAAGGGCTTTCTCGGCAATGAAGATTATTAAAACAGATTTGCGCAATAAGATAAGTGATGACTGGTTGAATGATTTTATGGTATGTTACATTGAGAGAGAATTATTTTTAAAAATAAATATGGAAGATATATTACAACGTTTTCAGAACATGAAAACTCGTAAATATCAACTATCACCTCTTTTGAAGCAATGAAAGGTACTTTTATCCCTTGCATATTTACATACTAATAGTATATTACATGCATTTAAATTTCAACTATAATATATCGGCTTGATAGTTTTTATATTTAGTATATGTACTTATGTTCAACCCTTCCTCTTAAATGAATTCTGGCTCCGCCACTGGCTGTCTAGACGGAAGGGTATAGCGGAGAATGCCACCTCCAGGAACAGGGTGTGCCATGACAATGGACTCTCGCTTCCTCCAGACGTCGCAAATTAAATATTTGGAAGGAGTATTGGCAAAGGTCTCTCTGCATTGCTTTCAACCCGGTCCGACACGCCAACCAACTAGTAGGAATGATCATACAGTATAACGTCATGTTGAACCAGCATGGTACATGGTAAATCAAAAGCAAAACATCAAACAAATGATGAATTACATGCAGTCTTTAATAAAAAAGGTGCAACAGAAGAAGCAGCAATGTGCTCACAACATTCACGGGTGCTGGGCAGAAATGATGATGCCAGGGTGCAGATAATCAACATTGCCAAGTCCTCCAGCTGTAGAGAACACTTGAGTTACCTGCTGCATTGTTGGACGGCTTGATGGGCTGGGTTCAACGCACCAAACAGCAACCGTGATCACTTTGAATATTTCACTTGCAATCTCAGACTCAGGAAGTGGGAGTCGAGTGTCCAACAAATCCTCCAATGATATGCTTTTCTTGGTGGTAGATGAGAGGGATGAAAGAAAATCACCTGGATGGTGTCCCATGAACAACTCAAGAACGAGAACTCCAAAGCTATATATGTCACATTTCTCTGTCACCCTCATTGTAAATGCAAGCTCTGGTATGTCAAGATTAAAAGTTTAGTCTGATAACCATATACTAATGAAGTTAATTGCAGGGATAGACATATCATCGTACGTAAGAATTATAGAGTGGTGATTTTAGTCGACATAATTTACTGCAGTGGGGGTGAAAATTTAAGATCTCCATTGGAAGTATCTAGTGAAAACCGGGTACCACTTTACCCTCAAACTAAAAAATTTAAAGACTCTCCAAAGATGTCATGTGCCATCTTCTCCATCCATCCCCACCATTCCTCCTTCCCTCTTCTACCTTCCCTACTCACTTCCCCTGCCTCCCTTCCTCTCCAACACAAAATTTTCAAATTTGAAAATTTTAAACATGAAGTTTCAACTCAAAAATTTCCACTCAAAAAAATTCAACTCGGAAAGTTTCAACTCAAAAAATTTTAAATAAAAAAATTTCAAATTAGAAAGTTTCAACTCGAAAAAATTTAAATCGAAAATTCTTAGTTTAGAAAGTTTCAACTCTGAAAAGTTTCGATTCAAAAACTTTTTAAAGTAGTTAAAAATAATTCTTATTCAAAAACTTACGGGATTTGAAAAACAAAAATTATTTTGAGTTTGAGGGAAAGGGAGTGAGGAAAGGGAGATGATGGTGATGGTGCCAAGTGTCAGGATGAGAGAGCCTTTGATGGCAAGAGAAATAAGAGAAAGAAGGAAGTGATACCATTTGTCATAAGAAGAGGACATCCTAAACAAAAATTTGGTAAGAACGCCCTTAAATTAGCAACTCCTAACCAGAACCTTAGTGCAACGGTGCAAGCCTAGCAAGTTAGCTGCCTAATTTTGTTATATGGCCAAAATTTGAATGGAATGGACTTGCCGCTCATTTATTAGAAATTTTCAAAAGAACCTTGCTCATCCTTAAAATATCAACCATCCTTGTCTCCTCCCATAACCATCTCCATTCCTCTCTGCCCTGGCCACCCTGTGTTATCCTCCTAGTCTCCCACTGGCAGATGAATATTGAATTGAGGATTTGGCACTCGGTAGTGGCAAATCCTCAGTTGCCTATGTTTGCGGTGCAAATCCTTGATTCCCCTATAAAGAGTGGCAAATCCTCAATTGCCGATCTTTCAGTGCAAATTCTTGATTCCCCCGTAAAATAATATAAGTGAGGGCTTACCCAACCTGCACAAATCACGGCCCATCGGGCAAAATGAGATGCTTGTCCTGTTGAGTTCGCACCGAATTACCAGTTTTCACTAGATGCTTCCCCTCTTTCATGTAGTCAAGGGAATGCTTCTAACTACTATACACACTAAAATACATCTATACAGATCTAAAGCATATGTGCATACTAATAAGTATATGCAAATCCACTCGTCAAATCCCAACTTGCTTTGATATCTGCAAATTTTTGGTGAAGCAGAGGAGCATTTTTCTACAAATTAACATATGCTACTTCTCACAATAACAAATTGCCTCACCAAAAAAAAAAAACCGTAACAGTGTGTAGTTCCTTAGGAATGACATTTTCATGGATAAGGACTTACATATTATATACAACTTTAAATTAATTAAGAAGCAGATGCTAAATAGTAGATAAAAGGATACGATACTTTTGCTAAACTAGGTCAAAAACTCACTAAATAAATAGATACTATTTTAGATATTATTTTACCTGGGGCAATATATCCTTTTGTCCCAACCAGCCTTGTGCAGTTTGATGCTTGCATATCTAGTATCTTAGCTATACCGAAATCGGAGATGCAAGCTCTGAATCCCTGATCAAGCAGAATATTGTTGCTTGTTATATCTCGGTGCACTATTGGTGCAAGACAATCATGATGCATGTAAGATAAGGCGTGAGCCACATCCTTGGCAATATTTAACCTCCTCATCCAATCCAATTGAATTGCAGTTTCCTTGGTTCTTAGAGCTATCGCTAAGCTTCCTCTCTCCATGTATTCGTAGACAAGAAACCTGCCTCGATCAGCAGAACAATAGCCAAGTAGCTTTACAATGTTTCGATGTCGAATCTGCATCAAGGCTTCTATTTCGCAGTTGAATAGCTCCCTGTCATCCATCAGATGTATCTTTTTTACTGCGAAAATCTCACCTGTCGGTAGCTCAGCTCTATAGACAGATCCATACCCTCCAGTCCCAATGCAATACTGCTCACTGAAATTCTGTGTTGCTTTAACAATATGCTTGTACGCATCTCCTCCATCAAAGTTCCAAACAGAGAACACTTCTGTATGTTGCACTTCATTCGTATTTTGTGCCCTGGATTTCTTCATTTTACAACGGTATATCACTAATGCCACAATAAAGAGGATAGATCCTACAATAGTTGTTGTAGCTAACAAAATTGCTTTCCATTGCTTTCTTTGTCCATTACTTTGAGTCTGAGTAAGGTTGCAAGGGGGCAAACCTTTCACTGCACCACATAGATGCTTATTATGCATGAACCACTGAATTGGAGCCTCTTTGAATATCCCATTTTGTGGGACTGCACCATCCAATTCATTATATGACACATCTATGGATGACAAGCTGATCATTGTCTGAAAAGAAGGTGGAATTGTGCCATTTAATGCATTATGGGACAAATTTAGATCTTGCAGCATGTTTAGACTGCTTAGTTGACTTGGTATGGCCCCCAACAATGAATTATCACTTAAATCTAGCAAATCATATAGGCTTATCAACATCCCAAGATTGCTAGGTACGTTGCCATCGAAGTGATTGTGGCTCAACCTCAGAAACTGAAGATTGAGGCAGCGTTCAACTGATCCTTGTATTGAACCACTTAGGCTATTCGATGATAAATCTAAATACTCCAAATTGGACAGTTCTCCAACTTCTTGTGGTATGCTACCATAAAGCAAGTTGTCAGCTAGGCTCAAATTGAACAGTTCTTTCAGATGGCCAACTTCTCCTGGTATTTGTCCTTCAAGCTTATTTGATGAAAGGTCAAGGAACCTTAGTTGAGGGAGATGACCTATCGTTGGCGGTATTACGCCGGTGATGTTATTTCTTGAGATACGTAGCTTCGTAAGATTTTTACATTCACCCCAATGATGAGACAACTGACCAAATAGTTTGTTTGAGGTCAGATCAATATACACAAGATTTGGATAAAATCCCAACTCGGATATATCTCCTTGTAGCTGATTTTCTTGAAGGCGAACTCTGATTAGGCTGGTGCAATGTGACAAACTCTTTGGCAAGGGTCCTTCCAATTTGTTGTTGTTAGCGGTAATATTCTGTAGTTGACCTCCAGCACACACATCCGGCGGTAAGCTACCTGTGAGATTATTGTTATCTATGTGAAGAACTTCCAAGTTTCTTATTCCAGTGGGAATTGATCCAGTGAGTTGATTATCCTGTAGATGGAGTTGTTTGAGCTTTATCAAGGCTGTCATGCTGGTTGGGATGGAACCAGTGAGTTTGTTAATAGATAGTGCTAGAACTTCTAAGTTTACCAAGTTTCCAATTTCTCTAGGAATGTATCCAGAAAGGTTATTATCCCAAAGATACAAGGTAGTGAGTTTAGTCAAATTCCCTAAAGTGCTAGGAATGGATCCAGAAAATTGATTATTTGAAAGATATAAGAGAGTGAGTTTTGTAAAATTTCCGAAGCTGTTTGGAATAGAACCTATAAGTTTGTTCTGATGGAGTCCCAATACCTCAAGATTAACTAAGTTTCCAATATCTTGAGGAATTTGACCAGAAATGTTATTATTGGAAAGATATAAGGATTTGAGGTTCATTAAATTTCCAATTTCTTGAGGAATATGTCCAGTAAGATTATTGCCCCAAAGATACAACGTAGTGAGCTTTGTTAAGTTTCCAATATCGTTCGGAATTGAACTTACAAAATTGTTTGCACTTAAATCCAGTTCTTTTAGGTTCACTAAAGTTCCAATTTCTTGTGGAACGGTACCAGTTAAGTAATTGTTGCATAGTGATAATGTCTTTATTTTTGACATATTTACCATAACTTCGGATATAGATCGAGAAGATTGATTATTGTACATGCCTAACTTATTTTGCACGGTTGTGTTCGCTAGAATGAAAGATATTGAACCAGTGAGGCTATTGTTTGACAAATCTAATTTAACCAAGTTACTGAGATAACCTATTTCAAGGGGGATGTGGCCAACTAGGTGGTTGCTTGATAAATTTAAGATCACGAGATTATTTTGTTGACCTATTTGCTTTGGTATTTCACCAGAAATCTCATTATCGTTAAGCATTAAGAAGCGTAGTTTTGGCCTTGATACTAAGACAAGTGGAATAGAGCCCCTTATCTGATTGCCATCCAAATACAGAGAGTCGAGCACCCTGAGGAACGCAACATTACGGGGAATCCTCCCAGTGATCCCGATGCGTGAGAGCCTGATGCTTGTCAAGGTAGTCAAAGCCGAGAAGTTGAGGGCCTCGAGTGTACCTTCCAGGCGCATCCCTGACAGAGAGATCTTGGTGATCATCAATTGTTTTGCTTGTGTACCACAGGTGATGCCAAGCCAGTTGCATGGCCATGCCTTGATGGACCATGATTGCAGGACATGCTGGCCTGGGAGGGTGGTCTTCCAGGCAAGGAGAGCACTTGCTTGTTCCTCGAGTGGTGGCACAGCAAAGGCTGAAAGGAATGAGGCTAGCATTCCTGCAACTAGTATGAGCTTCGGGCGAGACAAGGGCTTCATTGCTAGAGTGGAATTGGTTCTTGAAGTTATGTGCCTTCTGAGAATTTAGGGTGCTGAGCTTAAAATAGCACCTGTTTACTGCTGTCCCTTTCTTAAAATTTGTCAAAGCACGAGCGGGACGATCTTGTCTCCTCCACCAAGTGTTAGTGTCAACTAAAATATAAAATGCACCAATGTTTTTTGTTTTTCCCCAGTACTTAAACTGAAAATTTTGGAGACGTCGAGTTGTTGGCATAGGTACTTAGCAGTTATCACAGAAATTTAAGAGCAAACTTTCTTCTTCGTGATAGTTGACTTGTTATCCCTGTCCTAATTTACTTTGGAGCTTTTAATTTTGCTTTCTCTTAGTTCTTTTCCCCTCATCATTTTTTTTACAGTTTTAGTCTCGATAAGTGCTTCTATGCATCACTCTCCCAATACAAGTTACACAAATTTTGAAACAAGAGAGATGATAAGTAATCATCAGCCATCTTTTATTTGTGCTTTAAATATTTACGTAACTTTTTCATAGAAGCACTCTTTTTGTAAAAGAAACAGTCTAACCAATAACTATCGTCTGCTGCTGACGGGATGGTGGTACTTAAATTCAATGTATGGTAAATTTGTCAAGCTTGACGTGGTGCACAATTGTGGTTGGCAGAACATGGCCAGTCAAGTTACAGCGGCGTAAGATTGACAAAACTTTCCTCTGACTTTAATCTTCTACAATTCTACGTTTCATTTCTGGGAAATAACTTGTGCAGAATTACATGTTAATTAGTCTACAGTTCTAATCTGAGTGTCTTTTGGTTTCGTACTTCACCTCATGGTCCATGCGACATCTGCAACAATTACATGTTAATTAGTCCATCCTGGAATGCAACTTCTTTTGTTCACTGTCTCCTGTAATGCCCTTCCCTATTTAAGTTGCCTGGTCATTGCAGCATGTGTAATTGCTCTTTCATAAGTTGGAATGTGCGTGGACTTGACGCGCTGGCCAGACGCGCCACGGTGCGCCAGACTCTTGAAGCAGCACGGCCTGCTATCGCTTGTCTGCAGGAATCAAAGCTGCAGTGCATCGACCAACCCACAATCCGCCAAATTGGAGGACACCGCCTAGCCTCAGCTTCCTACTTGCCAGCTCAAGGAGCTAGGGGTGGGATCCTATTGCTCTGGGATGACGACAAGGTCCAAGTGACACACCCAGTTGCACGCGCTTTTACAGTGTCAGTACAGGTCTCACTTCGAAGCGAAGACACCACCTTCTTGCTTACCACGGTGTACGGCCCAACAGTCCAACAAGAAAAGGCATCGTTTCTTGAAGAGCTCCACTCACTAGCTCATCCCTGTCAGATGTCTTGGCTTGTCCTAGGCGATTTCAATCAAATCTACGAAGCAAGAGACAAGAACAATTCCAACCTCAATCATCGATTGATGGCACAGTTCCATGCTGCAATCAACCGATGTGCCCTCCGCGAGATACCTCTGCAGAATCGAAGATACACTTGGAGTAACGAGCGGGATGAACCAACTCTGGTCAGGCTTGATCCTGTTTTTTGTAATCACAAATGGGATGCCCTATTCTCAAACCACGTGCTGCAGGCCCTCCCCTCCTCAATGTCTGATCACTGTCTGCTGCTCTTAACGAGCGACAATGGACCCACCAAGCCCTGGACCTTCAAATTCGAGAATTTCTGGCCTCACCTCCTGAGTTTCCAGCAGGTCGTCTAGCATGCATGGACTATGCCAACCATGTACTCAGTCCTGTTCAAGCGCCTTGCGCTCAGGCTCTGTGCGACTGCAAATGCGCTACGCGCCTGGCACAACTCCCTATTTGGTGATGCAACTCAGCAATTCCACTTGGCAAATTCCATCATCCTGCGGCTTGATGTTGCTCAAGAAATAAGGGATCTCACCCAGGCCGACTGCCTCCTCCGCAAAGCGCTCAAACTTAGGGTCATGGGCCTAGCTGCGGTTGAAAGGGCACGCAAGCGGAAGGCTTCTCGGATCATGTGGCTCAAGGAGGGAGATGCTAACACTCGTTTCTTCCACCTAAGGGCCAACGGACATCGCCGAAAGAATTTTATTTAATCGCTGCAGACTGACTAGGGCATGGCCACACTGCATGGGGACAAGGAATGCATATTGTACCAACATTTTTCTCGACTGCTAGGAACAAAGAGTATCCGCTCTCAGGATATCATCTGGCAACATCTTAACCTACCTATTCATGATGTGGTTGGTCTGGATGCGGACTTCACAGAGGAAGAGGTACTGCGCGCCATACACAACTTGCCGGCCAATAAGGCCCTGGAACTGGATGGATTCACCGCAGCTTTCTACAAACACTGTTAGGAATTCATCAAGCACGACATCATGACCGCACTGCGCAGATTCCAAAATTGCCCCTCAATGGCTTTCGCCCACTTAAACAATGCATCTGTCGCCCTAATCCCCAAGAAAGAGGTTTCTGGCAGGGTTGCGGACTACCAACCGATAAGTCTACTTCACCCCATCTCCAAGATCCTGTCCAAAGTGTTGGCCCTGCCCCTATCCTCGCACAAATACTCGCTCATCTCGCCCTCCCAAAGCGCTTTCATCAGAGGGCGAAGTATCCAGGAGAACTTCTTGGCCGTTCGCAACAGAGCACGACTCTACCACCGAACGCGCACCCCATCCCCATTGCTAAAACTCGACATTGAAAAGGTCTTTGACTCTGTATCTTGGGAATACCTCCTCTGCCTTCTACAAGCACGTGACTTCGGCCATCAGTGGTGACAGTGGTTATCTGACTCTTTTGCGACATCTTCATCATCGGTGCTACTCAACGGGGTGCCAGGGGCCAGAATCGCGCGTCAGCGTGGCCTACGATAGGGCAATCCACTATCATTGTATCTATTTATTTTAGCCATAGACCCTCTACACTTCATCCTCAAAAAGGCCACTGAGGACGGAATACTATCACCCTTGAAAGGTTGCACAACATCCCTCTGCCTCTCCGTCTATTCAGACGATGTTGTAATCTTCCTAAATCCGGTTAGGGAGGAGCTGCAGGCAGTTATCGACATCCTGCACCGCTTTGGGGAGGCCTCTGGCATGCGAGTCAACTTGCAAAAAAGCTCTATAGCCGCAATTCAATGTCAGGGCCTAAACCTTGATAGCATCCTACAACCGTTCTTAGGCATCATCTCACATTTTTCCATCAAATACCTGGGAATACCTCTCACTTTGGGTTGTCTGCATCGGGTTCAACTTTAGCCCATTCAAGATAAAGTGGCGCGACGTCTGGCGGGATGGCAAACAAGCCTTCTTACACTAGGGGGACACCTAACCCTGGTCAAATCAGTCCTCACCTCCATTCCAATTTACATGTTGACAGCACTCAAGGCGCCCAAAAAATTTATCATGGATGTCGATAAGATAAGGAGAAATTCTTATGGGCAGGCAATGCTGCAGCGCATGGTGGGAACGGCAAGGTGCGATGGACAACCGTCTGTCGACCCTCTAAATTGGGAGGTCTAGGAGTAATGGATCTAGACAGGTTTGCAAGAGCTCTTAGATTGCGCTGGCTTTGGCTCAGGCACACAAATCCGGAAAGGCTGTGGTGCAATTTGCCGACACCATGCGACAGGGTCGACCAGAGTCTCTTCATGGTGGCCACCAAAATCATCATCGGATCATGGATACACAATCTACATTAACATAATAACCTGGATAAAAACATTAGCCAAGAACTCTAAAATACACCAATATGAGTCCAATGCGTGGCAGCTGGTAGGAGCAGCAATCTTGTGCTGTCTAGTTCTGGCTAATTACTTTGGTCGTTGCTTTTTTGTAATCTGTCATTGGCGCTTATATTTCCATTACTCTGTGATAAGGCCTAGTGTAATTCCTAGGTCTTGTATCTTGTACAAACTCTTCTTCTCTAATTAATTATATGCAGCTCTACTAGACAACCGGAATGCACCCACACCTATTTTTGGTTTCTGAAAACAACCATTATCACTAATTTGAGTACCCACTAGTTGACACCAGAAGATGAAAGCTTATCTACTATCTAGTACATATTCATATGTGGGTGCTATCATGCTATCTCCTTGTTAAAGATATAACCATTGTCTTATATGGACTCAATATGTGCAGGCTTTCGTTATATAAGTTTTCTTAGTATAGGTATTGCTTTATATAGACTTTCCTTTTATTACCGCTTGTACAACTATATATACTGGTCATGGGCCTTATATGGAATATAACAAGTGCTATTTATAGTATCGAGCACTAGGTTTAGGGTTAGTATTTACCGGTGTTGCATCCCGGGGGCGGCCACCTACAGGAGCTCTACGGCGGCGGCTCCTTCTACACTCCAATCAGATCCCATAAGGGATTTTGATTTTTTTTCTTTGGCGTCCGGCTCCAAGTTCCGAAGCCCGTGCGGCTCCCGTGCTGGTTCGTAATGTCCTTTGTTTCCAGAATATTACCGTTCCTTTGCTCCCTCTGAAATATTACCGTTCCTTTGCTCGTGTCGTCAACCCTCGCAGAATGGACTTCGAAGTTTCCTTTAAAAAAAAAGGGTAGACTTCCAAGTTTGATTTACGCGGCGCGGTGCCGCCTAACTACCTACTGATCCATAAGCCTCGATTAAAGAGTCTAAACTGCAGTCCGGACTGTGTCACACTTCTTCTTTTGAGACCCAGTGTCAGCACTTGATACCATCCATCCATCCATAACGTATAATTTGGGGGAAGCGGGAGTAGGTGACGAAATCATCACTCTCTAGAGCATTGTGTTTAGTTGAGCAGTTATTGTCCACCAACCTCTGAGACCAAAGGCCTCAGCCTTCAGGTTCTGAAGTCAAGTCGTCGTCCATGAACCCCACCACAGCTCACGCCTGCACGAGCACGGCTGCGCCCCCGACACGCACGCCGGCACCGGCAGCGCCTCCGACGTCACGCGTCGCGCACGCTGCTCCAGAGATCGGATGGGACTGGATCTGCTAGGAGAAGCTTTGGCGGATTTAGTACCCTGCCATCTGTCAATGTGGTATCTGGTACGCGTATGTGTTCCTTCGCCTCTGATAAATATCTGTGAAGCAACTTGCTTCGTTTATGCGTTATGGTTGGATAACGGCTCCCAAAATTTCTTCTGTGCCGAAAGTGGTTTACCAAGAAATTGTTGAATTGGGCTAAATGCAGTACTGCATTATGGGTATGTCATGTGACAATCATTCTCGGTCTAATCCAGTTGGTTTGATAGGAAGCTGAAAATAGGGGTTTACCGGAAGACAATGGCAAGTTGAAAAGGAATTTCTATCGAACGGTTCAGTTGCTCCTTTGCAATTCAAGATATTCAAAATTTCAAACGCATGGATTGCAATAAGAGCAAGGTGCTTTGGCAGTAATGTGCCAAAGAAAATAAGCTTTCAAGTTTGAACTCACATGCTTTCTCTGCTTGAAAAGCAACCGACGGATTTTTTTGCACTACCAACTCGGGACAGTGGGAAAAGGCTAAAACTTCATCATCTTGAATTGGGATAATTGAATAAATGCAACTCCAGTCCTCCCAACTTTGAAAAATTCGAACCCGAAAGAGTTGATGTCAATTGTTAGGTTAGCAGCATGGTAAAATAACTGGAGACAAGATTTAACGTAGAAAAATCTTTGCGGGAAAAAACCACGGAAAACAATTCATTATAATGTTTCAAGGATTACAAGTACAGGGGGTTGGCTTATATAGTCAAAAAAGTTCTAGTTGTAAAAAACATTGACTAACAATATATTTGGATAAAATCAAAAGATATGGTAGTTAGAGATATTTGAGTTATCTCCAACAAACCTCTTCTTAACTTAAAATCTATAATGAAGTTGTTTCCGAAAAACCCTGAAGGATAATTAAGCACTGAATACAAGTGTGTTAAAAGTCTAAAGTAATACTAAACAAGGAAGACTGGAACAGTCAAGCTAAACACTTGTAGTACGAAAAACCACCAAGGTTATAAAAGATTGGAACAGTCTTATTCAAACGTTTCTCATGAAGCAAGATTGAGCAAACCATCGGTAGGTCGAGAGAAAGACTAGAACAGTCAATCCAAACACACAGCTATAACAAAACAGACGAAGAAAATGGGTCTACAACAATTCATAACTCAAGTAAAGTTTGAATCTATGCAACTGATCTCCTGAGACACACTCAATCATCAAATGGCATAAGCCAATATATCACCTGTGGTGCTAGGTAGATAGCGAAGAATGCATAACATGGATTTTTGACATGCTCCACTTAGAATATAAAATTCGACAAACTGCCTACTAAAAATCCAGAACATGATTGAAACTGCTCAAAAAATGTCAATATGAAGATGAAGGACCATGTGGAGGTCCATCCATGTTTGTGATGAGTATTTGACTTTATTTGAGCAAGGTGTGCTCAAGTTTGAGTTTGATTTGGATTGTTTTTCGAGCTAGAGCAATTTGAGTTCTTGGTTGGAGACTACCGTCCGACCCCGAGTGGTCGGGTCGTCCGACCGAGAGGTGCAGGCTTTGGTCGGTCGGAGACCACCGTCCGACCCCGAGTGGTCAGGTCTTTGGTTGGTCGGAGACCAGTTGTCCGACCCAGAGAGGTCTGGGCTGTGGCTGGTCGGAGACCAGTCGTCCGACCCCGAGTGGTCGGGTCGTCCGACCTGAGTGGTCGGGGCTTTGGCTGTGTTGCAGACCAGTCGTCCGACCCCGAGTGGTCGGGTCGTTCGACTTGAGTGGTCGGGGCTTTGGCTGTGTTGCAGACCAGTCGTCCGACCCCGAGTAGTCAGGTCTCTCATTGGTCGGAGACGATCGTCCGACCTCAGTGGTCGGGATGGAGACTAGTGGTCGGACCTCGAGTGGTCGGGATGGAGACCGATGGTCGGACCATGGTTGGTCGGGATGGAGACGATGGTCGGACCATGGTTGGTCGGGATGGAGACCGATGGTCGGACCACGTGTGGTCGGGTTTCTTGGTCGGTCGTAGTGTATATCTTCTGTTGAGATGGATATGTGTTGTTGGACATTGCTATGTGATGTGGTTTCCTTGTCTATGATGGTTGCGGACTTTGGAGCTAGGTCATGGTGAGGCGAAGGGGATCGGGACTAGGTGGGAGAGCCGAGGTCCGGATGATCAAGGTGTCGCCAAAGATGACCGAGGCAGGAGTAGCCGCAAGCCGAGAAGACAAAGGAATGGATGAGATGCTAACTTGGAGCCGCTCGATCTAGGAGGACCGTTGGATCGCGGTCGGGAAGATAGAGTAGCGGGTCAAGTTAGTATGATTCAAAAGTGCAAAGCCCGTTGTGTTGTTGGGTTTGGGTGAGCCCATGCATAGCTTTGTGAGTGGGTAAAATCTCACCCTTGATGGAGTGCTCTAGGGTTTAGAGGCTCATCCAAGGGTGGTAGGTGTTCTAAGCCTGCTATGAATAGACAGGAGAGGGGTGTCTCCTTGGGGGTGAGCGGTGAGGAAAGTCTCGTGAGTAGTTGAGAGTTGTTGAGAGTGGCGATTGTAAGGATCAAATCCGGCTCTTGGATGTTGGCTTAGGATTGAAGCGGGACATCCAAAGGTGGGAATTGATCCTGTGTCACTATAAATAGAGGGTAGGGCAGCCTCCCTCTTTGAAGGTTTCGAGGTTTTTTTGCTCATTTGAGCTTTGCCCACTTTGTTGTGAGGCTTTGTAAACCTCCCTTCCGAAATGAAATGTTCTTCATTTATATTCTTGTTTCATTTCTCTTACGTATTTACATTACGCACTTGAATTACATTATATAAATTCGCATTTACCTTCTTGCGATTTACTTTACGTAATTTGGATTTGCCTCATCTCCTTCTACATGCTATTGAGTCTTTGTTGAAATTCATGATTGATGAACTCTTCTCTGGATTCGGTGCTTTCAATCTTTTAGGCAATCCTTACGTTCTTGTTACAAGTTGTAAATCTGTGTGTTCTTAAAGTGCGTAAACGTGTGACTTGCAGTTATTTAGTCTTGATTGGCTTCTGGTTCTTGTTGCCAAGGATGAAAGATTGCTGGATAAATCTCCTATAGATCATATCCCAATCATCTAGGCAATCTACAACCTCTTCTATTCAGTTTTGCAAGAAACCAATTTCTGTGCCTAGTTTTCAGATGGTGTTTCTATTTGTTTGAAGGGTTGTTTCTTCGTGTACTTACTTGCTGTGATTTGTGGAGAGTCATCCAAGGATTCTCTGACTATCAACTCCCACCAGCAAGTTACGGGTGAAGTCTGTGTTCTTGACTCTGTTTTTGGTGTTGCATTTGTTAAACTGAAAAGGACGGAATCTTGGTATTAATTCCTTCGATTGTTGATTGAAATAAGTTCCTGACATCCTTTGGGAGGTGCACACCAATTTTCACTGTTTTTGGATCAGCCGATCAAAAGTTACATCGATTTCTGTTTTTGAGATCGTGCTGATTTTTCTATTCACCCGAGTACTGTGCATCCGACCTACGAGGTCGGGGCACTGTTCATCTGGTCGGGGGTACTGTTCACCCGAACACTATTCACCCAAGTACTGTTCATCCGACCACTTGGTCGGGAGTATTATTCATCCGACCTCTCAGAGGGTCGGGGTACTATTCATCCGACAGAAATACCCGACCAGTCGCGTTTCTTTACGGTCTTTTGGTGGTTTGAATTTTAGGGGAGAGTTTATTCGAAAATTTTATTTGGCTCCTATTCACTCCCCTCTAGTCGCCTTTTTCGATCTTTCAATTGGTATCGAGCCGGTTCGCTCTTTCTAGATCTTGACCGGTCTCAAGAGCCATGGCGATGGACAAGTATTCCACCAAGCCTCCCATTTTGCTTGGAGTTGATTTTTCGTTTTGGAAATCGCGGATGGAGTCATACATCACGCCTGGCTTCTTCGATATGGCGAAGGTGAAACTCCCGTATGAGGTTCTGGCGATGAAAGCGTCACGGCGGAAATATGGTTGACGTTGAGGCGAACGCTAAAGCAAGGAACATCCTCATACAGGGTCTTAGCCGCAGTGAGTATGATAGGATTTCTCACATTCGTTCTGCTCATGAGATTTGGGTGACCCTCGATGCTTACCATGAGGCACTACCCAAATCAAGACGGTTCGACAGACCAATTCAAGCGTGAGTTCAACAAGTTTGAACAAAGACGCGGTGAGAGTCTTGACGAGTACTTTGGTCGGTTTACGAAGATTTTGAGCGACCTCCGAGCAGTCGGTTGCATATACCCTGACTCGGATAATGCTCGACATTTCTTGACCGCACTTGATCTTCGTGTTTGGGAGATGAAGGTGACCACCATCAAGGACACCACCGACTGTCGACCTTGACTCTTGACGGGCTTTATTCCGCCTCAAGACTCATGAGATCGGCGTCGTCTCGCGGAAGACGAAATCTCGATCGATGGCTTTGGTCACCGATCCCATTGGATCCTCTCTTTCGATTCTTCATTGGGTTCTCTCTCCGCCCTTTGCGAGCTAGCGATGACCAAGCTGGAAAAATTTCAGAAAATGAGCTTGCTCTTCTTGCTCGCAAATTTTCATATGCATACAAGAGAGTGAGAGAGAGGAAGAGAGATGGGATGATCACTGTTTGAGTGTGGTGGCCCCAACCACATTCGAGCAAACCTATCCCAAGCCGGAGAAGGGCAAAACGAACAAGGCGGTTCGGGCAAGAACGACCACACCGACAAGAACCGCAACAAGAAGGCCCCACTCGTGAGCGGCTAAGAAGAAGTACCGCAACTTTGCCAAGAATAAGAAGCTCTTTCACGGGTCCTCGCCGATTGGGCGACATCGAGTTCTCTCGACACGAGGCTGGAGTGATGCAAGCGAGGACGATCCGCAAGAGAAGGTGAAAGGCAAAGATGACTTCTCGGCATGTGCTTCATGACAGCGCCATTGAAGTAAGCGACTCAGGTGTCAAATGACACGGATGAGGTACCCACCTACGACGAGTTAAATCGCTTCGTAGATTAGGCAAGTTTCATGCTAAGGCTAGGTCGAGGTGTTACGAGTTAGAAAAGGAAGTAGGTACCTTGACTCGGAGTTAGCTTCGCTTAGATCTTCTCCTCCCGAGTCACCGATGGTGTACTTTGTGTGATGCTTTGCTTGTGGAGTTAGAGAACCTAAGGACTATGCATGATAGTGTGTTGTATGAACTAGATAGTCTTAGGTTGAAGAATGCTAGCAATGAATCTGTTGATACTCATTCTGTAGATGCTAGTTTTCTTCTGCTCACTCTACTCCTTCTTGTGCTAATTGCCCTAAATTGCTTGCGAAATTGATGCCATGAGCGATCACCTTAGAAAGCTTTCGCTAGAAATGATGAACTTGAATTGCATGCTTCTAAGGACCCAATACTCATGTGAGGGTGTAAGCAACTAAAACTTGACAATGATGCTTTGAATGTCAAGTGTGATCAACTTGCTAAGGATTTACTAGTTAAGTCACAAACTGGTTGCTTCTTTGTGTGTTGGGGTTAAGGATGATGTGGATCAAATCCATGTCGAGCTTAAGAAGAAGTTAAAAGACCAAACCCTTAGGATTAGAGATGCTCCTTGCGTTTCTTGTGAGGCCCTCAAGATTGAGGCAGTAGTGCTAAGGGAACAAAAAGCACGTTGAGAGATCTTCTCTTTACGGTTCTTTTCTTCCTCTCCTTCCCCTGTTCTTCTTGTGCTTCTTTCTTCCGAGATTGCCGTATCTTATGAGCACTCTCGAGAAATTTGTTGGAGGCAAGAAGAAGCTCAATTTTATTCTAGACCAATCCAAGATTAGTAGATTCAATCAAGGTCTAGGATTTGATCCCTTGGAGCACGCTCGGCGCATCCTCCCACCATTGTGCGCGGCTCCAAGAGTGGTGAGATTGTGGTAGCTCCTGAGTGAGCACCACCAAGTTTAGGTCTCACTGGGGTTGTCCATAGGACTTGACGAGAAGGGTGTTACTCTGCTTCGTCTCTAGCAAGGCGGTACACATGCACCTTCTGTAAGAAGGATGGTCACCTAGTAGATTTACGCCAGCACACCAAGATCACTCGGCGTGGCGTGTTCTTTGCTCTTAGGGGTATTGAGTCATCCCGGACTTTGAGTGCTCCTAAGGCACACACCGCTTCTAGACAGTTAGAGAGTCGCCTGTTTTGGGGGCGTCCGGGACTTGGTTTTCATGCTAGTTCTTGAGTTTTAGTCACGGAGCTGTTCAGTAGTCGGTCTTTTCGCCGTCCTCTTGATATTCCTCGTTTTCCCATCAAGGTAGATATCGGTGGCGTGAGGTGTTTTCCGATAGGAGATCCAGCGACCTTCTTTGGGATGGTCGGCTTTTGCACCACGGCGTGCCAACCCAGTTTTGACTCCTAGATTATCTACCAGAGTTGCTCCTGATCGTGTGAGAGTTGAGCGTCAGAGAGACACTCGAGTCCAGTCTTCTTCTGTGACTGGTACTCTGAGGTGTCGTGTGGTTCAGTATTGGGTTCCCAGATCCTCACTCTATCCCAGTACTGAGTCATCTTTCCCTCTTGTGTCAATTCCTTGTGTCATGTCTATGCGATGATGCTTTTAAGTGCCTTTTGCCTTTCTCATGGTATGAGTCGCTTGAGGCTAGCTTGAAGATGTGATCACTGCCTAGTGGAGTGGTTTTGGGTCATCTTGTGGACTTGTCCTTTCTTAGTTCGATTCTTAGTCCATGAGTTGTCCTGAGGCATCATCTTCGCCGTACATAAGTAGTGGACCTCGTTTTTCCTCGAGGTACCCACTCACGGCAAGAGTTGAAGGTAAGTATGTTGGTCATGTTGATCTTTACTAATCTCATCTAGGATTGGTGCTGTCGCTTTTCAATGTTGGCACTCGATGTGAATTCGAGTTGGCCTTTGCGGCTTGTCTCTAGAGGATTGGATCTTCCTGCATGACCATCATGAGCATCATGCTAACCTGCATGTTCTTTTAACTTTGTTTGCCTCGTGTTTCGCTCCACAAGTGCTGAGCTTCATGATAACAGCATTGGGGACTTTCACTTCCATGGTGAGCTATCTCATACCCTCATGTCGGTTATACTTGTGATCATCATTTCCATGACATGTTGTGATTGCTCTTGCTCCCATGTGTATTATATATACTTTGCTAGGTCTTGTTAGTTTTTGTCTGTCTTGTTTTGTGCCATAGCATGTTTTCCCCAACCATCTTTGTGCTTCATGTATTATATCCTAAATTCATGAGCTCTTTCCCAGCATGTGATTTTCTTGTTTTTATCTTGTCCATGATATTGTTCATTTGGTATGAGCATTTGTATTAACTATGGGCACGTGCTATATATCATTTACTTTATTTTGTCATGAGTAGTATCTAGGTTATATGATCCTGATTTTCTATTACATCCATGATTAGCCTTGTTTAGACTTTGTTTGTCGACTTTGTGCTACATGTGAGTGCCTTTCATGAGATTAGGGTTATATGATCTAGTTGCATTGTATGACTTATATTGTTCATGATCACCTTTTATTGTCCTTCATGCTTATATGCTTCATACCTATTTTGCATGAGCTTGTGTTCTTCATTCATGGCATGTATTCATCATCATGCATAGAGTGTTGCCATAAGTAGCTTCTCATCTTTGTGTCCATGGTCATCATTTACTTTCATGTCGCTGTGTCCTCATGACCTTTTGTTTGGTCTTCTTTTGACGGGCCTTTTCGCGACAAGTAAATATTGTTATTGAGACTATGGATAAATGGATCTTGATGTTGCTAATCTGGTTTGTTTTATGCATGATCCTCTTTAGCTGTCTTCATTCATCTTGCTCATGTTATATCTAGTAGCATGTTGTTGTGCTTCATTGTGGTATTTCTTCATTTACATGCTCATTGCCATGTTTAGGTAGTATCTTGATCCATGTATTTCTAGGCTTTCACATGATCCTCGCTAGCATTTTGTTCTTTGTGATACACCTTGCTTAGCTTCTTATGCCAGCATGATGGTGCTATGATGCACCTTGTCGTTGTTTATCATGTGGATATGTTTTCACCGTTGTCTATGGATATATGGATCTTGATGCTATCTTTAGCTTGGTTGTGATACATGATCTTACATTACCTTCTGCATCATGTTCATGCTCTAGATGATTGTTTGCCACATTTTTCCTGTATCTTGTTCATTCGTGCCTAGGAACTGGATCCGCTAACCCCGCCAAAGCATAGATTTGTTGGATGCATGTGTGTAGGCTTTACGGTGAGGAGACCATCATCCTAGGAATATCTCTAAGTCTTCTTCCTCTGCTTTTGGATCCACTTGGTCATTTGCCACTACTTGCACTACTGCAAAGAGGTAAGTACCTCTGAAATTGTTGATGATAGTGATGGGTCTCTTAGGAGGTTGTGGTTCTTTTGTAGGTAGAGCTTGTGTCCTGTTTGTCTAGAGTCTTTTGGTTGGACTTCTAGCATAGTTAGGTTGCTTCTTACCTTGAGCCTTCTTGCTCCTTAGAGACCATGTGGTTTTAGATCTTATCTCTTCTCCTCTAGCTTTCTACCTATCTCTTGTGAGGAGAGAGTTTTAGAGTGTGTTCAGGGGGAGGTTTGTGAGCTCATATAGCTTATCTTGAGGGGGAGCTGGTTTGTATATTATGTACTATATATTCTCTTCCAGATTTTCCTTTCTTCTTCTGGGTGACTTTGGGCTTATTTTCTTGAGTTGAGTTCACTCACTTAGACTTCTGGCATGCCTTCCATGGACATCTTATCTTGTGCTTTAGGTTGCTATCATGCGTGATTAGCTGTTCTCTCTTCTCTCTAGGTTGAGTTCCCTCAGTCTTATAAGTCTAGCAGGTTTTGGGCCTCTTGGGTAGACAGGGTCTGTGTGCACTCCTTAATTGGGATCTAGAGTCAGCTTTCCTATGTCAGTCTCTGGGGAAGATAAGAGCGAGTCTGAGCCATAGTGAATCTCTTCTATCTTATCTATGCTCAATAGCCATCCAGTTTTGTAGTTTCTCGACTTCTTCTCCTCATTCTGTTTTTCTAGTTATTATTGAGTTCATTCGGGTTTTCTTTATGCCTAATCTTGATAATAACCCAACTTTAACCAGATTTGAGCTTAAAATTGATTCAATTGTTGAGGGGGAGTTCGGGAATCTGTTCATGCATTGCATTTAGACTGCTTTTTCCGTTTTATGAGCTTTGTCTATTATGCATTTGACTCAATCTTCGTGAAATACATCATGCTATATCTTTCGAAGAAAATCACTAGCTTAGATATGTCCAAGTTCTTTTATCAAGCTAATGTTCATTGAAATCTGAAAAACTTAAAAGCTTTAAATGAAAACTTGATGAAACATGTTGCTTTTACTTACTAAGTTTCTTCTCTAAGAGCTTTTACCATGAATTGTGAAATTTTGGAATTCTCTAGAGTCCCTATAGCAACTTGGGTGAAATTTGCTTGATCTATATTTGAGTCCTTCAGAATTGCTTATATGTGCTAAATTGAAAATTAAAAAAATTGACTCTTTTGTGCAAAATTGATATCAGCACTTTATATTCTCGAGACTGCCTCCCATTGCATTTGGGATGAACTTGGAATATATTGTGTATGACCAAGATCATTCTCTTAAGAGTTACTCTTGAGATGATCGAAAATGGCTTGAGTCAATAAAATTTTTTTGCAAATATCAAACACATAAGTGGGTAAAGAATGCAAATTATGTCAAACATTTGCACCCCGCTATGTTTTTTGAAGTCTTAAAAGAAAATTTGCATAAATTGAAAAATGGGCTCGAAGGACCTTATATGCACTTCAAATTTCCCCAAAGTGTTGAGTAGGTTGAACTCTAGGTTTTCCATTTGATCCCTGAGTGGTTTTGCTTCTAGTTTTGAAACTTTGCTAAGTTTTGCACTTGTCAAATCTTGCTAAAAATGATACATTTTCAAAACTTCGCTTATGAGCAAAATTTGTTATTTGCACTTGGACATGTCTTAGTTTGGTCATAATCTGAGATTAATAAGCTTGGTGTCATATCTTGTCATTATGATCATTTGGATAATCTTCAAAGTTCCCTTAGGTTGCATTTCATGCATACATAAAGAGGAGAAAATTCTATTTTGATGCCTATATTGCCAAAAGGGGAGAAAATGTAGAAAAGACATCATTTAAAATGTAGAAAAGGAGGAGATAGAAATGTGAAAGCTTGTTGGTTCTTCTGATTTTTGTAAATCTTTGCTATCTCTTATGGATCATAATCACATTTGACACTTATGATTGGTTTTTAGAGCTTTTGTTGAAAACTTGCTCTTTTCATGGTCTTGCTCTAAATTCTTTCAGCCAACTTGGTCATAATTTTATATCTTTCTCTCTGGACCAAGTTTGGCTTTGCAATCAAATTGCTTTCTTCTTCTCTCATTCAAACTCAAATTTATGCCTTTTGTGTGGTTTGTCAATATACTCATCAAGGGGGAGATTGAAGGACCATGTGGAGGTCCATCCATGTTTGTGATGAGTATTTGACTTTATTTAAGCAAGGTGTGCTCAAGTTTGAGTTTGATTTGGATTGTTTTTCGAGCTAGAGCAATTTGAGTTACTGGTTGGAGACCAGTCGTCCGACCCCGAGTGGTCGGGCCGTCCGACCTGAGTGGTCGGGGCTTTGGCTGGTTGGAGACCAGTCGTCCGACACCGAGTGGTCGGGTTGTCCGACCTGAGTGGTCGGGTTTTGACAGTTGGAGACCGGTCGTCCGACCCAGTGGTCGGGTCGTCCGACCTGAGAGTGTCAGGCTTTGGTGGTCGGAGACGGTCGTCCGACCAGTGGTCAAGTCTTTGGTTGGTCGGAGACCGGTTGTCCGACCCAGAGGTGCAGGGTGTGGTCGGTCGGAGACAAGTCGTCCGACCCCGAGTGGTGGTCGTCCGACCCGAGTGGTCGTGGCTTTGGTGGTTGGAGACGGTCGTCCGACCGAGAGGTCTGGGTCGTGGTGGTCGGAGACCGGTCGTCCGACCCGATTGGTCGGGTCGTCCGACCCGAGTGGTCGGGCTTTGGCCGTGTTGCAGACGGTCGTCCGACCCCGAGTGGTCGAGTCGTCCGACCTGAGTGGTCGGGGCTTTGGCTGTGTTGCAGACCAGTCGTCCGACCCCGAGTAGTCAGGTCTCTCGCTGGTCGGAGACCAGTCGTCAGACCTCGAGTGGTCGGGATGGAGACTAGTGGTCAGACCTCGAGTGGTCGGGATGGAGACCGATGGTCGGACCATGGTTGGTCGGGATGGAGACCGTGGTCGGACCATGGTTGGTCGGGATGGAGACCGATGGTCGGACCACGTGTGGTCGGGGTTTGCTTGGTCGGCGTAGTGTATATCTTCTGTTGAGATGGATATGTGTTGTTGGACATTGCTATGTGATGTGGTTTCCTTGTCTATGATGGTTGCGGGACTTTGGAGCTAGGTCATGGTGAGGCGAAGGGGATCGGGACTAGGTGGGAGAGCCGAGGTCCGGATGATCAAGGTGTCGCCAAAGATGGTGAGGCCGTGGAGTAGCCGCAAGCCGAGAAGACAAAGGAATGGATGAGATGCTAACTTGGAGCTGCTCTGATCTAGGAGGACCGTTGGATCGCGGTCAGGAAGATAGAGTAGCGGGTCAAGTTAGTATGATTCGAAAAGCGTGCAAAGCCCGTTGTGTTGTTGGGTTTCGGGTGAGCCCATGCATAGCTTTGTGAGTGGGTAAAATCTCAGCCCTTGATGGAGTGCTCTAGGGTTTAGAGGCTCATCCAAGGGTGGTAGGTGTTCAAGCACGCTATGAATAGACAGGAGAGGGGTGTCTCCTTGGGGGTGGCGGTGAGGAAAGTCTACGTGAGTAGTTGAGAGTTGTTGAGAGTGGCGTTGTAAGGATCAAATCCTGGCTCTTGGATGTTGGCTTAGGATTGAAGCGGGACATCCAAAGGTGGGAATTGATCCTGTGTCACTATAAATAGAGGGTAGGGCAGCCTCCCTCTTTGAAGGTTCGAGGTTTTCTTTGCTCATTTGAGCTTTGCCCACTTTGTTGTGAGGCTTTGTAAACCTCCCTTCCGAAATGAAATGTTCTTCATTTATATTCTTGTTTCATTTCTCTTACGTATTTACATTACGCACTTGAATTACATTATATAAATTCGCATTTACCTTCTTGCGATTTACTTTACGTAATTTGGATTTGCCTCATCTCCTTCTACATGCTATTGAGTCTTTGTTGAAATTCATGATTGATGAACTCTTCTCTGGATTGGTGCTTTCAATCTTTTAGGCAATCCTTACGTTCTTGTTACAAGTTGTAAATCTGTGTGTTCTTAAAGTGCGTAAGCGTGTGACTTGCGTTATTTAGTCTTGATTGGCTTCGGTTCTTGTTGCCAAGGATGAAAGATTCTTTGGATAAATCTCCTATAGATCATATCCCAATCATCTAGGCAATCTACAACCTCTTCTATTCAGCTTTGCAAGAAACCAATTTACGTGCCTAGTTTTGGATGGTGTTTCTATTTGTTTGAAGGGTTGTTTCTTCGTGTACTTACTTGCTGTGATTTGTGGAGAGTCATCCAAGGATTTTCGACTATCAACTCCCACCGACAAGTTCGGTGAAGTCTGTGTTCTTGACTCTGCTTTTGGTGTTGCATTTGTTAAACGAAAAGGACGGAACCTTGGTATTAATTCCTTCGATTGTTGATTGAAATAAGTTCTGACATCCTTTGGGAGGTGCACACCAATTTTCACTGCTTTTGGATCACCGATCAAAAGTTACATCGATTTGCTTTTGAGATCGTGCTGATTTTTCTATTCACCGAGTATCTTGTTCATCCGGCCTCGAGGTCGGGCTTTATTCATCCGGTCGGAAGTCTGTTCACCCGAATACTATTCACCCGAAGTATCTTGTTCATCCGACCACTTGGTCGGGAGTATCTTTATTCATCCGACCACCGGTCGGAGAATCTTATTCATCCGACCTCAGAGGTCGAAGTACTATTCATCGGACCAGAAATACCCGACCAGTGCAGTTTCTTTCTGGTCTTTTGGTGGTTTGAATTTTAGGGGGAGAGTTTATTCGAAAATTTTATTTGGCTCCTATTCACCCCCCTATAGTCGCCTTTTTCGATCTTTCAGAAGAAAAAATTCCCATATCATCAATGGAGTATAAATTACAGTAGACTCCTCATATCGAGTAAAGATAACAAAACAACGTTGTAGTATCCATGCAGAAACAAACTCCTTGCATTTCAAACCTTCGTTTAAAACTGATATTATAGCAAAACCTTCACTAAAAAAACTCCGAAGAGTATAATGCTATCATTAAGGTGTCATCAAATTTCAAATTCAATTGTCGCCTCAACTGATATTGAATTTTTTTTTTTTACAACCAACAGCAAATAGCGTGAAGTTGGAGGTGTGGTACCATCCCCGTATGAGATGGGAAGAATGAATCTTAGTGATGCTGGTGCACCACAGCTGGTTCCTATCGTAGCGTTTGCCTCTGCACTTGCCAACTCTCCTCCAGAGCAGCAAAGATTGAAGCTTGGCGAAAGCTAGTACCACTAGTTGATCGGCTGGAGCATGCCTGGTCTTCTTGTCAGAACCATAACCAATGTTGGGCATCATGGTGCATCCCTTGAACTTCCGCCTGACACGGGAGTAAATACCCTTTGGCAAGCGTACGACATGTGCGCACACTGTATCCGTGGCGCTAGTACAAGTGCACCAAAAAAAAAAATCAGGCGTCCGTTGAACCGCCGATCCGATGAGCGAGTAGACGTTCGGAATGCCCATCAAGATCTCCACCTGCATGTGATCCGTGATATTAAGGTCCTTCTTGATGAACAGCGACGCCCCGCTCATCACCCCAATGTCATAGTCGAGGAGGATGGAGGTCATGGAAGCGAGAATGGCGCAGGCGAAGGCGAACTTGACGTTGTTCTTCTTCTCGGGCTCGACGACCTCTGGGAGGGCAGCGGAGGCAATCGCTGGAGCCGCTCGGCTCCGTGCTTCAGGAGATACAGATGAGAACGCTATGGGTGGCTCGCCGATCTTGAACCCTACCTCCGATACCACTTGTTATGGTTAGCGGCACGATAAAATAATTGAAGACAAAATTTAACGTGAAAAAACCCTTGTGAAAAAAAACCACGGAAAACAATCCACTATATTACAAGTACAGGGGTTAGGTTATATAGCCAAAAGAGTTCTAGTTGTAGAAGACTTGGACTAACAATCTATTTGGATAAAGGCGGCATATCTAGTGCAAACCTACCTTATGGTGGTACCCATGCAACCCTCAACGTACACTGTTTGATCTAGACTCAACGTACAAGATGCATGTGGGATAAACTTCCTAGCCACTTAAACCATTTTTTCACAAAAACCCCCAAATCTGCCCTCATGTCACAAAAAAACGACGCCTTTTCCTTCCTCAGCCTCCTCCTATCCTCCCCGAGCTGCCGCCCCCATCGCTCGAGGCGCCGTCCAAGCCGTTGCCTGGCCAGTTGCCCGCGCCGTCAAGCCGCCACCGCCGGCCATCATGCAGATTTTCCGTCGCCACGCCGTCACCAGTGCGCCGCTCCGTCGTCTGGCCCCGTCGATTCCGCGACCGCCGCCGACTGTCGCTGCTTGGTGCCCGTCGCGCCCTCGCTCGGCCCGTCACCCAGCGGCCGCTCTGTTCTTTGTTCGCATCTCGTGAGATATTTTTCCTTCATCAAGCACTCTTGAATCTTTGCACGGGAGACGCGTTTCGTGAGATTTTGGAACTCTGTCCAGACATCGATCTCCTGCACACCATCAGACCCCATAGAACTCTCCCATATACATAGCTCAAATAATTTGCCGTTGTATTGTATGGATGTAGCTCAAGTTTGTAATTTTAGCTGTGAGATAGTATTACAACACTACCGTTCTAGTACCTTGTTTATCTGTATCCAAGTCAATTGTTCAATGCTGAATACTCGTTGTATGACTTGCTAACTGGGTTCCCTTGATTCATGCAAAACCTCTACAAGCGACTGCATTTTTCTATTTCTCTGCATTGCTTAGTTGTGCTACTGTCTATCCATATTGGCGAGTCCATTGTAGAAAAGGCATCCTTCTACTGACATAACAAGCTCTTACATGGATGCAAGGAGGGAAACACAGCAGCAGCTGGGATAACAAGCTCTTGGATCCAAGGAGGATAACAAGTTGATCTTTGGTTTTAATTTCTCAAGCACCAGTTCCAAAGCCTCCACCCACATTATGGTCGGTTTTGTAATGTGGTAATTCAGAGTAAAAAATAACAGTTTCAGAAGCTACTATTATCAATTCGGTGCTGAGCACAGTATCTTTTGCTTACCTATAACAAGAGATTGGCAATATTAGATTCCACTCCGATGGTAACCTATGCATTTAGCATGATAACAAAATGCAGAATAAAAAGCAGGGAATATATGAAACAAATGGTCAACAGCATCATCTCATTGTACATATGAACTGTGTGACATTCCTGATACTGTAGCAAATAACTAGCATCACATTGTACACTTTTTGAGAAAAATTAACAGCAGTTCCATGCTTACGAGATTATTTGAAACAAATACACAAGATCATCCCAAATATTATGACCCATTCACCAACAATTCAAACCAAAAACACTTTTAAGAATACATTCAAACCAAAAATAACATGTTGTTCCATTTGCTAGCTGTTTTAAGAAACAAAGCTCTCAACACAGGACTAACATTACATAGTTTTACCTAGTCATTCCTTTTTATCGGGCAATTACGACTATCATGTAACACGACTTGCTTGCACAACCTGCACATGCGTGGCATCCTATTCTTTTGCTGCCCACCCCCTTTCTTCTCCTGCCCTTCCTTTTTCCTGTCTGAATGTCCTCTTATTCTCTTGCTTCTTCCCCTTGATCTAATATCACTTGGTGGATGGATAACAACTTGAGATGGAATGCTACAACCGATGAAAGCCTCATATTCTTCTTTCCTAGTATTTTCAACAGCGGGAACCATTTGAGAGAGGGGGGCCTCAATGTTGAACACGCATGATGTGAAGAAATCCATGCTTTTATCCGATTGCTTAGCCATGCCAAGGAGATGGTCAAATTTGTCACTAACAACACAAACCTTCTTTCTCATTACTAAATCTAAGGATGTAGGCAGCTTTGCTTGCAGTAGGTTGCCTTCTTCATTGTCGGCGTTTCGAGCGCCGGCAAGTAAATTTGTAAGTCTAAGGGGCTGCGCGTTCCCGCTCCCTGAATGGTTAGACCACAGAGTCCAAGATGTATCTTGGTTGGGCCAAGGTCCTACTCCGATTCGTGCGTTGGTGTTGTATTCATTTGGGGTGCGGATGATCTGCACCAGTTTTTTTACAAGCGAGAGGTGGAGCCTCAACACTAGAATGATCTAAACTTAGCTCTCGGAAGGAGAAGAAAAAAGAAGAGGAAGAAGAGGAAAAGCTCTCTTGTAGCTCTTACTCACGCCTGTTAGGAGGTTCTGCCTCCTTTTATTGATCTGAAGGGCAGGTTACATCGAGAATTGGCGAAGTGCCGGCGAGCTACTTCTAGGGCTTGGTCTTGCCCGCCGTCGCTAATCGCTCCGCCGACCGGGTCGCTTGCTCGCCGACCGGTCGCCGCCGCCGAGCCTATCTTTGGGTCGGTGGTCTAGTGGTCGAGCGGTTAGGTAATCCTCGGGAAGTGGCGTGGCGCTCTCGTGATCCATGTGGGTGCCGGCGAGTCGCGTGTGGCGTTGGAGTTGCCTCGGGAGAGCGTGTCCTTGCCGCGTGGGTGGTGGGTGATGGGACAGAGGCGTGGCTTCAGCAGACTATCAAACTGTCTTGGGAAGGACCACCGCCTCGCTCGACCACTTGAATGACCGTTCGTGGGGCACGTGGCCTTAGGTTGACACGGACTCCGATCGCGCGACGCGCCCTCGGCGGGATTATCGGGGTTCGGTCGGGCCGGGATCCTGTCTGCTGCGGTCGGGAACCTCGCTTGAGTCGAGTCGCGGGATCCCGCCCATTGCGGGGTCGGGAACCCTGCCGAAGTCGGTCGGGGATCCCGCCCCTGCGGGTCGGGAACCCTCTTGAGTCGAGTCGGGACCGGTCGGGAATGGTCTCCGAATGGTCTCGTAGGCATTTGGGTAGCGGCGGGGACGGCTGTTTAGGCTGGGGCCGTATTCGAGGCCGCCTGCTTGCTGCTCTGGGCTTTGCTTGTTGCAATTGGGCCGTTGGTGCACCCCTGTTTTATGAGTATTCGTCATTCATCATAAACTCTCTCTGCAAAAGTAGTGTTTTGTTAATAGGTTGAATACAAGTTTAGTGAGAAGGAATGTTAGTAAATCACTTACTTGTTGCACTTTTTCTCCCATCTTTTTAGAACATAGTAGTTCGGTAACTCGTTTAGTTTTACACATCTCAAAGTGTGTATAATATGACGACATGGAATTCCTTTTGACTCAAAAAGCATGCATGAACACTCAGCTACCATAGATGTTGTGTCATAGAGGACTTTTCTAACTCTATCGGAATCATCAACAACTGACAGGATTTTTGTTTGCTCCTCTTGCACCATGCTATCTGAGACACAATGGTCTCTAGCTGCAACTACCTCCCTTTGAAATTTATCAAATACCTCATGTGTGTACAACATACTTCCGTGCATCTCTATCCCCCAAGGAGTGATCAATTGAGGATTTGTATTAATGCTAGTGTTGTCAACTTCCAACTCTTGTTGCCGTTGAGTTTCTAAAGCTGTCTCAAACCGAAGCCAAAACTCGACCAAAGTAAGCTTGCGACCAACAAATTGGTTAAAAAAAGAATTTGCACTCTCCGACCTTGATGTGGTTCTGAGAACACCTGATAAGAATATGTCCATCAAGTATGCCGGGATCCACGATTCACGAATTCGATACCTTCTAACAAGCCAATCATTGCTCTCTAATTGAAAATCAGAAATGATAGAACTCCATTTTGATTCAAATTCCATTGTGGTTTCCGAACCCCATACACAAGAGTTAATACGGGCCCAAAATTGATCCTGTGCACTAACAGAAGGACCAATCTTCTCAGGGAGTTTTTGCATAATATGCCACATGCACAACCTATGTTTGGTAGTTGGTAAAACAGCGCTAATAGCGGCCTTCATGCTTTTGTCTTCATCAGTTACAATAAGTTTAGGGGCTGCACCCCCCATTGCTCTTAAGAAGGTCTGAAACAATCAAATATATGACTCGATCTTCTCATTTGCTAAGAATGCACCGCCAAAGAACACACTCTGCAAATGATGGTTGACTCCAGTGAATGGTGCAAAAATCATATCGTACTGATTAGTGGTGTATGTGGAATCAAAGATGCCACATCCCCAAAAAGACTATAGTTTTTTCTGCTCGTGGCATCTGCCCAAAACACGTGAACCAATCTTTTCTTTTCATCCAACACATAATCAAAGAAAAATGCAGCATTTAACTCCTTCATTCTTTTGAGTTGTTGGATAAACATTTGAGTATCACCATCATTGAGACTCTCCCTAAGGTCACGCTGGTAGTTTTGCAAGTCCCTTCTTGTGCATCCCACATTTTCAAAACCCCCCTCACTAGCATAAAGCAATGTGTATGCTTGGGATGTACCAATGCTTGCTCTACTGCAATCAAACAATGTAGTCTTTACCTTGTCACTAACTTCCCGGCTTGATCTAATTAGATGATGCTTACTATGTGTCACAAGATGGTGTGTGTTCCTCAACAAACTTATATACCTTGTACTTCTCACTGTCAATACAACGTTTGACGAAAATTTTTGTGTCACATCCACATCTAGTAACTTTCCTCTTGCGTCTCTGTTTGGAAGGATCAATAACGACATTCTTACCTTTTTCTGACCGAAATCCCTGATTTGCACATAAGAATCGCTTTGTCTTCACTATACCATCCTTTTTCTTGTGCTGACCAACACGAATTGAAAACCCAACGTGATGTGCGTATGACTTGTAGAACTCCTCCACACTGTCCAAATCATCAAACGTCATACCCACGATGGGCTTCAATTCCTCAATGCATTGAGGAGTAGACGATGAAATCTGTGTGACCAACAAGGGACATTAATAACAATGTGCAAAAAAAGTACAATACAAACAGGAATCCTTCCAGTCATGATACTCACACATAATGGCAAGCTCCTACTCCTCTTTGGTGTGATGAAACCATCAAGAGATGTAGGAGTGGAAAAATCTTCATCAATTGACTGGACATCTCCACTTCCTTGGATCACTGAAGGCATAGCCGAGCTCATAGCCACATTTTGGCTGTCCACGGGATCCATGATGACTGCAGTCATGAGCAGTGAGTAATATGAGTATCGTTCCCTAAAAAAGCAACATTCAAAGGACTAAAAGTAGCTCATACTTGCTGGAGAAGGGGCAGAAATTGAACAAGGTACTAGAACGGTAGTGTTGTAATACTATCTCACGGCTAAAATTACAAGCTTGAGCTACATCCATACAATACAATGGCAAATTATTTGAGCTATGTAAATGGGAGAGTTCTGTGGGGTCTGATGGTGTGCATGAGATCGATGTCTGGACAGAGTTCCAAAATCTCACGGGCAACGTCATCTCCCGTGCAGCATTCGGTAGCAACTTCAGTGAAGGGAAAAAGATCTCACGAGATGCGAACAACGACAGAGCGGCCGCGCAGGAGTGACGGACCGGGCGAGGGCGCGACGGGCACCGTGCAGCGAGCAGGCGGGCGGCGACAGACGGAACCGGGTGGCTGACGACGACGAGCGCCGCGAGGGTGATGGCGTGGCGACGAAAAACTCGCGCTGGCGATCGCCGGCCGGGCGGCTTGACGGTGCGGGCGACTGGCCGGGCAACGGCTTGGACGGCGCCGCGAGCGATGGGGGGGGCGGCTCGGGGAGAATACGAGGAGGCTGAGGAAGGAAAAGGCGCCGTTTTTTTTGTGTCATGAGGGCAGATTATGGGGGTTTTGTGAAAAAATGGTTTGAGTGGCTAGGAAGTCTATCCCACCTGCATCTTGTACGTTGAGTCTAGATCAAACGGTGTACGTTGAGTGTTGCATGGGTACCACCATAAGGTAGGTTTGCACTAGATATGCCGCCTTGGATAAAACTAAAAGATTTGGTAGTTAGAGATATTTTAGCTATCTCCAACATCAATGTTATTCACTCATAGAAAATCACCTGTTGAAATTACAGGTCTGTGAAGAGAATGGGCACCCAATTCCACGGTTCCACCAACAGAGGATGCAAATGAAATATTTGAAAGTATTAACAATAATGGTTTTTCTGCATTGCTTACAACCCAATCTGACATGCCAACCAACTATGAATATTTAGCTTAAAGAAAGAATGAATTACAGTCTCTAATCAAATCAAAAGGTGCAATGAAAGAAACAGCACGGTGCTAAGAACATTCAAGAGTACAAGGCAGGGATGACGATGTCACTGTGTAGATAATCAAGATTGCCGAGTCCTTCAGCTGTAGAGAACACGTGGATTACATGTTGCATTGTTGGACGGCGTGATGGGTTAGGTTCTAAGCAACGAACAGCAATTGTGATCATTTTGAATATTCTACTTGCAGTCCCAGCTTCAGGAAGTGGGAGCCGGGTGTCCAACAAATCCTGCATTGATGTACTTTTTTTGGCCATGGACGAGAGGGACGAAAGAAAATCACCTGGATGATGTCTTATAAACAACTGAAGCATGAGGACCCCAAAGCTATAGTTGGGTGGGTTGTACATTGTAAATGCTTTGTTATGATCTTTTTGCCGACACACTAAAGAAAGTGTGTTAATTGCATAGCAATAAGAGACGATCATGTTTTGTGGGTAAAGTTGTACACACTCTGCAGAGTTGAAACTAATTAAGTAGATATGCCCACAGTCAAGGGCAATCAAGATACGCTTGCACATTATAGATTTTATAGTTTTATTTTAAATTAAAATTAAAGTTTTTTTAGTCAAAATTTTTTGAATAGAAACTTTTTTTCAAATTGAAACTTTTCGAACCAAAAGTTTTCAAACCAAAAAAATTTGAATTGAAAATTTCAAGCCGAAAGTTTTTGAAAGTCCTCACTCGAAATTTTTCTGATTTGAAATTCCCTAAGTTGAAACTTTTTTGAGCGATTCAAATTTTTCTGGGTTGAAATTTCCAAGGGTGAAAATTTTTCAAGTTGAAATTTTCCGAATTGAATTTTTCTGATTTGAAAAAAAATCGAGTTGAAACTTCCTATCTAAAATTTTCAATGTTAATTTTTTTTATTTCAAATTTTTGTGCAATATAGTAAGGAATTGGGTGGGGGGAAGTGAGTAAGGAAGAGGGAAGGAGGAAGGGTAGAGGTGAATAGACAAGATGACATAGGAGGTTGTCCTTAAATACGTTAGTTTGAGGGTAACGTCAAACTAGTCGTACCCAGATGTTGTTGCTTGTTATATCTCAATGGACTATTGGTGCAAAGCAATCATGATGTATTTAAGACAGAGCATGAGCAACATCCTTTACAATATTTAACCTTCTAGTCCAACCCAATTAAACCGCAGTTTCCTTGGTCTTTAAAAAGATGCTGCTAAGCTTCCTCAATCCTTGTATTCGTAGACAAGAAATCAGCCATGAGTAGCAGAACGGTACCCAAAGAGCTTCACAATGTTGCGATGCCGAATAGCATCAAAGCAAAAGCTGGGTCTGACTGTTTTGGGATTGGCTGAACAACCTGGGATCGGTTTGGTTGAAGCTCCTAGCGAACACATGCATAAGCTGGTTGCTCCAACTGAAAAAAACTTTGTGCATCTTGTGGACTTTGCTGCTGATCAATCCGTGAACAATGCAGTTCATGTGACCGGCTCTGTTTGGGAAGATCCAGACGGGTTGGACGCCACCATTGATTCTGACGGCACGGATGGTGTTCATGATTTTCAGTGGGGGGTTGAGCCGCTTGGTGAAGAAAAAACATGAGCTCTAATCTGGTATTGGATGGGTTGGCCGAGCCTCCAGTGTTGCAGGTTCATGAAGATGTGCCTGTTGTAGCAGATCAGTTTTCTCTTGGTTATAATTCAGATGCAGCTACTAAACAACATGTCGTTGATCAGTATACCGCAGTTACACAAATCAGCAGTACCAATTTCGGTGAAAAGAAGTCTGCTGCAGAGGTTGAACAGGATGCATGGTTGATCATAATGTCAGTGAGGTCACAGATATGCATGTGGAGAATGCCAAGTATCCCTTGGCGTGTGAGGTCTCGGGAGCTCTTGCAGTTCTTACCTCTACGAATGCTCTCCTCGTGGGACCTTGAAGGAGTGTGAGGCTAAACACCCATATCATGCCAGGTGACGTAGCGACGGCTGATTGGGACACTTTAGACAAGCCAAATACAGGGCTTCTATTCGTAATTTGGAAGCTTTCGTAGGTACTCTTACTACTTTTTTAATTTATTTTCCCGATTCTCATATATCTTCAGTTTTACGTAATGTTGGAATTTCTTTGGGAAAAACTAAGAATGATGTTGCAAAGTCAATTAAGGTGATTACAAATATAGAAGTGGATTGTTTGACGGTATCAATGAAAAAATCAAATAAATATCGGCCTTCTCATCATGTTACAGAGGATGTAGATCAAGAATCTCTTGATACTAATACCCTCAATCACTTATGTAGTGATTTAACTGATGAAGTGTTGGACAAGGAGAATGGTCTCTTATGTAGTGATCAATATGTAATATGTCGTAAAGAAAAATCCAACACTGCTAAGACAAAGGCTCGGATGGGTCACCCACCAAGGAAAGTTAATAAATGAAAGGTGCCTTTTGGGATAGCAGAGGTCTTGGTGACTTGGCTAAACATAGATAAATTTCAGAATTAGTCAAGGAGCAACACATTGATCTTGTTGCACTTCTTGAAACATGTAAGAGTGAGTTTTCCTCGTCTTGTTTAAAACACCTCTGTGGTGGGCTTGATATTATATGGCATTGTATGCCTTCTCGTCGGCAATCTAGGAGGATACTACTAGGAGTCAATTTGTCATCTTTCGACATTAGCTCTATTGATGAAGGAGATTTTTATGTGAAGTTTCACTTAAGAAATAAGGATCAGGATTTCAATGGATTTTGGTGGCTGTTTATGGTGCAGCACAAAATCAGTTCAAAGCAAAATTCTTGTCGGAATTAGTTCATATATGCAACAAGGAATCATTACCTATTTTGTTAGGGGGTGATTTCAACATGATCAGGAGACGAGATGAGAAAAATAATGATAACTTTGAGCACCGATGGCTTTTTTTATTCAATGCTGTCATTGACAGCTTAAATATGAGAGAGATTGAATTATCTGACCGTAGGTTTACTTGGGAAAATTCTTTGCAAAACCGGGTGCTAATGAGCACAGATTGGGAACATAAGTTCCCACTGGTCACTGTTAATGCCCTTAATAGGTCCCTTTCAAACCATACTCTGCTTTTGCTCAATACTAGAGTGGCCTTTCACACGGCGAACCAACTATTGTTTAAATTTGAACTTGGATGATTCACTCGGGAAGGCTTATTTGACATGGTAGCTAACTGTTGGCACAATGAGCATAGGGGGAATACATTTATTTCTAGATGGCAATTCAAAATTAGAAATCTTAGACAACAATTACGAGGCTGAGCTAAGAATAATAGTGGAACTTACAAAAAAGAAAAGAAAGAGTTACTACGCATTATTGATGATCTTGATAAACAATCAGAGCACAATGGGTTGTCTAATGAGGAAATTAATCTTAAGCAGCGTTCTTCAGAGAGGCTAGCCTAGTTGTTACGTGAGGAGAAAATTAAATGGTACCAAAGAGCAAAAGCGAAACATATTCTTGAGGGGGATAACAACACTAAATATTTTCATTTGGTAGCAAATGGTAAATATAGGAAAAAACAAATTTTCCAACTCGAGCAAGATGACGTAATAATAGTTGTGGATATACAGCTTAAGCAATACATAACCAAATACTATAAGGGTCCTTTTGGACAACCGAAAAATAATCATTTTTCAATGATTGAATCTCACCAGGATGATATTCCTCAAGTCTTTGCAATAGAGAATGATATCCTCACATGGCATTCACTGAAAAAGAGGTGAGGGAGACAATTTTCCAAATGGAACATAATAAAGCTCTGGGACCAGATGGATTCCTAGGTGAATTTTATCAGGTATTCTGGGAGGTCATTAAGAATGATTTAATGGCACTATTCCAAGATTTACATAATGGTATCTTGCCTCTGTTTCGCCTGAATTTTGGAATTATCACGCTTTTGCCAAAGACTAAAGATGCAAAGCAAATACAACATTACAGACCAATTTATCTCCTGAATATGAGCTTTAAAATATTCACTAAAGTTGGCACAAACAGGGTTGTAAGTGTGACTCAAAATGTTGTGCATTCTACGCAAATGGCTTTCATGCTAGGTAGAAACATTATGGATGGAGTGGTTATTCTTCATGAAACAATTCACGAGATGCATAAGAAAAAATTGGATAGGGGTGATCTTTAAGGTAGAGTTTGAAAAGACCTATGTCAAGGTCATTTGGTCCTTTCTTCAACAAACCTTGAGGATGAAAGGCTTCTCACCATAGTGGTGCACGTGGGTTGAGAACTTTGTTACCGGAGGTAGTGTTGGCATCAAAGTCAACGAATCGACAATGCTCATGCCCTTGTTAAAAAAACTGTGTCTGTTGCACTTCATTTGCGCTTTGTGTCAAGGACTTCTTCCTTTTACAATGCCATGTTACTAGTGCAATGATAAACACAAAAGATAATATAGAGGTATTATATAGCTTGTAAAATAGCTTTGGACTTGTTTTCTTGTCCACCACTTCGACTAATGTCACAAGAGGGAAATCCTTTCACTATACCGCGCAGTTGGCTATTATGCATGAACCATTCGATTGGAGCTTCTTCGAAAAAACTACTTTGTGGCACTGGCCCTTCCAGTTCATTGCATGGCACATCCATGGATGAGAGGCTGATCATGCTGTGAAATTATTGTGGAAAGATTCAGAGCTTCGATCATGCTCAAACCACTCAGCGGATTTGGTATGGCACAAGAGAATATATTGTCACTTAGATCCAACAATTCTTGTAGATTTACCTACATCCCTGGTTCAATTGGAATGCTGCCACTGAAGTGATTATAGCTCAACTTTAGAAAGCGTAGCTTCAAACAATGTTCAATTGATCCTCTTATTGGCCCACTTAGGTTGTTTGATGAAAAATTCAAATAGTCCAAATTGTTTGGCGCCCAACTTCATGTGGTATACTTCCATGGAGCAAGTTGTTACCAAGGATCAAATGGAAAATTTATCGGAAGGCAGAATGGTTGAAGATTTTTCCGAATCCAGAAGGGCTGAAAATTCATGAATTTTTTTTCTTTAATATTTATTTTTATTCTTTTTTTCAAAACTATGCGTCCGAATTAAAAAATTACGAAAATACCCCCCGTCGCCCGTGTATGGGGCGATCGCCCCATACACGGGCGATTAGCCTGCGCCGATAACGGCCGCTTGGTGGGCCCCTATCGCCCTCAGATGGGCGATCACCCCATCTGAGGCGACAGGCTCCTATTTAGCCCTGACCTCCCTTCGCCTGAGCACATGTATGTATGTAAGTCGAGCGAGGCAGAGAAAGAAGAGAAGAAAGGAAGAAAGAAAGAGAGAAGAGAAAAAAAAGGAAAAAAAAAGGTAAATTTCTGATTTTTTTTATAGTTATCTGTAAGAAATTTTTTTGAGATAATTGTAGGAATTATTTTATAGGTTGTGTAATTAAAGTATCATTTAATATTTAGGACTTTGTTGTAGTATTTAGAAATTTTAGGATTGCGTAGTGTTTAGAATTTTAGAATTGTATAGCTCTCGTGAAATTTAATGTAGCAGTTACTTAATGTAGTATCTAGTATTTAGAAACTTAATGTAGTATTTCAGTATATGCAAATTTAATGTAGTATTTTGTATGTAGAAATTTAGTTCAGTAGAAACTATAGGCAATATTTAGAAATTTAATTTATTAGGGTTGTGTATTACTAATTTTATTACGTAAATAATGTATTAGGCAATGTAAATAATTTTGTAGTACGATCAATGTACGTTTTGTAGATTGTATTTTAGAGTAATATTTTTCCGTCGGACGTTGCAGCATGTCGGAGAAATTGTATTTCCAAATATTTTATGGAGATGGGGAGATAGCATAGGGGGCGGATGGGGTGGATCTATCATCATTTTCAAGAGTCGTACGGGGCATATGTAGACCGAGCGATAGAACATACATGGGTTTGTTGGAGTGGATTTCTCGGATGTTTAGTTTGGATGCCCAGACTGTTCGGTTGCGGGTGAGAGCAGTAGTGAGCCGAGCGCAAGACCGTTTTTACGGAGAGTTGATTCCTATTAACTCGACGTCAACATGGAGGAGTTATGTTGGTTTCGCCGTAGAGCGGGGTTGGTCGCTCATGTTGTTGGTACAGTGCTACCCGGTAGCTCCATCGGTGTCGCAAGTTCGTGATGTCGGGGTGGACATTACGGGGGAGGGAACGTCAAATGTAGAAGGATGCGAAGAGGAAGGCGGCGAGGAGCTCGGAGACGAGGAGCACGAGACTGGCGGTGGCGAAGGGATCGGGGGGGGGGGGCAGAGGAGACAGCGGTGGAGGCGCGAGGGGTGGCCAACGAGGGGGAGGAGGTGGAGGACATTGTTGACCTGATGGAAGAGGAGGACCGTGCGGATGAGGAAGTCCCTGATGGTGAGCACTCCGACGAGGAGGACAACGCCCCTGAGGTGCCTATCCCTGGTGCGTGGACCAATTACAATTTCGAAGACCTAACAATGAATAAAGGGAACATTGATGCATGGGAGTATCGTGAGAACGAGGTGACGGAGGGCCATATATAAAGACAAGGAGGCTGTGATGGATGCGGTGAAGCATCTTGGGCAATGTCTCGGCGGCAATTCGAGGTTGTGAAGTCCAAGAAGAAGGACTACGACGTGAAGTGCGTAGTTGATTCGTGCCCATGGTGGGTGCATGCATACCAGGGAAGTGGAAAGACTCACCGAAAATGCTCCATAGTGATTGAGCATAATCTGCGAATGGAAGAAGCGGGCAGGACACCGCAATCTGTCGTCCACTTGGGTGGCAAATGTGTTTTATGGTCGATCGTGGACAATCCCCATCCGCAGCCTCGATCTATTATCACGGCCGTGGAGGAGAGGTTTGAGACAAGATTAGCTACGCAAAGGCATGGAGAGCAAAAGGACAGCTCGAAATACGGTTTGGGACGTACGAGGCTTCGTACGAGAATATTCCTCACTTGCTCAGGGCAATCGCACATAGGAACCCCGGTACATCCATCGACCTTACGGAGTTTCCTGCGGGTGGTGTGTGCACCAGTAAGCGGGTATTGCAGCGTGCATTCTTCGCCTGGCGCATGCATAAATGCGTTAAAGATCGCCGCCCGGTCCTTTGCATGGGCGGCACATTCCTCACGGGAAGTACAAGGGCGATTCTAATCTGCGATCGCGGTGGATGCCAACAACCAGGTTCTACCGGTTGCGTTGGCATTCGTGGAGGGGGAAAACACGGAGAGTTGGTACTGGTTCCTTGAAAGAGTGAAGTGGCGGTTGTTCTCGACAGTTCGATGTTTGTGTCATCCATGACCGACATGCGAGGTGTTAAGGGCGATCGTGGATATGCAACAAGGGTCCGCCGTCGTGGGAGCAACAAAGTGGCTGCACTGAGGAGCGGTGGTGCATGAGGCACATGGGTGCCAATTTTTCCGTCGATTCAGAACAAGGAGCTTATGAACATGTTCAAGCGCTGTGAAAGCAGAACCAACGGAGAAAGTTCGACGCGCTTTGGAAGACGTTGGACGAACTAACGAAGAAGCAATCAATGGATCCCAGAGGTACCGCTAGTTCATCAAGGAACCCGATGGTGTACCATGAGCAGGAGAGGACCCCTGCCTTGTGTGCGGCTGGCAAGCAGACCCCCAAACCTCCGGCGAGGGCGGTACCGGCATATAAAAGTTTCACCGATTGGATACGACATGAGCCTTTGGAGAAATGGTCCTTCGCATGACGAGGGTGGCTCGCGTTATGGGATCATGACAACGAACTGGCGGAGATTTACAACTGGTAATGAAAGGCACCGGATGCCTTCCATCGGTGGGTATAGTTGAAGGTGTCTTATTAGGGACACAGAGATATTTCATTGAGCGATACAAGACCTCCACGGCATGTATGTCGGACAATCGATCGTCGATTTAATAGCTGTTGTGTCTACCTACATGTCCAAGAAAACAAGAAAGGCGCAGACACATCGGGTTACACCGAGAGTGGCGTGGAACGGAGATACCACGTGCATCGCGGTGACCGAGGTCGCAGGGTGCCACCGGAGAGGACTTCCCATCGTGCATACTCCGAGCGGTGAGTGCGAGTGCTCTGTCGAAACCACGCCGCTTGCACTTGCCGTGCTCGCTGCGTCATTACCGCAGACCGTCGAGACGCATCAATCTGTCGTCCGCTCATCTCCCGCACTACTACAAGCGAGCGTTCTCAACACGTGGCATCACGAGGTGTACGGGTACCGAGTGGATGGATCGTTCACAACAGCCCCCCCTCCGGATCATCGATGGGTACCGAACATCCGAATGTTGAATCTGAAGGTCGGGCGTCGAAGGACAAGGCGCATTCGGAACGATATGGACGAGTCCGAGGCGCGTCGCAACCGCGGATAATGTAATTTTCCATGTTGTTCCCATCTTGTATTTTTCAATGGACCGGTATGTTGTAATGTAAGTTGTAATGTTCGATGTAATTTTCAATGTACTAGTAAGTTGTTGTTCGCATCATGTAATTCTCCGATGTACCAGTTAATAGCTACGAGGATAATGTAATTCTCGACGTTGTGTGCCTCGTCGAACATGTCTTTTTCTTTCGTATGTTTGTAATATGAGATTTTTTTTGCCTCTCTGCACTTCGGTTGTATTGTTTGATGAGTATGGTACAATTCGTTATTTCGCATTTCATTTTGTGTGGACATGTAATTACTGACAAATTTGTTGTATTTGCTTTGTAACAAGCCACGATGGCGCGACCTTGCCACGAGTGCTGGGCGTGACCGTCGATCGACCCACCGGTCTAGGTACTCCGCAGAGGAGAACCGAGAGCTAGGGACACTCCGACCTCGGGTGCCCAACGAGCTGCTTCGCATCGACCCACGCTTGGTTCTACGGTAAGCCGCCAACGCTTGCACTCTTTTACGTACATGTACTTACCTGTGAATGCAATTTTAACGACGCAATGCACTACATGCAGGTTGCGAGCGGCTGGCTTACTTCCTCTTTGTAGGATGGTGGAGGAGGTGACTGCCCCGTTAGTGGGGAAGGAGGTCCCGCGGTTCGGGTACGACCGGTCCCTGCTGGCCGCACTCGTGGACCGGTGGAGACCGGAGACGCACACGTTCCACCTTCCGTGCGGAGAGATGGCTCCGACGCTGCAGGACGTGTCGTACCTCTTAGGCCTCCCCATGCGGGTCCAGCGATCATGCCGCACGACGCCTGCATCACGTGGCATGCCGAGTTGTCGCGCGTTCGCGCGATGCGGCGCCACCCCGGCAGCCCCACCGCCCTCGGGAGGTGAGCGCCACGGACCGACGAAGGCGTGGCTGCTTCAGTTCACGGTGAGTACCTTTTCTTTGAGAATTAAAAGAGAAGCGCTAAGTTGCTGATAATGTTTGTTGCGAACGCTGCAGGCTCAGCTTCTCCACCCGCACGTGGAGGAGGCGGACGTGGCCCGCCACTTTGAGGCATACCTCCTGTTGTTGTTCGGTTGGGTGATGTTCCCGTCCTCCCACGGGAACACGGTGGACCGTCACCTGATCGAGTACGCCCAGCACATCGCCGACACCCCATTGGATGAGGTAACACACTCAGTTCAAATCTCGTCTCAGCGGAGCACGTCTAACTCCCCCCTTGTAAACAGATGATGCAGTGGTCGTGGGCCTCAGCTGTGCTAGCGGCGACGTACCAAGGTCTGTGCGACGCCGTCTCTCGGGCGGAACACGATGCGATGATGTCGGGTTGCATCCTACTCCTCCAGTTGTGGTCCTGGGAGCGCTTCTCCATCGGCAGGCCTGTTGTTGACACGACAACGCACCCCGAGGGCCTTTACGGAGATGACCCGGTGGACTGGCCCACCATGGGCCCTCATCGGGTCCGACGCGAGTATGCTCCTCGTATCTTTTTCCCACTAACGCACTTGAATAACCTTCGCCATTTCTTATTTCCTCGCAGCGGAGGTACGCGCACCGACAGGTGAGGAGGTCCTACCTGGAGTTCGTTCGGGAGTTCGACCGCCTCCACGACGAGGACGTGCGGTGGACGCCATACACCGCGTACGACGTCCACGCCCGAGCACCTGACGGGGTCTCCGTGCTTTGCACGCGAGATGAGGCCTTCTGGCTCACCCGTAAGGTTCTCGTCTTTGACCTGTGTGTCGAGGAGTACTCCCGACCGAGTCTTCGCGCGATTCGGCTGTTCCAAGACTTTCCTTGCCGCCTCGTCACGTTGTCGCACGTGGCGCTCATAGGTACTTGCCCTTATCCTACTACTCCGCATCTTTGCGAAATTAATGTGGTGTGCACTTACTGTTTTTGCATTGCAGATGACCGGATGGGTCTTTGCGGTGGGCACTCGATTCGTGCCGTATGCAGCCATGGGCCGTGCAGTGGGACGCCACACTCGACGAGAGGGTCACCGAGACCCGGCCGTATGACCATGACATGTACGATCAGTACATGGAGTGGTTCGCCCCACGCACTCGCCTCAGGGAGGGGTACACACCAAAGACCGTGACGTCGCCACGGCGAGCGCATCGGTAGCGGACACGTACCCTTCACAGATGTCCCAGAGGGACAACGCCTCGGTAAGTGTCGCAACCGAAGCTACATGAGCACGTCTTTTTCATGTAAATTACGTAATAACAATCTGACGTTACATGCAGACTCAGCTCATGGGGGATATTGAGGTGGAGGCTGTGTCCATGTTGACGCGCCTACGGGGGGGTATACAGGTGACCACCGCTGAGTCCGAGATAGCTTGGGCTCGAGTCATCGATAGGATGAGGCGGTTGGCTCACTTGGCCACCTGCCGGGGGCGCGGAGACATCGGCAGACGCAGCACACCACATCCCTACGCCCCAGCACCTCGCCCTACCCCTCCGGTGCCTCGTCACGCTCCCACGCAGCTGCAGTGGGGACAGTGGGCTGAGGAGGCTCCTTCCGCGTCTCTCCCTACCCCGCCGGTTCCTCGCTACGCTCCCACGCAGCAGCAGTGGGGACAGTGGGCTGCGGAGACTCCCTCGTCGTCTCGCGCCCCAGCAGGACCCCAGGGTGGTTTCGACGACCCTATGGACGACGAGTTCGACCTGGAGGAGTACCTTTCAACCGACTACCTCGACCCCTCTCAGCTCTCGGGAGCGCCGCCACAGGACACGCCCTCGTCGCCGCCACACTACTCTACGCCTGCGCCGCAGGGCCGGCCTAGGAGGGACGTCCGTCCGCCGTCGCCACTCACCTACCCTACGGGCCAGATCAGGAAGCGTGGCCGTGATTGACTTGTTGTACGGATGTATTTTTGTAATGGCTTTACGTTCAGCAGCATATTGTATAACTCTCCGAGTTAGTAATATGACAGCCTTATCACTTTAAATTGTTCAAATTCATGTATGCATTGCTTGCCTATGCCACACGACGTGACAACACACCAACGTCTCGGTGCACCTATCGCCTCTAGTAGGGGCGATCGCCCTAATATGGGGTGATCGCCCTAATATGAGGCGATCGCTCCATACCCGGGTGATATCTGGACTTTATAACATTCGTTCTCACAAGCGGTCTCGCAAAGAATAGAGGAAGAAAGAATAGAGGGGTGAGGAAAAAAATTCAGGATCAATCGAAAATGCCGAGGCGTGCAAGTGCAAAGGGAAAGGGGAAGGCAAAGGAAGAAGTAAGTGCATGCACGCGCAATTTAGCGTACCAAGATCTCTTCCTACCTCGTGGAGCTGTAGCACCCATGTGTATGTGCGGAGATCTTTGCAGGCTTGTCCGCTCTTGGGAAATTTCAACTTGGAAGATGAGGTATTGGAAGTTCCGCAACTACGCCTTCGATCCGCCGGAGAAGAGCCTGAAGGATCGCCGCATGGTAACAATCGTACGGGTTACATAATATTTGTGAATGAAACTTTGCTAATTTACGTTTCATGCAATCACCTCCGCCATCGTGTGAATTTGAGCGGTGGTTTGATACGAAGATCAACCCGAGGACCAACGGCTTCTTGATCAAGCCAACCGGCGGGACGAGTTCACGCGGCTTCAAGAACAACGCGATGTCGCACGCGAGGAGGCATGTAGGAAGGAAGCGGAGGAGAAGGAGGCCGAGAGAGAGAGGAACGAGAGAGGCGCGGCGTGCGGAGAAGCCACGGAGGCATGGGCGAATGGGAAGTGGCCACGAAGCACTCGATGAGACGTCCGTGTTAACTTTGGTTTTCTTTGTTCGTGGTACTCCTTTCGGTTCTAAGTCGTAATAAAGAGTGCGCCTAATCTTCAAGTGTATGCTCACCGTCCAAGGGCTCGTATATGTCCTCTTGCTCCAGCTTGTCCCAAATGATGTTATTTTTGTCCATCAAGATAGGTTATAGCATTTTAAGTTCATCGATTTCATTTCATCGAGTTTGACCTCGTTTGCGAAAGATACGACCATTTTGATGTTTTACCGATTGCATGTTAGGACAACAATAAAATAGTGCGACCTAAAGTGACATCTAAATATTTTTACATAATTGTAACCTATGCAAGCCGAAGAATGCAACAAAACTGTTTCATCAAGTTTTGAGGTCCTTTAGACATTATTCTAACTGCTTGAACAATGAATGTTATAAAGGGTTTAAACTAGCCATCTTTGATTCAAAATGCAATCATATTTAGATATTTTTGCAAAAATCAAGTGCATAAGGTTGTAGTAACTTATTCTATTTATTTCATGATTTATGGATCAACACACATTGTAATTCTTTCACAATCCATAGTTAGAGCCTAGCATTCGAACTCACATAAAAATATTTTTCTGCAAACAACACATAGATTTTTATTTTACAATCTAATTTCTCATTCCAAAATTTAAATTTAGAAACAAGTTTCATTTCATTTGGACACTCCTAGCAAAAGTTATGGGATTCATATTAAAAAGGCATATAGTAATTACAAAAAATACTATAAAAAAATCGCTGCAACCCCCTGTCGCCCCTGTCTCGGGCGACAGGGGGCCCACACCGACGGAGCCCGACGGCAGGAAACGGCGCAGGGCTAATCGCCCGTGTATGGGGCGATCCATACATGGGCGACGGGGGGATATTTTCGTAAATTTTTATTTTGGACGCATAGTTTTGAAAAAAAAGAATAAAAATAAATATTAAAGAAAAAAAATTCGAAAATTCATAACAGCTGTGGTGGGCCAAACAATGCTCGTGCAAACGTGTGTTCTTGTGACTGTAAAGCAGGTCTCTCGAGGCCCAAACATCCACGTATCGGACCAATTCCGCATCCACTTCTGCTGTTTAAGCCCAAATCCTCCCACCTGCCAGCGTACACCTCTTCTCCGGTTCTACCTCGCCGCTCGCCGTCCGCCGTCGTATGGTCCACAAAACGCCGGCTGGTCGATGCTGCGATAGACGGGGTCGCATTCTTCACTGCCAATAATGAGTGGTTTCGTTTTCTTCTAGTTTATTCGGATGCCTTTCCCTTTGATTAGGCGGTAAATTGGGAATTATTTCTATTTAAACTAGGAATTATGTCCAGTTATTCATGTCTGCTCTGAAACTCATAGCTCATACGGCTGAGCTATCAAGCTTATCTAGTTCGTGGTTTTTCTTTCTTTTCTTTTCAGAGAGATGAGTGGTCGACTGCTATGTTGGGTATATGTGTATCTCGATTTTTGATTAATTTGGGTATCGTCCTATCATATTATTTCCTGCAAATCAGTTCATCTAGAAATTATTGAAAAAACATGTAGAATCGCTGATTTGTCCAAATTTATTTGCTTATAAATTGGTAAACATAGGATCAGATGAATTAAAGAAAGAAATATATACTTTATGATAGGATCCAAATTTGGCATTATATGTTATCAATTTAAGTGTAACATCACGTTATGCGTACATATGATAAAGGCAAAGCAAAGCAAAACCGTCATATAATGATAAAATACGTTCTCCAATACGAAATTGCTAGCTACTGTTGAAACTATGTGCTAGGAAGATTCATCACACATAAGCACTACTGGGCAGGAATGGTGAGCTCACTTTGCAGATAATCAAGATCACCGCGTCTTTTGACTGAAGAAAGCACTCTAGTTGCATGCTGCATGGTTGGTCTTCGTGAAGGATTAGGCTCCAAGCATTGAACAGCAACACTGAGCACATTAAATATTTCTCTAGCAGTTTCAGCATCCGGTAGTGGAAGTCTGGAGTCCAACAACTCTTTCACTGATACACTTCTCTTGGTTGTGAGCGATAGGGATGAAAGGAAGTTGCCCGGATGGAATCCCATAAATAGCTCAAGAATAAGCACCCCGAAGCTGTATACATCACATTTCTCTGTGACATTCGTTGTATATGCTAGCTCTGCAATATCAATTGTTGAAAAGATCAGTGTAATGAATGACCCGCATCTAGTATCTACCCATGGGATCATGGATGTACACAATATACATTGACATAATGACCTGGATAAAAACATTAGCCAAGAACTCTAAAATACACCAATATGAGTTCAATGCGTGGCAGCTGGTAGGAGCAGCAAACTTGTGCAGTCTGATTCTGGCTAATTACTTTGGTCGTTGCTTTTTTGTAATCTGTCATTGGCGCTTATATTTCCATTACTGTGTGGTAAGGCCTAGTGTCATTCCTAGGTCCTTGCTGGTTGTATCTTGTAAAAACTCTTCTTCTCTAATTAATGATACGCAGCTCTACTAGACAACCTGAATGCACCCACACCTATTTTTGGTTTATGAAAAAAACCATTTATCACTAATTTGAGTACCACTAGTTAGACACTAGAAGATGAAAGGGTATCTACTATCTAGTAAATATTCATATCTGGATCAATCCTATCATGCTAACTCCTGATATGGACTACTGGATGAGCCTTGAATTAATGCACTGTATTTAGGGAAATGTGGAGAGGCATAATGGACAATTTTACAAATAACCTACTCGAATACTTGGAGAATATGTATGAGGCGCCCAACCTCAAGTATGCTTTAATCCAGTGCATCTAAACCTCATACGGCAATACACATGTGTTGCCATTTTAGTTCTCAAATATGGATCTGCACTAAATACTTCCCTGAATGTGTTTCCTGAATGTGAATACTTCAAATTTTGTAATAGAAAGGAAGCAATATATATTGGAGAAATTACAAAAAAATAATACAGTAGAGGATAACATTATAAAGCCAAACAAATAATATAGATATGATTTCGTTTTTACCTGGGGCAATATATCCTTGCGTTCCAGCAAGCCTTGTGCAATTCGGGCCATCAACTTTCAGTATTCTAGCCATTCCGAAATCAGAGATGCAAGCTGTAAATTCCAGATCAAGTAAGATATTGTTGCTTGTTATATCTCGGTGGACTATGGGTGGATAACAATCATGATGCATGTATGATAAAGCATGAGCCACATTCATAACAATATTTATCCTCCTTTTCCAGTCCAACTCAACTGCCCTTTCGATAACCCTGACAATTGCTGCTAAGCTTCCTCTCTCTACATATTCATAGACAAAAAACCTGCCTTGGCTAGCAGAGCAATACCCCAATAGTTTCACTATGTTTCGATGCCGGATCTGCATTAAGACATCTATTTCACGGTTGAAAAGATCCTCATTCATGAAACTCTCGTCTTCTAACATGTGGACCTTCTTAACTGCGAATATTTGACCGGTCGGAAGTACAGCTTTGTAGACAGATCCATATCCGCCAGTACCAATGCAATGTGCCTCGCTAAAATTCTTTGTTGTTTGAACAATTTTCTTGAACACGTCTCCCCCATCAAAGTTCCAAACACAAAACATTTTTTCTTGCAGCACTTCATCTCTATTATGTGACTTCGATGTCTTTCTTTTATGTCGAAACATCAATAGTGTTGCTGCAATAAGAACAGAAGATATGAAAACAAGGGAAGTAGCTAATAAAATAGCTTTATATTGTTTCCCTTTTTCTCCACGTTGAGTAGGACTACAAGGAGGCAATCCTTTCAATACACCACATAGCAACTTATTATGCATGAACCATTCAATTGGAGCTTCTTCAAAGAACCTACTTTGTGGGAGTGGTCCTTCCAGTTCATTGTACGATACATCCAAGAATGTCAAGCTTATCATGCTCTGAAAGGAAGATGGGATAGAGCCATTCAATTCATTGTGTGAAAAATTCAATGTCTCTAGCATGTTCAAACCACTTAGTTGACTTGGTATGACCCCTACAAATGAATTATGGCTCAAATCCAATAATTCACGTAGGTTGACTAACTTCCCTAGCTCGATAGGGATGCTGCCTTCGAAGTTATTATGACTTAACTTCAAAAGTTGAAGCCTGATACAATGCCTGATTGATCCTTGTATAGACCCACTTAGGTTATTTGATGACAAATCCAGATGCTCCAAATTGGACAGCCCTCCAATTTCTTGTGGTATGCTTCCGTGGAGCAAATTGTCTGCAAGGTTCAGCTGGTACAGTCTTTTTAGATTTCCCAGTACACTTGGCAGCTCTCCTTCAAGCTTGTTTGATGAAACATCAAGTATCCCTAGTTGAGGCAACTGCCCCATGCTGGTGGGTATTTTTCCCGTGAGGTTGTTGTTTGAGATGCGTAGCATGGTAAGATTATGACATTCCCTCCAGTGACGAGATAATTGGCCAAATAATTTATTTGAGCTCATATCCATATACACAAGATTGGGATAAACTCCCAACTCAGAAATATCTCCTTCTAGTTGATTTCTTTCAAGGCGAACTCTGACTAGGCTTGTGCAATTTATGAAACTTGATGGTAGGGGTCCGTTCAGGTTGTTGTCAAAAGCAGAGAAATTCTGGAGCAAGCCTCCCGCACACAATTCCCGTGGCAAGGCACCAAAGAGATTGTTACCATAGAGGTGCAACACCTTGAGATTCATTAAGCTACCAAATTCTTGAGGAATGTATCCAGAAAATTGATTGTTCTGAAGGTACAAGCTAGTGAGTTTAGTTAAATTCCCAAAGTTGTTTGGAATAGAGCCTGTTAGTGTGTTGTCGCTAAGCGCCAGGGCTTGTAAATTCATTAAATTTCCTAATTCTTGAGGGATGTGCCCAGAGAAGTTGTTACCCCAGATGTACAAGATCATGAGTTTTGTCAAGTTGCCCAACTTTTTCGGAATGGAACCTACAAGTAGGTTTTTATCAAGGTCGAGCTCCTTCAGCTTCTCCAAACTTCCTATTGCTTGAGGAATTGGTCCTGAAAGTAGATTATCATAAAGGTACAAGATGGTGAGTTTAGTCAAATTTCCTAATTCATCCGGGATGTGGCCAGAAAAGTTGTTTAGACTAAGGTCTAGGTACTCTAGGTTCTTTAATTTTAGTATATCTTGGGGAAAGGGGCCTGCTAGTTTGTTTTCGGATATTGCTAGTTTGTTTAGGTTTTCTAATTTTACTGTAACTCCCGGAATGGACTGATATGAATAGTTATTGGTAAGATTTTGCATGGATGAGTTGGCTGGACTAAAGGAAACTGGACCAGAAAGGTTATTGTCAGATAGATCTAACCTAACCAAGTGTTTTAGTTGGCCTATTTCACAAGGGATAGGTCCGGTCAAGTGATTGCTTGACAGGTTCAGGTTCACAAGATTCTCTAGTTCACCTATATGCCTTGGTATTTCACCAAAAACTTCGTTGTCGTTGAGCATTAACAAACGCATGTTTGTCAGGTTCGCTAAAACAGGTGGAATTGAGCCTCTTATCTGATTGCTGTGCAGATCCAAAGCATTGAGCTCTTTGAGGAGCTCAACATTCGGAGGAATTCTCCCGGTAAGTCGGTTGCGGGAGAGGTCGAGACCCGTCAAGGTCGTCAAGGCTGAGAAGTTGAGGGCATCGAGTGTCCCCCTCAGCCGCATCCCCCGCAGAGAGATCTTGGTGATCACCCGGTGCCTTGCTTGTGTATCGCACCTGATGCCATGCCAGTTGCATGGCCATGTCTTATTTCCCCAGGATTGCAGGACATGCTGGTTTGGGAGGGTGGTTTTCCATGCAAGGAGCGCTCCAGCTTGTCCTTCAAGGGATGGTACGGCAATGGCAGTGAGGAATGAGGATAGTAGTGTAGTAAGTGAAATGAGTTTCAGGGAAGAGAAGGGCTTCATGGCTACAAGGTTTATATGCTGGTTCGTAATCTAACTTCATCTAACTATATATATATACGCTCTTGGAGATGTACGTCAGCCTGTGCACCACCTCACCCCGTGGCGCCAGTGATAAGATGCAGTACTTTTATTATTTTAAAAAAAAATATTATTATTATTTTCCCATAAAAATTACAGTCAAAGTAAATAGGTATCGTTTTCAAAATCGTGTCAAAACAAATAGTCGTTTTTGAGACCGTGGCCGTAGATGACAGGGACGAAAGAAAATCACTATAGTAACTGTGGCCCTGGAATGGTCTGGACTCTGGAGGCTTGAATGCTTGATCGAGATAGTGAAGTTACGGTCAACTCTGTCTCCAATAGACTAACTTCAGGTCTTTAGCGTAAAGTTACAGTTATCGATCTGTAAGTAGGTTATTGGAATATTTCAATTTAGTTTCTCTATCAACTTTCATTCACGAAATTGATGCTTCAATTCATTGTGTCATTAATCAATCCATTTTGTTCTTTAAAAGAAAATCAGTACATTTTGTTCCTTTTTTTTTAGGTTTTTCTAAAAAAAAATCCTCTCTCCCAGTCACAAATAATTGTTGTTTTGGACATAGATGTAGTCAAACTTTCAAAACTTTGTCTATCAATATCTTTTTAAATATTTAAATTGGATATATAAAAATCATATGTATAGATTTGTCTCGAAAAGTACTTTCATAATATTGTAATTTTATAAATATATTATATATTAAAAATTCATAGAGATTTGCTAAGAAAAAAGAGAAATAGGCTAGAAATTCTTACAAAAAAAATAAAACATCTAGCTCTTAATCTGGTTGACCCTAATTACAACTGCTATCTGATCTTTTGTTAAAAATAGGAGTATGCTAAAAATTATCACAAAAAAACAAACATCTAGCCCTTAATTTGGTGGACTCTAGCTAAGTTGAACTATAGTAGCTATTAGATGCTATTATTTAAAAAAAAACATCTAACCGTCTATCAAGCGGACTTAAGTTATAACAGTTTAGATTAAAATAAATAGTCCATGCCAAGTACAACAAAAAAACAGAAATTCAGAATAAAGAATAAAAAGAAATTAGCCATTTGATTTTCGTACGAACTCCAAATTAAAACTCGTACATAGCTAAAATTCAGAATAAAATTAGATAAAAATTAGCAGTTAGACAATAAAAATAAAAAATAGAATAAAAAATTTAAAAGAAACATGCCAAGTATAATAAGAAATAATAGAAATTCAGAATAAAAAATATAAATAAATTAGCCATTTTATATTCATACGAACTTCAAATTAAAACCTGTATATAGCTGAAATTTAGAATAGAAATTAGAAGTTGGATTTGTATATGAATTTATCCTAAAACCAATATTCCAAATTAAATAAAAAATAAAAATAAATTTTTATTTTCATATGCTCCAAATTAAAACGCGGACATAGCTAAAATTCAAAATAAAATTAGATAAAAATTAGTAGTTCGATTTGTATAAGAGACCATTACAAATAATTATATAGACGATCCATTGTATAAGTTATCTTTCGTGCTGTCAATAGATGACATATAATTGTATCATAGACAACCACCGTATATACCACTGTATATGCTCTTAGTTCTTTTCCCTCATCGTTTTTTTTTACCGTTATAGTCTGGACAATACAAGTTATACAAATCTTAAAATATGATAAATGATAAAGAATCATCAGCCGTCTTTTATTCGTGCTTTAAATATTTACGTAAAAGCACTCTTTTGTAAGAGAAACAGTCTAACCGATAACTATCGTCTGCCGCAGTGCTGCTGATGGGATGGTGTTACTTAAATTCAATGTATGGTAAATTTGTCAAGCTTGACGTGGTGCACAATTGTGGTTGGCAGAACATGGCAAGTCAAGTTACAGCGGCGTAAGATTGACAAAACTTTCCTATGACTTTAATCTTCTACAATTCTACGATTCTTCTACAGTTTTACGTTTCTTTACGTAACTTTTTCATAGAAGCACTCTTTTTGTAAAAGAAACAGTCTAACCAATAACTATCGTCTGCTGCTGACGGGATGGTGTTACTTAAATTCAATGTATGGTAAATTTGTCAAGCTTGACGTGGTGCACAATTGTGGACTTGTGGTTGGCAGAACATGGCCAGTCAAGTTACAGCGGCGTAAGACTGACAAAACTTTCCTCTGACTTTAATCTTCGTTTTTTTGTAGTAGCTCTCTGCATATATATTTTTTTTATGAAAATAGCCGGTGTGCTGATGAAATTTGCAAGAATAGCCCCTAGGAGGCAATTTCAGCACCTAGGGACCGCTGAAAAAAATTTTATTTATTTTCTGCGGTCCAGAATCGCTGAATATTAGTTATTTTTCCTGGCATGAGAAAATATTTTTTTTAAATTCAGCGGGCGCAGTGCACTGGCGATAAAAGGTCTGTCATTAAATGAATTAGCGACAAGCCTCAACCTTATTGACCAAACGGATCCATGACAAAATATTTTTGAAATTATTTTGATGTATTCTTTTTGTAAAATTATTTAAAAATATATTATTTAAAAAATTCTATAGGTGAACCCATCTACACTTGTGCACACTGCAGAAAAAGACTTTAAATTTGTCAAATATATATGTAGCTACATGGTAAAGTTTTTTTATTTGTATGTGTTTGGATATACAAATATTGCAATTTGAAAAACAAATTGCTTTTCGTTGTGAGAAATCACGTACAGTGGAACCAATGCATCCCTGCCGAGCCACATGCGCACCCGACCAAAATTCCCGCCGAGCCAGCCTTTCCAGCGGTCCCAGACCGCTACAAAATTTCGCCGCGAATTTTATTTTCCAACGGCAAACCGCTGGAAATGGCGGACATCCAGTGCACTGCGCTTGCTGAATTTCAAAAAAATATTTTCTCCCGCCAGGAAAAAATAAACTAATATTCAGCGGTTCTGGACTGCAGAAAATAAAAAATTCGAGCGGTCCCTAGGTGCTAAAATTGCCTCGCAAAAAAATATATGCAAAGACCTACCACAGCAAAAAAAAAAATCTTAATCTTCTACAGTTCTACGTCGGATGGCTTTGTCAATCAAGCATCAAGGAAAGGGACAGGCAAGGAACAGGTCTGGTGTAATTCAGGACTCGACACAGCATAAAGTACTAGTCTATTAGCGCTCGATATCGTCGATTATCGACAGATATATAGTGATTTTTTCGAAAAAATCGGCGACCTAACGAAAAATAGAAAACAAAATCAAGGAAAATAGGAAAATTAAAAAAATAGTGGAAAATTGCAGAAAATCAGAATAAATCCCATTTAATCTATAAAACACCTCAGGTAAATTTCAATAATTTCTGAATTTATTTAGTACTTCTGAAAAATAAAAAACAGCAATTAATGGAAAGGAACTGAGACACTTTTAGATTTTTATAAAAATTTACAAGCTTGATCATGCACTTAAATTTTAATGGTACCATAAAGAGTTCCCAAGGATCATGTATTAAAAAATTTCAGAAATATTAGACTTCATTTAGTGCCCCTAGAAAAAAAGAATAGAAGAGCATATACAAAGTCAGTAGCACTATCAGAATTTTTAAAAAAATACACAGGACTGATTATCATCTGAAAATTTTACAAAATCATTAGTATTACCTCTGGACATCATAAAGAAAATTCAAAAATATTAGACTTCATTTAGTGCCCCCCTAGAAAATAAAAAATAGAACAATATATATGTCGGCGTTTCGAGCACCGGCAAGTAAATTTGTAAGTCTTAAGGGCCACGCGTTCCCTGTCCCTGAATGGTTAGACTCGAGAGCCCAAGGTGTATACTGGTTCGGGCCGAAAGTCCCTACTCCAGTTCGTGTGGTGGTATTGTATTGCTTTTGGTGCAAATGGCTGCACGGCGTTTACAATAAAGAACTCGTCCTTCCTCTTTTTCTCTGTTCGTCCCCTCGTCAGGGGCTCCTGCTCCCCCTTTATATAGTAGGAAAGGGCAGGTTACATTGAAAATTGGGAAAGGGGAGGTGGCCTATGCTAAGAGCTTCGGTCCTTCATTCTGGCGACTGGTCACTACCTGCCTTGCCCACGCCGGCCAGTAGTCCCGTTAGGCGAGGCGATTAGCCGCTTCGTCGGAAATGGCGACCGCTCGCGCGTGAGCTCGACGAGTGTTGGCGTTGCGGTGTATAACGTTGGTCTTGCCTCGAGGAGGCGTGCCTTCGTATTGTACGTGGTCGTTGATGGGACCGGAAGCTTGACTTCAGCGACCATTTATGCTATCTTGGGAAAGAGCCACCGCTCCGTCTGATACTTCGATTGTCCCCGTCAGTAGAACGCACGCCAGTAGACCGGTGGAGGCTTTGACACGCGACCCTTGGCGGAGGTTGCCTTAATTTGGTCGAGTCGGGATCCCGACCCGCGTGGTCGGAGCCCTACTTGATCGGGGCGCTTCGTCGATCGGTCGGGAGGCGTCCTTTGTGGTCCCACGGGTCCTTTGGTCGGTAATGGGCTTGGGGCAGCCTGCTTGTTACCCTGGGCCGTTGGGGTACCCCTGGTATAAGTATTCGTCAATATATAAAGACAGTAGCACTATCAAAATTTTTTTAAAAAAATGCAGATCTGGTAATCATCTTAAAATTTTATAAAATCATTATAATTGTCTTAGGACCACATAAATAAATTTCAAACATTTTTGACACTTTTTGATAAATTTTTTGAATTTGAATTCTACCAGATTAACAAGCGGTTTTAGATACTGAGCCGCCTCAATACACTCAATAATTATGATATTCGAGCGATTAAAGACGATATTGCGAACCCTGCCATAATGTAGTTCCGAACTCAACACAGCAGAAAGTACTAGTTCATCATCAGGCAACAAGTAGTTGGAACTCGAGCGACTCGATCACAAATTTTTTTTCTTTAATATTTTTTTAATCTTTTTTTCAAAAGTAGGCGTTAGAGTTTAGAATTTGCTAAAATAGACGTCGGTCGCCTGTATATGGGGCGCCCTATATACAGGCGATCAGTGCCGCACATAACAAGCGTTAACAGGCGTTAAATGGCTGCCGTGTGCACCACCCACCAATCGCTCGAAGCAGGGGCGATCGCCCTCTGCTGGGGCGACGGGTGGGCTTTAAGCCAGCCGAATTCAGCGAGGGAGCAGAGGCAACCGAGAGAAGAGAAAGAAGAAGAAGAGAAAGAAGAAGAAGAAGAAGAAGAAGAAGAGGGGAAGAAAAAAATCGATTTTTCGTTTTTGCGGAGGTAAATTTAGGAAATTTTTTAGGATTGTGTAGTATTTAGAAATTAAATGTAGCATTTATTATTTAGAAATTTTAGGATTGTGTAGTACTTAGAAATTTTAGGATTGTCTAGTGTTTAGAAATTTTTTTAGGACTGTGTGGTATTTAGAAATTTAATATAGCATTTAATATTTAGAAATTTATTGTAGTGTTTAGAAATTTTAGGATTGGGTAGCGTTTAGAATTTTTCAGATTGTGTAGTGTTTAGAAATTTAATGTCGCAGTTAATATTTAGAACTTTAATGTAGTATTTAGTTTCTAGAAATTTCAGGATTGTGTGGTATTTAGTACGTTACAAATTTAATATAGTATTCAGTATCTAGAAATTGAATACAGTGGAAATAGTAGGCAATATTTAAAAATTTAATTTGTTAGGGTTAATTTAATGTGGCACAAATATAATATTAGGCCGTATGGTAGGCAAGTCGAATTACTTATTTATAGTCGAATGATTTATTTATAATCGAATATTGTAGAACGATCAATGTACGTTTTGTATATTGTATTTTAGAGTAATATATTTCTGTCGAACGTTGCAGCATGTCGGAGAAATTGTATTTCCAAATGTTTTATGGAGATGGAGAGATAGCACAGGGGGCGGATGAGGTGGATTTATCATCATTTTCAAGAGTCATACGAGGCATATGTAGACCGAGCGACAAGACATACAAGGGTTTGTTGGAGTGGATGTCTCGGATGTAAAATTTGGATGTCCAGACTGTTTGGTTGCGGGTCAGAGCACTGGTAAGCCGTGTGCAAGACTGTTTTTACGGAGAGTTGATTCCTATTAACTCGACATCAACATGGAGGAGTTATGTTGGTTTTGCCGTAGAGCGAGGTTGGCCGCTCATGTTGCTGGTACAGTGCTACCCGGTAGCTCCATCGGTGTCGCAAGTTCGTGATGTCGGGGTGGATATTACGGGGGAGGGGATGTCAAATGTAGAAGGATGCAAAGATGAAGGTGACGAGGAGCCCGGAGACGAGGAGCACGAGACTGACGATGGCAAAGGGATCGGGAGGGCAGAGGAGACAGTGGTGGAGACGCAAAGGGTGGCCGACGAGGTGGAGGACATAGTTCACCTGATGAAAGAGGAGGACAGTGAGGATGAGGAAGTCCCTGATGGTGAACACTCCGACGAGGAGGACAATGCTCCTGAGGTGCCTATCTCTCGTACGTGGACCAATTACAATTTCGAAGACCTAACAATGAATGAAGGGAACATTGATGCATGGGAGTATTGTGAGAACAAGGTGACGTAGGGGGCCATATATAAAGACAAGGAGGCTGTGATGGATGCGGTGAAGTACTGGGCAATGTCTCTTCGATGGCAATTCAGTGTAGTGAAGTCCAGCAAAAAGGAGTACGACGTGAAGTGCATAGTTGATTCGTGCCCATGGCGGGTGCATACATACAAGGGGAAGTGGAAGGACTATTGAAAATGTTTTATAGTGATGGAGCATAACTGCGAACTGGAAGAAGCGGAGCAGGGACACCGCAATCTGTCGTCCACTTGGGTGGCAAATGTGTTTTATGGTCAAATCGAGGACAATCCGCACTTGCAGCCTCGATCTATTATCACAGCCTTGGAGGAGAAGTTTCAGTACAAGATTAGCTACAGAAAGGCATGGAGAGCGAAAAGAACAGCTCTGAAAATATGGTTCGGGACGTACGAGGCTTCCTATAAGAATATTCCCCACTTGCTCAGAGCAATAGCACGTAGGAACCCCGGTACATCCGTCGACCTTGCGGAGTTTCCTGCGGGGGGTGTGCGCGGGTAAGTGGGTCTTGCAGCGTGCCTTCTTCGCCCTCGGCGCATGCATAAATATGTTCCGGCATTATCGTCCGGTCATTTGCATGGACGACACATTCCTCACGGGGAAGTACAAGGGCCAGATTCTAACTGCGATTGCGGTGGACGCCAACAACCAGGTTCTACCGGTTGCATTGGCATTCGTGGAGGAGAAAACACGGAGAGCTGGTACTGGTTCCTTGAAAGAGTGAAGCTGGCAGTTGTTCTGGATAGGCCTAATATTTGTGTCATCTATGACCGACATGCAGGGCTGCTAAGGGCGATTGTAGATATGCAACAAGGATCTACCGTCGTGGGAGCAGCAAAGTGGCCAGACCTGAAGAGCAGGTGGTGCATGAGGCACATAGGTGCCAATTTTTTCCGTCAGTTCAGGAACAAGGAGCTTATGAACATGTTCAAGCGGCTGTGCAAATAGAATCAACGAAGGAAGTTTGACGCGCTTTGGAGGACGTTGAATGAACTAACGAATAAGCAATCAATGAATCCAAGAGGTACCGTTAGTTCATCAAGAAACCCGATGGTGTACCACGAGCATGGAGAGGACCCTACAGCCTTGTGTGCGCTCCCGACAGACGCCCCAAACATTCGACGTAGGCCGGGGACCAGCATAAAGAGTTCCACCGACTGGATACGACAGAGCCTTTGGAGAAATGGTCCCTTCTGCATGACGAAGGTGGCTCGCGTTATGGAATCATGACAACGAATCTGGCGGAGATTTACAACTGGGTAATGAAAGGAACCAGATGACTTCCATTGGTGGGTATAGTTGAAGGTGTCTTACTAGGGACACAAAGATATTTCATTGAGCGATACAAGAACTCTACAGCATGTATGTCGGACAATCGACTTTCGTACTCAACGATTGTATCTACGTACATGTCCAAGAAAACAAGAAAGGCGCAGACACATCGGGCGACACCGGAGAGTGGCGTGGAACGGAGATACCACGTGCACTGCGGTGACCGAGGTCGCAGAGGTGCCCACCGGGAGAGGACTTCCCATCTGTGCATACTCCGAGCAGCTGACTGCGAGTGCTCCTACCAGAAACCACGCCTGCTGCACTTGCCGTGCTCGCACGTCATTGCTGCAGCCGCCGAGACGCATCAATCATGTCGTCCGTACATTTCCCCTACTACTACAAGCAAAGTGTTCACAACATGTGGCATCACGAGGTGTACGGATACCGAGTAGATGGATCGTTCACAACAGCCCCCTCTCCGGACCATCGATGGGTACCGGACATTCGAATGTTGACGCAGAAGGTCGGGCGTCGAAGGACACGGCGTATTCGGAACGATATGGACGAGTCTAAAGCGCGTCGCAACCGCGGATAATGTAATTTTTGATGTTGTTCCAATCATTTAATTACGATGTACCAGTGAACTATTGTTCCAATCATGTAATTTTTGATGTACCAGTTAGTTGTTGTTCGCATCATGTAATTTTCGATGTACCAGTTAATTGTTATGCGGATAATGTAATTTTCGATGTACCAGTTAATTGCTATGAGGATAATGTAATTTTTGATGTTGTGTGCTTCATCGAACATGTCTTCATCTTTAGTATGTCTGTAACATGAGATTCTTTTAGCTTTCTGGACTTTCGTTGTATTATTTGTTGAATATGCTATATTTCGTTATTTTGCATTTAATTTTGTGTACACATTTAATTACTGACAAATTTGTTATATTTGCTTTGTAACAGGCGACGATAGCGCGACCTTGCCCTGAGCTGCTCGACGCGACCGTAGATGCGACCCACCGGTCTAGGTACTCAGAGCAGAACCGACAGCTAGGGACACTCCGGCCTCGGGTGCCAAACGAGCTGTTTCGCATTGACCCACGCTGGGTTCCACAGGAAGCTGCCAACGCTTGCACTCTTTTACGTACATGTACTTACCTGTGAATGCAATTCTAACGACGCAATGCACTACATGCAGGTTGCGAGCGGCTGGCTTACTTCCTCTCTGTAGGATGGTAGAGTAGGTCACTGCCCCGTTAGAGGACAGGCAGGTCCCACGGTTTAGGTACGACCGGTCCCTACTGGCCGCACTCGTGGATCGGTGGAGACCGGAGATGCACACGTTCCACCTTCCGTGCGGAGAGATGGCTCTGACGCTGCAGGACGTGTCTTACCTCCTAGGCCTCCCCTATGCGGGTCCGGCAGTTATGCCACACGACGCCTCCGTCACGTGGCACGCGGAGTTGTCCGCGCGGTTCGCCGAGATGCAGCGGCCCCCCCGGGCAGCCCCCTACCAGCCCCTCAGGCCGGGTGAGCGACACGGACCGACGAAGGCGTGGCTGCTTCAGTTCATGGTTAGTACCTCTTTCGTTGCAAATTAACAGAGAAGCGCTAAGTTGCTGATAATATTTGTACCAAACGCTGCAGGCTGAGCTGCTCTACCCGCACGCCGAGGAGGAGGACGTGGCCCGCCATCTAGAGGCATACCTCTTGTTGTTGTTCGATTGGGTGATGTTCCCGTCCTCTTACGGGAGCACGGTGGACCGACACCTGATCGAGTACACCCAGCACATCGTCGACACACCGGAGGATGAGGTAACACAATCAGTTCAAATCTCCTCTCAGCGGAATACGTCTAACTTCCCCATTGTAAACAGATGATGCAGTGGTCGTGGGCCTTAGCTATGCTTGCGGTGACGTACAGAGGTCTGTGCGACGCCGTCTCTCGGGCGGACCAGGACGCGACAATGTCGGGTTGCATCCTACTCCTTCAGTTGTGGTCCTGGGAGCGCTTCTCCGTCGGCAGGCCTGCTGTTGATAACGCGCCGTACCCCCAGGACTTTTACGGAGATGACCCGGTGGACTGGCCTATCATGGGCCACTACTGGGTCCGACGACAGGTATGCTCCCTCGTATCTTTTTTCCCCATTTACGCACTTCCATAATATCCACTATTTTTTATTTCCTCGCAGTGGACGTACGCGCACCGACAGGTGAGGAGGTCCTACCTCGAGTTCGTTCGGGAGTTCGACCACCTCCACGACGAGGACGTGAGTTGGACGCCATACAGCGCGTATGACGTTCACGCTCGAGCACCTTACGGGGTCTTCGTGCTTTGCACGCGAGATGAGCCATTCTGGCTCACCCGTAAGGTTCTCGTATTCGACCTGTGTGTCAAGAAGTACTCGCCGCACCGAGTGCTGCGGCAGTTCCGCCTGCTCCAGTCGTTTCCCATGCCGCCTCATCACGTTGTCGCACGTGGCGCTCACAGGTACGTCTCCTGAGCTGAGTACTTTGCATCTCTGCAAAATGAATGTGGCATGTACTTTCTGTTTTTGCATTGCAGGATGACCCGGATGGGTGCTGCAGCGGGCACTCAGTTCGCGCACCGCAGCAGCCATGGGCGGTGCAGTGGGACGCCGCACTCGATGAGAGGGTCATCGAGACCCGGCCGTACGACCATGACATGTACGATGAGTACATGGAGTGGTTCGTGTCGCGGACTCGCCTCAGGGTGGGGTACACACCAGCACCGTATATCGCACGACAGGCATCAGTGACGAACACATACCCTTCACAGATGTATCAGAGGGATAGTTCCGCGGTAAGTGTCACAATCGAAGCTACATGGGCACGTCTTTTTCATGTAAATTACTTAATACCAATTCGGCGTTACATGCAGGCACATCCCGTAGGGGTGGTGGACGTGGAGGCTACGTCCATGCTGGCATGAGTTCGGGCGAGCATACAACTGAGCACCGCTGAGATCGAGGCATCTTACGAGCAGATCGTCGATAGGGCGAGGCGGCTGATCACTTGTTGGGGGCGCGGAGACGTCGACGGACGCAGCACACCATGTCCTCGCGGCCCAGCACCTCGCCCTACCCCGCTAGTGCCTCGTTACGCTCCCACGCAGCAGCAGTGGAGACAGTGGACTGAGGAGGCTCCCTCGTCGTCTCGCGCCCCAGCAGGACCCCAGGGTGGTTTCGACGACCCTGCGGACGTCGAGTTCTACCTGGAGGAGTACCTGTCGACCGACTACCTCGCCCCCTCTCAGCTCTCGGGAGCGCCGCCCCAGGACACGCCCGGGTCGCCACCGCACCACTCTAGCCCTGCGCCGCAGGGCCAGCCTAGGAGGGACGTCCGTTCGACCTCGCCACTCACGTACCGCACGGGCTAGATCAGGAAGAGTGGCAGTGATTGACTAGTTGTATAGACATATTTTTATAATGCCTTTACATTCAGCACCATATTGTATAACTGTCCGAGTTAGTAACATGAGTGCCTTATCACTTTAAATTGTGGAAATCCATGTATGTTTTATTAATTGTGATGTCATCGCTTTGATTTTGTGACATGACGTGACAACACACCAACGGCTGGGTGCACCTATCGCCCTACATAGGGACGATCGCCTCTAATTGGGGCGATCGTCCTAATATGGTTCGATCGCTCTATATCCTGGTGATATATGCCCTTTGTAACATTCGTTCTCGCTCGCGGTCTCGCAAAGACAACAGCGAAAGAGGAAGAAAGAATAGAAGAGAGGAGGGAAGGAGGGAGAAAAAAATAAGTACATGACCAATCGAAAATGCCGAGGCGTACAAGTGGAAGGGGAAAGGGGAAAGGGGAAAGCAAAGGAAGAAGGAAGTGCATGCCCGCGCAATTTAGCATACCAAGATCTCTTCCTACCTCGTGGAGCTATAGCACCGATGTGTATATGCAGAGATCCTTGCAGGCTTGTCTGCTCTTGGAAAATTCCAACTTGGAAGAGGAGGTATTGGAAGTGCTGCAACTACGCCTTCGATCCGCCGGAGAAGAGCCTGAAGGATCGCCACATGGTAACAATCGTACGTGTCACGTAATATTTGTGAATGAAACTTTGCTAATTTACGTTTCATGCAGTCACCTCAGCCACTATGTGAATTTGAGCAGTGGTTTGATACGGAGATCAACCCCGAAGACCAAAGGCTCCTTGATCAAGCTAACCGGCAGGAGGAGTTCACGCGGTAGCTTCAAGAGCAGCGCGATGCCGCACGTGAGGAGGCACGTAGAAAGGAAGCGGAGGAGAAGAAGGCCGAGAGATAGAGGAAACGAGAGAGAGTGCGGCGTGCCAGAGAAGGCCCACCGGAGGCATGGGCGAATGGGAAGTGGCCTCGAAGCACTCAGTAGACGTCTCGTTTTAACTATTATTTTTCTGGTTCGTGGTACTCCTTTCAGTTTTAAGCCATAATAAAGAGTGTGGCCTACCTTATTTTTTGTAGTAACTTCTGATTTGTCAATCGACCGCTCTCTAACCTCCCTCTCACCCTCGTTCTGCAATACTTACGGTCATTGCACTAATACAATTTGGATGCAACGCAAGGTGTAAATAAAATATTTTCCCACCATATGGTAGTGCATATATCAAAGAACAAATCTGGCCCGTTCTCCCTAAAGATTACATTCAAACATGATATTTCACGGGCTACCGAAAAAGCTTAACCGTTTCATTGTTTCGACCGTAATACTTAGTGTTATTGCACTGGTAGAATTAGTATGCAAAGCAAGGTGTAAATAAAATATTTTCCCACCATATGGTAGTGCATATATCGAAGAGCAAATCTGGCCTGTTCTCCCTACAAATTATATTTGAACATGATATTTCACGGGCTGCCAAAAAGGCTTAAGCGTTTTATTGTTGCCTCGACCATAATACTTTGGGTTATTGAACTGGCAGAATTAATATGCAAAGCAAGGTGTAAATAAAATATTTTTCCACCATATGGTGCTGCATATATCAAAGAGCAAATCTGGCCCGTTCTCCCAATAAATTACATTTAAAAATGATATTTCACGGGCTGCCGCAAAGGCTTAAGTGTGTCATGCAAGTGAGGTTACTTACAGTCATTTGGTTTATTCAACTGAGTTCATTCCTAAATTTCTTTTAAAAAATGGGACACCTAACACTCTACGAACAAGACATATTTATTTTAGGATTTTTCGAGCCATGGTTTGTATAGTTTGTTTATAATACACTAAATGGTCTTTAAGTAAAATTGATTTATACAATTTAAATTTGCACGCCACATAGTACTTTTCACATCATAATGTAAATCCTTATATATTAATTAATATTTTAAAATTTATCTTGTTCTAGTTTGACCTTCCTAGTAATGCGACTACCCCTAATCGTCTATTGGTCGGTACCGACGACATTTAATGGTAGTTCCTGATATTTTAATAGCCCTAATATACCATGCGCATGGGATCAGTGCGCGGTGCACGTCGGATGTAGTCAGGCGCAACGGTAGCGTGTGCGTGACTGACGAGATAAATGCTCGCTTTTGACTTCCTGCGAATGATACGACTTCGAGTCACTTACATATGGAATATGTAAGTGACTCAATACTAAGAGGTATCAAAAATTTAAAGATTAGTGCTTTGAATTTATGGTATATTTTGGCTAATACATAAAAAATATTACAGTAAATCAATATTAAGAGGTATCACGTACTTAAAGATCAGTGTTTGTAACTTATGGCTATTTTCGTTAAAATTTATTTTTAATTAATACTAAGAGGTATCAAGTTTTTAAAGATATAAAATATTAAAGTACATCAGTACTATGACCATTTTCGTTATTTCTCTCCTATTGATTATTCTTGGAAAAGAAATTAGGAATTAACATTAAAAAAACCGGTCGCCCCAGTATGGGGCGATTTCTTCTCAGCTGTTAACTGGCCGTTACACCAGGCACCGATCGCCCGCCCTATGCACGGGCGACAGGCACCCTTTTTTGCAATTTTGGAACCCGACTAGTTTCGAAAAAAGAAATATTAAAGAAAAAAAATTCCTCGATCACAGCAGCGGCAACAGTACTTGGAAGCGAGCAAGCGACCGTGTTAAGTCCGCTGGACCAAAGATTACAGCCCAGAGTGGCAAAATAGCCGGTCCTATTATAGTGGCCCCTCGCGCTTATGGGCTTCATACGCACGCGACACGCCACCACCGTCCACGCCTGCGACCGACGAGCCCGTTCCGCAACCGCACCTACGCACGCGGCACGGGCCATGGAACGGCTCCATGGCTGCCCACGCCGTCGCGCTCGCTCCTCCAAAAGATCGACCGGGTTATGGTATGGGTACTGGTCCTACTGGAGGAGCCGTTCGGAGATGCTGTGGCGGATTTAGCGGCTTGCCGTTGACAATGTGGTGCGCATATGTATTCCTTTGCCTCTGATAAATCTCTGTGAAATAATTGTTTTTTGTTTATCTATACCCCTTTATAATGCACCTAAGCATTTTTTTCTACGTCCACTCCAAATAATGCACCCCACTAGATATGGCCCAACCTTCATGCATCCAGCGAAACGTCCCCAGAAACTTGCCTCCATCAAAATTAACCTCTCAGATCTTTCTTCAGCTTTACTCACCCACATCCGATGGCCATTGTTTAATGTGTCTAACTCATCCCTGTGGCCCTCAACAGATCTCCCCACCTCCAAAGATCATCTCAAGGAAAAGGAAACAAATATCCTGGAATTAAGGAAAAGAAAACAAACGTTCTAGAAAAGAAAAAGATCATATATTACGTGCTGGGAAAAGGAAACAGGAAGACAGGGCACTATACTAGTGCGCTATGGTTGGACGACTGCCCCCCAAATTTTTTTATGTGCTGCCAGTGGTTTATTAAGACATGGTTGAATTGGGCTAATTGTATTATCACCGTGTCACATGACCATTCAAGCGGTTTATTAGGACGCTTAAATAGGGGTTTATTGGAAAAAGTGGCAAGTGGAGAAGAAAATTTACTTGTAAATGTTGGGATTTGAGGACTAACAAATTCCGACAAATGTTAACTGTTGGCTCGCAATTCAAGATATTCAGATCCACGCTGTAGTGTGGCTGTGCCAAAGAAAATAAGTTAGGTGGCTTTGGCAGTGATGTGCCAAAGAAAATAAGCTTCGATCAATGGATTTTGTTGCAGTCCAAGTGATGGCAACAGATAAAGGCGTAGCTTTAGCACTTTGAAATGGCTACAAGTGAAAGACCCAAAAGAGATGATGTCAATGTTATTCACGCAAATAAAATCACTAGTTGAATGAGCTCTTACTTCCTCGAACAGAGGATGCAAATGAAATATTTTGAAGTAATTAATGGTAACTAATATTTCTCTGCATTGCTTACAAACCAATATGACCTGCCAACCAACCATGAATAGTCAGCTTAAAGTATAACGGCATGTTGCACGAACATGGTACAGGGCAGGAAGGTAAAGCAAAAAAACAAATGTATTTCTTTTTGAAAGTTGCACAAATATTAAAGCAGAACGAAGAGTTGACCCCTTCCCTTACTTCAATATTTGTGCAATTTGTATTAAGAGAGGGAAAGCATAGAATCACTACTCAACAAACTGTCGTACAGATCCATTCCCTCCGGTTCCAATGCAATGAGTTTCACTGAAATTTTCTTTGGCGTCAACAATTTGCTTGTACACATCTCCACCATCAAAGTTCCAGATGGAGAACAACTTTGTCACCTTCACTTCATTTGCATTTTTTGCCTTGGATTTCTTCCTTTTACACTGCCATGTTACTAGTGCTATGATAAAAAATAAAGATAAAATAGCAGGTAATATAGCTTGTAAAATAGCTTTGGATTTCTTTTCTTGTCTACCACTTCGAGTAAGGTCACGATAGGGCAAATCTTTCACTGCACCACACAGTTGCTTATTATGCACGAACCATTCGATTGGAGCTTCTTCAAAGAATCTACTTTGTGGCACTGGCCCTTCCAATTTATTGTATGACACATCCATTGATGAGAGGCTGATCATGCTCTGAAATGTTGATGGAATGCTGCCATTTAATGCATTATGTGAAAGATTTAGAGCTTCGAGCATGCTCAAACCACTCAGCTGACTTGGTATGGTGCCAGCAAATGAATTGTCACTTGGATCCAACAGTTCTTGTAGGTTTACCAACAACCCTAGTTCGATAGGAATGCTTCCACTGAAGTGATTATGGCTCAACTTTAGAAAGCGGAGCTTCAAACAATGCTCAATTGATCCTCGTATTGGCCCACGTAGGTTGTTTGATGATAAATCCAAATAGTTCAAATTCTTTAGCGACCCAACTTGTTGCGGTGTACTTCCCTGGAGCAAGTTTTTACCAAGGCTCAAATTGAACAGTGCTGTTAGATTGCCAATTTTCGTTGGAATCTGTCCTTCAATTTTTCTTGATGAAACATCAAATATCCCTAACAGAGATAATTGCTCTATACTTGGTGGTATGATTCCAGTGTTGTTTGAGGTATGTAGCATGGTAAGATTGTAGCACTCACCCCAGCGATGAGATAATTGTCCAAATAATTTATTTGAGCTCACGTCAATATAGGCAAGATTTGGATGAACTTCCATGTCGGAGATATCTCCTTCGAGTTTATCACGTTCAAGATGGACTCTAACTAGGCTTTGGCAGTTTAGCAAGCCTGTTGGCAAGGGTCCAACCAAGTTGTTGCCATTAGCAATGAGATTCTGTAGCCTGCCTCCCGCACAAAGACCCGATGGCAAAGCACCAGAGAGATTGTTACTACTGAGTTCCAACATAACAATATTCATTAAATTGCCAATTTCTTGAGGAATGGATCCAGAAGGTTATAGTTAAGGTTTTATGATTGTGAGTTCAGTGAAATTCCCTAAGCAGTTTGGGATGGAACCTGTTACTGTGTTGAGGCTAAAAGATAAGCCTTCTAAGTTCACCAGGTAACATAGTTCTTGATATATGTGCCCAGAAAGTTGGTTACTTCCAAGGTATAAGGTAGTGAGTTTAATCAAATTTCTTAAGTTGTTCGGGGTGGAACATGTTAGTGTGTTGTAGCTAAGAGATAATTTTTGTAAGTTCACCAGGGAACCTAGTTCCTGAGAAATATGACCAGATAATTGATTGTGCCAAAGATCCAAGATAAGTCCTCTAAGTTCACCAAGTTACCTAGTTCCTGAGAAATATGACCAGATAATTGATTGTGCTAAAGATCCAAGATAAGTCCTCTAAGTTCACCAAGTTACCTAGTTTCTGAGAAATATGACAAGATGGTTGCGCCAAAGATACAAGGCAGTGAGTTTAGTCAAATTCTCTAAACTAATTGGGATGGAACCTGTTAGTCTGTTGTTGCTAAGAGATAAGTTTCCAAAGTTCACCAGGTAACCTAGTTCTTGATAAATGTGGCCAGAAAGTTGGTTACTGTGAAGGTATAAGGGCATGTACAATAAGGCCATGTCAGCTGGTTCTTAGCCTGTACACATCAGTTTTGGTCTATGTGGAGGAGTGAGAAAAGAGGAAAGAGGAGAGAGCTGGCTCTTATTTAGTAGCCAGCTTTGCACGGGAGCATAGGTAGATCATTTATATACAAGAGAGAAAAGATAGTTATTGCACAACATCTAGAGACAAATTTAGAGACAGTTATTGTACAAGCTGGCTTTTAGCTTACTATTAACCAGTAGTTGATTTTGCTATTGTACTTGCTCTAAGCTAGTGAGTTTAGTCAAATTCCATAAGCTGCTTGAAATGAAAGCTGTGTCCTGTGATATTGTTGTCAAAGAGGGACAAAATTTCCATGTTTTCTAGGCCAACAGACTAAAAATTGGCCTTTTCATCCAGGCCAATTTTCTGTTTTCTAGCCTAGATGAAAAGGTAAGCGTTGAAAATTGGCCTGGATGAACAGAAAACCAAACACTTGTCTAACAGATACATGACACAGTGTTTGGTTTCGTTGAAAAGTATCACAGGACACAGAAAACAGAAAATTGGCCTGGATGAAAAGGTAAGCGTTGAAAAGTGGATGCAACTGTATCTGTTAGACAAGTGTTTGGTTTTCTGTTCATCCAGGCCAGGTGGATGCAATTGTATCCACTCATGCAGGATGAAGAAAACACAAAAATTGGGCTTCTCTCTAATGCAGGCCCATAAGATGCATAAACAAGCAACCAAACAACTCAACCTGTATCCACTCATGCAGACCAAAGTTAGCCTGTATGACTTATACGGGACAGGTTAGGGTGATGCAGACAACCAAACACACCCATAAAGACCTAACACCGACCCGAGTGACGAGATCCCGTTCGCCTCGTATGCACAGCTGCACCACCTACGGCGACCACTCGGACGAGAGATAGCGCCGCTCATTCGGCCGCGCGTTACAGTCCGCGCTGCGGCTGCTCGCACGCGGCTCCCAGGCCGTGCCGCGCGTGCGACCCATTGCCGTATCGAGGGAACGGAGCAGAGAAAACATCTGGTCCGTGCGGCTTTGTGACACTATATCAATATGAACTGGGCAGTGCTTTCCTTGGTCAGTACTGGCACATGAGGCAGTTTGGCTAATGACCTCCAAAGAAAACCCTCTGTTTCGGGGCGTCCCTCCGAGCCCATGTAATTCATCGGTACTTCATCTCATGCCACCGGTTAATGGACCATCCACGAGACATCATCATCCGGCATTTGTTTCTGTTAAGGAATCTCGCTATCGAATAGTCCGGGGTTCTCGAACATATATGAATTGGAGAACAGAGAGACAAAAAAGACATAGGCTTAGGGAGAATGGCGACATAATTCTTTATTGCTTTGTGGTTACTTGTACAATGGAGGGACCCCCCTCCTCCTTATATAGTAGTCGCTTAGGGTTTTGGCTAAGAGGCCATCGTGGGCTTTCATTGGGCCACGTGGTTTCCCAACACTCCCCCTTGGGCCCTTTGCCGTGAGATGCATATGCCTCATTAAAACTCCAGGAAAACCCAGTGGAAAAAATACTTGGAGAAAGAGTACATAGCATACGTTTATTGTGTTGCACGAATTGCCTCATTAAAACCTTATGCAAGAAAACTGCATAAAAAACTTGCTAAGGAAAAAGATTACAATTCACCCAAACTTCAATTGCTAATCTTCGAGATTCATGTTGGGTACTCAAACCTCATGTTCAAGATTTATGTGCAAGTATGTGAAAAATCTCTCCCTGAAATCTGCACTTCTCTAAGTCTCATCATCCCAATCCGCTTTACGCACCTTTCAAAGGTAGATGCTGGGAGTGATTTAGTGAACAAATATGCAAGATTTTCACATAACTTAGTATGCAATATCTTGATCTCGTTCATCTTATGCAATTCGTGAGCATAGAAGAACTTGGGGTTGATATACTTCGTGAGATTGCTCTTCATATAACCCATCTGTGCTTGAGCAACACAAGCTGCATTATCTTCATAGATGATCGTGGGAGTTTGCTCAATGTTCAAGCCACATGACTTCTTGATGTGGTGAACCATTCTTCGGAGCCATGCACATTCACGAGATGCTTCATACAAAGCAATGATTTTCGAGTGGTTTGTCGACGTCAAGACAAGGGTCTACTTAGACGACTTTCAGGAAACTGCTGTTCCTCCACATAGGAAAACATAGCTAGTTTGGGACTTGCCAGTATGCGGGTCTGATAAGTACCCAGCATCGGCGTAGCCAACCAAATTTAGTTCATTGTTTCTTCTGAAGAACAAACCGAGATCTTTGCTTCCTTGGAGGTAGCGGAAGATGTCCTTAATCCCTTTCCAATGCCTTTTGGTGGGTTCTGCACTGTACCGGGCTAGCAAATTCATAGCGAACGCAATGTCCGGCCTGGTGCTATTCACAAAAGTACATGAGTGCTCCACCTGCACTCAGATATGGGAATTCTGCTCTCAGGACTTCCTCCCCTTCTTCTCTAGGTCTGTATGGATCTAGGTCTGCTTGGAGTGACCTTTCGACCATTGGAATCTTTGCAGGATATGCCTTTTCAAAGCCAAATTTTTCCAACACTTTCTGCGTGTAGGATGATTGGTGTACCAAGATTCCTCCTTGGACATGCTCAAGCTGCAAGCCTAAACAAAACTTGGTTTTACCCAAATCCTTCATTTCAAACTCAGACTTCAAGTATGAGCATGCTTCTTCAATCTCTTCATCCGTCCCATTGATGTTCAAGTCATCTACATAGACGGAGATTATACAGAATCCATTCGGGGATCGTCGTATAAACACGCATGGACAATCTTCGCTGTTTGTGTAGCCTTTCTTGCAGAGAAAGTACCTCAAACGATTGTACCACATTCTTCCTGACTGTTTTAGCCCATACAGTGATTTCTCCAATTTCACATCGCATGTGTTTCTATTTGCTCTGCCTTGGTTCGGATAGGAATTCCTTCCAAGACTTTCATGTATATCTCGAATCCAAGTTTTCATATAAATATCTTTGTAACAACATCCATTAGTTTCATTCTCAACTTCAAGTTGACTGCCATTGAGATCAAATATCTAAAGGTAATTCCTCTTATGACCGGAGAATAGGTTTCTTCGTAATCAACTCCAGGACGTTGAGTGAAACCTTGAGCTACAAGACTTGCCTTGTACCTTACAACTTCATTGTTTTCATTCCTCTTTCGAACAAAAACCCATTTGTGACCTACAGGGTTTATATGGGGAGGTGTGCGGCATACGGGCCCAAACACCTCTCTCTTGTTCAGAGAGACTAACTCTGCAGTGATTGCCTTCTTCCATTCTTCCCAATCTAGCCTTTTCTTGCACTCTGCTAGAGGTGCAGGCTCGGGATCATGATCAATGATCGAGGCAATCTTCTTTACAAAGTATGCATCAACATTGGCTGTTGCTCTATTAAGGGATTCTGCTGTTATTACAAAGTTTATGGCCATTTCATCATGGGGTGCTTCATGCACTTTTACTTGCTCTTCGTTGCTATTCCCTATCGCAGGAACAAGTTTCTTTAGCTTTTCATCGCCTATGTGTGCGCACACATTATTTCGGCGGCTTCCTGTAGTGGAAGATTTAAGTCTGAAATTGCCTTTTCCGTTGGCTTCTTTCCAGTGCCAGGTCTCAACTGGCTCCCCTTCTTTCCTTAAGGTATTTTCGTGATTGGTTGTGGTAAGTCCTCTCGCCTTGATTTTCTCCGGACGCCTCCGGTACTTTGGGTTTGAGGAGCCGATTTCTGTTCTTTTCTTTGAGGCCTCTGAGCAGGATGAGGATACCTTCATTTTCTTTGGTATTTCCATCCTCTCGGTGCATTTTTTGGTACATGCGACTTAACCACGCCCTTCAAATCACAAAAATGATCGAGATTCATTTGCTAAATTCGCAAATCAATTATCTTCGGACTTCTTGATTTGCTTCATTAGTGCGGGGTCATGCGCGGGGATCGAGTGGAATGCCATATGATTTTCCGTATTTTTCATCCAAAGGTTGATTTCTCCCTAATGACGGAAACGATCCTCGTCAAGAATGCAATCGAATCGGATTTGTATGCAAGTCTCCAATATGGGTTCCAAATACGATTATGGATGCACTCTCATAACCAACGATATCCCAAACTTGTGAGAGGGCCCATTGCGATCGTGAGGGTGGTATAGGAACATATACCATACACCCCAATTTTCTGAGATAGGAGATTTTCGGGATGATCCCGTGCACAAGCTGCATAGGAGAATGGATGTTGTAGGCTGAAGGTCTGAAATTGATGAGAGCTGCTGCGTGCAGATCGCGTGTCCCCAACAAGTGTTGGGCAAGTTACAACTCGCAAAAGCGGTCCGGCAATGAATTTAATCCTTTTATGAGTGCTTGGCTAGTCCATTCTGCGTATGGACGTGCGATACGGAGTGCTCAATCGCTATCCTGTTGCGGTAAAGGCAATAATCATCAAATGCCTTTGAAGTAAATTCTCCTGCATTGTCCATTCTAATGGACTTCACGCGATGATCAGGGAAAGCATTCTTAATTCTTATGATCTGCGAGATCAGCTTTGCAAAAGTATGGTTTCTTGTTGACAATAAGCATACATGCGACCATTTCGAGGAAGAATCGATGAGCACCACAAAGTATCGAAACGGCCCTGACAAGGGCTGGATCGGGCCGCAAATATCCCCCTGGATGCGTTCCAGGAATGCAAAAATTTCACTTTGCACTTTCATGACAGAGAGTCTGGTTATTAATTTCCCGGTGGCACATGCAAGGCACACGAAATCTTCATGATTTGAGAAATTTTTAACATTAATGCCATAACCTTGTGAGTTGTTCACTATATTTCTTATCATTCTAAGATCAGGATGACCTAATCTACCATGCCATAAAGAAAATAACTCAGAGCTTCTAAAGACTGTCTTCAAGGAAGTATACACTTCGGGTGTATGAATATTCGTGTAGTACAACCCAGATTCATATGAGGGACATTTTTCTAATACCATTTTTTCACATACCGCGTGCTTTACAATGCACAAGTATTCTTTGCCATTTTCTTCATTGATTTCTACGTGAAAACCATTGGCGCGGATGGCTTTGAAACTTAAGAGAGTGCGCGTTGATTCGGGGTACAAAAGGGCTTCTTCAATTACCAAAGTTGTACCATAGGTAATATAATTGTGACTCTTCCGGAGCTTATTATATAGGAATCGCTTCGTGCGATCGTAGTAATCTTTCCAGCGTTCTTCGTGATCGACTGGAAGTATTTGGACTCTCTTAAGATGGTATTTGTTGTGCCACTATAAACAATGCATATCTCTTCCATTTAGGCGCTACACTATTTCTTTCTCACCTCTCAATCTGTTCGCCGGTAGAGCTTCGTGCTGATAAGTGTTAAGGAACCTCGCTATCGAATAGTCCGGGGTTCCCGAACAGATCTAAAGTGAAGAACAGAGAGAGAAAGAGAAAGACACAGGTTTAGGGAGAACGGCGACAGAATTCTTTATTGCTTTGTGGTTGCTTGTACAATAGGGGACCCCCTCCTTCTTATATAGTAGTCGCCTAGGGTTTCGGCTAAGGAACCATCGTGGATTTTCATTGGGTCACGTGGTTTAACAGTTTCTTCCGTAGTGGCTGCTCCTTTGAGCCCACGAGTTTCACATATTAAAGTGTTCAAATCAAAATATTAGTTGTGACTCGATAGCATGCCAAATATAACGATGGGCCTGGACTGCTCTCACGAACGGAAGTGCTTGCGAGCGTTCGGTTGGATCGAATGGGTCTATCGGCCCTCGCAGGCCCGGGCAGTAGGAATTTCAACACCGTTAGCATTAATTTCAGCATAGACGAGCTTGGGGCGAACCTGACCATCAGGTCGTAACATTATTGTTGCTGCGCAGGATAAACCACTTTTTTTTTGGACAAGAAACAGTGGGGAATATTGAATAATAGATAGTCATAGTAGATCAATTCCAATGCTAATTACTCGACGAATAATCACAATATATGAACACAGGATATATGAAATCTCAACTTTTTTCTTATTATTGATTAGTTCTCTTCTACAATAAGATCTATATTTATAAACAAAACCTCTTAGGACTGAATTCGCTCAGACTCTAAAAGTTAGTTCATATATTAACAGGGAAGACCACGCAATTGTTGGGCTGAGCTTGAGGTCGAGAGCCAGCAAGAAGCTTCAATTCTGAATGTTCAACGGGTTGGAGGAAAGAATTGATGTTAGCTGGACTGCTAGTTTGTACAGTACTACAATGCTCCTTTGGAATTGCCTGGAATTATCAAATTCCAATTAATTCCGAGTGCCAGCAAGACAGGCGCATGTTTGGAGTTACATTCCAATCTCATGATTCCAAGCCTAATTTCTAGGAGCCAACGGGGCGTTATCTACAACGTGGACAGAAAAATCCTCACCACAATTACAGATCGTGTCAACTTTTAAGCCATGGATAAATGTCTGCCAAAACAAAATGAAATTACATGTGTGTCTTATGCAATATAATGTAAACATTTCCTCAGAAAAAATATATTGTAAACCATGTACATGTCCATACGTAATATTCCTCGGGTATTCAAATAGCTAGGGATACCAATAGATAAAGATACAAGTCCAGATATTTTTGCGGATTTGAGAACTATAATTATTAAGTCAAATACAAATGCAATCACAATATATAACTGAATGTCATGCACATAATGATTCTGGTTATGAATTAAGCTTGCTCCATTCTTATTTATAAATCGTGATAGCGTTTTCTCGTTGCGAGGTTAGCTATTGATCAATAATCTACGCAGTATAGCAAAGATGCTGATCCATGAAGCTCAGTCCAGAGATCATTTATGCAAAGGAAAAATCTCTTCACTAAAACACAAAGGAAAAAAACGCTCACACAGGCACACATACAAGGAATATAGACCTAAGAAATACAAGTAATAGTGGAAGAAACGGATCATGAACGAAATATAGAAATATTATTTTGTTATTTGTCAGGCAAATCTATATGCAGCGAAACAGCTGACCATAACATGATGGTATATGGTCAGGGTAAGCTAGCTAAATGGTATGTGCTGTTTGAGGACTTTGGTACATGTACAAAACAGAGTAACGTAATTCAAATGCCTCACATATTTACCCCATGCTACCGATCAATGTTGACCAATGCTAGTGGCATTTTAATACTTTACATGATTTAAACATCATGAAACACGAAAGACACACCCCAACTTTAATATTCACCAACGATTTTACAGAAATGGTTTACAATTTATCTCTGGTCATCAGGGCCGTTCGATCGAGTCAACAAACGGTTATGATCGCTTAATAATAGTCAACTACCTGTAGCTACAGTGTCATGGGCTACAACTTTTTTTAATGGTACTTCGGAGAATCAGGATATCGTTTTTTATCCAATAGTGATACAACTGTTAAAGTTGTAATAATAACCGAACTACGTTGGATTTCTTTCCTGATTTTACACACAATTAATGGATTTATCAGTACAAGAAGTGAGATCCAGATGTGATGTGACAGCCACACGTACAGAGAAAACAAACAACAATCACGAGCACACCAACACACACAAGAATACAAGTGCAAATACCACCGAGGCGCTGTGTCCCGTAGTGCATGCCGTGGCGCCTCATTCATGCAGGGTAGCGTACGTCACGTAGCTGGAGTAGTCCCGAGCCACCCTTCCCTCCGGCGTCACCACGTTCTTGACATCTGCGGCGGGGCACGACACGTGAGTGGTGATCGCCGCCGGGCACGTCTTCGGCTGGCTCAGGAACGACGCGCACTCCGCCGGCTGCCTCTGGTTGGCGAAGCCAGGAATGCAGTTGTTCTTGATGTCCAGCGTGCCGTCTTTGATCAATGCCGAACACGCCGGCCCGACCGACGTGAAGTAGTTGCTCGACAGAGTGAGGTTGGCGAGGCGGCCGGCCGGTCCAGCGAGCTTGCACAGCGCGTCGGGCATCTCTCCGTAGAGGCGGTTCCCGGCCAGGTTGAGCTGCTCGACGCTGCTGAGGCATGAGAAGGATGCAGGGATCGGTCCTGTGAGCTGGTTCATTCCGGCATCGATCACGACGGCCTTGTTGAGAAGGCCGAGCTCGTGTGGGAGGCAGCCAGAGAGCTGGTTGTTGAGGAGGAGCACCTCGAGGAGAGAGTCTTGCAAGTGTGCAATCGACTGCGGGATTGGGGCGGTGAGCTTGTTGTTTGCGAGGGCGAGGTAGCTCAACTTGGACATTCCAAGGCTCGCCGGAAGCGGCCCAGATAAGTTGTCATTGTTCAGGAGGAGCGCCCTAGCGTTCGTGGCACCGGGAATGGCTCCCGTTTGAGGGATGCTTTCTACAAGGGATACACTGCCAAGTTTGAGGCAGGTACGACCAATGCAAACGTTCAGCAAGTCTTTAGTTGGTAAATGGATTCCATCATCCAAAGGCTTAGCAAGATGGTCGTCGCTGACCTCTAGGTTGTACAGGTAGGTTAGGCCAGCAAGGTTGGGGACGTCGAATGCACCAAAGTTGTTGGAGGCAGCCTGGAAGACTGCAAGATCTGGAAGCTGATCAATGAGGCCTTGCAGCTTTGGTGCACACAGGCCAAAGCCATCGAGAACGGCCGATGTGACTGTGAGGTTCTGGCCGTGCCCCGGCAGTGTTGTGCAGTAAAAGCCAACGTAGGTCGTCTTGCCACAGATGTCATGGCCTGTCCAGGTCGAGGTAATGTTCATGGGGTCACATGTGACAGTGTTCTTGAAGCGTTGGATGGCGAAATATGCCTGGTAGAGCTTCTCATTTGGGAAGTCGTGTGGCTGTGGGTAGTACGAGGGGGCATTTTCTTGGCTGGTCTTGTAGGATTGTTGTGGCCGAGCAGACGCTGCTACTATCCCAGCAGTGTAAGAGAGGAGGAAGAAGACGGTTCGGGTCAAGGGACACTTGTGGTTGCCCATGTCTTTCTCAGGTTATACTGACAAGACAAGAGCGGCTTGTCAAACAGAGACAATGGCCGGGACATCTAGGAAATACGCAGCCGGCGTATATATATAGTGAGCTAGTGCACTATCTTCTAGGCCGGATGAGTAACTCCCTGTCGCCCACCCACTACATGACAAAAAAAAGTCGATGTCATCACCCTTAAAAGGTCATTTCATTTCAAAATTTATACTTCCCTCCGTCAATATTTATAAAATATATTTTTGAATAATCTTATCTTAAATATAGGATGTATTTCATATTTCAATATACAATTACTGTGATGTTTCCTCTATATTCCTAATAAATATTCATATTTATTTTATATTCTCTACATATACATTAAATATAGTACTTAGCAATAATAATCAAAGGTAATCTAATTATTTTTTATATCTTTTTGATCTACATTCCAAAAAGAAATACACCTTATAAGCTTGAAGGGATAGAGTATGTTTTAAATAAGCATGCATTTGTTTCGTGATCCAGTTAAACCACGTTTTCCTAGAGACGAGATCTTCACAACAAAACTTACAATAGACTAGTATAGTGCTAGTGCTAACGCTACGACGTCAGTACATCTGCTTATCAATTAAATAAAAGATAAGTATGAATATAACACTTAATAATAAATAATCTTGTGATCACATTGTACGTACTACATATTTGGAAGGAGAGCGAATCAAACAAGGAAATAAACAGGGAGGATCTGCATGCAAGGAAACCAGACTTGAATTGCCAAAACTGTATGTACTACATATTTGGAAAGAGAGCGAATCAAACAAGGAAATAAATAGGGAGGATCTGCATGCCCGAAGGTGTTGCCCTTGATCTCCTCCACGCATCTGCGCCACAAAGATCGCCTCCATGGCGCAAGGCGTCGACAGACCTCGCCGCCTCCGCTCGCGTGAAGGTACGCGTCCATCTCCGGCAGGCCGATCGCGCGGCGCAAACCCCTGGTGTAGTCGGCGTCGGGCGGGTCGAACGCCGCGCGGGCAGCAGTATGTCGTCCTGGAAAGCTGGACTAATAATGGCTTCCCTAATTGTCATCCAAATATGGATGCTAACATATAGCACCATTTGTGCGTCCTGATTGAGGCTAATTATTATCAGAATATCTGTTATTTTCCATAGTGTATTTAGGAATAAGTCCTAAAATGAACTTATTCCTTATATTTATCACACGATAATTGCATTTCATACACACATTCCTTATATAATATTTTTCGCTAAATAATATTATGGCGACGGTACGTGAGCGCCTTGTATAGGATGTGGTGCACATGTATGAATGGAAGAAAATTAAGCGCGCGATTCATGGTACTGACTGGTATGATAAATATTGAATCGAAATCAAATGGGTTTAGATTTACAACATAAATTCCATATATATAGTTCAATTGAAATATATATGTGCGGGCTCTCCTGTTGTGGGCCACATGAATGAATGAGTTAGACACATTAAACAATGGCCATCGAATGTGGGTGAGTAAAACTGAGGAAAGATCTGAGACGTTCATTTTGATGAATACAAGTTTCTGGGGACGTTTTGCTGGGTGCACGAACATTGGGCCATCTCTAATGAGGTGCATTATTTAGGGTGAACGTAGGAAAAATTGCTTAGGTGCATTATAAATGGGTATAGATATATTTCAGCTTCATTTAGTAGCAGCTTATCATCAATTGTTGTATTTGTTCCTTTTTGTTTCGCAGGTCATTCAATTTGCTCCACTAGTATGTTTGCGATGTTGCAAAGTATGTATATATCAAGATCAATGAAAATGAGATCGATATGTGCATTCGCTTGTAATGTGTGAACATCAATTATGATCTACCGGAGGAACATCGACCACAAACTACTGGAAAGAACACCTCCCATAAACTAATTAAAAATTGTCGATGAACTGTGACAACATCGCACACAAACTATACTTTGATGCACTACCACACACAAAAAATCACAGATGCACTACTACAGAACAGCACATCACTGCCGGTTCGAAAACCCCATCACTGCCGGTCATTGGCGTCGGCAGTGATTGGTCGGCAGTGATACTCGGGGATTATCACTGCCGGCTCAGGAACCGGCAGTGATAAGGATTATCACTACCGGTTCTACCTACAACCGGCAGTGATATTGAACTATCACTGCCGGATCAAACCGAAATCCGGCAGTGATGATAATTATCACTGCCGGTTTTGCATAAAACCGGCAGTGATATATACATATCACTGCCGGTTTTTTCCAAGAACCGACAGTGACAAGCTTGCATATTTTTTGTGCAATATATATATTTTTATACAATTGTTTATACAGTGTCCATATGTAGTATATAAAGCATCGTTCAAATCATAATTCAAATATATTAAATTAAGCATCACATAAATTGTTTTTACAATGATTTGTTTACAAATGTAGCTCGACTACATCTCATCCCATTCGCTTTGATTTTACAAAGAGTCGAAGTAGACATGTCACGCGTCTAGGTCGTAGGAATGAGGGCGATGAGGCTACTCGTGGAACTCGCCGTTTGGATTGATGATCTCATCATGAATGAATCCGACGATCTGTTCTTGAATTGCTATAATTTCTGTCAGCAATAACTTATTGGTTCTCAGTTTGGAGCGTTGTTTTTGAACAAAAAAGGAAGTTAAATAATGATGATATTTGTTAAAAGAAAAAAGGCATCAATGTGTAATTACGTACCATGGCTTCGTTATAGCCGACACTCTCCGTGACAATTGAATGCATATTTGTACATACATAGTATGCACATAAATTATTTCAGGTCTTGCCTCATGCATGGAAAGTCATTTATTATTTCAAAAATTTTCTGTATGGACGATACGAACACTTTTCTTGCGATCGCAGTCGAAAGCCCGTGAATGATTTTGAATAGTAATTAAACTTAAATGCAATAGAATAGAATTTTGCTAGAGTAATAACATAACGATCGAAGTTTACATTGCTCAAAGATGTCCCAAAGGTCTTGGCAGATTAGTTTGTTTTCTCTCAAGTCCAAGACAAAATCACGCTAGCATCTAAGCTGGATGACGAGGAGGACCCAGTGAAACTGCACATATATATCAACGTAGTCAATTACTCCCACATCGACGTGTTACGCAAAAATAGTGAAACGATATTAGAAGTAAGGAGATACGTGCTTGAAGTTATAGGGTAAAAGTACGGAGGTTTTGTATTGCGACTTCAAAAAGTATTAAATAAATAGTCTTCAACGAATCGTGGATTGTCATTCACAAGCTTCTCGTTGTGAGCCCGGATCTAGGAATGCTAGATTGTCATTGTTATTTCTTCTACATGTCTGTATCTCCATTCTACATAAGAAAGAAGTTAGACATGCAATTAAACCGTACAAAAATGCTCAACGATATACGGACAAACTTACAAAGTCCATAGTCTAGGTATATTCACGTCCAGGGCATCTTGTTGGTACAACATATACCGCTCCGTGAAAAGAACCCAGCAGATGTTATCCCCATTGTGGAAATCTTGCTCTGTGTATCCGATCGCGAACGCCCATACCATCGTTGGGGTCTTGCATGTACCAGCGATGGACGCGCCACGCTTGTGTTGTAAGGTTGTCGAAATGATTTGGTTCAACCGCGATTTTCCCATAATGAACTTCCACCTTAGACCGTGCGCCGAGCATCTAGTTGAGCAACATCCGCTTGAGCATCCCGCTTTAACGTGTCAAGACTAGCCGCCTGCAAGTATTGCTTTCTGGATATGCGCTCGTAGTCCGACATTTTGCAAGGTTCAGAAGTCTGCCCCGTCTTTTGCACTTTTGCCATACTCAAGAAAAACTTTTGCGCGTCAAGATCGGCTTTAGTCTTCTTACATGATGGCACCTTTTAAAGTGAGATGTTACGCAGCGCTTACATGCTTTTTCCGTTCTTCTTCACCATGTCACCGATAATTTCTTCCGGATTGTCCCGGTTCGCAGATGTTTGAGATTTCTTCGAGGACGGTCGATCGCCAAGATGTTCCCGTGTTCTATTCTTTTCGATTTTGGCGAGGAGTCGGGCTTTTTCTGGTTGGTGCCGGCGGAGGAGACAGACTTTTTCTGGTTGACGGCGAGAAGGGCGGGTGGTCTCTGTGTGGAGAGTGCGGCTGATCATCATCTTCGTCGCCCTCATCGTCCGAGCCAAACTTAATCAAGCTCTTGCGCCACGCGAGGAAGCCATGCACGTTTTCTCCTAGTTTTTTATTTCCATCCTCGCCAGGGATCTCTACCTCCATTTTTCGGTATTGGCGGACTACACTGTCCACTTCGACCCTGGCGAATCCCTGCGGTATCGGGGATAGTGCAAAACCTGCGACTCTGGCATGGCCAAGCCCCGCCTCACCACCTTTATGGTAATGCCATGTGCGCCAAATGTAGCTTGCACGGTGTCGGTTCTTTGATGTCATCCACGTAAAAATGCATCCATGCTCTTCGAATCCTGTGGACGCCAGAATGCTCTTACGAGCACCGGGATCGATGAGCTCAGGGCTTTCACCGGGTGGCGGTCGTGAGCTGAGAGCTTTCTGTACGGCTTGCTCCACAGCCTTATCTAGTTCCGCTCTCTGTTCCTCTAACGCTCTCACCATAGCATCTTTTATCTGACGTTCCAGTTGATCTTCTCTTAATCTCTTTGAACGCTTGTACAACCATGCGTCTGCGGGGAAGGCCTCTTTCCAAGTGACCAAACCAACTCTTCTGGTGCGACCTGGATGCTCCTTGTTACCCAGGGCTACGGTTAGCTCGTCATTCTCCCTTCGTGGCGCGAAATATCCTTGGGAAGACTGCATGTGAGCATCTGTGATTCTACTCAGCACTTCCTGCTCTCTATCGCTTCTAAAACTTAAGCTGCCATCATCCGAGATAGTAGCACCCCTCCCAAGCAACCAGTGCTTCGATCGTTCGCTTAAGGCGGCCGTCGCATGAATTATACCCTTGCGGGTTAGTTCTTCTTCGGACCGTTCCCATGCTGGTATTTTCTTCACGTACCCTCCTGTTCCTAGTCTATGAGCGTGAATATTCTTATCCGTGTTTGATTTGTTCCTTTGGCTTACTATGTGAGCTTCTTCAGACCTCTTGTACGCCACAAATTCATCCCAAAACTCCTTTAACTTTGGGTACAAGTCAAAATTTGGTGTTTCATTCTTTTTCACATAATTTTTGTTTAGTGCTGTCTTCCAATTCTTCCACGCTGTGCACATGATGCAGAGTGCTCGTTTCTTTGCAACCAGCTCGGTCCCTTGGGGGAACTGGAAAACTTGTTTCAGCTTGTCCCATAATGAGTTCTTCAGTCATTGGGTACCACCCATGGGTCACCGCTGCCAATCCATGATCTATAGGTGATGGGCACATCATCCCTAGCAAGAACCTCGCAGCTGTCTGTGCACGGCCCCAATGATGACTCGTATAGCAGTTCCCGATCGCCGAGAGCTCCACTATGTTAAAAATTCCCTTAGGCATCTTGTTTGGACCACGACTTGCGCTGCGCCTTCGTTGATCGACGTCCGAGCTCGCAATTTGATCTTCTTAATTATTAGTAAATGCGGGCCTACAATGTTTTGGGAACCACGGTGTACTAAAACTTTACCTCGCCACGTTAGTAATGTCGTTGGTCCATGGCGTGATCCGCAAGTTCGAGATAGGACGTTGGGCTATGGTTTGGGCTACCCTTCCTCCTTCGTCCATATTTGAGGGCCCAACTCCCTCCGACACTTGTCCCTGGTCAGAGGCCATTCCTAGCAAGTTTATCGAAAATTTAAAATTAACAAGGTCATTTTTGAAAGACACGTACAAATGAAGATATACATAACGAATGTACATAGATGTATAGCCACATTGCTGGCTATACTATTCTTCTACGAGTTGTTTTATGAGCCGCCGAAAAGGCTTTATTGATATCAAATCTGTGCAGTTTGTGAACATTTAGAGTTTTTGTTGTGATTGGATTCATATGCAAAGCAAGTTCTAATTAGGATCTTTTTCTAGATTATGGTAATATATAGAGGCAGTACTCAATATTAAAATACGACTAATATTTATTGAAAGAGGGAGTACTCAATAATAATGTACAGACATTTCGTGCTATCAATTCAACGACAAATACATAACAATTGTCGAACTTATCAATTCAACGAAATAAAATTAATAGAAATATTTGAAAGACACATACACATCTTTAAAGAACATGTACACATATATTTTTTTTATCCGTATACACAAACATCTTTAAAGGACACATACACATATACAGCTTTTTTTGAATCTGCATGCTCCAGAATAATTTGACCATGAACACAAATATAAACATACACATACACAAGATATATACACATACGCAGGAGATCTACACATACATATATACATATTTTTTACGAACTCGCATCTATTTCTCAACGAATAAAAAGTTATGAGTACAACCTCACCACACTTGGTAAATATTATCATCAAGCTAGGAGTATTGAACTTTGATGGAAATAGCAACACATAAATATTTTTGATGCTTTCACTAATAAACTCCTATTGTTCTAGATTCACATGCTAAGCTAAAGGCGAATTGATGTAGGATACACTAAATTTGAAGCATTGACATGTGATATAACAAGATAATAGTTCATCAAAAGGCAAGAATTAGCACTAAAGATAGATAAAAATAAATATAAGCAATCATCCTATAACCTAAAACTTTAACTTTAATTGGTGGAGTAAATCAGTGAGGTTGCCTATTTGCCAAGTTTTATTTCTCTAAAATCACATTTTGTTGTGTCAGTGCACTTTTCTAGTGCATGTATACTGTTAGGAAAACTGAAGTATTAATCAAATCGCTAAAAGTTTTTTCTTACAGGAGTATTAACCTAACAAATACTTCAAAAGCTTGAACAATTTAAGAGACATCAAAAGCTTCAAAAGCTGTGATATTGTTGTAAAAGATTCCGCTAGTATAATCATTTGTCGATGTGTTAGCTCATATTTTCTGAATCAGCGCATATACACATTATATCTCACGGCACAAATCAAACTTACACATCAAACCTAGCAAACATACACATTATGTCTCACGGCACAAATCAAACATACACATTATGTCATTATGTCTCAAGTGAAGCCGCTCCTACCTTCGGTGAGCCACAGAACAGCGAGGAGGTCACCGATGCCGACGACGGAGTGGGGAGAGGAGGCAACGAGCTGGGGGCGGCGACCAGGGGGCAGAGTCGACGATGGAGTAGGGAGGGGGTGCGACGGCGGCGACGACGGCGAGGGGATGCGACGCACTCCGAGGCGACGACGGGGAGATGGCAGCGCACTCCAAGGCGACGGCGGGGAGATGGCAGCGCACTCCAAGGCGACGGCGGGGAGCTACGAGGAGGTGGCGGCGTTAGGTCGAAGTGGAACTGAGTGGAGGGCGCGCGGCGTTTCAATATATATAGGACTAGACTATCACTGTCGGGTCTCCACAAAAACCGGCAGTGACTAAATATCAATGCCGGGTAACATTTATAACCGACAGTGAAGTTGACTTATCACTGCCGGGTAATATGTAGAACTGGCAGTGATACTTACATATCACTGCCGGTTATATAATTAACCGGTAGTAATACTTAAGTATCATTGCCGGGTAATATATAGAACCGCGGTGATACTTTAATGTCTTTTAGGTTATTTCATTAACCGCAGTGATAAACCATTATCACCGCTGTTAATGATATAACCGGCAGTGATATGTAAATTCAGGTCAATGAACTCAAACTTTCAGGACATGTAATATTTCTTTTAAATATTTCCCCTTGATTTTGACCTTTATCTAAAATTCTAAAAATACAGATTGCTCACTGTTTTAATAGTTTTAATATTTTCAATATCAAATAATGCTTACAAAATTCGCACAAATGCAGTAGACCAACCATTGCTTCAAAAATTCACACAAATACAAAAATTCACGCAGATGAAGTTTAATTCACACAAATTGTTACATATGAGAAAAGAATACATTAATTGTTACATATGAGAAAATAAACATGTATTTAATTAGGACAACTAAGCTACGATTCGACCTTCGTTATGATCGCGGCGTATGTACGTAGCTTCGTCCTCACTCTCTTCCATGAGACCTAGGTCAACGTCCTCTCCGAAAGGAGGAAGCTCATCGAATTGGTTGTACTCTTCCTCGTTGACAACATTCTCAACTCCTACAATCCTTTTTTTCCTTGAATAACCACGTGGCGCTCCTTGTTAGCTGGATCGGTTACAAAAAATATTTGTGTAACAGAATTAGCAAGTACGAATGGTTCTTCTCTCAGATCCGACTGGGTTTGAGGTCCACGGTAGTGATACCGCACTTGTCGATGGTCATGCCCCTTGGAAGTCTTACCCATTGGCACCGAAAGAGAGGGACCTTCAAAGGTCCGTAATCAAGCTCCCAAATCTCTTCTATGAATCCGTAGTAGGTTTTCCTATTTCCGTTGCTGTCGTAGGCATCTATACGGATACCGCTGTTTTGGTTGGGGCTCTTTTTATCTTGTGCTCTTGTATAAAATGTAAAACCATTTATATCGTATCCTTGGAATGTCCGAATTATAGTTGACGGTCCCTGAGCCAACACTTTCAACTGAGCGCACTCTGTCTCCGTATGCATCATGTGCCTACGCAACCAATCGCCGAAGTTATGTCTATGCTCTCTCGCGATCCAACCCTCTGACTTCGCTAGGTTTGTTCTGGATAGCATGATCTTGTGCATGTTGACATACGGGGCCACCACAACTGATTGTGCCAAAACTGCGAAATGTGATTGTGTGAATGAAGCTAGATTGTTTGTACGGAGTGATTTCTCGCCCATTGTCCCTTTTCCCTGTAGCCTGCCCTCATGCCGTGATGTAGGCACACCAATCGGTTTGAGATCCATGTAATCGACGCAGAACTCAATGACCTCCTTGGTTCCCCAACCATCTGCAATGCAACCTTTAGTACCGATGTCGGTTCTGAACATATTTCTTTATAACCCTCATGAACCTCTCAAAAGGATACATCGATGTAGAAACACGGACCGAGAATCAGATCTCTTTCACAATGTGAACAATGAGATGGACCATAATATCAAAAAAGATGGAGGAAACACATCTCGAGCTGCAGAGAGTGTGGACCACGCCTTCCGCAGCTTATCTAGTTTCAATGGATCGATGGTCTTCGTGAAATCGCGTTGAAGAATGAACACAACTTTATAATTGGGTCTCGGACTTTCTCCGCGTAACACCCTAATTGCAATTGGAAGCATCTGCGTCATCATCACGTGGCAATCGTGAGACTTCATGCCAATTAATTTTAAGTCTTTCATTGAGACTAGTCTCTTTATGTTGGCAGAGTATCCGGACGGAACTTTCACTCCGTTCAAGCATTCGCACAAGCTAATTTTTTCTTTCTTGCTTAGAGTGTAGCAGGCTGCGGGAAGGTACTTTTTTCCTGTATGCATGTCTTTGTGATAAAGCTCCTTCCTGAGCTTTATATCTTCAAGGTCCATCCGTGCTTGAAGAGTATCTTTTGTTTTGCCAGGTATATCCAGTAAAATACCAAGCAAGCTGTCACACACGTTCTTCTCTATGTGCATGACGTCGATTGCGTATCGAACTTCCAAGTGCTGCCAGTAAGGTAGGACCCAAAATACTAATCTCTTTTTCCACAAAAGAGCCTTATCACGGGAACTCGGGATAGATGTACCGCTCGCTCCTTTCCGTGAATAATTTTAAGATCCTTTACAGCCGCAAATATATCTCTCCCAGTGTGATTCTTCGGAGCTAAAGCAGTCTCCTTTGTCCCGTCAAAAGCTCTCTTGTTATTGCGGTATGGGTGATCCTTGCGGAGGAACCTACGATGCCGCATGTAAGACATTTTTCGACAGTTCTTCAGCCACCGACTAGCTGTACTATCTAAGCACTGGACGCATCCATTGAAGCCTTTTGTCGTCTGGCCCGACAGGTTACCAAGGGCAGGGTAATCATCGATGGTTACGAACAACAATGCGCGTATGAAAGTGCATCTAGGCATTTATGTTATTTTGGTGATTAATGACAAACACACATAATGACAATCTATGTAATTAAGTAAATGCTTAACTTAGTGCTTAACAAATGACAAACTCTGCCCCGCAACGGTCCGTATCATACATCCACCTTCGGTCCATCTACAATTAATTAAATCAAACATTACATAAGCATATAATTGCAAATAACAAATAATTGTAAATGATTAGATTTAAAAACCTATGTAGCAATTTTTACTATATTAAAATACATCAACCTTTTTCCGTTATGAAAATATCCATGTAGCAATTTTTTAGTGTTGTAAAAAATGAAAATAATTGTAAATAGTTAGGATATATTTGAACTATATTAAAATATATCAATCTTTTTTTCATTGCGTCAATATCCATCTTGCAATTTCTTATTATTTAAAATTTTGAAAAAAATTGTAAATACTTAGGATATACTTTGAGTACATTAAAATACATCAACATTTTTTCCTTAGGTAAATATCCATCTAACAAGTTTTTATTATTTCAAAATTTGAAAATACATTAACCTTTTTTCATTATGTAAATATCCATGTGGCAATTTTTTATTATTTACAAAAATAGAGATCAAATTACTAACCTCGAAAAGAAGTACAATATGAATTTTAATAGATTTTTCAAAGAAGAAATCGTAGCAATCTACAAATCGAGCAAAGACAGAGCGCTCTCTGTCTTTGTTCGATCGATCGGAGGCGGGGTCTCGATTATATAAACGACTTATCATGCGGTTACGCACGTAACCGGCAGTGATAAGCTCGATCGCGAGAAAATCATATTGCGCGGGAAAATAATATCACTGCCGGTTCTAGTCTCAAACCGGCAGTGAAAAGTCAAGTACCACTGCCGGTTTAAGAACGACCCGGCAGTGATATATCTCTGCCGGTTGTTGTCTCAAACCGACAGCGATATCTTGCTTTTTACTGCCGGTTGGTTGCATGAACCGGCAGTGATAAGGTCTTCCCCCCAACTTAAGTTTCGAACCGGCAGAGATATGTTATCACTGCCGGCTCGGTCCCAACCGGCAGTGATATGCCGGCAAGGATGGCCTGTTCTGCACTAGTGATGATTAAAACAGTCAGCACAGACGGTTTTAGAACCGTATGTGAAAAAATAGTCATGATGATGAGTGGTCATCACAGTTACGCATCACAGATGTTTAGTACATATATAAGAGATCGTACGTGACAATGATAAATAACATATGGTTCCAATTACAAACCGTCTACAATAAGCATAAATAACAAATAGTTCATATTTACCAATCGTCTGTGACATGCCTTTTTTATACATAATTTCAGTTTTATGGCTAGCCTCAGGAATTACGCTAGCCATGCCCTCTCTACAGATACACGACACACATTAAAACAAATATAAGATAGACAATTCATGATCAAGATAAATACACACAACACACGTTCAAACTGACATAAGATACATATACAATTCACAGTTGAGATATATATACATAAAAGACGTTCAAACAGAATAAATGACTTAAAATTCACAATTAAAATACATTTACACTCACTTTACACAATTCACAGTTGAATAATACATGCTTACGGACTGTCCGAGACACTGAACTCACCCCCAGCTCAAATTACAACAGCTAGGAAGAAGGCGCCGAGCTCTCCTCGAACATTCTTAAGATCCTCCAGGGGAAAAGAAGTAGAGAATTTCTCTACTTGGTCAATACTAAATACATGCAAGATGCTTGTGCCACCAGATTACTCCTAGTCATTGGTCTCACAACCACCAAATTTCTACTACTAGTATTGTACTGCTATCATATCCTCACTCTTAACTAAACCAATGAAGTTCTAGACTGATAGCAGTGCTTGAGAGGTGGTGGAGGAGGGTGATGGCGCGGTGTGAAAAGGACGGTGACAGCGCGGTGCTAGGGCGACGAAGCGGTGCAAAGAGGAAGGATACGATGACGGCACAGTGATGAGGATGACGTTGTAGGTGATGAGGGTGACAGCAGTGTAGAGAGGACAGCGATGGTACAGTCAGAAAACCCTAGATTTGGATGGAAAAAAGTTAAGTGTGAATATTTAAATCGACCAAGTCGGAAGTTAAATAGATATAATCATCTGTTTGTCATTACAGATAGTTAGAATGCGTCAACCTTCTGTGATATTTGATCATCACAGATATTTGTGATAAAGGAATTGTCTATAATATTGAATATCATAGACGATTATTTAGGTTTTGATATTTTTTCTATTTTACAGCTAGCCTCAGGAACCACGCTAATCATACCCTCTATACAGATATAAGACAAGATAACAAAATTTTATAGTTGACAAACATGTACAACAACATAGTACAGTTAACGACAGACAGTTTAACAAAACACATGTGAATCAATAAGAGACAATTAACAAAACACGTGTGAAAATTAACAATTGATCTCAATTAAGTACATCACATTTCACATTAACAAAATTACTGACAACAAGTACTCACACACACCTAAGCACTCACACACCCCGCCTCCTCTTTCGAAACATAGCACCAAATGATTGTGGTATAATAACACTAGAGTGGGTAGGGTCTTTAACTCTTCAAAAGATATGACCTCTTGAATGTCACATCTTCACATACAAACCTCCCACGATAACCATCCATATTCTTTACAAGAAAACGGTACTCCAAGGAGACGAAAATATGGCTATCATAATGCACAGAGAGATTGAATGGGCCTTCATGGTTCTTTGCATGCATAACACGTGAGGCCAAGAACATCCTATCAAACTCCCCACTATATACAATCAGTAAAAGCACATTATCCACATGACCATTCTGAATATCTAGTATTTTGGCAGTGCACCTCGACATCGTAACTACACATTCATTGGATAATGATCCTGCCATCTATTGAATATATTTCAATTTTTCAAAAATAGCTATTACTAACAAGGTTTGAATCGTGGCTACACGAATGAATTTAAACAACTACATAATTGAACATATTTCATAGTTTATTAAGAAAGTTATTTTCGGTTACGTGCAGTGCACTTCAACATAACATGATAATTATAAAATACTACTAGAATATGATAACCTAATTACAATGAAATAAAAAAATAATAGAATTTAGAATGTGTATAGATATTATGACTAAATGTATATGGGTCTTATGACCAAATAAGCAAAGCTTCCACTAAGATATAGCAAGTGAAAAAGAACTATGAATCCCACCATTACACAAAGGCATATCAACAGATCGTACAAAAACCATGAATGACTAAAATACAAAGTGAATAAGATGAGTGAATGAACCAGAGTAGCGAGGCGAGAAAGCGACAAAGAAGCTTGATAAGAAGATGAAGACGACATTAGATGCGATTCCTAAATGGTAGTGGATCTATGTGACGATTCAAAAGAAGATGAAGAGGCAATAAGGAGAGTAAGATCATATAAAGTTCTCGCAACGACCGATGTGATTCCTAATTTGCAACTGTTTAAATTATTATAGACGGTTTCAACATAAAACCATGTGTGATAAGTTTATTTTCACAAATGGTTTGTTTTCACAACCATCTATGATAAGTTGACACATCACAAGTTATGGACAATCAGCGGTTATCAAAGATGATTGCTTAAAACTAACTGTGTGTGATAGCTTCAGTGTAATTTTTCCTAGGCCTTCGTGGATAGATTTTCACGTGAACATTAAAACCGTCTAAGATGAGATGTCAAAGATGACCCTTTGTGTGGTAGTGATAGTTCATGTAGTATATTTTGATTGTTTATGTAGTATATTTCGATTGTTTCGATAGTGTCTTCTATGTGTTCTCATAATATATTTTGATTATTCCCACAAAATCTTCGAGGTGTTTCTGTAATATATTTTGATTGTTCCGGTCATATATTTCAGGAATTTGTTGGCATTGCTTTTATGCACATTTAATCTATTCCCCATGCTATTTCTTGTCCTGTGTGCCCTATGCTACATAGGGTGTTACTATCCCTATGTATTTGAGATATAGGTGAAAAGTTGTATAGTGCAGAAAAAAATATTTATCATGTGTTTTTCATGCCAAATCCACTCATCTGGAGAAGTCCAACCGACAAATCAATGGGTTTCAAAGATCTTTTCCATCAACTTTCAATGATCCAGACATTTTCAAATACTAATTTTGTAATAGGTTAAGACATATTGACAACATTTTTTTAAATATAATTTATTTTATAATAATTATCAAAAACAATTAAAACCTTACTTGATTCTTGAATTTCAAAAGCAATTGAAATTGTGGATTTACAAACTGTCTAACAAGAACCCAACAATTTTGTATTCTAAAATGTTCTGAAGTATCAAAATTTGCAATTCTAAGATATTTTGCATTTTCTAATTTCTCTCTGAAATTTATTTTTGTTTGAAAATCCTTGTAAATTCAAAGTACGCTTTTCTCAGATGGAATGTGTATTCCTTGTCAAGCAACATCTCTCCCTCTCTTTCCCTTGATCAACACAAATGAATAATGGAAAATGACGAACAATGGTGGCAAATATGGTGGATATGGTGTTCTTGATGTGGTGGCTCTCCCTTGGTGTTCTCCTCCTCATCTATTTTGTATAGATGTAATCTGGCTCCTTTATATAGCGATATTCTAGGGTTTCAGCACTGCAAAGGTTTTTGCGCTACCAGGAGGCCATACCGCCTCGGTTCCTTCACAAACCTTCCTTTGTTTGATGTGGCAAATCTATACATGTAGGGTACAGTCGGGCGGTATGGTCTGGCATGACTGTACTCCAACCTCTCTTCTAGAGAGTCAGTTCACGGCGATCCAAGCCTAATTTCCTTCGCCTTGGCAATATCTTTCCATTCCAAGCCCTTGAAATACGTGCTTCTCGATGGATTCTACAGATAAGAACAACTAACACATATATGAGAAATTAATTAATTGTCCGAGAAATTAAAGATAAATAAGTGAAATATAAGTAATAAGCAGTAGGAAATTTCAAAATGCAACCATATCAATATATCATAGCTGCTTAACAAGTAGCCCAACAAAGCTTAAGAAATGCACTGAACACAATACACAGCAATATAGCATGACATAGAGCATAGAGGCACAGTCGCATAGAACCGTAGATACTTGTCCCAAAACATTATATAAATACTTTGCATTACATATATAATAGAAATGGAAGTAGCTCTTCGCATATTCTACATAGAAGAAGTGTCAAGCTGGCAACAGCTCTTTGAGAACTGAGAATGCCAGCAGAAGACAACAGTTGAGCAACTTTCAATCACTCTTGGTGTCAACCACCATATCATCCTATAAATAAAGTTATAATTAACACCCAATGGTCTTGCCAATAAAGATATAGTTGACTACAAGTAGTATTTTTTTTTAATTTTTGGCCAGGAGCTCTGTGTGCGCCGGGTGGGCTGCTTACGCGCACGCGTAGCTAGCCAAGCAAGCGTTAGCTCCTTCGCACTAGTAGTAATATTAATCAATAGCAATTTGGCTCTTTAGCCTTAGCGACCATCCCTATGTCCAACTCATCTAAGAGTGATGTAATATTCTCCACCTTAGAACCTTAAATTTTACGAAGACATGATAATTAGTAAACAAAAATAGGAAATTGTATAAAAATATGAATTGAACTCATCTACGGGACGAGCGGCAGACCGACCGGCACAATCGAGGCCGACGTGGATGAGCGGAGGCCGGCTGGGACAAGCGACGGACCGGCGGACCCAGTAGAGGCCAACGTGCGGGGAAGGGATGCGGCCGACGGGAGACAGTGACGAGTGGCAAACCAACCAGCCCAGTCGAGGCCGACGAGGACAAGCAATGTCTGTGCTGCCTTGGGATGAATCGATGGGGATTGGATTAATGAATCTATGTAAATTGAGGAATGGAGTTGAGTGGAGGCGACTAGGGTTAGCTCTTGGCCGGTTGGGCTGAGTAGATGGGTCACGGTGAGACCATGACTGGCACCGTTAATGACTTAATGGACCACGGTGAGGCTGAGGCCACGATCATGGGCTGAGTAGTCTCGGATTAGCAAATAGCATGTATTGGATATTACCGTGAAAAAACTCGGATATTCTTCTATCCATCGGAAACCTCTCTCGTGTTTCTTGCTATGAATTCAACAAGTTCTATTCAATACCAATTCCGATCCAACAAAATCTTTTGGATACCGACTTCTATTCCCGAATACGTTCAAAATTGGTTTAGTTGGTCTAAAAATATCCGATCCTATCACACCCCTAGGTTGTGGAGATAAGGGCAAGAACTCTTAGGGATAGGAGGGAAACGTGGAATTGACAAAAGGGAAAAGGTACCACTAGTTTAATGTTTCCTTCAAACTAAAACAATTTTAAGGATACCTTTCTAAAATGCTCATATATCATCTTGTCTATCCACCTCCACCCCTCTCATTTCCCTCTTCCCTACTCACTTTTCCCACCTCTCTTCCTCTCTAACACAAAGATTTTAAATTAAAAAATTTAACCTTGAAAATTTTAAACAGAAAATTTCAACTCAAAAAATTTTAAATAAATAATTAAAGTTAGAAAGTCTCAACTCAAAAAAATTCAAATTGAAAAGTTTCAACTCAAAAAATTTTAAATAAAAAACTTTCAAACTAGAGAGTTTCAACTTGAAAAAGTTTAAATTAAAAATTCTCAAATTAGAAAGTTTCAACTCTAAAAACTTTCAATCCAAAAAAAAATTGGCTCGAAAAGTTTCGATTCAAAAAACTTTCGGTTCAAAATTTTTTGATTAAAAAACTTTTAAAAGTGGTTAAAAAATATTTCGTATTCAAAAACTTAGAGGATTTGAAATATAAAAACTATTTTGAGTTTGGAGGGAATGGAATATGGGAGGAAAGAGGGATAAAAGTGATGACGCCAAGTGTCACGATGAGAGAGCATTCGAGGGGAAGGGAAGTGGTGCAAAAAAGAGATAACCCAAGCCTTTCCCACGTATATCCACGTGCCTCCCATGCGTAACATTTTGGCCTCTTGCCTGCACGCGACCGACCTGGTTCAAAAAAGCGCGACTCATTTTCGTTACCTGCGAGCCTGTTTTTGCAACCCACGCCTGCCCTACAACACCTACACACAAATAAACAGTGTCCTCTGCACCCAGCGGGTCTGGCTCGAGGCTTGCCCACCCAACCAAACATGCCCTTTGTGGTTATAAGGAGTGATAATATCGCTTTAAACAATGTGCTTCACAAAATATATTGTCATCTAGAAAAACATCTAAATTAAAATTATGTTTATCCAATTTATAAAGCATAATTATAAAAGACATAGAAATACAAACTACATATATTAGAATTGGCAGCGTAATTGCATAGGCCAATTGTTAGTTTATAGAAAATGTACAGCTCTATTTTCCAAGATATAGTATCGTAGCATCTGGTCGTATGTTGTAGATTGCTGAAAGATGCTTAGGTAACACTGGCATACGAGGTCTTGATTGCACGAATTCTGTTAGCTGCTTCTTTCATGGTGATTCGTTCACTTGGGAATTGTCGTGTGCAAGAAAGTGCTACCTGTAGTAGAGAGGACAAACATTGGTAGGCCCCGTTTTCTGTTACCATATTTGCTTGAGTAATTGCCTTGCACTCTTCTTGTAGTGGCGTATCAATAACATGCAATATTTGATCCGGGAAGTTCCTCTCCACAAATTTGACAATGTTTAGTTCATTCACAAACAAAGGATCTGTTGGCCTCCTTCCTGTCAACATCTCTAGAAGTACAATTCCAAAACTGTAAACATCTCCATAGGTCGATGCACGGCCACCTCCAGCATATTCTGAAGATAAGATATAAAGGTTAGTGCAATAAAATTCGTTCAAATTAACGCTTAATTGTTAATATAATAAAAATATTCATTCACATTTAAAATGTTGCAAATAATATACCTGGAGCAATATACCCTATAGTTCCCTTCACACCGATTGAACTAGTAGTACTTGAACCTCCAATTGATGTCGATCTAGAATCAAGATAGAAGCTGGCAATGCCGAAGTCTCCCAAATGGGCGTTCATATCGTCATCTAGGAGTATATTACTGGGTTTCACATCACAATGTATAATTGTCCTTCCGCACTCGTGGTGCAGATAATCTAATGCGTCGGCTATGTTGACAGCGAAGCATGTTCTCTGAGTTAAGCCCAGAGGTTTTGTGCCTGTCACACCCACTTTCTCATGCAACCATGTGTCCAAATTTCCGTTGGACATTAATTTATAAACCAGAGCTTTGAATACATTGCCTTTGATGTCCGTCGTGGAGCATGCTGTTATGATAGGAACAAGATTTCGATGTCGGATGCTCCTCAATGCTTCACATTCCGATAAGAAACTTCTCTCTGCTCCTCGCATATCAAGGTCTAGAATCTTTACAGCTACTTCTAGCTTATCTTTGATTAGTATACCTCTGTATACAGAACCATAACCACCTCTTCCTATTAGATTAGACTCAGAGAAGTCATTTGTGGCTTGAGCTAAATCCTTGTAAGAAACTTTAGGAAATTGCTCACCGAAATGGGACATCGATAAATATGACGGTCGTGCCATCTTCTTCTCAGAGAGTATAAAATAGATCACCAATATGAGTGACATGAAGCCAAGTACTGGGATTAATACTCTAACCAAGTAGTATTGGGTTAACTTTCTCCGAGAGACAGTAGGGCATGAGGGCATATTTAGGTCCGATACTCCTCCACAGAGTCTCCAATTGCCTCCAAGTGAGACGGCTGTAGCATTTTGAAATACTCCATTTGTTGGTATTTGACCTTGTAGATCATTATATGATAGATCCAGCTGTGTGAGAAACGACAGATGACTCAGTTCTGTCGGGATGAAGCCTGACAAATTATTATGTGAAAGATTGAGCATTCTCATGTCCTTTAGTCTACCCAGAGAATTCGGAATGTTTCCGGCGAGAAAATTGCTGTCCATTTGGAGGATCTGCAACTGTTGGCATTCGCCCAAAGTACCAGGGATCTCCCCAGTAAGTTTATTAGACGAAAGATGTAATTCGGTCATTTGTTTAAGATTTCTAACCTCCAGAGGTATTGGGCCTTCTAAATTATTATAGGACAATACGCATTGGGTCAATGTGGAGACAGGTCTAAAGAACTCTTTAGGAATGAGACCTTGTAGATTGTTATAACCAAGGTTCAATACAGACAGTTGCCGAAGGTTTCCCAAACTGGGAGGTATGAGACCTTCAAATTTATTTTTCTGTAGGAAAAGCTTTGTCAATCGAGTAAGGTTGCCAATGGACGATGGAATCGGTCCAAAGAGGTTGTTCTCTTTAATATCTAGACCTTCTAGGTTTTCCAACTTTCCAATCCATTCTCCAATTGGACCGGCGAGATTATTGTGAGCTAGTAAAAGCGTACTTAAGCCACTAAGGTTCCCTATGCTCTCTGGAACTGTGCCTGATAAGTTGTTTTGATTTAATCCTAGTTGTTGAAGACTGGTGGACAACTTTCCAATTGATTTTGGTATGGCTCCTTGTAGCTGATTGTCAGATAGTGAGAGCAGTTGCAGATTAGTGCAATTGCTCAATGCGTCTAAGAATTCCCAGCTTTGGGTGTCCTTCGCTTCAAGATTGTTTTCCTCAAGTTTAAGAAAACTGAGGCCCAAAAGGTTCCCTAAGGAACTTGGAACTTGGCCGGTGAAATTGTTAGATGTTAAATCTATCATATTGAGCGACGAAGAATTACCTAGGGAAGCTGGGATTTGACCTTCAAACATGTTATGGTGCAAGCTAAGCCACAAGAGATTAGGAAGGGTATTGCCAACGTTAGATGGCAATGTCATGCGTAGCAAATTTGAATTCAAGTCTAGATATGCAAGAGAAGAATGGTTTAAGATTGCTGTTGGGATTCTACCTGATAGCCTATTCCCCCCTAGGTGCAAAAGCTGCATATTTGATAATTGCCCAAGCTCAGCTGGGATGATTCCGGTGAAATTATTTCTAGCAAGACCCAAATACAGAAGGTTGGAGAGGAAACGAATATTTGTGGGGATTGAACCCGTTAGCAAGTTTATAGAAAGGTCTAACTGGAGTAGGTTAGAACAATTTATAAGGGCATCAGGATCAAACCCCTGCAACCTGTTTTTTATCAGAACAAGGTACTTCAGCTTACGGAGGCGGTTAAGAATGGGCAACTGACCAAAGAAGCCGTTTGAGGAGAGGTCGAGTGTCCTAAGGAAGGTTAGATTTCCAAGAGAGGGGGCGATCTGGCCTTCCAAGCTTTGGCCGGTGAGGTTCAGCGCCGTGACGCGCCGTGGGTGCCTTTTGCTGCATGTGATGCCATTCCACTTGCAGTAGTCGAGGCTGTTGTTCCATGATTTCAAGACTCCTGTTGGATCGCTGGTGATAGCCTGCCTGAAATCGAGCAATGAGAGCATGTCCGTGCTGTTCTGGGGGACCGTTGAGCAATGGATGTTGCCAGCCCCATGTAACAACATCAGCAGTGGAAGTACTACAAGCATGGCGACTCTCACGGCCTGCTGGAGCACATAAGGCGGAAGATGTTACCTGCAAATATATCGAAGTACAGCATAAACCATGTGGCACAGTATGGACTGGCAAAGCTATCCTGTGCTCCAGCTATCAGGGACTCTCTCCGTTTAGAAATATAAGACGTATTTTGACTTTACACAAAGATTAAGATTGCAGTGAAATTGAGAAAGGTGTTGGAGAAAATGACTTAAATACCCCCATTTAATTGTCTTCAAAGATGAAAAATGATACTTTATGTGGTGGTAATGAATAAATGCATATGTTTGAGAGAGAATAAATAAGAGTATAATAAGAAAACATCATTAAATCTACATGCAAGTCTTATATTTTTAAATAAGATCATTTAAACTATAAACCTTATATTTCTGAACGGGAGTAGATATTTAAAGCGGAAAGGCTGAACTTGTTCAGATGTCCACGCTTCACTCCCGATCATAAACATGACAAACTTCACAGAGTAACAAGCCAAGAGGTAAACAAGTGCGGTACTAATTAACAGAGAGAAAGTAAGGCACCTCAGCTCGCCCGGAGCGCACAAGGCGGTAGCCTTTTCCAGTGGGTTTTGCTGGTGAGGTGTGTCGTGTTCGTGTGAGTTGGATGCTCAGCTGGCTCAGGCCCCAGGGGTTTTAAAAACAGTTTTACAGCAGCCTTCCATCCACTGTACAGTTGCATTGCCACTTATGCCTTATCTTAGCTTGACCGCCGTTACACCGTAGACCTTGATTTGTCGTTCGAACTTGCTGCTTTTCTTATGAAGTTATGTCCCTCCAATTCCATCTTACCCACCGCTGCTGTCGCTGTTCGGCATGTCTAACCTCCATCCTTGAGCTCTAGTCTGTCCAGTTCTGTACTTTTTAGCAGGAACCGAACAAAGATTGTCCACATTGATGCGCGACTTGTGTCACGTTTTCGATACCAACGAACTTTAGCACGTGGAATGGTCCACTGATTACTGGTCTAGGTTCGAGCTTCGGAATATTTCTTTTTCGTCCTTTTGTCAATGCCGTGTGTTCCAGGATGCCTTTGTGTGGACATGATTCATTAGTTGTTTTTCTTTGATAGATCAGCAGATCAAATAAAATTGTACGCATTCGCTCCGGACAACAAAACCATTAAGAACTAGATGGTCAGCGCCCCCGAGTTGCCGTGGGCGGAAGGAATCACGGACATAGACAGAGATTGTAACAGAGAAAGGAAATCTTCTTCAGAACACCGAGGGGGACAGAACGAATTTGTTATAATTTCTAAAAACCACAAAAGCTTGACCACGTTCCTTTTTTTCTATGGTAGCTCAGGCTTGCCCTCAGGACCCTTCTAACAAATTTTAAAGAATTTACAAACTTAGCAGCTCAATTAAACCACTGAAACTACTTGAAGTGCGCTAGTAGCATTGTCAGAATTTTAAAAAATCGCAAAAGATTGATCACGATTTAAAATTTGTACAGTAGCGTATGCATGTTTTCAGGACTCTCATAAAAATTTTTCAAGAACTCGAAAATTTAGTAGCTCAACCAAATCATCAAAATTGCTTTAAATGTATTAGTAGTATTGCTAGTATTTTTAAAAATCGCACAAATTTAATCATGATCCAAATTTTTTATAGTAGGGTAGGCACACTTACAAGAGCTTTATAAAAAAGTTTCAAAAATTTATAATGTGATTTAATAGTTCATTCAAATTAACGAAGCCTTCTCTATTTTTTTTTTAAAAAAAAACTGTAGCTCCCGACACTATATCGTGAGCTAAATTCGCTACAGTGCCTTGTGCTAGCCACCGAGCACTCGTTGGGCAACACGCTAACCAACTGGGCAACACAGCGAATATGAAACATGAGGGCTATTAAATATTTCAGGCTATGTCGAGCCACTGTAGAATCTAGGGGGGGACGACGCGTGTCGTATTTGCGCGAGGCTGGACGTATCTCCTCAACAATAGTAGTATTTATATGATGTGATGTTTCTCACAATTCATCACTTTTCTAGCTCATTTCTCATCCTTATTTGCAAAAATAACTCCCCTTCGAAAGAATTTATAAATCTAGATTCCTCCCCACCGCAGAAGGCACATTACACGCTCCCCTACGGCTGAAGCGTCTTCTGCGCTATCCCTCCACGGCACCCCTTCCTCCTGTGCTCGCCGCCTCCACTCCCATGCAAGCCATCCGCTCCTACGCTCACCTACCGTGGGAGCGCCGGCTCCTCCCGTGCTTTGGAGGCGAGGCAGCCACCTGCTGCCGCGCGTCTCACCTACCGCGCTCTCCTCCACGGAACCCCTTCCTTTCGTGCTCTCTGGGCACGGCAGGCGACAAGTTTCACCTGCTGCGCCTTTCGCAGTGGAGGAGGGGGCTAGCGTTGCAAATTATTTTAGAAGCGAGCTATTTTTACAACAAAAAAAACAAGAGAAGGAAGGAGCTAGAAAATTGATCAATTCTAAAAAGTACACATCGTTTGAGTTAACAAATATTTCTCGAGAATATGGGACTACTTTTATATTATTGTGAGTTGAGTAATTGACGGTCGGCAGTGTAACTCCGAACATAGGCTTTCTATATATAGGAAAAATACCTTCTACTCCTTAGTGTAGTTACTCCCACATCTGATATACCACCTAAATGAACTTGAAATATGCCTTTATTACTTTAGGTACACTCATACGCTAATTATAAGATACTCCAATATGATCTACATGAAACAATTGCAAGGGAGTTCATATTTTTTAGTGTATTTTGTAAATACCTTCATGTATTTTTTAGTGTATTTTGTAAATACCTTCATATACACATATAGAAAAGGATATGTCCAAAAAAATGTAAATACCACCTCTGAAAAAAGTACATATCACCTAGATAGTCTTATATACTTGTATACTACACGTACATACCCTTCGTTTCGCAAGATACTCCCTATGTTGTGAGAATAGGACGACGCAATGGGGCGCCATAACTCAAAATGTTTAAATTCAAGCCAAATTTGGGTATATTTTTTGAAACTTTCAGCTTTAGGGTATATACCCATCATCTATAGCAATTCAAATGAAACACATATATTTGAAAAAAATATACTCAAATTCAAAGATTTGAACGAATTTAGATCACATGCTTTGCTGATTTACATATAAAACCAGCACATACCTACAACCAAACTATCATAAAAAAAAAAAGAAACTCTAGTTTGAATTTTAATTCAAACTTGTTTGAACTAGTTAGTAAACTGGTTAAACTCAACGTCCTATCCTAAAAATTTTCGTATGCATATACATAGGAGAAATGCCCATTTTTTATCATGGTATCTTATACACACATACACACATACATACATACATACATACATACATACATACATACATACATACATACATACATACATACATACATACATACATACAGGAAAATAGTTCCATACTCAAACCTCCAGTATACCGCTTAAATGATATTATTATACCTCTTTATCCTTTTGAATATACTCTAATACTTATTATAAGTTTCATCAAAGTCCACCATTTATAGCATAATTTGTTTATATATTCCTTTCACATATGTAAAAGTGTATATAGCAAAAAAATAAATAAAGGGCTCCGATGAATTTTTTTCAACCATATCGCATTGAAGTATCTTAGAATTATTATTGGAGTATACCGAAAGTGATAAGGAAGTATAACACTTTCACCTAAGTAATATATTGAAGGTGGGAGTCTGTACTCCTGAGAGTACGAAAAAAGCTTTATATATAAATACACACACGGTAGCGCTATTCTACTCCTGCGCATAGCGATGCTTATTCTACACACCGGTCGTAACAAGCGTACAACCCAGAAAATATCCCACGTACACCCGCGTAATGCGTGTTGGCTAAGCCAATTACCTATGTAGTCAGAGCAGCTAGTAAATGAGTTTCTAGTTTGTACATAAACACATTTTTTGTTTTTTAACCATAACTTTTTATTAGCAGCTCCGATTCACGAACGGTTTTTACCACTAGCTTACTGACAACAAGAGGAGCGTAATGATATAAGTCTCGCCAATAAAAACCGTATGAATCAGATTTTACTATTCATATTCATAGATTTTATTATTAGTGTACATATATTTTACTATTAAAAAAAATAATATGTTACTGTAAAAAATTCTCAAAAAATTATCACACATAGGGGAGGTGATATTCTACAACCTTGCAAAATTTGAAGGCCAAACTCTATCGGATTTGAGAGATATAAAAAGATTCTAAATAGCATCATATACTACCTTTTACTGTCAAGAAAACTACGTCTTATTGTCTATTACTCAATGTATTACTATATGCTGTATACAGCAGTCTTATGGTGTAAAATTTATGAAAATCATAGGTACAAGTTTTCAAAAAATCTCAAAAAATTACTATACGTAGGGTAGGTGAGCTTCTACGACCCTGTAACATTTGAAGACCAAACTGAATTGGATTTGAGAGATATGAAAATAACAAAGTGGCAAACAACAACATATACTATCTTTTAATGTAAAAAACATTTTACTGTGAAAAATTCTCAAAACAATACCACACGTAGGGGAGTAGAGCTTCTACAATTCCAAAAACTTTAAAGACCAAACTCAATCGGATTTGAGAGATATGAAAATAACAAAGTGCCAAATAGCAGTGTATACTGTCTTTTCCTATCAAAAAATAACATTTTACAGTGAAAAATTCTCAAAAAATTACCACATGTAGGGGTTATAAGATTCTACAACCTTATAAAATTTGAAGATAAAACTCAATAGAATTTGAGAGATATAAAAAACAAAGTGCTAAACAGCAGCATATACTATCTTTTCAGTTAAGAAAACTACATCTCACTGCCTATTACTCAATGTGTTACTATATGCTGTATATAGCAACCTTATAGTGTAAAATTTATAAAAATCATATCTACAAGTTTTCAAATAATATCAAAAAAATACCATACGTAGGGTAGGTGAGCTTCTACGACCCTGTAACATTTGAAGACCAAACTCAATTGGATTTGAGAGATATGAAAATAATAAAATGCCAAACAGCAGTATATACTATCTTTTAATGTCAAAAAATAACATTTTACTACAAAAAATTCTCAAAAATTTACCACATCTAGGGGAGTTGAGCTTCTACAATCCTGTAAACCAAACTCAATCGGATTTGAGAGATATGAAAATAACAAAGTGTCAAACAGAAATGTATACTATCTTTTCTTATCAAAAAAGTAATATTTTATTCTGAAAAATTCTCAAAAAATTACCACACATAGGGGTGGTGAGATTCTACAACCTTATAAAATTTGAAAACAAACTCAATCTGATTTAAGAGATATAAAAAAAATAAAGTGCTAAACACAGCATATACTACCTTTTACTGTCAAGAAAACTATATCTTACTGCCTATTACTCAATGTGTTACTATATATTGTATACAGCAGCCTTATAGTGTAAAATTTATGAAAATCATATGTACCAATGTTCAAAAAATTACCATACATAGGGTAGGTGAGCTTCTACGACCCTGTAAAATTTGAAGACCAAACTTAATTGGATTTGAGAGATATGAAAATACCAAAGTGCCAAACAATAGCATATACTATCTTTTAATATCAAAAAAATAACATTTTGCTGTGAACAATTCTCAAAAAAGTACCACACGTAGGGGAGGTGAGATTCTACAACTCTGTAAAATTTAAATACCAAACTCAATCTAATTTGAGAGATATGAAAATAACAAAGTGCCAAACAACAGTTTGTACTATCTTTTCCTGTCAAAAATAACATTTTACTGTGAAAAATTCTCAAAAACATTACCACACGTAGGGGTGGTGAGATTCTACAATCTTGTAAAATTTGAAAACCAAACTCAATCGAATTTAAGAGATATAAAAAAATAAAGACTAAACAACAGCATATACTACCTTTTACTGTTAAGAAACTACATCTTACTGTCTATTACTCAATGTGTTAATATATGCTGTGTACAGCAGTCTTATAGTGTAAAATTTATGAAAATTATATATAAATATTTTCAAAAAATATCAAAAAATTACCATACGTAAGGTAGGTGAGCTTCTACAACTCTGTAAAATTTGAAGACCAAACTTAATTGGATTTGAGAGATATGAAAATAACAAAGTGACAAACAGCAGCATTACTATCTTTTAATGTAAAAAAAATAACATTTTACTGTGAAAAAATCTCAAAAAAATTAACACATGTAGGGGAGGTGAGATTCGACAACTCTGTAAAATTTGAAAACCAAACTCAATCGGATTTGAGAGATATGAAAATAACAAAGTGCCAAACAGCAGCACATACTATCTTTTGCTGTCAAGAAAATAACATTTTACTTCCTATTACTCAAGATGTTACTATATCCTATGTAAAGCTGTTATCTAACACTTTGTTTTAGTATAGTAACATTTGGTTTAATAGCTTATAACATGTCATTTGTTTGAATAGTAAAAAGGCAACATATCCAGTGTTTTCTAAAGTTTATGAAAAACATATGTACATATTTTGAAATTTCACAAAAATTACCATATGTAGAGGATGTGAGATTCTATGATCCTAAAAAATTTGAAGACCAAAATTTTTCTCATTTGAAAGTTATGGCTAAATCAAAAAAGAGACAAATTCATGTACAAGCACTAAGTAGCATTTATTAGTTATTCATGCTCAAACATATCCGTTGCACTAATTGAAGCCACGCGCGGGTTCAGTCGTCAGACTGCAAAACCGACCGTGTGTGTGTGTGTGTGTGTGTGTGTGTGTGTGTGTGTGTGTGTGTGTGTGTGTATATATGAAGCCGAAATGGGGCACCATGGTGCCTAGGCACCATGATTTTAAATGCACGAATTCAAGCCATATTCGAGTATATTTTTCAAAACTTTCAGTTTTAGAGTATATACTCATCTATAACAATTCAAATGAAATACATACCTTTGAAAAAATATACTCGAATTCAAAGATTTTAAACGAGTTTAGATCACATGCTTTGTTGATTTATATATAAAATCAACACATACCTACAACCAAACTATCATCAAAAAGAGAAACTCTAGTTTGAATTTCAGTTCAAACTTGTTTGAACTATTTAGTAAACTGGTTAAACTCGGCATCCTAAAAATTTCAAAAAAAATCTCATGAAAATACATAGAGATAATATCCTTTTTAGACCATGGTGCCCTAGGTAATTATACTATATATATAGGAAGCCGAATTGGGACTCCATGGAGCCCAGGCACCATTCCTCTCGACCTTAGGATTGCATTAAGATACGTGTGTTTCCATTGGGTATGATAATTAACAGGTAAACCCGCTAACTATCGCTGATATGGAAAGCTAATGAGACTTTGAATTTATTGACCAGCATATTAAGGTGACAGAATTTATTGGCTGATCCTTGATTGTTAATTGCTTGTGCAAGGTGAATTAGGTATGTGCATTAATGTTAACCATTTCCTTTTTTATGGAAAGAATAATATAAATAACTTTCCATTCATATAGTTTGTACGTATGGTTTCATTAGCTTATTTGTAATAGATAAAAAAGGTAAAATGGAAACTTGCATGTCAATCAAAAAATAAGGTAAAGTGACTAAAATATAGTGGTTTCCTTGCATGATGTATTTTGGTTTTGATCTCTATTGTAGTAAATATTATCAATAACTTTTCAAAAAAAATTGCACGAATGGTTCTCTGTACGGTGAAAATATTAGCAATATGGAAATATAAGCACGAATGTACAATGTCTTACCTTTAATTGATAGTATATGATGGTTTGAGAGTATGTTAGCCGTTGTCGAAAAAAATTATTGAATTCATAGGTACTTGTACTATGATAAGTGTTGAAATTGTTAGGTATGGGTTGTGGATATTAGGATATCGAGGTATAGCTATGATAGCGAGGCATGTACATTGCTCATGCTCTCAGCCCATTATAAATCAAAATTAGCTGGATGTAATCTTAGAATTGTTTTAATAAAATTTGATACACCTAATTTATATTACAGAGAGTATAAAATAGCATTTGATTTTCTTATGCACACATGAAATTGAGCTAACTTTAGCCATCATCATTGAATAAGTTTGAAAGGTATATTAGGCAACATGTTTTGGGTATGTACATTGCTCATACCCTCTGACTGTAGGGTCAGGAGGTGAGGATTCGCGTGAGGATGGATAGTTTGGTGCGGGAGCTGGAAGAGTGGGGTCTAGTGTCAGAATGCCGGAGCGATTACGCCATCTCGTGGGGCACTCTCCGATGGAAGTATTTGTTTGTAGATTATGTTAGGGTTGTTGTTTAACTAAATTATCTTATAGAGGTATATACTCGAAATTGATTTTCTTTTATAAAAAAAGGGTGAGCTGAAATAAATGAAAATCATACGAGTATATACCTCTAAAAGATAATTTAGTTGAATAATAATCATTAAAAATACCTTATTGAAATTCAAACGATATGTTACATAATAGGTTATGGATATATACTTTCAGAATTTTGAACAGATCACACGGAAAAATTAGATGGAAGTATTTGTTTTTATATTTTTTTAAGAGCGAGGCGGCAAGTACAGTAAAAATTTCGTCTCTTTATAAGTGATGTACTGATGGTGCAAGATATTATACTATATAATTTCCATTCTATGAGTATTAATTTATGAAACAAAATAGGAAGTGATTACACGATATCAGTTCAGTATCTCGAGTAAACGATTGCAGGGAAAATCAATATTTCAATTAGGAAGTATTTAGTTTTTAGTGTTAGTATGTACTTCTTTTCCACTCGCTTGTTGCAATGAATATGGCCCATCACTTCTACAGTGGGTCCTGTTGGTTAGTTGTACATTTACCTGAGACACCATGGTGCCCGGACACCACGATACAAAACGAGTATTTCCTATGTATTTACATTCGAATTTTTTTGAAATTTTTAGTATGTTGAGTTCAACCAGTTTCCTTTTTTGATGATAGTTTGATTGTAGGTATGTGCTGATTTTATATATAAATCAGCAAAGCATGTGATCTAAATTCATTAAAATCTTTGAATTCAAGTATACTTTGAAACTAAAAGTTTCAAAAAATATACTCAAATTCGGCTTGAATTCACGCATTTAAAATTATGGTGCCCAGGTCCCACGGTGCCTGATTTCGCTATCCTAAAAATTTAATGATAATTTGGTGATACCTCATGGTATCAATGGTGAAAAATTCGCAATTGGATTATGTAATGTACTGGATGCCTGGCTCTATTTTTTTTCCATATGTGGCTCTTGTCGTGACAAATTTTTGAAAATAGCCTTGTCCATGCAAAATCCAGCGGACGCCGAGCGCTGTATTATTTGTTGCGACGAGGGCCACATATGGAAAAAAATAGACCAGTATGGTAAAAAATCCAATCGCGAATTTTTCACCATCGATACCATGAGGTATCACCAAATTATCATTAAATTTTTATGAGATATTTTACTATACTTAAGAGATATCAAAATTTATATTGAGTTTTAGTATCTACTAGTACTATACTTAAGAGAGGACAATGAAGCGTGGAGAGTGGAGACTAATTTAATTTGAAAACAAATGTAATATGGAAAGAATGACATGGGGTCAAAACATTTTGAAAACAAATCAGAATCTCTTAATTGGAAAGATGTACTTGCGAGGTATATATGGAAATATTTGCATGTGTATAATATGGAAAGAACAATCATGCATGCAAATGATTTGATTCGATCATGATGCAGAAAGCATTACGGGTCAGTTCTGGTCTCTAATTGATGAAATAACCATTTAGTTTTTCACAACTTCTAAAGCAATCTAACGGCTGTTGGTTTCGGTGCCCAGGCATCATGGAGCCATATATATATATATATATATATATATATATATATATATATATATATATATATATATATATATATATATACACACACAAAAATAACATGGTCCTTACCCTATATTTATAGGGAGAATTAGCCTGCTCTTTTTGTTGCTTTGCAATGTGGGAGCAAAGGTGGCTAATGGACCTTAATGGCCTGTTTAGGTAAGTTTCCAAATAATGAATTATTCCACAGCAGCAACCTCGTGATTTGCTTTACGGGTTTGCTAATTTTTAGTTGCATGAAATTTTTTTATCTCTCGATCATCTAAAATTGCACAAGATTAAATCTAAAATTATAGTGCTAAGTAATGTACAATTTTAGTAGCAATCTATTACAATTTTTAGTTATATTTGTATTTGTAGGATTCACCTAGGTTTACTTTATTTTTGTCTAGGTTAGTTTTTTTTGTTCTTATATTTTGCAGGGTTTCACCTAGGCTTACTTTATTTTTTGTCTATTTTTGTCTAAGTTAGAAATTTTTAGTTGTGTTTGTATTTTTGTATAGATGAGGGGTAGTTAAAAGATAGTAGCCATCAGTTACAAATCCTGTAACTCAAAAAAGCGACTGAGATCGAATAAAATCAAGCAACTTATCGACAGACAGCCCATTTGTTTTACTCGCTGACAGGTCAACCATTGCAATCGCGCACATCCTGTACACTGGACAGAAGGTCTACCGTACTGAGAGCAAATTGTACGAAGCGAGAGCAGAGAGCTTGTCCCACATTCCCTGGACTCTGATTCCTCAAAAACATCGGAGAAACCGTTGCAGAGTGACAATCAACGCCTACCGAACCAACTGCAAGATTCCATATGACGCTCGAGGTGTTCGTACGTGCACGTGAACGCGCACAACTCATTCCCAAAACTCGAGCGGCCAGTCGCGGCTCGCGACACGATTCACGGGCCCTCCGGGCCGCGAAGAAACAAGGCTACACGTACAATCATTTTAGCACGTCCGCACGCATATGCAATGCCTTCTTGTGCTGTTGTGCGAGGCCGTCAACGGTATCTGGCTGGGCTCGGCACGAGGCCATGATCGATCGATCCATGCGTGTGATGTCCTTTGTTTCTTTGACCTAACTGTTTGATGGAAACCAATGATTCACCGATAATGGTAGTGCCGTACCGGAGAACATCTGGAGAGGCACAACTCGGCTCGGCGGACCACGAAAGGGTCATCACAACCACTGGAATCAAATTGGGAGATCGATAACCTTGCGGCTTCGCGTGAAGGGTTGCGTTTACGAAGCTGATATGTATCTTTATAAGTCAGAATGCGAACTTCGCGTGAAGGGTTGCGTTTACGAAGTTGTTACGTGAAAGATTTAGTATGGTCAAGCTTTTTAGGTTGCCAAAACATGTTGGAATTTCTCCTGTGAGGAAGTTCTTTTCCATTTGGATTATTACTGAGTTTTGGCATAGCCCAAAGCATAAAGAATAGGTTCTTTTACGGTACACTAAATTCAATATAGGTTGTTCATTCTTTTTTATTCAATGTATCAGATTAAATACTAACTTCCTCTGGTAATACAGTAGCGTTGGAGAATACCTAACCGGCGATCGACTATACGACATGCAGATCAAAAAATTACAGTTATATCAAGAAAAGACAATATTACCCCTCACTTGTATGTATAGACTAACTATCTTCATGAGTGCTATTTCGGTCATTTGTACATGCTCAAAAGCCTATAAATACCATATGTATTCTTTATTTATAACTTGAGCTCTCTTGAGCAATAAAAGAGCATATTCAAATTGGTGAGCCCTCAGGGACCTATTCCTCAGAGGCAACCGTCGTAGGCTCACCGACATGAGTAGGACGGTTCTCTCAAACCCCTGAACCTATATAAACCCATATATTATTTCTACTCTCGTGGACGAGGGCCTGTCAAACGACCGACGTCTAACCCTCACTCATGTTTGGATTTCACACCAACAAGTAATAAAAATATCTTTCACAAATCAATTATTAGATCTAATTTCTACAACCCATCATATACTTTCAGTATAATGCACTGTAAAATTTCTCTGTAATTTCACCTTAAACCTGTTTGATGTAAGGCATATGTTGATTAGTTATTTAAGTTCACTAACCTCTAGAGGTACGTCACCCCTGTGATGCAACGGGCGACAGTGGAGATGCTGTCGATGGAGTGCAGGGGCGGGCGTCAAGCGGAGGCGAGAGCTATGACGCAAGGCGGAGGTCTCGATCAGGACTCAACGTAGAATAAACGAGTCGTGGGGAGTGTTCTAGAGTGTGGTCCTGGTCCCCCTCCAAAAGGTGTATTGTATGGGTGTGCGCTTGAATAGGAGCTAGCGCTCGTGCGTGATTTAAAACCACCACGTCAACAAATACTTTGTTTCAATAGCGTTTTCACTGTTTTGACTAAGTATTTTATCTCACAATTACTGTCTTTAGAGTATAAGAGGACGCACAATCCACTCACGTTACACACACGCACGTGCTCATCCGTTATACACACTGAGAATTTCGTGGAGACCAGAGTCTTACACACGGACACGTGCTTTCCTATAAATGCATATGTGTACTCTAAAAAATAAGGCAAAATTACATGGATCTCCAATTGATATTGACATTAAAATTTTATATAGACATGGGACGTATCCTCCCTACTTCTAAGTTCGATGAAAATACAAATTTTCAACAAATTTGCCTTTCCAAGTGATATTTCGCCTTGAAGTGGAGCAACAACATAATCTATTATATACTATTAAACGATAAAAAAGAAGTCATTATGTTTGCTTCGAGAGCCTTCAAATTAGCATGTCAATTAGAGAAAGATAGAAAGATCCACACCCTTATTTTGTTGGGTCTAGATTATAACAGTAGAGATTGATTAGATATACGTTAGAATGGTTACTGTTGTATAAGAAGTACAACTCTATTTTCAACCATAATATTAAAGTTGTATAAAAAAATACAAGTTTATTTTTCAAAAAAATTATGTATTGAAGTATCTAACTGCGTAGTTGCCTTGGAAATTCGGCTAGTTGACATCAAGCCAAATACCGGGATTGACATTCTTTTTCAAGGAGCTACTAGGGTTCATTGTTCTAACCAAGTATTATTTTACTCCCTACAATGAAAGAGACTGACACATTAGAATACATGTAGTCAAACCATATTAGTTCTCACCAAAGATATTGTCTATAATATGTAGTTTGTATATGATGGGAAAATTATTGGTCAAAGTGACACCTTATTCACTTTGAAAAATCAAAAACATCACTCTTTTACGATTGAAAGGAATGTTTTTTTTTCCCAAAGAAACATTAGAGGATGGAGACATTTGTAGATTCAACTATCCACCATATTGTGGGAGTGTCTAATCCATGTTGGGTTGTCAGTAGTGCCTAATAGGCTTTGGAGCAAGCCCATGGCCCATTTAGCCTCTCCTTTTTGTGTTCACGGGCTACTAGAAATGTGCTGTGGGCTTTAGCTTTAAACCCATGAGTGAATTGTTAAAGGAATATACCAATTTATCCTCTCCTTTTTGTAATTATCAAGGGGTAGATAGAAAATAATCATTCCCTGCCACTATATAGAGAGTCCGAATGGGACATGTGGGGACAGATAACTCATTCTTCCTCTCTCTCACACACACTCACTCATTCAGTCACACACACACACATATATATATATATATATATATATATATATATATATATATATATATATATATATATATATATACTAGTCATGTGCCCGTACGTTGTAACAGAAACTCAATTTACGACAAAAAAAATATTTGCAAAGAGCACTAATTTTAGTTATGTTTCAATAGAAAGAAATGCTTGTTCCTCTGAAGAGATTTGAGAGGGAGAGCTGAGCGCGCCGAATCGAGAGAGGGAGGGGTGTTGCGGGGTTAAAATGGTTTGAGATGAAAAACATTATGATTGGAGCGGTTCGGGTTGCGTGATCGCGTGAGAAGACGAGAGGAAGGGGTGGGACTATCGGATTAAATCCTCTTTTATCTCAGCCGTTCATATCAAATTCAACGAATCAGGTACTCTGGAGGAGAACGGACCGCCACCAACTCCTAATTAGAAGTAGTAGAGATATAACACACACATATATATATATTTGTATGTGTTCTTTAGCTCCTCTAGTTCTGTGTCCCTAGAGAAGAAAGGGTATCCCGTACTTTGGCTTTGTTGTCACAACAATTGGCGTTGTCTCTGAGGACCGTGCGAAAAAGCCTAGCAAGGAAAAGGAGTTGAAGGTTACTGTTGCCCGAAGAAGGAGCAGACGTGATCTGGCTTCAACATCTGTCGCATAGCTGGCTTTGCGTTGTTGCAATCGTCGCAAGGCTAGCTAGGGGTAGACATTCGGTTTTTATGGCTAATAAGATTCGGTTTATTTGGTAAATAAAATTTTTGGTTTTTCACAACTGACCACCGAATTAACAAAAAAATAGAAACTAAATCTAATTAACCGAATTAGTCCGTTTCGGTTAAATCGGTTTTGGGTAAACCCACAAAAACAACAAGAAAAGAAAGATTTAGATCTAGACCTCTCCACCCAGCAGCGCCGATCCACCCTTGTTGTGGCTTCACCCCCCGAAAGCAACGCTCCTCCCCTTGCTGCGGCTCTGCTCCCTAATGCCAACGCGCCGCGCCTTCTTTGATGTGGCTCCGCTCCCCTAAGGCGGTGCTCTACTGCTCTTTTCCTGCTGCACGCCTCCTTTGGGGTCAGATAGAGATAGAGATTGATGTCTGGGGCACGTTGTGCTGTCGTGCGCGCGCCTTTGGATCTTGGGCCTTCCGCTGGTAGGGTAGTAGGGAATTCACGTATGATATAGTGCTTACATATAGGTTTTTTCAGTGTAATCGATTTTTTAGAAGAAAAATCGAACCGAACACCGAAAATCGAATAGATGGAAATAGAAACCAAACCAAACACTGAAAACCGTATAAATCAAGTATTTTAGTTATATATGATTTATGCCAAAAATTATTTAAAAGTTGAGCTGTTTAGAGGAGCTTACTGGTTTTTCAGAAGTTGAAGTTGACTTTAAACCCTCAAACAGGACCTTAGTGTTGTTGCCTGGCTCAAGGATTCAAATTTCGTTTTCGGATAAAATATCGCGTGGGACCAAAATCCGAAATTTTGGCAAAATTCGGGTATTTTGGACAAATATCGTTCGAAATTCAAAAATAAAAATTCAAATCCGGTTTGTTTTCTACCAAAAAAAATGAAATTTCGGTGAATTTCAACTGAACGAAAAATGGTTCAAATTATGTAGAAAAATTTAAAAAAAATTGAAGGTTCCTGACACATCAATGATGTTCTCATAAAAATTTCACAACATTATCACATTGGAGGAATTTTTAAAAATTCAAAAATTGCTACTGTCCTGATAAAACACTAACCGATAAGTTTGATCCGAATGAAAAATGGTACAAACCATGTTAGAAACTTTTGAAATTTTTTGTGAATGGTTATTATGCATAATTAATGTTTTAATAAAATGTTCAGATGATGATCAAGCTTCATGAATTTTTAAAAATTAGTACAGTGCAACTGAAGGCTAACCGATAAATTTCAACCGAATGAAAAATAGTTCAAACCATTCTATAAAATTTTGAAAATTTTTATAGATAGTATTGATGCATCAATAATATTACCATAAAATTTTTAAATGATTATCAAACATGAAAAAAGTTATAAAATTCTGACACTGTTACTACCTCGTTTATGCTAATTCTGTCTTTTATTTTTAAAAGATAACAAATGAAGTTAAAATATTTTATAAAATTTTATGTTTGATCCTAGACTTCTTAATATAGTACCATAAATTTTATTAGCATTACAAAGCATATTCAATTTTATAAAATTCTAACAGTATTTCTGCCAAAATTTTAAAATGTCTCAAAAAATAAGTTTTTAGACAAATTATCATCAAAGATCACTTTCTTATGGGTTATTGATGTAATTGAAGTCAAATCCGGCCATAAAAACCAAAATCCGGAATTTTTTTCATGAAATTTTGCTCGGTTTGACTGAAATCTGGCCGAAAAAAATCAAATTACTGTAGCATTTCAAAAAAAATCCCGAGCCAGTAGTTTAGATCTTGGAGGGGCCCGAAATTTCGGCGACGCCGAAATTTGGATCCCTAGCCTGGCTTCGTGAGCGCATCGGCTTCACGTAGTCGCCTGGCTTCATGCCTTCATCGGCTTAGTCCGGGCTGGGCGTGGCATCAACCTCGGGTGTGGTTAGAGGGTCATGTTGCCATGGCCCAAAGTGGCGTATCTCTAGCCAAGCTGGTTAGAGGTCAAATTTCAAGACTACAGCGTAAACTGCCTGTGGGAATGACATCGTATGAATTAGGATGCACCATTAACTTCTGCTGAACCGTAGAGGCCATTTCCAGTGCACGTGTGCCGGGTGGCATGTGTTGTCGGGGTGGTGAAGCCAGCCTTTCGGTCCTCGTAGATGTGGATTCAAGAGGCATCTCATTCGGATGATTGGATATAGCTCTTGCAGCACTCTCGAACTCGGGAGTAATACGCTCGCACCTTTTATATATATTGTACTAGTTAAAAAAAACTAATACACACCGTAAACAAAGTTAATATTATAACATATCATACAAAATTTTATTTATTTGATTATCAAACTTTACAATATAAATGGCTCACAGGTCAACTAAAAATTTAGTAGCAAAAAGCAAAAGAAGTAGTGGAGCTCAGCAAATCTGCCACAAGCAATCAACTAGGATCGTGGCCTAATTGTCGAGATCCTCGCCGGTGAAGATACGCTCCTCCTCTAGAAATAACAGATAATGCAAGACGAGTACATAAAGTGCTCGCAAGTCACGTATAAAATGCAGTGTTAATGCAAGAATAACAAAAGAAATGCATAATAGGGTTAGTTTGAGCATAAAGCAATATCTGAAGTACAATAAGTAATTTCTAAGACATAATTGTTGTATAAAAGCTGAGTTTTAAATCAATTTTCTACACAGGATCTATCCCGAAGCTTTATCCCAATTTTCTAGATGGAACCCATTCCATCTACAAATCTTTTTTTTCCTGAAAAAACTTTTTTGGATATCAAAATCCAATATGTGAAAGGCTTGCTCGACATGCCTATGACCGCAGGCACGGCTAATCGATTAATTTTACACTCAGCAGAGGTTGTATAACTTTACCCACAAGACATGATCACCCCATTTTGCCAAAATGCCGCTTTCTTTAGTGTGCGGCAAAGAAAATCACGACAAGGCCCCTATGATACTCCATCCATGTAGTCATGTTTGTGAAGGTTCCACCGTTGAAAGGGCTAAACCATCCTAGTCATAAACCCCTTCTTGCACCGTGGCAGTCAAAACCAACCCCACATTCAACTTAATGGCATAACTGTCCATGGTATGTCTCAAGATGGATAGCCAAGTTTGTCATATACCAAACTTATAGAAATACGGTAACGCTTTACATTCAGTAGCTCACAGATCGGTCTTTAATTGACTAGGCGAGCTTACCACACCCAGAACCAATACAATGCCACCTGATAACCAATTCTCGCTTGGTCTAAATCACATTTTCAATTTCTTTTGAACAATATCCCTTTTATAACTTTCCACAGCACACCAATACCAAGGAATAATTTTATTTCACTAAAAATCTTTGTTTGGCATAAATTTCCAAAAGATCTATTTTCAGATCTAAGTATGTCTAAGCCATTTGCTACATAGCACTAGTTAATATTGTCTTAACGTACTAACCAGTGAAATTTTGTTTACGGTGACAAAGGTATGAGGATTTCAATGTCAAAAGTGGTCATAAAAATTTGGGCGTAACTATACATTTAAAGCTGTGATTTAAATTTACATTGATAAAATTATACATACAGTAATTTAAATCAAAATATAATTAAAATTCTGGAATCAACATGATCAAAAAGTATAATTTTCCTTGCATGAAGCACTGGCACTAAGATCCGAAGATTTGGTACTCTACTGGCACTCCGAACTCTAAACGTTAGAAATCATTAAAATTCAAATAAAATACAAAACTAACATAAATAAGTAGTTTAGAAATTTATATGAATTTAGGAAGAAAAATGGAGTTGATCGGAATTCGAACGGAACATAATGGACTCCCGGAAGGTTTAAATCAAGGAAAAAGAGAGCAAAAGGTTTTTCTGTATTTTGAAATTATTTTTCTCAATTAAAATGGAATTATAATGTCAGCACAAAATTTTGAATATTTTGAATTTTTTATTATTTTTCTTTTTTTCTCTTCTTCTCTGTGTGTGTGTGTTCAAGGTTGCACAAAGAGCGACCAAGGAGGTGGCACAGGGGGGCACGCCGGGTCGGCTCTAGTGCGGCGGTGACCGAGGCTGAATGGCAATGGTGCGCATCGATAAAGGCGCAGCGGCCAACGATGAGGAATGGTGAAATTTGGCACAACGCGAGGAGGAAACCAAAATCGAGGAAGGGAAAAGAGAAAGGATGGTGAGGCACACCTTGTGACGTAGACAGCTTGGGAAATGGAGCTCCGAGGCACCGGGAATATCGCGGGAGCGCGTCGGGGACGACGATATTTGGCTTCGCTTTCCGGGCAAACGAGGGCGAAAGAGAGAAGCGAGCGGCTGAATGGATTGTATGAAGGGAGAGGAGCACGTACTCACCTTAAATAGGCTTGGGAAGGGTCGGATAAGGGGAAAGAGGTGTAGGATGCATGGTGGCTGAACAGGCAAAGCGCAAAATTTTGGTGTGGGATTTGGGGGAAATTTGCCGGGGATAGGAAGAGGAAAGTTTGGGATTGATTTGGCGTAAAGAGGAAAGAAATCGGGTGAAGAAATCATGGGATTTTGAAGCTTAAAAATTCATCAATAGAGGAGAGAGAAGCAGGGACTTGGCTGGTTCGGCTGGAGCTTGAAGTAACTCTGATGGGTCTAGACCTACCTGTCTGTCAGTGAGAGAATTTTATTTTTCTTTTTTTAGATTAATGAAAAGACTTTTTGAAAAGATAGCAAATAAAGTTCAAAAATTTAGGAAAATTTCTCAAAAATACCTTGTAACATTTTGAACTTACTAAAATTATTTTCAACCTGATTTCAGTTTTAATTTTCAAAATAATTTATTTCTTTAAATCTGAAAATAGCAAAAATCTTTTATAAAATGCTAAAATTTCAGAAAAATATCAAAAAATCAGAAATAATTGCTTAAATAATAACTTATAAATTTTAGGGTGTTACAGGCAACGTGGCAATTGGATATGGGGCGGTGCAGTGAACCAAGCTCACGGTGCCTCACACGACTACAGCTAACAAAAGGCGACGCATGAGGGTGCCTGTGGGGGCTAAAATGAAGTTTCTTGCCCCGGTACTATAGCACTTTAAAGGGGTATTATTGTAATCTTTCAACCCTCTCGGTAGAGGTCTAAATGCACCATTTAAGAGGGTTGAAACACTTATAATTGAGCACTATATATACAGGCCTCTTTTTGCTGGTTTTTCATCTTCTAGGCATCACATGTTCCTCTTTAGGGCCCACCGAAACTCCCTGGCTGTTAGTTACTCTTTTGCTCTATAACCACAACAAACTAGTATAGTGCCTGTGCTAACGCTACAACGACAGTACACCCGCTTATCAATTAAATGAGAAGATAAGTATGAATACAACACTTAATAATAAAAGAGAAATTTAGAATTTTAAATGAATTTAGAAAGAAAAACGGAACTAAATAGAGGTCGAATAGGCGAAAACGGGCTCCTAAAAGATTTTAAATCAAGAAAGAGAAAGAAAAAAGGATTTTCTGATCTTAGATTATTTTTTTTGCAGCTTCCACAGAGAGCACAACGTGCTCTCTGGGCTTGGCCAGGGCAAGGGGGAGGGAAGGCCAGGGGTGGCCGGCCGGTCGCAGTGGGTCGGCACTGGTGCGGTGAGATCGCCGGCACCGACGCCTGCGGGGGAGGAGTCACGGTTGCGGTGAATTTCGCCGGGAAAGATGACGGTGATGGCTTGGGTTACCTCCAAAATCCGGCGATCTTTACAAGAGGGAGCACTTGGGGATTTACGCAATGCGATGGGGTGGAGAAGAGCTCGTCGGCTTTTATAGCACCGAAACAAGCATATTTATGGAAGCCATAATTTGGGATCAAATCAGATTGGGAGGAAATTTTGGCAATAGAGCACGAAATTTGGAGAATTAACACCATAGATGGAAAGAGGAGATTTGGTGCGGGATTGATGGAGCTTTGGAGCTTCTTTCTTGCTTTAATGGAGGGAGGGAAGAGAAGAAACTTCTGCAGTGCAGGCTCTGACTAAAAGAAGCTACTGGTGAGTTGCCTTCATTTTTTTAAATATAGAAGGATTTTGAAAAGACAACACATTAGGTTAAAAATTCTAAAAAATTCTCAAAAAACTTTCGATTATTTTGTACTTAATAAAATTATTTTCAAAAAATTAAATTATAAATTTGTCGAGAGGCACGGCATGTGAGGTCGTGACAAAGAACCTCGCCGCGTTAGCAAAGCCACCAATGGCGACAGTGGAGCCATTGCGAGCTACGTTCTCCCGATGCTGCCCCATCTCTCGGTTTCCTTTTCCCAAAGACGTAATGTATGGTCCTTTCCTTTTCAGACGTTTGTTTCCTTTTCCTTGATTCCGGGACGTTTGTTTCCTTTTTCTTGTTGATTTGGAGATGAGGAAGGTGCATTTGTGGACCACGGGGATGATTTCAAAAAATATGGAAAAATAAAGCTGCGCTCGCCATCACTGGATCCACAAGGAAAAAAGATAAAAATTAAGCGAGTGTTTCGGCAAATTTGGTTCCATGAGAAAAAATTGAAAAAATTAAGCAAAGACTCACACATAGTTGGTTCCTTAGATAAAAATGAAAACAAAAATTCAGTAGCTTTACATATTTGAAATTAGGCTCTATGGAGCTAGATCCATAAAAAAGTCTCGAGAAGGGTCATATTCGGAAAAAAAATACGATTACAATGCCAGGACAATAAAAAATTCAAGTCTTATTTTCTTGCATGCGGATCCTCCCTGTTTATTTCCTTGTTTGATTCACCCTCCTTCCAAATATATAGTACGTACAATTTTGACCAATAAAAAATTCAAATCTGGTTTCCTTGCATGCGGATCCTCCTTATTTATTTCCTTGTTTGATTCGCTCTCCTTCCATATATGTAGGTGGGGGAGGTCTGTTGTGGGCCACAGGGATGATTAGACACACTAAATAATGACCATCGGATGTGGGTGAGTAAAACTGAGGAAAGATCTGAGACGTTCATTTTGATGAATGCAAGTTTCTGGAGACGTTTTGCTGGGTGCACGAACATTGGGCCATCTCTAATGCGGTGCATTATTTAGGGTGGTCGTAGAAAAATTTGCTTAGGTGCATTATAAAGGGGTATGGGCACGCATAAGCGTTAAGAGCCTAACGCCTTGCAAAGAGCCAAGCATGAGATGAGACACCAGTCACGGAGTGAGCGCGCGGCTGGAGCTGGATGGCTCTGGCGTGGCGTGGCGTGGACACGCGAGACCGCTACAAGTTGAGGCTTCTTCTCTATCTCGACGATTTTGTCAAGCGCCGCAAGTCGCACCGTTCCGACGAGGGGCCACGCACGCGGCGGGAGGGCCAATTGTGTTAGCCGGCGTTGCACCGTTTGGCGGCAAACAGATGCATGACAACGCAAGGTAGGTGCGCGAATGGCCTGAAGCCTAGCTTGCTACTGGCCCAGGTTAGGGACAGCATCGTACTTACATGGAGTAATATTTATACTCAAAACGAAAAGGCTCAGTTCCAAAACCGAGCCCAAATGAAGCTTAGGCTTTTAGATCTGGTCAAATTCTCGTATTTCTGGGATGGGTCTGCTACGAAAAAACAAGCCGAATAACGCGCTACCGAACAGTCGACCCAACTTGGAACGGGCAGGCCAGCAGGATTACACCCATGGGCCCAGGACCAGAGACCACACCAAACATCTACACCATCTAAATGCCCACTAACATGTGTCACAAGCCACACCACCTAGATTATTTGTCGAACAAGAGACAATGGCTCCTTCTGAATAGATAAATTCTGGATTACAAAAGAAGTTGCTTTTAACTGTGTCAAAATCGAGCCAGGCCGACTGCGTGTGGAGGTGGAGGATCGGGCCGGTGAGAATCAGTTGGCACTCGGATGATTCTACGTAGAGGATAGCTTTTAATTGTGTGAGAAACTGTCCAGAATCCTCTATTCGACAAATAATTCGATTTTTTTAAGTAGAAGCTAGACAGGATGATATGTTTAAATGACATGGTTGGCAGTGTAATCGGAAAAGGTGGTTCCACTATCCGTGCATTACAGAGTGAAACTGGTGCATCAATTAAGATTATAGACCCTGTTGCTGATTCAGATGAACATATAACAGGGATAACTGCACGTGAGGTTGTTCAGGTAGTTCTTGTTTCAGATTGTTCTGGTCTCCCTCAGGTTGTTCAGGTGGTTCAGGTTGTAGCTTGCACTACCAGTCTTTTCAAGCATCACCTGGTCAATTGGGCTGGCATTTTGTAATAACAGCTGTAACGGTTATGAGATAAGAGATTTCATAATCGATTCGGTTGGACTCTATCTCTATGTATAAGCAAATTCGAATCTATCTTTTACTATTTTCTACTATATATTAGACCCCCCTTGTACAAGAGATCAATCTAATAAAACGAGAGAACTTCACCCTCTACTTTGTGCGTGATCCCTGTTCTTGTTCGTGTGATTTCGTTGACGTACTGTTGATTGATCGTGGGTGAAAGACTACGTTTTACAACATGTTATTAGCACGAGACTCTACCGAGGCCACCGATCGTGATCGTCTGCCTGCGATAATCTACACGGCATCGAATTTTATCCTTCTACACGCGATCTTCCTACAACAAGGTTGATCCTGCAGATCATAGCCAGTTTTAATCGCGTATAGCACTATTTACCAAAGTTGTTTCTGTACATCATTAAGATTGAAAAAAAAATAGCGGTGCGTGTGCCCGAGTCGAGGCTGCAAAGCCAGCGAGATGTTTGATCTCGCGCGTCCAGTACATGACGGAGGCGGTAGCGACCGTGCTTCGCGGCTGTGCCTGTAACACACCTCAGCGGCTTCACCCGCGCTCGGCTCGGTCCGACGGCGCCCGTAGCGCCCCTACCAGTGATGCGCCCATGTGGCCTCGGCGATGCGCTCGAGCTGTCTCGACGGCAGTGCTCGCACCCGCCTCGATGGGGCGGCTGCGCCCGGACCTGCCTCGACACTTGTGCCTACGACGTCTTCCCGGCGAAGATTGCTCTCACGCTGCCGCGCGCGCCTCGGCGGCTTTCGCCCATCGCCGGATGCCACCGCGCTCGTGGCTAGCTCGCCGCCATGAGCTCGCTTGCCGCCGGCCGCGCGTTGCCGGCCTAGGCTTCTCCGCGCGTCGTCGGTCACCTTGGCTTCGCGCGCATTGCGCGACCAACCGTTCGGCTTCTCGCGCTTTGTGCCCCACCGATCACGCCGCGCGCACGGCCGCTCAGAGTCCGTAAGCCACGCATACGATCACGTCAGCCGAGGAATATTGCAGCGCCATTGAGGTTTAGGGGGCATACAAAGATGGAGGCTAGGATTGGGAACCCTAGCTGCCTGCCTCCTGATGTGAGCCCGTGCGGGCCAGCTGCCTTTTGGGCTGAGCCAAGCGGCTGGCATTTGGGTCGAGCGGATCGGCTGGCCCTTTAGGCCGGAAATACCTAGTGGGCTGGTAGCCCACCCGAGAAAAAAAATAAAAAATGTTATTAAAATCTGAAAATTGACATTAAATACTAGAAATTAGTTTTTCTAGGTTATAGGCTTTTGTAAATTTTTGATATATTAGTATTTAACATATCTCTGGAAGTTCCATTCTCTGAGTTATTTTTCTAGTATTATTATATATGCTGAAATAGATTTTCTATTATCTAAATAATTCTGAAAATTTCTTGGAAAATTAACAGAAAATGCTAGAAAATTAACAGAAAATGCTAGAAAATTAAATATGGCCTATTGATGTGTGTCATGTTGCTGGATTCATTTTCCTTAGCATCGTTCCATGTTAATATGTTGGAATTTATTTTTTTGTTATTCAGTAATTCTGAAAATTACTTGGAAATTAGCAGAAAATTATGTAAAATGTTAGGAAAATTATAAATAGCATGTTGGAAATTCCATGCCTCTGGATTTATTTTCTTAGGATTAATCCTTGTAATATATGCTGGAATTTCTATTCTTTCTGTTAATTGGTAATTCTGAAAATTAATTAATGATTAGCAGAAAATTATGAAAATGCTATGAAAATTCTGGGAAATTTTAGATAATTATCTACTGAATAGATATAGACCAAGCTTTGCTGATTGAAGAGTGAACATGCAATATAATGATTTTACCAGTAGTAAAAGTCATTTTGCATAAATAGAAATATGATATGTTGGACATCGCAAAAAGGGAATTTATCAACCTTACCCTGAATGGCAACAATATTAAGATTAATTTGATAGCTCGATCTTTTGGAGCTACTGTTTTTCCAGCCTGAAGCTGATACCTCTGTTTTTCCCGAAGCAGCCAGATGTACAGCATTGCACCTCTTGAGGCACCATCTTCATATGGACCTAAAGGCGAATAGGTGATGGAAAATGACCTGTTGGTATTTTTGGATTCCCTGAAGGAAAAACATATAACTAGCAAAGATCTGTTGTATTGCCAGAAATACAACGCGAATGGATCCTCCCGTGCTTTCAGGATTTTAAAGGCTGTGACAGTATATAATTTTTGTCATACACAAGTTTGTCGCTGATCTAATATTCTATAACCAGAAAGTTACTAATGCTAAAAAGATCAACAAGATATTGTGCACATTCCACCCTAATATGAGGATACTACTGTAACAATATCGTCATGCCAAGTACCAGAAGTACTCCGAGCTTATATGCATTTTGCTAGAAGCAGAAAAACATGTTGAACTCCTGGTGAAGAATCATCACGTACTTCCTAATAGGAGTCTTGCAATGCCCGAAGCACATGCAAATGCTCAGCAGACTAGCAATAGTCATGGCCGCAAAAAGGGCTAATGGAATATAGGGGATAAGTGGAAAATTGACAGATCAGATAGGGGAAGAGGCAATTCATAGTGAAAAAGTAAAAGCAAAGGGCTAGGGGCTTCCAGAAGTAAGGCTGCAAACCCTGAATAACCCTGTTTAGGTATAGATGCACTGGCTATTGGTTGTGCAACTATCACATCCCGAAGCATGTGGTAGATCTTTACAAGCAATCCACTGAAAAGTCAATAAGACCCAGGGAGATAATGCTGATTCATACTTCAACCTGTTGTTGATACAGATGTTGAGAAGTGTAATGATATAGCCCTTGAAATTATTGAGTTCGAGGAGTCCCAGGAGGACACCTATTACTCATAAGGAGACTTGGCTTAGTCTCCTAAGTATTCCTTCGCTTTGCTAGTCGATGTCACATATTCTTTATTAGTCTCTTTATCAGTTTAGCCTAGTTCCTAAATAAACATTTGGTCTACGCTCCTGTTGAGCGATTATCATTCAAAATTGAATAAATTGATATTTCTCAGATATTTGATTAATTGTGCTATGTTTGTTCTATAGTCTACAATTTGTTCCTAAGGTAACAATTGTTTGATTGTTAAATCATACCTTCTAATATAGAACAAAGTATAATCCGATGGCAGAGGAGAAAATCTGTCTAGAAGACAGTTGTACCACACTAAGTGAATTAGAAATATTATGACTATCGCCAGAAGCGATACTCTCGTAGTTGGCACTAGAAGAATGTCACATTATACCTTGAGTCTAGTCGTACTCCCTTAAATTTTAAAGGCATTGGTCTAAAATCATTTCCATATGAAGACAAAGAATGAGGATGGTACATAATACCTACTCATGACTAAGTTTAATGGGTGTAATAAATGTGTGGTTGAAAAACTTCATTCATTCTCCTCCGGATTATACTATGTACATATAAAACCTGAAGTTTGTGTTGCGATGATAACCCAAAAATATTTAAGATCTGGCAGATCGACCGGGTTACCTTGAGTTGAATATTATGAGAAGAATAATTATAATTTTGCTGACCATAGCATAAAGACTTTCCTAGACCTAAAGATTTCTTATGCCCTCTTGTGCTAAAGGAAAGCTCATAGTTAGATCTTTTTACCTAATAGTTAGGGAAGAATCACTGGATTTCCTGAGAAAAATTCAAGGTGATATATGTGGACCTGTTCAGCCCCTATCGAGCCCCTTTTAAGAAATTTTAAGGTACTGATTGATGCTTCTACTAGATGGTCCTATGTATGTCTCTTATCCACTAGGAACCATGCTTCTGCTAAAATTAAGGTAAGAGCCTACTTTCCAGAAGAAAGGATCAAGTCTATTCGAGTGGACAATGCTAGCGAGTTTACCTCAAAAAGCATTTAATGATTATTATATAGCTCTAGAAATTAATGTAGAGCATCTCGTACCTAATGTCCACACTCAAAATGGCCTTGCAGAGTTATTAAATTAAAAGAATAAAACTTATTGCTTGACCACTCTTGCAGAATAGTAGGCTTCCCACCAGTTGTTAGAGCCACGTAGTGTTTCATACTGCGGTATTAATTCAACTCAAACCAACTGTACATCATAAAATTTCCCCGTTGCAGATAGTGCGTGGAAAAGAATTAAGTATTTCTCATCTACAAAAATTTGGATGTGTTGTATACATTCCAATCTCTCCACCACAGCGTACCACAATAGGACCTCACCAGAAGTTCAGGATTTATGTAGGTTATGAATCTCCGTCAAGAATTTAACACCTAGAACCTATGATAGAGGATCTGTACACAGCTCGATATGCTGATTGTATTAAGGATATTTTTCGGCATTAGGGGGAGATAAGTACCACATTAAAGAATGCCAAGTCCTTAGATCCACGCATTAAAGAGACCGAACTTGAAGTTCGAAGGATAATGAATCTGCAATAAATAAGCTAATAATCTGCCAAATACCTTCATTGATCATAAGGGAGTGAAAAGATCTCATATACCTGTATTATATGCACCTGAAAGAGTGAAAATACCCTAGAAAGATATTTAACCCACTCTTGACCCTCATGATAAAAAGAGGGGGAGGCCTCCAGGTGCACGGGACTCAATTCTGTCGAGACGTCTACAGAAGTAGAGAACCGAACAAATGAGAACATTACCCGTGACAGTAGAAGAAACTCAACCTGATGTTGAGAAAATCCAGGAGATGGTAATATCCCTGAAGTGATCCATCTTGAAGATGATAACCCTAGCATATATTTGCGCGCACAATCCAATGCTGGGAAGTCGGAACACCCAGACTCCATCGTTGTGCGAAATCACGAGGAGCTGGAAGAAATTAATAAAGAGATATCCCTGAAGTGATACAGGAGAATAGTATAAAAGAAAGACTACAATTGTCGACATATATTTTCCCTCTAAAATTGCTAAAAGTTGGATCTAGAACCAAAGTCCATGGCAGAGTGCCAGAAGCGCTCAGATAGGATTAAATGAAAAGAAGCAATTAAGGCAGAATTGTGCTCGCTTAATAAGAGGAAAGTTTTTGGTCCCGTTGACCGAACACCTCCTAAAGTGTTCCCTGTAGGATCAAATGGATTTTTCATCCGGAAGATAAATGAAAATATCTAGGTGGTGAGATATAAAGCGAGGCTTGTAGCACAAGGGTTCACGCAGAGACCCGGCATCGATTACGATGAAACATTTTCTCCTGTAAAGAGTGGAATAACGTTCTAAAATTTAATATTAATAGCAGCAAGCTTAAACTTATCAATGCAGTTGATGGATGTAGTGACCACATATTTATATGGGTCACTGGATACGGATATTTATATGAGAATCCCTGAAGGAGTTATAATTCCGAATCCTAATAATCGCAACATGTATAGCGTCAAATTGAAGAGATCGCTATATGGATTAAAATAGTCGGGAAGAATGTGGTATAACTGACTTAGTGAGTTCCTCCTAAAGAAGAAATATTGCCCCTGTGTGTTCAATAAAGAAATCCCAGAATGTATTATGCATCATCTCAGTATATATCGATGATCTAAATATCATCAGAACCACAGAGGAGATAAAGGAAGCAAGTGCTTACCTTACGATAGAGGTTGAGATGAAAGATTTTGGTAAAACCAAATTTTGCTTAGACCTGCAGCTAGAGCATTTCTTAGAAGAAATTTTTGTACACCAGTCTTCCTATACCAAGAATGTATTGAAAATATTTAGAGCAGTGCTTCAATGCTTTCCCTCCTAATACAAGTTGCACAAATCTTGAAGCAAGCGAAGGGGTAAGTAATCTCCATCTACCCTTCATTAATGCTTTAATATTTGTGCAACTGTAGAAAAGAAAAGCATTGAAGCACCTGTCAAATATTTAATATAGATAAATCGCATCCTTTAAAAAAACCCATGATCGTAAGATCCTTTGAAGTGAATAAAGACCCTTTCAAACCAAGGACGGAAAATAATGAAGTCTTAGGACCTAAAGTCCCGTACTTAAGTGCCATTAGAGCACTTATGTATCTTGCGAATTGCATAAGACCTGATATTGCATTCACAGTGAATTTGCTAGCAAGACACAGTGCAGTCCCAACCAGAAGACATTGGACTAGCGTCAAGACTTTACTCAGATACCTCCTAGGTACTCAAGATCTTGGATTGTTTTTCCAGAAGAACCAAGACTTAACCATGGTGGGATATACAGATACTGGCTATCTGTCTGATCCCCACAGTGCCAAATCACAGATTGGCTTTGTGCTTCTCTGCGATGGTTCATCCGTTCTTGGTGGTGGTCTTGTAAGCAGACCGTAGTAGCTAATTCTACCAACCACTCAGAGATTATAACTTTATATGAAGCCTCACGTGAATGTGTTTGGTTGAGACGTGTGATTAACCATATCCAGAAGTCATGTCGTCTTAACATCGTCGATACCCCCACAATTATCATGAAGATAATACTGCTTGTGTTGTACAAGTGCAAATGGGTTATGTGAAAAGCAATATCACGAAGCATATTGCTCCTAAGTTTTTCTATCCTCACGAACTCCAGAAGAACGGTGAGGTAAAGATTTTGCAAATTAAGTCATGTGGAAAATCTTGCAGATTTATTCACTAAGTCCTTGCCAAAATCTACATTCCAAAAATGTGTTAATGACATTGGAATGAGACGATTTAGAGATATGCAAAGTTAAGGGGGAGTAAATCCCTGAACTATGACCCTTTACATGATACTGAAGGTCATATTTTAAATCATGAAGATTATAAGTTTGTACTCGTTTTCCCTTAGTGAATTTTCCTGAAGTTTTCTCACATGGAGGTCTTTAATTAGGCAACTAGTGTAACACGGAGTGCGACTGCAATGTACTCTTTTCTCCATCCCTTTTTTTCCCATTGTGTTTTTGGGAGGAGTTTTTAACGAAACATGTGCATTACGCAGTATTCGCCCAAAGGGGAGTGTTATAAGATAAGAGATTTCGTAACCGATTCGGTTGGACTCTATCTCCATGTGTGGGTGAATCCGGATCTATCTCTTGCTACTTTCTACTATATATTGGGCCCCCTTGTACAAGAGATCAATCTAATAAAACGAGAGAACTTTGCTCTCTACTTTGTGTGTGCTCTAAGTTCTTGTGATGTCGTTGGCGTACTGTTGATTGATCGTGGGTAAACAACTACGTTTTACAGTAGTAAGGATGCTTCTATCAATTTTTCTGTGTGTGTGTGTGTGGGGGTGGGGGGGGGGGACAGTCGACTCGCTTGCATACGCACAGGTGTGCCGTGGCCGTGGCATACAAAAGGTTGTTGGAATTTTTTTATTAGGCGGATAAAATGAATCATAAGTAGTAATAAAACAGAAAAAAAAACACTAAAATTTAAGCCAAATAAGGACTCAAATTTGGATGATGAAGTTGTACATCCACTTCCCATGGCCTTAACGAACGGAACATTGGCTCAGAAATCAGGAGTAAAGCCTGAGCAGTAAAGTTGAATGAACAACTGTATAAATGTAAGGAAGGTGTTGCCTTTTATTCGACTGTTATGAACAAACAGAGATTTGGCCGAAATGGATTTAAAAAGAGAACAGACAGTTTATGAAAAGAAGGCGCTAACTGATGGGACTGAAAACAAACAGCCATGGGAAATTGAAAAAAGATGCAGTGGCCATGATCTAAAAATACTCTCTTCAACTTGTACTTATTTAATTATCTTTCATTTGAGATCGACTAAAGTGTTTTCTTAAACTAAATGCGTACCTAATGGTATCCACATCCTTCTTCCACGTGAGAACCCCTTCCATATCACGTGCTATTGATTATTCGGTGACTCAACAAGAGAGATATGGGAATAAAAAAGGTAAAGGAAATGTGGACAGAACAACTTGATTGGGCCTGCATATCTGACGTTAGCTGCAACACCGACATTTAGATAAAAGCACAAATACTTTTCTTAGGATTCGGTACCTGACGTTTTCACGTGTCCTCTGCTTTACCATCCACCCGTTGGTTACTCTTTTGAGTCTTTACCTCCTAACAAACCAGAGAAAGCTTGGTGAGACCAGAATCAAAGTGTATTTCTGTGCAAAGAAAAGCAAGCGTTTGCAAAATTGTACTCTTTATTGCATGAGTTTTTACTTTTCAGCTGAAAAGAAGTAGCTAAAAGTCCGTCAGTTGCCCATTCGGGAAATTGATATATATTGCTGGAAACCAGTTTTGAAAAGAAAAAAAATTAAATTTCACTGCAAATTCTAACGCTGTTGATGTCCCGTTGCACACGTCATAATCATATAAAAGAAGTTGGTAGGATGAACAAAAGGTTTAAATACATACTACGAGTCCATGATTTCTGTATGGTACGTATTTTCTGGAATACATGTGCAAATGATTATAGCATCTCCAAATTTATCTTGAAATAGTTACGTATTGCATTCATCATTTTGTTTATCATAGTGATTAGGAAAGTGTTAGAAATTGACCAACCGCAGTTAATTAATTACCATAAATCATATGGGGGAGTGCCATTTCTTCTTAAGCAATGCTACATGTACTTCAAAAAAACTTAAGCGGATAATATAGGTCAAAGGTAAACGGCTACAATTCACTAGGCGATGATGAATAATGGAGGTGGATCAGTTCGTTCTTGGTAAACATTTTACAACTTTTTAGCATGCAAGCGTTTTTCAATTTTTCTTTACGTCCAGAATAATGCAAAATGCCTCCTGAATCAAACGACAACTAATAGCACATGGGTTTACCTTAGTATCCGGAAACGGGCTAAAAATTGACACGTCCCCGGATAGGTTTCGTTTGCCGTACGTGTTGCATCATTTTTTTAAAGAAAAAGAAGGTTTCATTCGAAATTTACATCTTCCATTCAATTGGGTTTGTCACCTAATCGTTGTTCCCGCCGTAAAAAATGTGTACCTCGATACAGAGAGCTCCCACGCTCAACTCTAAATCGATGAAACAGTGATTCATTTTTTTGTGTATCGAAGTTATTTGGTACTAGCTTTTACAGGCCCAATTAAGAGATACGCAAAGCATGCCTGTCAAAAGCGTTCACATATCACGTCACAAACCTAACGCATGCCTTGCCAGTTGCGAGTCGCGGCCGATGTACTCGTGGCAGATAGGCTCCGCGGCCGCCCATTCGGTCAGCCCCGGGAAAATCCACTGAAACACCCAAATCACCCGTACGCGCGCCGCTTTCCCGCAGTATGGAAGCCCTCCGGCTCCAACCGTCCGTTGTTTGCCGCTTCCCTTGAGCCGGTCAGCATTCCTTCCCCCGCCGGCCTTCCTAGACCCTCCACCAAACCCCACAAGATCAACTCGCCAACACACCAAAAAGAATCAACCCAACACGCACCCCCGAACCCCAGAAAGCATCATGCCCATGTCCATGTCCATGTCCGCGCCCGCCTCTCCGACGCAGCTACGCTTGCACCAGTGAGTGACAACTACTGTATGAACGCGCGTATGGCGCTATGGCTCAAGCTGCTCCTCTCCGTGGCCCTACCCATCGGTGCCGTGCTTGCCGTCGTCCTGTTCGTGTACCGCCGGAGAGGTGTGCCGCGTAACCCGCCGCCGGTGCTGCCGGAAGCTGCTGCTGATGTTGTTGGTGGGGATGCGACGGCGAGCCCCGGGCTGGCCAAGCTCAACACAAGGTACAACGCCACCAGCGGCCGCGCGGGGCTCCGGTTCCAGCAGTTGCACCACCACCATGTGCACGTCGACGTAAGGCACCGGGGGCCGGGCGGCGGCGCGCAGCAGGGGCCGTTCCAGTGGGCGGACCACCCGCGGCTGGTGACCGAGGCGGCGGAGAACGGGTGGGCGCAGTTCGTGTTCGCGATGGCGCCGCCGCGGGCGAGGTCAGCGTCGTCGTCGCCGCTGTGGGGGCTCTGCCCGGTTTGTGACTCCGGCACGAGCCGCGACATGGCGGAGGCCGCGTGGGAGGTGCCGGCGAGCTCGTCCGAGCGGATGCAGGCGGTGCGGCTCAACCCGGCGGTCGCGTCCGCCGCCGCGGCCACGTCTAGCAAGAAGTGGCTCCCGGGGAGCATCCCGAGCCCCCTCCGCAGCGACCTGGACGCGGGAAATACCAACGCCCTATGCCTTGCAAGGATGAGCTTTCCGCTGCCCGGGCCGCCGCTCGCTGGCACGCCGTTCCCGCAGGACGCCTACTTCGAGATCACCATCATATACCTCAACAAGCGACGGCCAGAGTGGTCGGCGTCGAGAGCAAGTAGGCGTGGGAAGGACGGCTCCAGCGAGAGCGACCGAGTCAAGCTGATCAGTTTTGCACCGGAAACCAACAACACGATCCAAGAAACCAGAACCACGAAAGACGATCAGCAAGAGAAACAGATGCACTTGGTCATGTCGCTGGGCCTCGCAGCCGCGTCCGCCGCCCCGCTACGGCCGTCCTTGGCCGGAACGTACGCGTCGTCCGTCGGCTTCCACTCCAACGGCGCCGTCTACCTCGACGGTAATAATTAAACACACTCTGTTTCGATAGAGTTCTTGCGCTGCAACCGTGCAAATCGTGAACTGGAGTTCATGGATTTTTCAGGGATGAAGCTGGTTTACGAGTCGGAGAAGTCATCGTGGGCGGGGGTGGACAAGGTGGTGGGCTGCGGCTTCGAGCCAGCGAAGCGGAAGGTTTTCTTCACGGTGGACGGGCAGCTCGTCCACGCGGTGAGCTGCAACGCGGACGCCTTCTCCAGCCCGCTGTACCCGGTCCTGGCCTCCAGCTTCGACGTGATGGCGCTGGTCAACCTCGGGCAGGGCAAGTTCAGGTACGCGCCGGCCAACGCGCGGCGCACGACCAACCCGTGCTTCGTGCGCGCGGCGTCGGCGGGCGACGGCCAGAGCGGGTCGATGGGCCTCGACTTCGACGACAGCGGCGACCTCTTCTCCATGGGCCGGGTGGACTCCGGCTGGCTAGAAGCCTCCCGGATGAGCAAGAGCAGGAAGGAGAACGGAGGCGCGACGGCGGACGGCGACCTGGAGACGGAGTCCGACCTCTTCGAGATCTCGTTACGAGACTGAGACGGAGAGCGACAGGTGGCCCATTTGTCAAAGAGGAATTAGCCATAGTAATGGCGAATGGTCACGTCCATACATACTGACACACGCTTACGAGTTAGGACACCGTAGCTGTTAATGGTCACTGTTGTTACCTAGATGTGAAAAGTAGAAAGTTAAAAGGATGGAAAGCTTGTCTTATGTAACGAGCTTCTGATTCGGTATTCTTCTCCCTTTTGTGCTTTTTGACCTTTTGTTCTGTTCTTTTTAGGATGTACAAGATGGTAGACTGGGTCACTGGAGGTAGATTCTGTAACTAGAATTTGGAATAAAGAGGATGAAAGGTCCGGGAAAACACTTTCATTTGAAAAGATAAATTTCTATTGAGAGGTGTTTTCATGCTCTTTTTTTTTTAAGTTGTATAAATATTAAAGCATCAATGAAGGGTATATAGTGATTACTTACACTTTTATTTGCTTCAAGATTTATACTAATATTGAGAGGGAAGGCATTAAAGCACTGTTCATTTCGATTTGATAGTATGATACACATTTGCATTGGCTAATAATGGTCTTCTTTGTAGTACTCTACCAGAGATTGCAAAATGCATACAACTTTTCTCACCTTTGTTCTTGGTCACTTATATCACCTATTTTTAAGAATTTGTGGAAATCATTGTAGTTGCAAGAACAAAACAACCATGTTACAGAAATTATGTTATTCTGGCTGCAAGAAAAAAAATAGCCATATTTATTATCTATACCCCTTTATAATGCACCTAAGCATTCTTTTCTACGTTCACCCCCAAATAATGCACCCCACTAGAGATGATCCAACCTTCATGCACCCAGCGAAACGTCTCCAGAAACTTGCCTCCATCAAAATTAACCTCTCAGATCTTTCCTTAGCTTTACTCACCCACATCCGATGACCATTGTTTAATGTGTCTAACTCATCCCTGTGGTCCACAACAGATCTCCCCCCACCTCCAGCATCATCTCAAGGAAAAGGAAACAAATATCCTGGAATTAAGGAAAAGGAAACAAACGTTCTAGAAAAGGAAAAGACCATATATTACGTGCTGGGAAAAGGAAACCGGAAGACATGGCACTATACTAGTATATTAAAAGCTCATGAGAGTTGCTAAGAAAAAAGACAAATAGACTAGAAATTCCCACAAAAAAGCAAAATATCTAGCTCTTAATCTGATGGCCTTATTTACAACTATCTAGCCCTTAATCTGATGGGCCTTATTTACAACTGCTATTGGATCTTTGAGAAATAGACTAGAAATAAAGCTCATGACAGTCGCTAAGGAAAAAAAGAAATAGACTAGAAATTCACATAAAAAAGCAAAATATCTAGCCCTTAATTTGGTAGGCCTTATTTACAACTGCCATTGGATCTTTGAGAAATAGACTATAAATTCTCACAAAAGCAAAATATCTAGCCCTTAATCTGATGGGCCTTATTTACAACTGGCATTGGATCTTTGAGAAATAGACTAGAAATAAAGCTCATGAGAGTCGCTAAGCAAAAAAGAGAAATAGACTAGAAATTCCCACAAAAAAGCAAAATATCTAGCCTTTAATTTGGTAAGCCTTATTTACAACTGACATTGGATTTTTGAGAAATAGACTATAAATTCTCACAAAAAAAGCAAAATATCTAGCCTTTAATCTGATGGACCCTAATTAAAAATGCATCATATTGACCATTAGATGCTATAGAGTAGATATATATATTACTTTGTAGTATAAAATCAAAATAAAAGGCAAAACTTACATAGTAGGGGCGGATCGATACATCTGGATCTCATGCGTGATTAAGCCTAATTATAATTTTGATTAGTAAATCATAACCAACAAATCAGCACATGAACTCTGACATTACATTAGACGCACCTTAGCCTTATACAGATAATACACACCGATGTGACTCAATGCATGCAATTAAAGAAAATACAAATGACCTCATGTTGATTCAGCCATAACATAAAAGTCACACAGCCCCAAAACTAATTTGTATTTGATTTGGTTTTTCTAAGAACTCCCTAAAAGTAGATCGGTTTTGTCGAGAAACAAATAAATCAAGACATTTATTGGATATAGACTTATCCCCTGGACGCCATGGTGTCTGCTGGTGCTCCCCATCTAAGTGCTCCCGAGGAAAGAAAAGAACAGAAAAATAATAACATTGCATGAGCTCGATCTCCCTTCGAATCATTTTACTTGCGTAGACAAAAAAAATAGAAATCGCTGCTTCTTCCTTGACGTGGAAGAGTGCGCCTCCTGATCTCCCAATCTAACTCTCACAAAATCAGGATTCCTTAGATTTGTTCTTTTTATCTCTTGGTTCGTCTAGATTCAACATCAAGTGTGGCACCGATCTAATCAAAGGAAACAGTTGATGTGGTAATAGTGTTCTGGGCTTCATCAGAAGGCATTACCTCCATCCTATACTGGGTCAAGACTGATCCTACGACGCTTCAATAGCATATCATGTAGAGTTGTTAAGAAAATAAAATGCTAGAAATTCTCATAAAAAGCAAAACATATAGCCCTTAATTTAGTGAACCTTAACTAAGTTGAACTATAATAGCCATTAGATTGGATGTTACTATTTCAAAAAAACGTCTAACTATCTATTTAGCGGATCCGAATTATAACGGCTTAGATTAAAAGAAAGAGTCTATGTGAAGTACAACAAAAAATTAACAAAAATTCAGAATAAAAAATAAAAAGAAATTAGACATTTGATTTTCATATGAACTCTAAATTAAAACATGTAAATTACTAAAATTCAAAATAATAATTAGGTAAAAATTAGCTATTAGATTTGTATTATCAATTATAATCCAAAACTAATATTCAAAACTAAATAAAAATAAAATCAATGGCTTAGATTAAAAGAAAGAGCCCATACTAAGAACGATAAAAATAACAAAAATTCAGAATAATAAATAAATGAAAATCAACCATTTAACTTTCATATGAAGTCCAAATTAAACATGTACATTGCTAAAATACAGAATATAAATTATATAAAAAAAAGTAATTGGATTTGTATACGATTTCTACCGTACAACCGATATGCAAAATTAAATAAAAATTAACATAAATTCAGAATAAAAAACAAAATGAAATTATTCATTTGATTTTCATACAAATTCTAAATCAAAACTTGAAATTCAAAATTAAATATAAATAACATAAGAATAAAAGTAAAAGGAAATTAGGGATTATTTTTAAATTCCATACTAAGTGAAAAATATAAATTTTCATTTTATTCAGAATTAAAATTTTAGAAATATGCTAATTTAAGGGAGGAAATAAAATAAGGTAAGTAATTTGATTTGTGTGTGTGTATATATATATTATTAACTATTATGTAATAAAAGTCGATTACACATTTTTTATAGTTGCTAAGAAAATATAGAATATACTAAAAATTCTCAAAAAAATATTCTGACTCTTTATTTGGTGGATCTTCACGGAACGAAGAGATTAAGAGGGTGATATATCGAGAGTTATTCACTCAGTTATATCGGTATGAGCAATATGATGTGCAATAAAAGAAGTACCGAAAGAAAGAGACAAGCATTGTAATAATGAAATTAAGAGATGATGATATAAATAGAAAATATTATGTTATGGTATGTTTACTATTTTTCTATGCAAGTATTCGTAGAAGAAAGTTTCGATCACATGTGATAAGTACTGAGAAACAGAGAAAATATATTCTCTCCTATAATATACAATATCAAAATATCACAAATTGTGTTTTGTCTTGATCTATTTTTGAAAAAGAAAATCACATATATATTATCAAGTCATTTAAACATACTTTAAGAATGATGCACGCGCAAATGCGCGGGCCATCTTGCTAGTTACATAAACAGCTAGATAAATAGTGTTACAACACCACACGCAAGGGCGATCACATCGTATTACATATATAGTGTTACAAGGGTATGTGGATTACACGGCAAGTAAGCAAACAATAAAGATTACAATCGGATAAAAATATGCACGAAATCAGCACCTAATCAACAGGAAATCAGGGTGATATATCTTTCCGTCAACAACCTGAACAGGAACACGAATGCGAGCAACTTCTGTTGACGAGGAGAACCATATGGGAGGGAGCCCCAGTCCCCTTCAAACCAAACGCAACGGAAAGAATCTGAACCATTCTTCGAGTTGCCATCTGGCTACTTCGTTGCACAAAAGACTTCAAGAGAGCCTACAATGATAAGATAGCATAATCAGCTACGCTGCCGAATAACGCTATCCAACAAAAAAGTACAAGACAGGGTATAGAACTGGACAAGCGACAAACATCTGCCGTCCCAGGCGTCACCGGAGCCTGGAGATGTTGCTATCTGCCTGAACGATTATCTAATTATTGGAGCAGAACTGCATCCAGGTGTCGCGATAGCCTCGAGGAAGACATATAGCTTCGCAAATTTGCAATTGCATGCAGACGCAGTGATGCTCTTTGTGTGTTCTACGGCTCCTAACAGTGGTGCTGCAGATTTTTGATGTTCCTTTTTTGCGGTCAGCGTCTGAAAACCCAGTGGCTTCATGGTGTTGCCTTCTATCCGCTCGGCCGCCTTTAGAATATAGCCGTCCTTTGTATGACGACTCGGACTTAATTTGGACGACATTTGCATCTAGAAGGTGAGATCTAGACCAATTACGCTTATCTTCTTTTAGTTGAGATCAGCTGGGCCAATCATGCTGTACAGGATATCTTCCAACTGCTTAAAAAGCTTAACTAGTCAGAAGATCACCTTCCTCTAAGAAAATCCTTCTTGGGATGAGCACTTGTAGCCTTACGCTACCTAAAGAATCTTGGCATGCTTTGGCATTGAAATGCCTACAGGGCATGCAGCTAACAATAGATTTCTACTGTATCAAAGCACTGTGGCTCTGATAGGTGTTTGACTTTTAAAGCCCTAGTCCAACAAAAAAATCTTCTCTTCATGAATCTAGCGGTATATATGTTGGAACCACTCAGATATACCAATCTTCTAGTACTTTGCATGTTTCCAGTGAAAAGAATGATTTTTTGCTTTAATAAATTAACATTTACACAACCATGAATTCCATAAATACACAAAAGAAAATCTGTTCATGTCAAGGAAAACGATACACAACATGTGCCAGAGTCCTTCTTAGCACCAGTCATCAGACTCTGGAAGAGAACATAAGGCCAAAAAGGCTGCAACCTTGGAACAGGAATGCACAGAACGAACGAACAGGACAAGCTCCAAATTCACTGGTCACAATATAGTAGTACTAGTTAGATCGCGCACTTGAACCAGCACAGTGTATCCACCGGTTCAGCAGAGTCTAGTAGCTGCCTTCCACTTTCTTTCTGAAGATTATCCTGCCCAGCAAGCTCGGACTCCGCTTCTTCTTCTTAGGATCAGCAGAAATCTCATCATGGCGTGGCTCTGGGAATACTGGGTGAACAGCAATTTGCGTCGATCCCTCGTCGTCGCCGTTGAGGGCAGCGTCAGGATTCTGCTCTTGTGCTGTGCTCCTTTCTGGTGCAGCATCAGGCTCATCATGTTCTTTCTTGGAGTGCACTTCTTTGGGTGCAGGAGAACTGGGACCCTCAGTGTTGGCGTCCTCTTCAGCAAGGATGCTTGCAAGTGACTGGGGCTTGTAGTCAGACTTAGCCGAGCTGGGTCTCGGGTTGGACATTGAGATATCTAGAGTGCCTGAATTTGCCGGACTCTTCAGAGCCTGCAACTGCCTGCTTAGATTTGTGATGGTCTCCTGGCACTCTGCAAGCTTATCAGCTGCTGCTGATATCTCCGAGTTCTGCATGAAGTGCAAATTTTGTTAATTCAATTCATGATGGATAAATAGCTGAAAGTAGTGGTAACTGTACACCCTGTTTGGCTGCCTAGAATTGAATTTAATTCATTCAATTGGATTTCAAATCTTATTCTAGTTGAATTTGAATTTGATTCAAGCCAATTCAAAATCCATCTTTTCTGTTTGGATGTCATTTGGAATTCTACAAGACTCGGGCTGCCAATGTGCACAAAGTAGCTTCTCTACACGCTAAATCATCTCCATCAAATTTCAAACAATTTCATGAAAAATTATAGTGTGAACGTGAGGTTGAAATTCCAAATACCAAACTTTTAAAAAATCGTTGTCTACAAGGCTATGGGGGCCACCTGTGCACTAGGCCCACCAACGTGCACAAATTAGCTTCTATACACACTGAATTATATTCAATAAATTTCAGTTGATTTTGTGAAAGTTTTATGGTGTGAACTCAAAGTTAAAATTTCAAATACCGAATTTTTTCTTAATTTTGCAGAGTGAATTCCAAACAAATGACAGGTGTAAGTTAAGAATTGCTTGTAGTTCTATCATGCCTCTTGGAATTGACTTTGGAATCATTAATCCAATTCTATGTGGTGTCCAAACAGCTACATCCTTGGAATTGAATTCCAATTCCACAATTCCAGGATCAATGCCTAGGAGCCAAACGGGGTTAAACGAAAACCTGATAAAAGTAGTGATAACTGCACAATTTACTGAAAAAAAACTATAATAAGGACGTGGGAACTTACTCTTGCTAATTGTTTTACCTTTCGCTCTATCAAGTCTTCCACACTTCCATCAGCAGCAGGACTACACGACAAAGAATATTTGAACTTCTTTTTCCAACAACAGTTGTTTTTTAAAATAAAGAATAAGAAGAAGATAGTGTTGGTAGTACCTTTCTATCTCACAGTATGATGACCTCCTTTCTGGATGGACATTATCATCCTGATCTAGTATGACTCTTGCGAGTTCTTCATCAAGCTGACTCTCTTGATGATCAACCGAAATGTGATCAGGTATCTGGCCTTCTGCTGACTGAATTGGTTCGTTGTGTGCTTCTGTTTGGATATCTAGATGTGCTTCTATTTTTGCACTTTGCATATCATGTTCATCGTGTGCATTTACTGTACCCAATGACTCGTCTCCATCAAAACTCTTTGTATTATTTTTCACGGTGTCAGATCGATCTTGGTTTGAGAAGTATTGGCTCACTATATACTCTATGACCAGGCAAACCTCATCGATGAACTTTTCAAGGCTAGCTTTCCCATGCAGTAGATCATAACAGACATGAACCAGGTACTCAAGGCGAGCACAAAATTCAGACTTGTCATGCAATAATGGTCCACATTTAGCAACATTGTCTTCCGCAGATCTTCGAATCACGGAAGTGATTCTTTCGATCAGATTGGTCACCATTTTCTCTATTTCGGTTCGGTCGTACAATACATCCGAAGCGTCGCCTTCCGCATGAATAGCGCCATGATCCAATGCACGCCTTATTTCCTGAAGAATGGTGTCAATCCTTTCTCCACTGGCTTCATGCTGATGTATCACGAGTTTCTGAATATTCTGAACCCATTCAGGACGACCGTTGGAGACACTACCGTCCTGGGGGAGATCTTTGCCATTCTTCTCTGACATAACCGATCTCGAATCCGCCTTCTTCGGAGATGCACGTGGCGCATTACGCTGTGGCGCACTTGAAGACTTTATTAATGCTTGATCACCTGACGCCATCTCCAGTTTCTCAATCTCAGCAAAATCGTCAAGCAAGCTCATGTTAGATGCCATGACGGATGCTCCCTGCTTCCCGGCCCTGAAGTGCTCAAGTTCAGAGATCAAAGCGGAAGCCCATGACTCGGACTGACCATTAGCATCGCTTGACTGCTTGTTCTCTTCGGTCAACTCCTTGAGCTGCCTCTGCACCACTGAGAGCTTGCAGGCCTCATCTGCGTACTTCATCTGCACAAACTGCAATTCAGTGTCCCTCTTCGCCAGCATCTGCTTCAGAACCTTGTTCTCATCCTCGATCGCACGCAGCTTGACCGTGTAACTTTCAGGCTCTGAAGCACGCCGTGGCGTCATGGGCCGTGGTGACATCGGCGTTACGGACCGTGGCGTCATCGGCATCACCGACCGTGGCGACATGGGCGTCGCAGAACGTGGCCTTCTTGGACTGGCCCCAGGCTGCTCAACCTCGTCTCTCATTTTCGCCAAGGCTGCCGGCCCGGGAAGCCGCTTGCGGACCATCGTGCGCAGCCGCTGACATTCGCCTTCCAGCTGAGCGATCTTCTTCAGGTTCTCCGTCTGCTGCCTGTGAGCGGCATCCACTGACTTGAGGTCGTACTTCCTCTCCTGGCTCCTGATCTCCAGCTCCTCCTGAAGTATGCGCACCTCGTACTGAAGCGAGGCGCTTTGCTTCTGCGCCGCATCGAGCTTTGCCTTTGCGTCGGTGAGCTTCTCATCTGAAACAGATTTGGATTCCTTCAGTTCTTTGATCAGCTTGTCCTTTGCGTCGACGGTCTTGCAGAGGCTGTTGTTTTCGGCGGTTAGCTTGGCGGCCTTCTTGTTTGCGTCCTCTAGCTTGTGCTGTAAATCACGTACTTTCTTCTGCTCGGAAGAAATCTCGCTAGCTGCTTCGGCGATGATTTGCTCCCGCTCTTCTCTGGCAATGAGTAGCTTCTCCATGCAGGATCTCAGAGCATCTTGCATTTCAGTCATTGTTCCTAAATGCTTCTTTTTTTAGTTCTTCCCTTGGAAAGAATCACCAAGTACTTTTCCTGAAAGCAATAGTCATAACTTAGTACTCCTTTTTTTTTAATGGTAACTTAGTACTCCTTTCAATCTGGTCATGGTGTAATGTAGTCACAATCCACTATTTGACAAGTTGAACACGTGATTCCATATTCGTTCATAGAGAAAAAACACATGTGAAAATAAACAAGAATTTGCACTGCATGGTCATCTATCTATTATAATATTAAAGTAGAGGTAAAAGAAACCACCACGTTTGCTCTCAAGGCTAGAAATTTTCACATTAATCGGAGGGAAATAAAAAAGATTTACACCGCTAATTATGGTAGGTCCAGATTATAACAGTCTAGATTAAAAGAAAGAGTTTGTGTCATGTACAACACAAAAAATAACTGAAATTCGGAAGAAAAAAAATTGAAAAAATAAAAAATTTATTTCCATACAATTAAAAAAAGTCCATTAAAGTACAATAAAAATAAAAATTAGAAAAAAAGATAATTAGTAATCGATTTCCATACAGATATCAAAATAAAACTAAAATTCAAAGTAAAAATTTTAAAATTTTGGAATAAAAAATAAAACATAATTAGTACTCTCATTTTCCATAAGAACATCAAAATAAAACTGAAATTAAGAATAAAATTAAAATTAGTAGTTGGATTTGTATACGAATTCCAACATAAAAAACTGAAATTCGAAAGAAAAAAAATAGGGATTTGATTTCCATAGGACTAAAAGAAATAGTTAAGGTCAAGTACAATAAAAAAACTAAAATTTACAGTAAAACTAAAATAAAATTAGCAATTTGATTTCCATACGAACATCAAAATAAAAATAAAATTTGGAATGAAAATTAATTAAAAATTAGTAATTAGATTTGTATATGAATAAAATTCTAAAAATGAAATTTGGAATAAAAAATAAAAATAGTAATTTGATTCCACACGAACTCCAACATAAAATATGTAAATTGCTTAAATTTGAAAAAAAATAAAATAAAATATAGAAAATTTGATTTGTTTACTATTCAAACCAAAACCATATAAAAAAACTCTATATCATCTATCATCCAACAACATGCAAATATAATTTGAAATATAAAAAAAACCAATTTATTTTAGATAAGAATTCCAATCGAAGATAACTAAATCCATAATAGAAAATATAATGAAATCACCATTTAATTTCCGTATGAATTTCTAAATAAAATCTCTAAATAAATATAATTTATCATAAAAGTAAAACAAAAATTAGCCATTGGATTTCTATACGAATTCAATAAAAAATAACAAAAATTTGGAATAAAAATAGAATAAAATTGGGAATCTTATATTGATATGATATGTAAATTAAAATCCATAAATAACTAATTCGGAGTAAAAAATAAATATAAAACAAAATTAGGATCTATATAAAAATTTTAAAAATAATTGATAATTAGCAATGTGATCTCCACACGAATTTCAAAGTAAAATCTCTAAATAAATAAAATTTAGAATAAATTAAATAAAATTAACATCTTGATTTATATATGAATAAGAAAAGCAAAGGCAAAAGAAGCCACCACATTTGTTTTCAAGGCTAGAAATTTCTGCAATAATTGGAGAAAAAAGAAAAAGATCTACACTATTAATTATGGTGGGTCCAAATTATAACAGTCTATATTAAAAGAAAAAAACTCCGTGTCATGTACAATACAGAAATAACTGAAATTCCAAATAAAAAAATTGATTTCCGTATGAATCTTTATGTAAACTCCCTAAATAAATTTGCTTCAGAATAGAAATTAAACAAAAAACAGCAATTGAATTTTTATATGCATTCCCAACAAAAATAACTAAAATTTGTAATAAAAATTAAATTAGCTTTTTTTCCATGTGAATTACTAAGTGAAAATCCTAAAGAAATATAGTTTGTACTACAAATAAACAAAAACTATCGATACTACAAATAAACAAAAACTATCGATTTCATTTCCATGAGAATTCTAAACAAAGATAGGTAAATTTTGGATAGAAAGTAAAATAAAAATCAACTATACAATTTCTATACGAATTCCTGAGTAAAATCCCTAAATATATATAATCCATCATAAAAATTAACAATTTGACTTCTATATGAATTCCAACAAAAAAAAAAGAAATTCGGATTAAAAAGAAATAAAACTAGGAATTGGATTTCTATATGAATTCTAAAGTAAAATCTAAAAATAAAATAAACATCATCAGCTCGATCTGTATAAAAATTCTAAAATATAATTAAAAATTAGGAATAAAAAATAAGAGAAAGTTTGCAATTTAATTATATATGAATTACAAAATAAAATCATTAAATAACTAAAATCCAGAATAAATTAAATAAAATTAGTAATTTAATTTATATATGAACAGCATAAAAATAACTAAAGTTTTGAATATAATTGGAAGTTATAATGTGGATATTACGAGTTTTGTCAGATGAGACCACACATAAGTGTAATAGCGACAATATGTCATGCAAGAAGGTATTGCCTCAAGAGGAAGCAATAGACGGAGGCATTACGTCAGAGATAAGAACAACGTCGCGCTGCTCACCAAAGTCATTAAAGAGAAAGGCCAAAGCCAAAAGATCCAAAAGCTGCGACGACGAGTAGTGAGTGTCCGCGTTGTTGCAGAAGTCAGTGACACAAGAAGCTTGGTGTCTTGGTGATGAGGAGGCCCTTGTAGAGAGGAGATGAAGCTTTGCATGGAAGACAAGTTACAGAGGATATATATCCGTTGGGTAGCTAAGAACGTGCCATCGCTACCGAGGGATACGACCTCACACGCGATGGCGGGAAGATTCTCCATATTGTTATACAATAACTAAAGCAAGTATGCTAACATTAGATAAGATGAGAAGTTGCCGTAGTTAGTGAGAAAATAACATCATTGAGTTGGCCAACATCGACTAAAAGAAGCAAGCATGTATAACATCTTGCATTTGTATATGCATGCATGAATTCTTATAAATCGAAACAAGAAGCAAAAACCCTCGAGTAAAAATCTCGCTACTATATGGAATAGGCTCGAGACCACTGGTAAGAGCGTGACGAGTGTCCCTAGTAGGGATAAGCGATAATTATACATCTATGCATGTTGATGCCGCAACGTTTAGCCTTAAGTAATAATTGGAGAGAAATAAAAGATGACAATACGATAGAGTATTGCATTAAAAAGGGTAGCAGCCAAGAGGGATCTATCAAGAATTGGGCTTGCTATCGAAAGTTAAAGCAGAAAAGTTATGGGGTGATCAATAAAAGATAGAAGACACATGGTTTGGTAGGGTAGCCAGCATGTGAGGAAGATAAGTTCAAAGTAAGTCGCCTATAATGCATCGGTGTATATGTGGACAATGTACTCTAATACTATAGAAAACAACCAGCGTGTTACTTGAGATTAAATAGAGATACATTGATGTATATATTTTGAAAAAAGAGTTACTGATGGAGAAAGAATAGGGGTATATAGCTACATGATCTGTGCAAGATGAAGAGTTGCTACGTTTCTAAGAACCCCACCAACTTATTATTCTTAATGATTTTTTTCCATCAAAACTTATACTTTAATTACATTATTTAGGTTGAATTTTCTTCAAGCTTCTACTGTCATTTCTAACGTTTATGATGTCTTAAAAATCTAAAAAGCCTATAAAATATGTTAATATATTCTCAAGCATATAAGTTATATCATTTTATACTATAAATTTTAAAAGAAATCAAACCGCGCAAATTCGCGAGCCACCCTGCTAGTTAATTTGTAAAATACAAGTACACAGGCACAGGCCAATGTACCAATGGGCCAAAGAGGACTTCTCTAATAGGGAAGATACGTATACATGGCACATATAACATTAACAGTTTGTACCGATAAGACCTACTAATCTCTGAAAGTTCATGTGTCCCATTCTAGGTGGGTTTATATGCTTTTCTAAAGGAGATTTGTGTGGATTCCAAAGCAACCACGATTACAAGTTGTTAGATGCAACTCAACATCTCAATTGCTTCTAACGTGAACTTGTTCCTAAAAAAATGTGAACTTGTTTTCAGAAGCATTGAAGTTTTAAACTTTTTCTTAATCTCACATTATGAGACAACGCACAGATATCTAACTGATGTGCTTAGCTCCCGAGGAGAGTGAAGTATAAAGTTCTCTGTACTGAAGGTATGATATTCGAAGGGCTACTGCAGGACTGATATCATTATATCGAAGGTGCAAATTCATTTCGAGTGAGATCTGGATTTTCTATCTGCGTATGGATTTGGTGTGTGAATCTATATTGTACCAGAGCTATCTTGTATGACAGATATTAAGAGAAGTAACCTTGCCATTATATTGTGTTCAGTAAAGTCACTACATATCAATAAAACTGTTAATCAAAAAAGAAAAAACCTGACGAACTGTATCAAGTATCAACTGAAGTTTGTGAATCTATAATTCAGTGCAAGCTAAACTGAAGCATGTGTTCAACCCAATGGCATACGTTACGACCAAGAACTCACAAGGAGCAAGAAAACAGTAAGCTGCAGAAGGAATGCAAAACGGAAATGACAAACTACGTTCCAGTACCTGCCTGAACAAGCTTGAATCCGTCAGGCACCACAAGCGTTCATGACACCTCACTCCGCACAGATCAGAGAGGCAGAGGAGGAAGCGAGGGCACCTCCAGCTGCTAAAGCACACTCCTGGTCGCTCGCGGCGTTCTATCTCCAGGCCATCTTGCTGGTGAGGTTTATGCAGTTTGGTCGGCGCGTAGAGGGGATGGAATGGAGGCGGAAAGCGTCAAGGGTGCAGCGCGAGTGGCCCTTTCGGCGAGGCGAGCAGTGGAGGAAGGTTTGGTGGCTCAAGCAAGCGTTCTGTCAAACTCAGAGCTGGAGCGGTTGGGCTGTTAAGTTCCGTCCGACCACACGACCCCACTGGAAAGTGGCTTCTTCCTGCGCGAAATCCCCCTCCGGTCACGGAGGAGCAATCTGCCTATCACTATGGAATGTCCGGAATTGCATGTGACTTGGTTGGATACAGTAGGCTTAAGAGAAATGAGCAATTAAGTCGTGAGTTCTTTGATGTGGGAATTGTACAGCCGAGATGAGAGAGAATGACTGGTGCATGAGTTCATAGAATTATGTACATAATACACGTATCTTTTTCTCTCCAGAAAACCGTGTGAATTCTTCTTATGGCCTGCACGGCTGCACCCTAGGCCTAGGAAGAGCAACCTGAACCGCCTATCCCAATAGCTTATTGGCTAGTTTTCTTCGGGGGATCGATGTGGCACCTCATGGGTACGTGTTAGGCTAACGAAGACAATTTGGTAAAAGGATGCTGTCAACTTTTGAGGTTTAAGACCAAATCACTGAACCGTACACGACGGCAGTTGTTACACTGGCAAGGAAGCGACGGAACTCATAAACTATATATCGTCCTTGCACAAGAGAAATGTGGAGCACAATATTCTTTCAGGGATTTAGGTAAGCACATGTAAATCTGGCGTAAATTGAAAAGGGCCATCACTTTGGTACAGAGCCCAGCCAGTCCACCTCTCTCTGACTAAACATTCTTACAAGTGTACAGTTTGAGCACCGGATGAACCATAGGATTCATTGCTACAATCTTTTTTAGATACTTGGATTTAGACAGCAACGTATGTACAAATATCCTGAAAGCGGCAAGCTGTTCAGCATTTATCATCGGATTGGAAGTTGCATCTGTGGAAGGATGGAACGCAAACATAACATGCAGTAGTGCAGACATACCTCACCCGGTGGTGGGTCATCTGAAGTAAGCTCAGCACCAAACCCCTCTTGAGCCTTTGCAGTGGGTGCAATTAGTAGCGCTTCTCACTTACAGGACATTAGCTGATGAGCAATCAATCAATTAATTGCCCTATGATGAGACCCTACCAAGATAGGATGTGGGGGGCTTTGCAAATGAAAGGTGATGAGAAGAATTAGACCAACTCCTGTTCCATTTATTCCACGCTTACATATTCTGAAATAAAGTATAGCAGGTTAGTGATTAGCAAATGAAAAAAGTCTATCATGGATACCAAATTATGTTGCATTTGTCCACAAGAAAAAAATTGTCATGGTTAGTAGTATAGTACATGACTCATCGTTCTTGTTGGCGATTTTTATTTTTATTTTTAAAAATGGTGATCCTTGTTGATGGTTTCAAGATGGCGACTTCTGTTCTACAGTCATCCTCTAGCCATTTTCTCCCAGTGTGGTCTCAAGTCGACCCTCTCTTGCACTAGAGGTTCATGTGATGTGGGTGCCCGGCTAGTCAGCACATATATACGCCAAATTGGCAATGTCAAGAAGGTGGTAGGCTTTCAAATGTCACGGCTCAATTATCATCAGTTCTTATCCTAATTGAACTTATGCCTGATAAATAGCCTCTACTAAATACAGTGTTTATCATCGAACTTTTGTCCGTTACATGGAACAGTGATCAGAAGGCAGAGCAGGGAATTTAAGTGCTATGCAAAGAGCATCGAGAAAGCTTCCTAAAGAAGTGAATAATTAGTTAGTACCACTTAATTAAGCTTTACAAATAGATTGCTAGTATACCACTGCTCACTGAAACTGAGGGTTCAAGTGCAGCGGCGCCGCGGCGGTTTGGAGCCCGAACGTGCGCTGGTGGCGGCGTGACTCGGGCGTTCGAGGCGGGAACACCCATACACACGCGGCACCGTTGCTGGCGAAGTCCACCGCGGAAGTAGGCGAGGTCGAGCCGTCCAGGTGAAGCGAGCGGCCACCCGGCAACCGCGGAGGGAAGTAGCGCGCGCCGGCGCGGATTTGGTTCGGTCTGGTCCGTGTAACAGAGGCACTAGCACGCACGCGGCGTTCGGCAGCGCCGCTGCTCGCCTGCGTGATGGTGGACCGGACTGCGCCGGCCGCGTCCAGTCGAGCCTGTCTGTCTAACTCGTGACTCGTGAGGAACGGAGGAAAGCGGTAGCGTAGCTGTCGTGACGACGATCCGATTTATTCTTTCTGTACGTTTGTGAGGGAGATGTTTAGGATGTGTTTGGTTGCTTGCATGGTGTCTGAATCGTATGAATAGATGTAACTGTATTTATTGACGAATTCAGGATGAAAGTAGAAGTGGGGCTTCTATGTCGAAGTTCTAACTTAACATGCGCATACTAATGATACATCTACCGATATATTGCCAATCAAATTACAAATTCATCATATTAAATCAGAGAGACAAAAATATCAATCAGTCAATAGAATATAGACTTAGGGCAATAGAATACAAAAATCAGACATCAATTATCACAACAAAAGGTATTCAAGCATGAGGCATTGCATTGGGGCTTAGGGCAATTTTTTTATACCGAGCAAAGTAATCAGTGGCGCTAGCGAATTAGTCTGGCTCTGGTGTCCTCGTCCTAGCGATCAATACGAAGCTGAGAGTCTCCTCGTCCTCGGTCGCTCTTCCTTGCCGATCACCTCGGTTCCTATCTGGGCTCTGGCGATGCGCGTTCGGCCGCCGGCTGGACGGAGTGAGCCTTGGTTCCTCTCTAGGCTCTAGAGATGCGTGTTCGGCTGCCGGCTAGACGGCGCTCCGAGCTGCCGATTCCTCTCCTTTGGTGATGCACGTTCCGACCGCGATCGCCCATGCAATGGTCTGTCGCCTGCGAGACGACACCGATACTGTTTATCTCTCGAACTCCTGGTGCTACGCTACAGTAAAGGATGCCGAGTATTGTACCAGATGAAAGCCCATGAGAGTAAGGGATCCCATGACTAATTTTGATGACTCACTTGCCTGACAGTATTGTTTTCTACTTTTCTTATTACATCTTACTTCCAGTACTAAACCTACCGATTTGCCGTCATGACGCCACGTCTCTGCTTCTTTCTGGCGTTGAGGATACTGGAGGAGGGGGATTCGGCCGGCCGGAGGTGGGGCTGGCGCCCCAGCCAGCCCCAATGGTGGATTCGCCCCTGACTGTATCCGTTAAACAAGTGTTTAGTTTCCTGTTCATCCAGGCCAGGTGGATGCAATTGCATCCACTTATGCAGGATGAAGGAAACACAAAAATTGGGATTCTCTCTAATGCAGGCCCATGAGATGCATAAACAAGCAACCAAACAACTCAACCTGCATTCACTAATGCAGGCCAAGGCTAGCCTGGATGGCTTATACGGAACAGGCTAGGGTGGTGCAGACAACCAAATACACCCTTAATGAAGAGTAGACGGTGATTAATTATTCTTTCGTTTGTTTTAAAATTTGTGTAACTTGTATTTGTGCAACTTGTATGACTGGTATAGTGCCAGTGCTAACGCTACGACGGTAGTACATCCGCTTATCAATTAAATGAGAAGATAAGTATGAATATAACACTTAATAGTAAATAATCTTGTGATCACATTGTACGTACTACATATTTGGAAGGAGAGCGAATCAAACAAGGAAATAAATAGGGAAAATCCGCATGCAAGGAAACCAGAATTGAATTTTTTACTATCTTAACCAAAATTGTATGTACTACATATTTGGAAAGAGAGCGAATCAAACAAGGAAATAAACGGGGAGGATCCGCATACAAGGAAACCATAATTGAATTTTTTACTGTTCTTGCCTCGTGATCGTATTTTTTTTTTCCGAATATAACCTTTTTCGAGATTTTTTTACGGATCTAGCCCCATATAGCCTAATTTAAGCGTACAGAGAGCGCCGATTTTTTTTCATTTTTTATCCACGGAACCAGCGGTTTGTGAGTGCTGTTTAAATTTTTTCAATTTTTTCATGGAACAATGGGCGCGTGAAATATTTAATTTTTATCTTTTTCTCTGCGGATCCGGTGATCCATGAAAGCACGCTTTATTTTTCCATATTTTTCCAAAATTATTCAAATGGATCGCACCGCTTGAATTTTTTTTTCATTTTTTCTCCCACGCTTGAATTTTTCAGCGGCCACCAAGCATTTATTTTTTTTGCCAAAATTATTAAGCGGACGAACACCGCTTGATTGTTTTTTTTCCGGGAATTTTTTACTGTGTTGGCATTATCGTTATAAGTTTTTTCTGAATCACTCTCGCGACGATGAATTTACGATTGTAGCCTCGAGCCGGAAAAATTCAGCGGAGCGGTGGCGCGGTATTATTTACCAGCGCTCAAGCTCGAACTTTTTACTATATTAGTATCGTCGTTATAATTTTTCTAAATCAGGCCCTCGGGCGATGAATTTGCGATTGTAGCCTTGAGACAGGAAAAATCAGCAGAGATATGCTAGAATTTTTTTCCACGGTTTCCTTTTCCCAGCACATAATATATGGTCCTTTCCTTTTCCAGGACGTTTGTTTCTTTTTCCTTGATTCTAGGACGTTTGTTTCCTTTTCCTTGTTGATGCTGGAGGTGAGAGAAGGTCTGTTGTGGGCCACAGGGATGATTTGAAAAATATAAAAAAAAATCAAAGCGCTCGCACATCACCGGATCCGGAAGAAAAAAGATAAAATTAAATAAAGGTTTCGCCACACCGGTTCCGTGAGAAAAATTGAAAAAATTAAGCAAAGACTCGAGACAGTTGGTTCCTTAGATAAAAATAAAACAAAATTCAACGCTCTCCGTATACCAAATTAGGCTCTATGGGGCTAGATTTGTAAAAAAGTCTCGAGAAGGGTCATATCCGGAAAAAAAATACGATCACAATACCAAGACAATAAAAAATTCAAGTCTTGTTTCCTTGCATATGGATCCTCGTGTTTATTTCTTTGTTTGATTCACCCTCCTTCCAAATATGTAGTACGCACAATTTTGGTCAGTAAAAAATTCAAGTCTAGTTTCTTTGCATGCGGATCCTCCTTATTTATTTTCTTGTTTGATTCGCTCTCCTTCCAAATATGTAGGTAGGGGAGGTCTGTTGTGGGTCACAGGAATGATTAGACACACTAAATAATGGCCATCGGATGTGGGTGAGTAAAACTGAGGAAAGATCTGAGACGTTCATTTTGATGAATGCAAGTTTCTGGGGACGTTTTGCTGGGTGCACGAACATTGGGCCATCTCTAATGAGGTGCATTATTTAGGGTGGACGTAAGAAAAATTGCTTAGGTGCATTATAAAGGGTATAGATGAGAATGATAGGTAGAGGCAATAATACTCGTAGATAGAATCGTAGGCCACAGCAAAAAGAGAGTTCCGGGGCAAAATGTCCTTGCTTTACATTTGCGGTAAACATGTCATCAGCTAAATGGGAAGATAATTTAATGCGTAATATTTCATTCAGTAATTGCACATATCTGTCTTCACCTTTGTATGGACTATCGAGCTTAGTTTGGCACTGTGATATTATGGCATTGTACGTGGGAAGTGGCTGTTTTACTTGTGTAATGTTCTGCAAAACTTGTAATAACTGTGTACCTGAGCGGCAGGGCCAGGAATCCGACTACCCACGGTGTAAACCTTCACCGCATACTTGCCTTGCCTGGACCGCCTCAAGTAATTGCAAACAGAAAATCATTACCACTGTTTTCACAAGAAATTATGCCATGGTCAGCGACTCAACGTGCCATTGTTGAAAGTCGAAACCAACTTCAACGGCTCCCAAATTGAAACAGTACACAATTACAAGATGCAGAAGAGTCTTAGGAGCTCAGACAAATTGAAACATCCTTTCATACAATTCCAACATTGCAGAGTGCAGAGAAGCTACAATGATTACCACCACCCCGATTTCATCTCCTTGCATCCCAGAATGCAAACTCCCAATATTTTACTGCCTCGGCAGGCTCAAATCTCTTACTCACACACAATCCCTTAATCCCTCTTATATTCAAAAAATGCATATTGCACTAGACAACTACCTGAACAGGTTCATATCAGAATGGATGAATGCCGTGTGGGATACAAATGGAACATTAGGATAAATGCCTGCTAGAGCACACCTCATGCACTCGAAAACTGTGAAGATCTGAATGAAGGCCATTGTCATCCAGAAATATGCCATTGGTTTACACTGAAAAACGATGCTTGGATTCCAGTTGCACATGGTCGCCACAGCTTGAGAACCAGTGTCAAGGAGAATAGCCAATATGACATGATACCGCAAAAAGTGTGGCGACCACTTCCGCCTCACCACGAAGAAGTAGACAGTCATGAAGATCACAAGAAAAAGCCATCCCGGGATTAGTGCCATTGTATCAATGAAGGCATAAAACAGCCCAAACCGTTGCAGGTATGGATGAAGCTGGTACACGGCATCTGCATGCGACCACATGTTGTGCAGTGGCAGAAGATAAGGTACACATGCTAGGGTCCTCCACCACCATCTAGGTCTAGAAGATAACTCGGGGTAGCTGAATGGCGATAAAGATGCTTGACAACCAACTTGAGTTCTTGCACACAACTTGCTGATTGACGGCAATGGCTTGATGGAATTGACGCCCTTGATAGGATCATACTTTGTGAAGGATGAAGGTACAGCATGTGAGGAAACATCAGCACCAACTGAAAGCAAGAAATATATTGTTAGATATGGTGTCAAAGATTAATTTGAAGTCCAACGTCATTTCAGCACAATATGATTTAATGCTTGAGATAATTCACTTCCTAAGTATTGATAAGTAACTTTAGCACAAATCATTCACCATTTAGGAAAGGGCAACTGCTCTAAAATGTGAAAGTTGTATCCACTATAACTCCATAGTTTATATTTGTAGTATGTACAAGTACAATTTCAGATTCACTACAAGAAAGTTAATGTGGATTATTTGGTTTGTAATACTAGAATCTTGTGTTTGCTTTTGTTTAGATAGAAACTTTCATCATGTATTGCGAACGATAAGATGTAAATGCCATATTGTTATAAAGTACAAACTGAAGTGTAGAAAAACTTTTGCTGTCACTAACAGATTTAGACATTTAGTGCTTCCAGATCTTAAGCACTCCTTGTCTTTAGAAAAACAGCAACATAGACTATCAAGCACATTGGCTATTTAGAAATAACATAACAGGTATACATATATACTTGTTTCACTATCAATAATATCTTTGCAGCGAGCTTAAATTATTACAGTCCTTGTTCTGCCAGGAAGAACAGAAGAACTTGAAATTAACTTAACGGGTTTGCTATTTCTAAGTTGTCTGATTTTTTGTTAACTCCAAGTCAATTTTCTCAGCCTTTGGATTAGCTTTGAGATGTGTGCGTCTGATTCTAGATTGATCCAATGGTTAGAAAATGTGAATTCCTCAGAAATAGACACCCCCTTAACTTAGTGCTCCCATCACAAGCTTCCTATATCCTGAAAGAAACGAGTGCTGAAACTTTGGTGGTCTGAGAGAACAAAGACAATCAAGGGAGGCTTAAGGTTTCCCAAAATACATAGATCGCGAAGAAGAAACACTGTCCAATGATGTTCAACGATATGCTAAAGCCTAGTTTTATCCAAAAATATTAATCAAGGATTGTAACCTTGGCCCACAAAGTGAATGGTAACAATAATTAGTAAAGCACAACGTGATTACATCTAACCATATCCAGATGATTATTCAATTGACAATATATTAGAATACATATGGATGTAGTCGCTACTTTTTATTATAGAAAAGAAAATCTCCTACTTCAAAGTGCTCAGGAACTCAAAAGGAATGCAGTCACAGCCTCACACTCGCGCAAAAAGAACATAAACTACAATGCATACTTGAGTAGAATTACCCATAATAAGTAAGCAAATTAATACCTCTCAAAGAGGGGGGTTTCTTGTCTTGACGAAGTACAGGCCCCCGCAGATTCAGACAGGACGGTCTAGCAAGAACGGATGCTCTTGGAGGATAACCATAGCGGTTCGCGGCAAGAAAACCAAATAGCTGAGCATTGGCAATCGCAGTAGCTGCTCCTTGACAAGGCAACATCGTGTGCAAAGAAGAATCTTAGACAAAGCCTGGAAGGAGGGAATCTTTGATTAGCATAGAGCAGCCGCCAGGGTCGGAACTACCGTGGGGCATGGGAGTTCGGTTGAACCCCACCAAATTTTTTTTGGAAAATTAACTGCTATTAGTACTCCACCACGCAACAAACTGCATGTATTGGAGTATCCATCCCAGAAAGAAAGATTTAGATGAGGTTGCTCACAACAAAGAAAAGATCCCCCACGAGGATGTTGCGGGGGGAGGGGGCCAGATCTGGCTAACAGTAGAAACGAAGGAAGGGGAGGAGAAGAGCTCACTGCGCCGGCAGCCGGAGAAGGGTGGCGGAACCGGGAATTCGGAAGACCCGGGGCAAATTGGGCACCTGGCCGCTCGCCGTCCCCCTAGCTCCCGTCGTCCCGTGCGCCCGCGCCGCGCCTCCTTGCCCTTGCTCCCTGTGGCCTGTGCTCCCTTAGCTGTGCACCGCTTCGCTCGTAGCCACGAAGCACGGAGTCGCCGGGCGCCGGCGTCGGCTGCGGCACGGAGACAGGTGACGGATCGCTCCTCGCCTCGGCTGGGACTGGGATTGGTGGGGCCGACCATATACCGCTCGCGCGGTAGCTAGCCCAGAGCTGCCTGCCCACATGCGCCATGGACCAGACGCTGCGCCGCGGGCCGCGATTAGTGGCCCATGCACCATGCACGTCGTGACCATTTTATTTCAATCTGAAAATTCAAATAATGGCATCATTTAAACCAAGCGTTGAATTCACGGTCCGTTTAAACTGCCGTGTTCTTTATGACAAGGTATTCAAAATAAGATCTCAGTTGAATATACTTTGACTTAGTAATAATATTATATGTTACATGTTCCCATAGATAAAATAAAATGTTCCAGACATTAATTACTTTCTCAATGTTCTAGTAGTTCATGGACGAAGTTCCACTATGTATATTTTGAATTGGCTAAGAGGAATGAGTCAGGTGCACGTTGGATATTCTAGTAGGTAAAATGTAATAATGCTCCACGCATTTGGTTTCGATATTCCAATAGTTCATTAGCGATGTTCCACATATTAAGTTGTAAGAGGGAATGAGCCAATGTTCTATACATTTGGTTTTAATGTTCCAACAGTTTGTCGACGATGTTCAAATGGTTCATGGACGATGTTCAAAGAAAATAAAGAATAGATATTGGTGGAACAAATCAAACGTGCTTGTGGAACAATTCAAAGACTATTATTGAAAAACAATTGAAACTAATGATAAGAAGAATAAGAAATAAAGAAAATAAAAAAGTTGCAACTCAATGTTAAGACTGATAAGAAAAAAGAAAAAAAGAAAACATTGTACACTGCATCATATAAACTTCGTAGTTTTTTCAACCCACTACCAGTCTCACGAGAGCAAAAGAAAGAAAACATTGTATACCCGCCTAGAAAAGTATGGCGCAAGGCTCAGCCAGATTAAACATATATTTAAGCTTCAAATCAACAGATCCATGCTTCATCTTGCTGTTTGCTGAAGCCTCTCATCTTACCACACTGTCAGCTTGATGGCTAAACATAATTAACATGCGTGCAACTTTCTTCTACGCACTACATTAACAAGTCAGTTTTATTCAACTCTGTATTTCGGGTCCAAGAGGGCAAAACACTGCGAAAAGAACTCTCTAGCGTAGTGTGTTATATATAAAGGTCAGTAATTAAGAGTACGGGCTATGATGGCCAGCAAGGCATGCAGGTTGATCTCACAAGAAGGTGGCAGGCAGTCGAGGTGAGGGAGAAAAACTGTCTGCTACATTGCTACGACAGTTGAGAAACCATATAGCCATATAGAAGGTAACAAAGTGTAGCTCGACGATGTGATGCGTAGTACATCTCCTAAACATGCTGAATTAATATACGATGTAAATTCGTGGAGTATACACGCGTATGTGCGTCATTCACCCTAGCATGCAGAACCAATGTATCATTCTATGCACGGCCACTGATCAAGAACTACAGAGTAGTGATCCTCATTCTGGCACAAACTGGAATATTAACTGAAGTAAGTCTGATCACGGAAATTATGATGAGGTTATTCTCATTTGCAACGATCAGTTTGTCCTCTGAGGATTAACTTGACCCTTCTGAAACTACCCAAAACTAACAGCAAGTCAGGATAACTTGCAACACAAACTTTAGTTACCCTGACCTGCCACTACCAGCTTCCAGAAGGCAGAGCCTTAACGTGCGTACGTGTGTCCTTCACCCAGTCAAGCAGAACCGGAACCTGAGCTGAAACACAGCAACGACGATCAAGACTGTAACCTAAACTTGACTTTTCTAGCTAGCTAATTCCCTATCACTAGCTACTAGCTGCTTCTGCCCTCTTCATCGATCATCCCATGCCATTGAAGGGCGAGCTCCAGTTGTTCAAGTACCCGTTCGCCCTCGCGATGCTCACCGTCGACGCCGAGCCCTGCGAGAGCTGGTACCCGCTCCTTGCCGCAGCGTATGGGTCGCCGGCGCTAGCCATCGCCATGGCGTCGTACCCAACGAGCTTCCCCTCCTCGTCCCCGTAGCTGCAGGTGCTTCCCTGGTTGGTGGCCGTGCTGCTGTGCCCCTGGTCGGTGACGACAGTGCTCGCCGGCATCAAGAAGGCGTTGCCACCGAGGCCTTGGTACCCGCTGGTGCCGCCGCCGCCACCACCGTTGTAGACCGTCGAGCTCGACGACGCCTGGAAGAAGTTGTGGGCGGCGCTGCCGAGGTGCAGCTGCTGGAGATCCTGCAGGCTGTGCGCTGCGGCAGCGACGGCGGCGTCCTGCTCCGGCTTGCACCACCCGCGGGACGGCTGCGCGTACGGGTAGTGCACAGAGAGCGGCGACGGTTGCTGGAACGCGATGGTCGGCCAGCCGTGGTGGTACGAGGCGTAGGCGCCCATCCCGACGTCGGCCAGCTGGGAGATGACGCCACCGTCCATGTCGGCCCGCCAGATGGTGGCGCCCGCCTCCGGGTGCTCCGCCGCCTCCTTCAGGCGCCTGGCCGCGCCGCCAACCGGCAGCGTGCTGCTCTCGAGGATGCTCTTGACGTCGTAGCGGCTCATGTCGAAATTGGTGACGGCGTTGAGCCCGCGGAACTTGATCGCGGCAATGTCGTAGGCCTCCGCCGCCTCCTCCTCGGTGCCTACGTGCGAGAAGATGTGTACGATCAGCATGCATGATTAGCTAGGGTTTTTTTCCCAATGCATGTGCTCTAGCTAGCTATATGTTGCATATCGCATGCATGCATGGAAGGTGTAAGGTGTGTGATTTAAAGCGCTAGGGTTTTCTACTAGGCCCTTGACTCCATGCCCCGGTTTTCTCAGACAACTTTGAGACAAAAACTTGGAAAGGTACATTTGGGACATAATCAATGCAGTGATCTCTATTTTATGCACCATAGGGCAGTATATATAGTATATATAATATCTAGTCCTCAGTTCTACGAGAGGATGATTTCAAGAAAATTGACTAAATAAGTACGGGTCGATGACTTAGATCTTGGAGATATAGAACTATGAGTAGTCATTAATTAGTTTTAAGGATCTCCATTAGGCTAGTGATTTGGTTTCAATGAGATGGTTATATGAGTAGCTTACTGAAGGTGCCTAAGTAGAGATCCTTGTTTCCTGCAACCCTCCCTATTCTTGCTTGCCACCTCCCATGCTGATGGTGCCTGATAAAAATATTGATTTCAAATTAGAACATCGAAACAAGATTACAAAAGTTAGGATAGCTAATATGAACTGTACATTCCCTCGCCCAAAAAAAAATGAAATGTGCATTGATCAGTTAGTTACATGTTTAATTAGATTTCTAATAATGTGAAAACTAAGGACAAGCACATATCAGATAGATGCTTCCTGCTATTTGTATATTATGTAGAAATATAATTGAATGACCTAGTTACTCCGCGATATTTTGATGCACCACGAGAAAATCCACTGCTATTCCTGCATTGGATCGCATGTTAATGTTATTAGTGTAATCTTCCAAGAGTTTGATAACTCAATATAATGAACATCAACTAGTACCTTCTTAGATATGCGATATACTCCTGCCTGGTCATGTGTTTCATTTCCTCCACCTCCTTTTCATAGTTACTTATCTGCAGTGAAATTTTACAAAAAGGGGAAAATAATCAAATGCAATCAACAAGCGTATTAATTAATACAAAATATGGTAATTTTAAAAATAACCCGATAAGAACATCAATAGAAAATTGTAGAACTTGTTTACTGGGAAATTTGTTGTTGTAGTTGTGCCCCAATACTTGAGAGCTGCCAGATCATAAGCCCTTGCTGCCTTGTCCTCCTTGTCATATCCACCTAAGTGTTCATGAATACAATGACAAGGTGCAAAAACTAAAATAGTAAAATACAATTAATGGAAGAAAAAAACGGCAAGACATAGGTTCATGCATACCCAGATAAACTGCACATTGTCAAGGACATTACGGTGTCATTCCCGGAGGCAATTGAAGGCAGAGTTTTCATGGAACAGAAGATATAAGGCTTAATCAGTATTGTAAGTTGGGTATATATTGTTGTGCAATTGATGGGGGGAAAAAAGAGAGAGAAGTATATCCATTCATTACCTTGCCTACCCTTGCGACTCTGCCCTTCTCTTCTACAGCTATTGTCCCATAGATGAGCCTCATAACGCCCAGTCCATCTATGTCTGCGATTGAAATTCCAGAACAGGATCAAAACTCATTTGTGTGTTTTTTCAAGACCAAAACACATCCGAAAAAAATGAAATACACACGTTTCCTATATTGTAGGTCCTTGTATAGGTGTGCAATACTGACAAAAATTAGCTAAAATGTACTCATATATATGGCTTTTGAACTTCATCATTGGTCAATGGAGTAACACTATAACACTATTGATCATTGCATATGAACTAGTATTTCAATTGTGACTCCTTTTATCTTAGTCAATGAAATATATACTTCTCAATCACATAACTGCTGGTGAATGGAATGACAGTACACAGTAGTAATCATTATTCCATATGAACACAAAACTCCTAGTTCGATTACTGTGTCCCCCTTTTTCTTAGTCAAGGAATTCTATAAACTAAATCACCTCATTTTCCAAGCATGCATCACACAAAATACAAACGCAGAAGTAAAGTAGCACACATAGCCATTCTCTCGATCGAACGATTAATTCCATTATTAAATTATACTCATAGCTTCCATAGATCCAATGATAGCTTATGTTCTCCATAGATCGATCTCTTCAACTCAACAAGAACATCATCATTTTGTAACTAACGCTAGAGTACCAGACCGATTTGAAATGAACCAACAACATCGACGAACAATATGTAGCATAGACAGAAACTGAGATGTTCTAACCTTGTTACACCTCGATATATCGAGGTCCTTTGCCCGAACGTGTCGATGGACTTCCTTGGGACGACTTCAATCGCACCGCCGGGCGAATCCACGGCGCCACTAGTCCGCTTGTTCTCCGACGAGGTGCTCTCCGAGGCTCCCCCGCTGGCGCTGGCGCCGCCGGCCACGACCATCGGCAGGTGCGAGCCCGTGCTCATCGAGAGTGCTAGGCTCTGCGAGCTCCCCGCCGCCACCGTGCCGTTCCTCCCCAGAGCGTTCGAGCAGCCGAAGCTGCTCGCGCTCGCGTCGGTGCTCATCTCCTCGTGAGGTTGCGGCTGCTGCGCGGGCGGCTGCGGCTGCGAATGGGCCACCTGGTTGTTACGGAGCCAGGTTTTGATCATGGAGAGCTCCATGGTGTTGCTCCCGCTGTTGCTGTTGGTGCTGCTGGCCATTGGGACTCCGGAGAACAAGAAGCCGCCGCCCTGGTCTTGCTCGGAGACGAAGGAGTTGCCGCCGAGGAAGTCCTCGAGCTTTGGCTCGTTCTCCTCCACGGCCCTCTTCCCACCGCCGCTGCCGCCGCTCGACCCAACCAGCATCGAGAGCTCAGAGGCTCCGCCGTTGTAGTCCAAGCCTCTCATGTTCCAATCTGCACCCACATCAAATATCAAGAGACCATGACAGGAGAAGTGCACCATAAATACAGGCTAGATAGAGATCGATCATCAGGCAATAATAGACGGGGTGAATGCAGCTTCTTCCTCTCACCTTGGGTTTCTTGAGCGCCCCTATTGAAGGCCTCCATGATGCCGTATGAAGCGCGATGTCCTGGCACGCCGAGGTGCGTGTCTGACGCCGGCTGCGTCGGCAGACCATAGAAGTCGGTGGCGCCAGAGATGTCGATGGCGGCGGGAGGCGAGCTATCCTGGTGAGGCTGTGGGTTTTCTTGGCCGGAGAGCGAGAAGCCCAGCCAGTTGTTTGCAGAAGCCATTTTAGGGGTGCAGATAGGACAGTAGGGTTGGTCTCTTTCTGATCAGAGCAGTGGAAGAATTGGTGAGGAGGGGAGGATGTAAGATGGAAGCCGATAGGGGGAAGTGCAGCTTTTCAGAGGCAGCACTACATTTTGGGTCAATGTGAAGAGGGCAGGCCAGAAAAAAAATTCCTGACCGCCTGAGAGGAGGGAAAATGTTCTAGGATGTCTGTATTTATAAGAAGAGAGTAGTAGTAGTTATGGTTTTGTTACTCTAGGATAAGCAGCTCAAGGGGAAAAACTGTATCAATGGATAGATGGCAAAATGAGAAAAAAAAAGTTACTTATCCACTTCGCTAAGGTGTTGTTTGTTTGGACTTTTTCACCAGCTTGAAAGCCAAAATCTAAACAAATTAAATATGTGACTTTTTACCTGATCTTTTTTAAAAGTCATAAGCCTCCATATAACTAAAAGCCAAAAACAACCTGTACTTTTTTGGTTTATTGAGAGTTGGTCTTAAACTAATGCTACTGAAGTTAAGGTAAAATTAACCACCTCTATCACATATAAAAACCAATTTTTTTAAACTGTTTAAATCTAAAAGCTAACTTTAAGTTATAAACTAAAAAACCTAAACCTAAAGAAACAGAGCCTAAGAAAAGAGTTGCTCTCTTAAAAATGAAAGGGGTGTCTGCGTATACTTCAAGTGCATGATTTATTTATTTATTTATTTATTTGGGTTAGGGACAAGTCAAATTTCCGTCCATAGTATAAATCAACACCCAAAAGGACAGTAGCTGAAGCACACACATCTCTAAGCACATATATCAGTCAGAAATTTTGACTTTAATAAAAGTATCGAGCGTATGATAATCAGCAAAAACCGTTAAGAAATTTGCAGTACGGTTTTAGAGCACATGGAGATTAATCGGGTTTTGTTTGCTTTATCCATAACCACAAACACTTAGGATGATTTCTTCAGGAGGAAACAAAACAGTTTACGATATTTAGATGGAGTATAGATGAGCTCTTTTTAAACAAAAAGGCTGGCTTAATTGGTTTTCTGAATCAGTTGTTCATAGAATCCCAAAGAAGTTTTATCAAATTGGTCTAAACAAAAAGAAGCATTATCAAATTAAACCTGGTTATCTTAAAATTACCAGTGCATATCGAAAACCTAAATGAAAGCTGGCTTACTCGAGAAGTCCCAAACATGCCATGCATCGAAAAAGCTCAAGTATAAAACGAGCCAGCACATCCTTGGATCTTAATCCAGCGGCAAGAAGAATCCGGTAAGACGTGAACGCACCAACCATCCATGCGTCCATGCATGTGCGAAAAAAATTGAATGGCACCGTGTGTCGTATACATATATAGCATCCTTTGTAAAAACTAGACACATGACAAATACAGAGATCTTAACGTAATTACATTTTTCTCTCTCTCCTAATATATATCATATATAGGAGTGCTATAGATGCTACATGGCATCTGGTGCCATAATTTTTTTTCATGCATGTGTGCTCAGGCACTGCGGACGGTTCGTCCCGTCCAATGGAGACGAATCCAGCGAAAGATTCCCGTGGAGAAAAAGAAAGGAAGAACTGGGACGGAGAGAAAAGAAACGCTCGATCAGCTAGCCGCGCGGTCAAACCCGTCGCGCACGCACGCACACGGCTGTAGAAATCGACCTCTGACATGTCGTGCCGAACGCGCGCGCGCGCGCGTGCACATCCCTCTTCTTCCGAGTTCCAACCCACCGCGCATACATGCACCACGCTAATAGGCACAAGGCTACGCGCGGAACGGCAGCCTAGGCTTGCTCGCTTTCAATAATACTGCTTTCGAGGTGAATCACTGGATTGCATGGACTGGTACGACCTGCTTGGACTCTCCCAAGTTTTGCAGCTTGGCGCATAAATTTCTGGTTTAGCAATAGCATGCTTTTCCTCAAGACAGTGATCTGATCTGTGAATGTTCTTGGATGAGGAGATTGAGTCGCTTGTGAAGTTGTAACTCATGTACCTGGTGGAGCTAGCTAGTAGTACTGATCTTCAAGGCTCGGTGCAAGAAATATTCAGAGTTTAGCATAGCAATGTACAGAAATATTCTGCTTACGTCTTCATTAATTTGGAGGTGTATAGTGTTGATTTTTGGCAGATAACGACTGTAGAAATTTGTATCTGTTTTACTTAATTCTTGAACGAATAGCACAAGCGGGCACATATATAAAAATCTGCTTGCTATATTCTGAAAACGCAAGACTAAAAACTGAAAGTGTCAATCTAGTGTGAAGCTCACTCTGAGTCTCTCTGATCATATAAAATTGCGTTGTACTGTCATCTTTTCTTGATCATTCCTTGGTACTATAATCAAATGATATTCCAAGCCCACTGTCTTCCCCGCATCACTCGGGCGTCCCTCCCCCTGATCTCTCTCTCTCTCTCTCTCCGTATCGAGAAACGCCCATCCAACCCCAAAGAGCGAGAAAGGTTAACCCTAAAGAAAGGTCAAGGTGACTCCGAATAAACTACAGGAGCTGGGGTTGCAAGCTGTGCCCTCTACAAGGACACACACCCTTGTATTCCGGGCACACCAGAGGAGAGGAACAGTGCTACACGCACTAAAGGAGTGCCCTAAACGTCTCTGTGAACATGCCTGATCAGCCTCATCCGATCCCCGTCCTCGATCTCTCACGCACGGCCGGTCATGCATGTGCAGCACTGCAGGACCATACATGATTACAGGGAGAGTGCTAATAATGTTACTGCCACTAGCTAGCTGGGCTGATCATTATTGGGATATAAGTAGTCACAACAGGTAGGTGCCAATATCATTGCCAATTTGCTGCCGTTATTTGTACGTATAGACAGATAGATATACGGATCGTAATGTCAAGTATGCTCTCATGCATATAAGTCAGTTATTACATTGGCGCCTGATGAAGAATGACAATCTGTCAGCTGTACCGAAACATGCATGCAACGCATGCTCCGTCCAAAGAGAGAAAATGTCGGTTGCTCCGCGCTGCAGCTCTTCTTGACTCTCGTGAGAGCGAACCGCTAGCCAGCCACCCTGCAAGTGCATCCATCATCCATGCATCCACACAAGCAGATAGCATGCAGCGGCAGTGTTGGCATTTTCCACGGTGCACGTGAGCAACCGTGTAGGTTCCCCATGCATGCACATATGCATACTACCCTCTCCTACATGGGATCCTCCTCGGCCGCGGCCGCGCGCGCCCTCCCCTCTACACCGCAGTACGACGGCACGAGTAGAGTATTCATGGCGCGAGATAGAATATTGGCGCTAGGACCGGGCCGGGGCTCGGTTCCCGTGCTTCTTGCCGAAGCTTTGACCGTCAAAGCTAGAAGAGGAGGCAAGCTAGTATTAAGACGACGCGAAAGGAGCGGTTAAAACTTAAAAGTGAAACACATGCCGAGTTAAGTCACGTACAGGCGTACAGCTCGCTCGGTACTCTTCGTTGAACCGCAGATTAATCTGGTGGTGAACACGTTTAACTCCCTCGGTTATGCGCGTACGGTTTTAAAAATATAAGCTTATATATAAGATCAGTAGTCATACGCGCGCCTCCGTGCAAGGGGCAGAAACAAATAAAAACAACCTGTACGTGTACTCTTGCTGTGGCTACGTACCCTTTTTTGCCGTGTCTACCAAACAAAGGGTTTAGCTCGTCTGTATGCTTGTGCACTCTTGCGTCCATGCGTGTGCACTCTCGCGCGTCTCCTCACTGCACGCGGCCGCGCGGCTGTCTCGGCCACACATTGCATGCTTTGTGTTTGGTTGCGGTTTTAGTTTAATGGGACACTGACGACTTAATTTACACGAATGGTGTAAGATTTTGAGTCATGGATGAATATTTCTCTAAGGTTACAGATATTTACCTTTTAATATAGGTGAAGTCAAAATTTTAAAACTTTAACATTCAATAATATTTTAAATATCTAAATTGGATACATAAAAATATGTGTTGATTGTATTAGATTTTATAAATATATTACAATAAAAATTAGTGATTAAAGCTGTGTCATGGCGATATCCAAACCGAAACTATGACCAGACGGATTAAGTGCCAGAGTCCAATCCGGTGGTAGCTCTAGCGGATTGCACTGGTACTCCTTTATCACCAGCCTTACACGTGTCAGGCAAGACAGGAGCCAGCCGTCGCGGGCCGTGCATGAGCTGCAGGTGGCAGACGCTATACGGCCGGGTGAACCTTTGAGAAACATGTTGATTAAGTACGCGCCATGGGCCCGTGATCCCGCCGCAGTGACCCGCGCGCCCGATGATAAGCGTGACAGCAGCTGTATCTCTAAACGGACGCGGCGTGGGCTCTGTATTGCTGGCGCACAGACCCGCGAGTCCGCGGCAACGCGAGCCGGCCCATATTAACACCGCCCCTGTTGGTTGGCTCGACGCCGCGGCACGCGGCATCGCGCGTACCGGCCGGCGAACGCACGGCGCGGCATGGGTCCACGCCTACTTCACCCGATGCAGGGGATGAACGGCGAAAGGCCCGCGCGTCCGGCGAAATCGAACGCACGTATCTCCAAAGCGCAAGGCCGGTTAACCGAGGTCACCTCGCTGCGGCCCGGCCGGCCCGGTGCACGCGGTCGCGTAAGAAACATTTATTGCACACGGCTTCTGCTCTGCGTGGATGGGGGCACGCACATGCATTGAGATTGTGCCTCCGCTGCACGGTAAATAGCAAGCAGATACCGCCGAGTTTTGGGACGTCCTGGCCACCTACGGGCGTGTGGCCGCGTGGGGAACCGTGTAACGCCGTAAAATCCAAACTGGCCGTAAAATCAGTTTGCAAGACCATGCACACGCAACAACTTGTTTGCGCGTTCGTCCTCGAACCCATGATTTTATGTCTGGTGATCCCAACCTGCAAGCCACCCGAACTAATTCTCCCGTACTCTCATGCACCTTCATGGGCCACAATGGACCTAGTCTCAATCGGGCCAAGATGTCACGAAACCATTATTTAAGGTTGATATGTTATTCTAGGTGGGATAAAATTATCTACCTCTGCCATATATAAAAGCGGTCTATTTTTAAGTTACTTAAAAATAAAACTGATGTACTCTATAAACCAAAAGGCATAAGCCTAAACAAACAGATATGTTGTGGCGCTACTATAACATACTATCGCAAATAAGTGAATCAAAGACCTAGATTTTACATCAGACGGTTAAAAAGCATGCCCAATACTTCCTTGGCTGCAAATTGCTTTCATGCTAAATAGTATTTCTTTCATTATTTTAAAGATGTATTTTGGTGGACCTCGGGAGTCAACGATGTCTAAAACCAAGAGAATAATAAAGAGAAATGACTATAAAACCTATAGTATTTTTATAGCACTGAGGCTAAAGCGATGGGTATTCTTATACCCTTTGTCATAGAGAGACTGGGTGAGAGTGAGAGGAGTCAAGAGTGAGTATATTGAGTGGCGATTGAACAAAATGAGATGAGAGAGGACTCCCTTACAAGTGCCCTTGAAACCATATATGTAGAGGGGAGGGAGAGGCATTTCTCCATTTTGTCCTTTCCCCATATGTCTAAATGAAGGGCATTTATGTATTTTTCTCTCTCTCTCTCGAGTATAGTATGATAATCGATAAATACATATGCCTGTATTCCCTAGCGTTCCTAGATATCTCCGACAGACCTAGTTGCTAAGGCTCCCCTACAACAAGTATAAATGTCTTGGAAATATAAAATAGAATAGTTTCCGTGAGTGTTTTACCTATAAATGTTGAAGCAAACGAAATTACGCGATAACAATGAGAATGTCGTTTTACCACATATGTATGCAGTTGAATACACTATCCTAACCATTTAATTGATCCAATATTTGTGCCTCCAACTAGCATATTTTGTAAAAAAAAACACCTTCCATTTTTCTTTCCTCCTCTCTCCTCCCCCCTCTTATCTCTTCCCCTACCATTGGTTGGGATTCGCCACCGCCCTTCTCCCCCAGCCACACTGCCACCACAGCACCACTTGAAGATGTGCTCCGCCCTCCTCCTCTCCTCTCTCTCTTTCTCTCGGCTCCACTGGTCGCTAGAAGCGGCTCCTACTACCTTTCTCATCCCCATCATTCATTAGTAAGGTTAGATCCATCGTCGTCGAGACCAGCGATGTCAAATCTGAGCATAGTCATTGCTTCCGTCAGAGGGGAACTCTCTTCGCGGTAGAGAACGACGTGGCGTGGCGGTGGGCTGGTGCGTGGAGGCATCAGCGTAGCTAGGGGAGAAGATGAGTGAGAGAGATCCCGTAGGGGACAGTGGTGGGATCCAGTGGGGGAGAGAGATGAGAGGAGGGAGGATAAGGAAGAGAGGGGTTTCTTGAATACAAAAATACAGAAGGGTTGTTTTGCAAAAATCATAGTGGGAGGGAAGCACACAATCTCAAAGCACAACGAACGAGACATGATAGTGCATACGAGTACATATACATATGGTATTGATTTTTACTGACAGAGAAAAAAAATCATAAATCTTCGTGCGCACCTTATATTACAAAAATATAAGCCTTTTTGTTTTGAGACAAACCGCTAGAGGTTGTTCTAGGTTTCGTGAAAAAACAAATAGAAACCTTATCTTTGAAGGGCTCTATCTGCAAATAGAAACTCGAGGATTACTCTCTCAATTTCACAATATTAGTTTGTGCTTGTATATCCACTATGCACAAAATTTAAGTAATATTAAATAAAATTTAATCATATCCGCTCCTATTGAATAGACATAGTATGTACTTTACTTAATAATGATAAGTATGATTCAATTTCACTAAATATTATTTAAATAATATGCTTTCTTCCTATGTGTGTCGGACTAATATCACGAAAAGGTCAGTGATTTTTCCCATTTTAGACACGCAATTCCCAAAATTCTCCGCCAGCTCAGCTACTGGACACGGCAGTCGGCACGCGGACGGACCGACTCTTATCACCTGTCCCTGAAGGCGGTCTCGGAGAGAAAAGCCGCCGGTGGCTAACTGGACGCCACAATTCCACCAAACCACACGAAACCCGAATTCCGACCCGACTTCACTCCTCCTGCCAGGAACCCGGAGATCCCTAACCCGAAATCCATTAAGCTCTCCATGGCGTCCGGGTGGTGCCTCTCTGCCCCGGCCGCCGCGCCGGTGGCGGCGCCCGGTCCCCTCGGCGTCTCCGCCTCCGGAGTTGTCTCTCTCCCGCGGACGGCGGTCCCGGTGAGGAGGCGCCGCAGGTGGGACGCTCTCGTGGTGTGCATGGCCCCCGAGGAAGAGAAGATTACGCGCCGCTCGCCCCTTGATTTCCCCATCGTAATTCCTCTCTCCCTTATCCCCACAGTCCTTTTATCGGTCCTTCCATGTGGAATTGAATGCTCCAGTTGAGGAAATTTTGGTCATTTTAGCTTACTACTTTCGGATTTAAGGGGGTTTGGTGATTGGGGGTGGATGAAATTAGTAGAGATGCTATATAGGTCGTGCCGAACAGTTTCATGTGATTGGATAGGAAGATTTCTGATACATGTTGGTTTTTTGCTTGTGGAAATTGCAAGGGGCTCATATTAGATACTGCCATCCCGATGTCAACCTTCTTACAATTTTCAGGATATTGTCAGCTTAGAGTTTTCTTTGAAGAAGATCTCCGTATGAGAAAACATAGGTTATACTTGACTGGTTGCTTTATGAACAGAGGTTATACTTAAAGTTTTATGAGTTGAAAGAATCATTGGCGATTTGAGATTAGATATTGTTTTCTTAATGGTGCCCGATGCATTGAAACAATCATCAGGTTATTTGGAGGTCAGAGCATTTGAAGATGACATTATTCTAGGTACTTTGGAGATTTCCACCTAGGATGTTGAGCATATTAGCTGCTTATGGTGCAAAGTGAGGCTCAAATACTAGAATCATCACTAAATTAATAGAATAAGCACTAAATATCCTACCTGAGTGTCTTGTCTTTTGAATGGTGTAGATTGTATTTAAACAATCGTAGGTTATTTGGGGTTCAGAGGTTCTATCAGATCATTCTCTGACGAACCTTTTCATTTTTCAGCTGTTGTCTTGATGCCATGATGCTAGTAATTTAATTTCTTACAAACAAATTTTGAAGCACATGGCTTACTGATCAAATAGCTTGTTGCTATCTTGCTTTTTTCAAACACAAGGTATTTTGTTTGCTACGAGTTATGACCTAGAATACTATAGATGCTCTAGTATTTTGGGGTTAAAATAGTGAAAGATCATGTTCATGGTAAAGTGATAGATTGTTGGGACTTGGGAACACTTACGAACTGTTCGAAGGTGATTTTACCGCCTCCTTTGTGAAGGGCAGATAATTTCATGTTATCTTTGATTTAAATGTGCATTTCTGTTTCAGATGTTGGTTGTGAGTTCAGTTGACTGGTGCGTATATTGAGATTAGCCTTTATTGATTCTGTATTTTTGTTATGCTGACTAGCTGAGCTATGCTGCAACAGTCATCAAGCTTATAATTTGCTATAATTTTTTAATATTACCAAAGTACCGAGTACAAGTCTCTTCTAATTTTTTAAATTATTAGTTCTGTTATATTCATGATGGCTAACTATTTTGTCTGGCCATAGCAAGAATCTGTTAGAACAATGTCAAACATGAGTCAGTTGTTTACTGATGTTCCATCAACCATTTTTCTTTTGTGTTAGCATCAAAACTGATGCTCACCATCTATTGAATATTTTTAGGAATGGGAGAGGCCGAAGCCTGGGAGGAGACCTGATATCTTCCCAAAGTTCAGCCCTATGAAAACACCATTGCCTCATCCATTACCAGCTGATGATCCCCTGGATGATGATGAGGAAGAGGAAGAGGAAGAACCACAACCTCAGGAGGAACCACAGGAGGATGATCCTGACAAGGAAGAACCCGAGGAAGATGACCCGGACAAGCCAACTGAGTAATATTTGATGACGTGGGTTGTGGTAGATAGACATTGTGCCAAAAATGTACCCTATCTTTGAGAGAATGTGAGGGGTTTTGAGTCCAGTTTGGACATGTTAGTTCTGTCGGCTTATATAGGCTCTACACACATAAATTTGTTCTGCAGCTTTTCTAAAGATATGAAAGTTTTGTTCCACTGATTATATGTGAGTATCAACGTAATTCTTTTATGTTCTGACTGAGAATTCTGGACAACTGCACAATGCAATTAGCTCTTGCGTGTGCAGCATGTGCAACAGTTATGTTCATTAAACCAATGCTGATCTCTCGCAGAGAGAGCATCGTAAGCTATTTAGGCAGTTCTGCTATCGGCTAAAACATGGCATCAATTAGGTTTCCACGAACTTATGTTAGAAAAACATGTTGGAAATGATTCATTTTCTATTGATGGTATAGGCCTTCCCCGTTGCTGAGAGCGTGACGAGCGTCCCTCTTCCGATGGATGGCAGGCATCTCGTCTTACATGATCAAAATACACACTAGCCTTCGGTCAGCCTCATCACAACTTATCATGCATTCCAAATTTCCGATTCTGCAAATATTTTCCGTCTACATCGAGACACCGGCTTGCTTCGAACCTCGGATCCGTCTCAAAAGGGAAGGGTTGGAGTACAAGTACTTCAATGTGACAAGACTACGCTGCAAGTACGAGTTCGCCGCAGAAAACAACAGAACTCGATCTTGCTCCAGCTATATATGGAATTTTTATTTTAAATAATACAATTTTTTATTCAAATGGTAAAAATATACGTCGATCTCAAAAAATTACAAAAATATACTTTTGTCGCCCGTACATGAGGCGATCGCCCGTATATGGGGCGATCGCCCCATACACGGGCGATCGGTGCGGCTTCCAACGTGCGATATTTCCTCTGTCTGCGGTCAATTTCTAAAAAAAAATCATAAATTTTTCATATGATGTCGGATGGAGATGAACTTTATATGAAAATTGTAGCTCTCGACGGGATCTACAACTTTTGTATACAATTTTTTTTCATTTGAATACATTTAGATAGCCAAAAACAAGATATAATTTTCAGATCTAAAAACAGATCTATTTTTAGATCTGAACATTCTATCCCATTTTTGACCATCTAAATGAATTCAAATTGAAAAAGTTTGTATACAAAAGTTGTATATCCCGTCGAGAGCTACAATTTTCATATAAAGTTCATCTCCATCCGACATCATATGAAAAAGTTATGATTTTCTTTAGGAATTGACCGCAGACAGAGGAAATATCGCGCGTTCAGAGCGGCTCGCCCCATATACGGGCGATCGCGCCATATTCGGGCGACAAAAGTATATTTTTGTAATTTTTCGAGATGAACGTATATTTTTGCAATTTGAATAAAAAATTATATTATTTAAAATAAAAATTCGCTATATATGTACCTAGCGTCCTCGGCCTATCTGGGCCGCTATCTATCTCAGTTAACGAAGGGAGCGTATCGACACCAAAACTCCCAGTCCCCGATCATACAGTCACCACCCGCTCCGTTTCGAGACGAAAAAGGCCCGCTTTGGCTTGGACCTCATGGCGGCAAACATGCTGAGCGTCACTCTCTCAAGCCTCCTTGGCGACAGCTATCTCGGCGACGCGGGCACTGACAACTCCGCCAAGAATGCAACGCCGGCAGCCGCAGCCGGAACGACGAAGGCAGACAAGGGCCAGAAGCCGGCCGCCGCCTTCTGTCTCACTTAGATCGCGAACCCACTTTACCGGTTGTCCACCAGGCAGCAGTGCAGCCTCCTGTTTCATGTGGCACTCGCTGTATTGTAATGAAAATTCTCCTCTCCTATTACACTTCAGGGTTATTATTGTGCAACAGTAAAGAGACACAACGATGTGACAGCAATACCCAAATCTTGTTATATTCTATTTCCTCGGTCAAACAATTGTTGTTCATTCATATTTTTTCCAGGAGGCCTTTAGTTCATAAATACATACATGAAAACCTACAAAATTTCTCTCCCATATGCAGGAGCAAACAGCATGAACAACGCTACTTCAGTTTAAACACACTGGCCCCTCCAAATTAAAAGCATCAATATCTACTTCCCTTTTGTCCCATTAAACCTCACTATCTACTTTCCTTTGATCTTGCAGTAGGCATATAAGCCTGAGCCAAGAAAGCCGAGTCCTTGTCCGATAACATTAAGCTGCGATAAGAATACTTGGGGGTTATTTTTCAGGGAGAGAATAAAAAAGTTAATGGTGGGCAAGCAACGAACTTAAAACTCACCAGATCAAAAGGAAGCCCACCAAATAGCACCCAGCCAATTCCAACAGTGAAGAAATCCTGCAGAAATAGCAAATATGAAGAACATTAGAAAACGCTTTGCATGTTGTAGAGTGGAAGAACTGGATGGAGGCCATACCTTCAAATTACCACACATTGATTGTGTGAGTGCAGAATTCAGGATTGTGTTCCAGAAGATGGTGTAGTTTAGTAGAAATGCTAGCATGCATGAAAATAGCAGCAGCACCTGCAAATGGAATTATGTCATAATGATACCCATAGCTTTCCCAAGAAAGAAATAGAGTGAAGTAGGAGGCTTCACATTTGCTAAATGCGATGAATAACTTGACACTGCTAGCTACTTAGTAGGAGGTTTCTAATTTTTGTCTAGCTGTTCTGAGTATCAAATTAGCATCACAACATTAATACATGACAGCAATCTAAAGACCATTTATGGCAGCTAAAATATACATATCATGTATATGTATCAATTGTCAATGAATTTTTTTCCTGGTTTCAAGAGTAACTAGAAGTCCTCAATATGTTAATCGTAATAAACTAATCATACTGCAAAGAAAAGTCAGGGTTAAGATTTATCAGCACACCCGCAAGCTTTTAAAATGTTGAGCATGCACAACCCTGCTACAATCTCATAAACATTTAGCAACAAAATGGTAAATAAAATTAGAGGCTTAGAAGGTGGTATTATTTGAACTTAGCAATCAGAGCGCCTAAACTAGTGCTAGTGTGTCTCAAAGTGTGTCAATATCTAAGATAGTGCTCGGATGTCACAAGTACATGTGCAATCCAAGCTCATTTGGAAGGAATAAACCGATGCCTCGCAAGCTAGTGTGCCAACCACAGCTCAAGCCCAAGGATTAACTGGCTTGCAGCGATCAAACTGACAGTGATACAAGCACCTCCAGTGAAATAGTTACCAGAACGCGGTTCGTCCGAGTCACACTTTTTCTTCCAATTTCTACTGCAAACACGAACCCCGTACACTAAACCGGTGCGAGTTCGACGAATCCGGTTCGCGGTTCACAGGGGTTTACGGCGAATCCGGTAACTATAACAATTAAATATGATCTTGTGTTTTCTTCTTCTTCTGAAATTCGTGACGTTCACCCGCAAGTACTGCAATCTTAGATGCCTCAAATAATTAAAGACAGAAGGAGGATAACACACATATTAGTTCTGTGATTAGCATGAATTTCAGAATTTGTATTGTCTGTACCTGAAACCCAGGGGAATAAAGGTAGGAAAATTCCATAGTTCGCTTGAGGTCACCTTGAATATATGTCAACAACAGCACTGAAGGTCCGCAAACAAGCCCTGAAATCCAAATGAACACGATGTAATTTTTAAGGCATGTGAATTTGAATCGAAGTTTGGTACAGGCAACCAATATAATACCATTGCACCACATCAGGCCAAAGCTATTCAGACCGCTAGATTTTCCTAGAACAACAAAACAAAACTGTTGATTAGAAAATTATGCAGGTTGGTTGGGATTATAAGTGGCAAAAAGGAAGATGTATTACCTATACGGTTAATAGTAGCAAGATAAACAGCTGTAGTAATGTTGGCGACGAAGACAATGGCATACCCACGAGCATCAAATGACAAGTCTCGGGCCCCAGCAATAAATGCTCCAAATACAATCAAAGCCACACTGATAAACCATTGGTTAACAACCAGAAAGTGGAATATCACAGAACTATGTTCTGAAAAATGTTCACGATAACAAAACACAAGCATCACCATATTTCAAGCTACAACAGTATAGGTTCCTTATTTCGAGCTACAGAAGCAGGGCACAGTAACCATAAGAGCAACAGACAGATAGTATCTACTATTGCTGAACTAAAAATATATTACAGGCCTTCAAAAAAAGAAGAAGGAAGTAATGTATTGAATACATGTGTCATGCTGGCTGGGACAAGAGTGTATAGAAAAAACAAAGGCTTACATAGCTAGCTAGCACATGTATTTTCAATTTTGACAATGTGCCATAGATTAACAATATTGAAACAGTATGAAAGCAAAGGAAAACAACATGTATAGACATTTACCTGCCGATTATAGGTGGGGTGTGCTTCTGCTTTGCCAAGAAATACTCCATTGTCATTGTAAATACTACTGTTGTCCGCCTTAGAGTTGTATACATAGGAACATTTACTCCACGAACAGATTCCATTGACGCTAGCTTTTACGAAGCCATCATGGAAGGTAAACATCACTCAGAATTCAAAGCAAATAACAATAAATGTGCCAATTTATAATTCATCAGTTCATTTTGTATGTGAGGGAATCAACATACCATATAGAGTAAATAAGCCAAAGAAAGAGGTGTAGTGCGCAACAATATCCTGAACGGCACTAAGAATAGTGAATCAGAAGGTACTGACTGCTCACTGTTTGTAAAGGAAATGATCTTTAATTGTCTCAGAACATAAAGAAGGCACGTTGAGCTCACCATCTGCATATGTTCATTAGGTGTCAGCAAGGAAAGACAGAACAACGCAAACAATACAATACAGATATGGAGCAAGAATCAGTCAACAGCGATCTATAGGTAAAGAAAGTTATTACAAAAGACATGCTACACCAACTACTATATAACAGCAAAATATTTTGGAGGCTGTACTTCTATAGCAAGTTCATTGTTGATTGTTCACAGCTCCTCAAGTAAGAATCAGAAAATTCTTCAACTAGATAAATCAAAGCTGAAATGTGTTGCTTTTGGAAATCTACCATTGCTTTCCAAGACCACAAGCAAGTCACTGACACTCTAACACAGACTTGTACAGTACAAAAAACTTGAAATATCTTGTTCTTTTGAATAAGATGTAGTTGGTAAGCATTAGTGTACACCATGTATGAGACAGAACATGTGCATAAAGCATTTGTGTGCTATGTAGAGTCAATTTACAGTTATTCGGTGAAATAGCCATTTGAACAAGAATGAGAAGAGGGCATTAACAGAAACACCACAGACTTTCCCAGAATACATCCACAAACAGAATAAAGTACCTGAAGGAGAGTAATGACATTTGCGCAAGGGAAATTATATGAAGATAGAGCTGCCTTGTTAAACATCACCAGCAAAACTGCACATTCAAAGGTCACCGACATTAGTGAGGAAATGCCGGAGTTCTACAAAATAAAGAAACAAAATGACACCAGGAAGTTTCTCTGTGGAAACCAGTTTGTCGTGCTTCTGAAGCTAAAAACAATTAGAAACTATTTCACAATATTACTATCATCCAGGGATTTGCTATCCAAACCTCAGTTATCATTTTGCCAATCATGTATCCACTTGCTCAATTCTATCTAAATGTGCAAGGGATTTGTCAGTTTCTGTTTTCCTCTTGTGCTTTCTTGTCTCAGTGGGCCCATCCAAATTTGTTCGGTCCTGACATGCCGCTACAACAACTGGGACAGATTTTAGGTCCACAAGTTAGTTAGTTAGATGATGTATCTCTAGTATTTGAATAGTGATCATTCTCATTCAATTGTCCCACCATTCAAACAACGTATTCAAATTATCATTTTATTCCTCAGTACAAAACCCCTCAATTCCTGGTAGGTACTACCAAAATGATTTCTTGCTAAAGCTCTGTTGAGTAGCTAGATACAAGTCAACAGACCAGCTCTCATCCCAAGTCCCAACCCTAAGTAGTTGAGTAACAGACATTACACTTGACTGAAAACCTGCAATTAGTGCCGAGTTGCCAGACCCGATTGAATGCTATCCCCAAATTCACACCATGCAACGAACGATCCACCCCATGGTGACCAGAACATGCCAATCATCCCAAACAAGCCGAGAGGCCGCGGATCAATGTACCAGTGATGACAATGTAGGAGACCACGACAAAGGCACCACAGCGGGTCATGGTGAACCTCTTGAACAGAGGGACTCATCCCCCGCCTCCCCCCTCCTCCTCTGTCCTTTCCCATCGCCGCACGGATCACCTCCCCAATCCACCTTACCCTGCCCGACCGCCCACAAAGACACCAAGGAGGAGAATATTTCTGTCCCCTTTGTTGGGATACATGGAACGGAATAAAATGGCCATTGCGCTGCACCTGTGTGGGCCACCTGCCTTTGTTCTATCCTGACATGCCACCACTAAAATTTGTTCTATGCTGCCATGCCACCACTAAAATTGGGGCAGATTTGAGGCCCCCAAGTTAGCCAGTCAGTTAGATGATGTATGTCTTGTATTGAACAACTATTCTTATTCAATTGTTCCACCATCCGAAAAGGGTATTCAAATTCTCGTTATATTCCTCAGTACAAAACAAACTAAAATAGGACATCAGATTGACCATTACTTGTCCTGACAGTTCTTGATCTGATTTCCACTCCATACAGATGACACCTAATTATCTTATATTAACTTCATTAAATGGCTCATTCCGTTCTCAATTCTATTGCCGCAAGGTTCTAATGGACTTATGGGCATATTTACAAGGGTGCCCATGTCAGAGGTCCCCATATCCATGCCACGAAAACAATAAACTTTGATCCAATCCACAAGGAGAGAACTCAGTACAGTTAATTCTATTATTACCTCCAAGTAAGTTCATCTTACATTAGGATTATATTAGATTATATTAGACAGATCCGCCATTATAACCTTTTCTCAAAACCAAAGGCTTGACTTTACTCAGCTGTGTGGCAGACAGATGGCCCTCATAGAACTCAAATATCCATATGTAATAACCAGCTCTTACTGATGCCACTTCAGTCCAGACTCTGGACGCAGAAAGATGTTTGTACAACACGGACCATTTAGCAGCTCCTCTCCAAGCAGCTAATTTTCAAGATGCCCGTCCGGTCTGGCAGACTCCAAAAGCAGAATATCAATGAACCCCTCACAACAACTTCTATGCGGCATGTACTTTGCGTATAACCTGCAGCAACCGAACTAGTACGAAAATGATTCCTTGATAAAGCTCGGTCGAGCTGGTAGACACAAGTCAACCAACCTGCTCTCACCCCAACACCAACCCCAAGTAGTTGAATAACGGAAGCGACGCCTTAGAGACTATTAGCACCAAATCACCATACCCGACACAGCGTGCTATCCGTCCCAAACTCGCATAGCCGGGCGCCGCCGCCGTGATACACCCGCAACACGCCGATTTTACGCAGCGCCACAACCGCATCCGGGAACGAAAACCATAAGAGGAGGCGCGGATTGGCATACGAACCGGAGCAGGACATGTAGGAGAGCGCGGCGACCGCGCCGCGGCGGGTCATGGCAGACCCTTTGAACAGCGCGGCCTCGTCGCCCGCCCCACCCCCTCCGCCGCCGCCCTTCCCCATCTCCACGGACACCGGCAGCAACCCCCCTCCTCCGCCCTTCGCCATCTCGCTCCCGATCTCCGCCCGCGACCCCGCCGAGGAGGAGGCGGAGGATATTTCTGTCCCCTTCCTCCTGCCCGACGCGCGGAATGGAAGAGTTGTGCTTTTAGCCCCGATCGGACGCGTTTTGGCCCCGTCTCTCCTATTCGGTCCGCGCCTGTGCGGAAACTTTCTGCCCGACCGCGCCCGCCTGCCAGGCCTTTTTATAAGCGTGGGTACCTTAGGGCTTAGGCCCGTGGCAGCAGTCAAGGGTCTTGGGGGGCTAAAATCTGTTTTTTGTTTTCTAGATTGAAAAGCTGCTGACAGCTGTGGTTTTTTTAGATACCGTTTGGTAAATTGGTTGTAGCTTTTTTCAAAAAAACCCAAATCCATCCCTAAATCCTCCCGATGGCCTTTCATCCCGACGACGACTGAGCTCGGTCGGGGCGGAGATGCCTCAGTAGGCGCGACGGCAGTCGAGCTCAGTAGGGACGGGTCGACGCAAGGTGAGTGGAGAAGACCAAGCGGGGCAAAGCCACAGCGGGGTAAAAGCACGTTCGGACCGGCTCGGCTTTCACGCGGCTTTTGCCCCCGCTTGGTTGTCAAGCCGCCGCACTGGTTTCTTTAGTGGGGTTTCATGCGCAAGCAGCAGTGTGACGCCTTGTGTAAACAGCACTAAACTTTGGGCCTGTTCAGAGGAGCTCTAACTTTTCTAAAAAACTGTTTTTTATTTTCTAGATTAAAATGTAGCTATAGATTTTTATAAGAGATTGTTTAATAAATAACTAATTTTCTTCGGCAATAAGCTGTAAAAACAGGTCTAACCTAACTTTCAGCTTTTAGTTTTCAATTTTATATATGACTCCTAGATTATACCAAAAATTGTTTAAAAACTGAGATGTTTGAAAGGATTTGCTAGTTTTTCAGAAACTGAAGCTGGCTTAAAGCCCCTAAACAGGGCCTTTTATCACCTAAGATGTTGTCATGCTTCAATGTTTTCTATCTCAATACAAGTTATACAAATCTTAAAGCAAATGAAGAGGTAAATAATTATTATCTACCCTTCATTAATGCTTTAATATCTGTGCAACTTTCAAAAAGAAAAACATGAAAGCACCTCTCTTTTGTCTAATATAGAAGAGAGAAGGATAAAAGAAGACTATAAATTTAAGATATATAGATAGTATAAAATGCTATCGTGTGAGTTATTGTCTATAATAAATATTTTCTCTATTATATAATTAAAATATTGTAGGTTTTTATGGGGATAAACTTAACCGAGAAACTAATGTAAAAGATATTTTTAGTTTTATATTTAAATAATACAGAAGAGTGTATAGGATTCATCTCCTTACTGTATTCTCGGACAAGTTATCCACTCTGGGTTGGTCACGTCAATCACATCACGATGGAACCCAACCCAGCCCAACAGGGGGCAGCATGGTTCAGTGGACGCTTATCTCTCGAGCGTGCGATGTCAACACAGACCACTACCGCTCGATTGATTAAAGAATCAAATCCTCGTCAGGGGGTCAGATTTACGTCCCGCGAAAGAGATCCAACAAAGTTATGCTATGATTGCAACTGCTGCACTTACGCATAGATGGTTAGATAAAAATTTATGGTTTAGATTGTCGCATTATTCAGAAAATAGTAGGGTAATATTGATATTGTAGCTAGCACGGTGGCAAAACATTGTTGCTAACACTGTTTATCGATCCGTTCATTCGATGTTTTGATTGAACGATACTCAAAATCGGTAACTGCTTAAGTTACCGTTCCTTTCAAACAGTATAGAAATTCTATCCACGACCCCAGATACCACGTTGATGGGCTGAGTACCTGCATGTGTTAAAAGAGTAATTTGGGTGTTACTACTTGTTAACTTTGTACCCTGGTCTGATTCGATGAATTGAATCTGTGTTTTGCATACTGTCTAATCTAGCAGCGTATTTTTTAGTGTCACTTAGGGTGTGTTTGGTAGAGCTCTAGCTCTATTAGATCTGTGGATCTGGTAGAGCTGGGTATTCCTAGCTCCACCAGATCCGTGGAGCTGGATCTGTGAGTACATTAAGAGTGTTTAGATGAATCATCTTTTTAAATTTTAGACCAAAAATATAAACTTAATTCACTTTATTTTAACCTACAAGTTTCAGATCTCAAGTGAAGGTGGGATCTGGAGCTCTATCAAACAGACCCTTAAATAACAAAAATACCGAGGATACGGTATCTACAGCTTGAGATGTGATGATGATCGTGAACTTCTCTCTCTATTTGATTGGAGCGTTTCAAGTGTTACTTGAATAAGCAATATCTTACAAGCGATGGATATGTACCACGCAAGATGCGGTGGCGTCACGCGCTTTTATCTTTGCCTAAGCATTTAAGTGTTACTTAGATAAAGCAAATAGAAGCTAAGGTATTTACAGCACAAGCATGTGATGATGTGATACACATATCTCTCTGTGATTGATGCACTTTAAGGAGAGTGATAAAGCACTTCTGTTTCGAGCATCTCTAAATTAAGCAAATCCTAATGGCTGCGCTATCCAACCTCACAAGATTAATGCGCCATAGCTGTATGCGATTTTCTGCATTTAGTGCCGAATCTGCTCGGTTCAATGAATTGCATCCGGCTTAGTGGATTTTGTTGTTATTGGTCTAGATGCACCCTTCGCTAATGATAGTAATCGGTTCGTAGTACTTGCTGCACAAATATTCGCCGTTGTGTGCGTGACGTTTGCAATGTTTGGCCCACACCATCAGGTTTACGTTACCAAACCGAGTTCGAAAATCGTCCCCTTCTCCTTAATATCGATTTTTTTTTCAAAAATTAGTAAAAATCAAACGAATTGCAAAGTTAAACTTTTTGAACTAAACGGTCCAACAGCGGCGACATAAATAAAAAAACTGACAGGTTTTACCAATTTTCGATCGATTCACATCGAAAATACTCAGCAGAAATTGGAAAAAATTGCTCAACGGTGTTTTCCAAAATATATGCTAAGATAAACTCAAATTCCTAGCTAGGTGCTTGTTGGCGTTGAAAATATGACGAAAGAGTTGATCGGCTCGAACACACACAAACACCGGGTTTAAGAGATTCAAGGCGTGTCAGCCGATTTGATCTTGCAATCGATAAGAATATTATGATCTAAACAGCTGTAATAGCCGATTAGTTTTTTCAATAATAATCTGATCTAAACAGCTATTTAGCCGATTAAATCGTAAGCAACAGTAAGTCTATACAGCTTATTACGGCCTGTTAGGTGGTTTGGTAAAGTCAGATTTTTCCAAAAAAAAAGATGTGTGCAATAAGATCGGATAAATACAAATCTAGATAAATTGACGTAATCGAAGATTATCAACAATCGGCGATGCACAACTTTATTGATCAATAAAGAATTATAAGGTTTAAATTACAAAAGCTACTCCTAATCGGCAGGAAGTAAATAAAAAGTAGATGCGATTTTATTGATTAATTGTTGTTATTTTTCAGCTCGCCTTTGATCCTTTTTTATAGCGTATAGGCTAATCGTATCCTTCTCCGACCCGTCACAAACCATGAACCGTATCGGCTTCCTCGCAGATAAAATTCCATGTTTGAATCAATATCGACTAGAATTCCTGTTTTTAGCTTAAATTTTCATTTTCAACCGATATCGATCAAAACTTATCCAGTTTCAACCTCGGCCAACGAAATCGGTTATGACTTGCCAAATTATGGTGCTAACATATTCCCCTCATTTTTGGGAGATAACATGTTATATTCCAAAGATCTTTTCATCGGCTTACCTATGAATTATTTTTCACCGCCGTCTTTAGTAACTGCTCTATTTATTACACCGTAAATCGTGTGAACGCACCATCTTTCATCATAACTGTTTCAAAAAGTTCAAAGAAATTACCCGCCAATGCCACCGGGTTTACCCCCTTATAAATACCACCATTCACATCCGTTATTTTCACGGCTCTTAACTCTCGACACCTTCATCATTGGCTTGCTCCTTGCCTTCGAACTTCAAGTTTCAGCGCCCTTCTCCCATCAGCTTAACTAACACCCAATCGGCTCAGAAGATATGGACTCCCAGTAGGTATTCATCCCCATACCCGACAATAGGGACCAATATTACGTAGGCCCTGTTGGGAATATGCCCTAGAGGCAATCATAGAGATGATTATATTTCCATAAATATTCATGAACTATGAGATTGTTCTTTAAATAACATTATGGATATTGATTAACAAAGTGCGTGACTTGTTTGTTAAACTCTGTATTCGTCTTTATGATGTTCATTCTAAAAGGGGTCCCTAGTCGATAATCATATGAGGACACATATGAGTAGACTAGCATATGTATTGGTCGATGACCATATTTTACGGGTCGTAGATATATAGATATCAAACCAATAATATGGACACATGTTAGAGAACACGGTGTTGGACATCGATCCACTATGAGAATGTTGTTTTATTTCATGTCATCAGTTCATCTCATATACAATGTGTATGCTATATCTTTCGACTTGATATTGTCGCATGTTCTCAAGATGCGTAATGGCTTACTTAGGAGTCGTCAAATGCTACTTCATAATTGGGTAATTATAAAGATGGTTTTCGGGTTTGTCATGAAATATGCTGCGAGGCGTGGTCGATAAAGATAGGATTTGCCCCTTCATACAACGAGAGAGATATCTCTAGGCCTCTCGAGTGGTCGAATTCCGAAAACGCATAGCCATGCTACTCGAGTAAAGAGTTACTCGAGTCATCGAGTTAAAAGAGTTACTCGATGTATTCAAGGAATCCGAGTCACGGCATCGAGATAGAGTGGTCGAGCCATCCAAATAAGGACGACAACAACTCGCCTTGGGTTTAACCGATATCGTGAGGCAAAAGTAAATGCATATAGAACATTGTTGAGGTTCGTTCGATCTTTACATGTACTTAGGAGTCGGTAAGTCCTGCTAGGAGCCGCTTTCGACTATTGGTCGATTACTCGATGGTCGAGTAGGTATACCCGATGGTCGAGTAGGAGTACTCAACGATCGATAGGGCCACTCCAGCTATGTCTGAGTGCATGTGAACCTATAGGGTCGCACGCTTAAGGGGTTGTAACCAATTCGGATAGGGATCCGAGTTGTAATGGGCTTAGAGTTCCTAATGGGCTTCAAGGGTTGAAACCCGTTATGAGACGTCTATATAAAGGAAGGATGTGGTAACTTTACGGATAGAGAGACACACGAAAAAATATAATAGGAATTCGGAATTCCTGAAACCCTAGCCGCCACTCCTCCTCCGCCCAGAATCGCACAGCCGGCGCTAGCACTCCAGTGCGTGGTGTTCCTGCTCTGTACGTGTGGATACCTTGGAGGCGTTGCTGCGAAGCTTCAACGCTATGACGATCCGCAACCTGCAACAGTCACAAGGAGCTGTTGGGGAGGAGCGAGGCTAGTACGACTACATTTGCACCACCGCGCTACATCGACTCTACTTCTGCTACGGGTCTGCGCGTCTAGTGGTAATTCCGTGATCTATAACTTGCAGTGGTTCTTTGGTTACACAGTAGAAAATTTTGATATTTTGCTAGAGTAGCCTACCAGTACCCCAATAGACCTGATAGGAGTCTTGATCCGACAATCCTTATAGAATAAGAGATCCCTCGCTTTCCACTGTCGGCTCCTGATTATAATATAGACGGGTGGAGTAAGAGTTTTAGGATCTAGCCAACAGCGTTGAAAGGCTGACGAGATTGGTATAATCGACTAGAGGCATAAAAAATACCCGAGTGGGAGCGGATGGGAATAGCAGAGTGCCTCCCCCTTCTTTAGACAATCCAGAGGCCAACGAGCCCTTAGTGGGTATGGCCTGTTATTTCTGGTCGGATAGTTTTAATGCATTCATATTTAGAACAGGTCTCATCGGCCCAACTCTCTTGGATGTAGCCCAATTTTGCAGCTTAAGACCGTATGGAGACCAAGTATCGGCTTTCAGCTCCAAGCCGCAATACAAGTTAATCCACTCCAAGGAAGAAGGTTGGATCAAATATATAAGTAATAACAAAGGAATCAGTCCAGTGTCCGACAAGGAACATATAGCATTCATCAACATGTGGCTTGATCCATTCTTATTTTGTGATGCTTCTCTCGGACCGACTCAGGTTCATCAAGTAATAGATGAGAAGTTAGTAGAGGGTCATCAGCTAGTATTGGGTAAAATGTTCCTCGGGGCTGTTTATCATATGATGCATATTATACGTAGTCGGCTTTTCGCTAGGATGGGAGTATATACAGTTGGTATGTGGGAGGCCCACTATGGTTTATTCAGACTTAGCTCTATTGTCTCTTTAGCCGATGATTTAAAATTGACTGGACTGAAATGACTCATTTTCCACGTGAAAAAACTTGGAAGATCAAAAGATTGAGTATAGAAATAGCCGATCATACGGTGAAAAACATATTCTCTGTTCTGGTAGTGACTCCAAGATTATGGCCATCGGAGCAAGGAAATTTCTGGCCTTTTTCTTTCAGCTGGACCATGAAGACTTTCGCTAGAATGATTTCTTCAGTTATAAAGAAGCTGACAGTTATCCTTGTCCTTCTTTTCTTCACTTGACAGACTATAGTGAAGACATGCTTTCTGAGACCCTTGACTTATACAATATTTTTCTTTCTTTGAGTGTTTTATCTATTAGCTTACATGCCAAGAATCGGATATATCAACCTTCTTATGAGTTTTACCATCCGTCAGTGTACGCAAGACAACTTGGGTTTGGTCAAGTCCCTCCAAGTTTTCACCTATTTAGTCAGCTACAACCAAGAAATCAAGTACGATGAGCCTCATCGACTGAAATTGCCTTACATATATTCGATGATCTTCAAATCAAGGACTTGCCTCATTTCTTTCTTCACACCCGGAGGGCAAGAAAATTTTCCACTTAGTGATCGGCTATTCCTGCAACTTTGTACCCTGCAGAAAGGACTACATCGACGGTAATCTCCAAATTTTGTTCCAAACCTTCCCAAAGAGCCGACGGTAATGATTAACACTTCTAGTAGCAGCTCAGTTCTAGTAGCAATGCTAATTCATCGGGCTATACTAACACAAGCGTTGTAAATATTACCGGCGATGTATCGGCTAAATTAGATTTTCGTTGTTTGATATCCAAAAATCTTTAAACTTTGCTGATCGGCTTCTTCTTTTATTTTGCAGACCAAAGCAGTTGGCAAGAAGGCCGCCACTGACCCATCGGGTGTCGATCAAACCAATAAACGACCACACCCGACCGCTCTATCGGGTTATTCCTTGGGCACCCTGGGAGTTCAATCCCTTTCACTTTCTGATTTAGAAAAACAACAGCCAAGTAAGTACCCGTCGGCTTCATTTTATAATTTCACTACCCTTATGTTAACTAATCGCTTAGCCAATTATGTAACAGAGAAGAAACGTGCTCACCTAATAAGAAGGTCTTGGCCAGCAAGGGTCAAAAGCCCTAAGAACAATCGGCTGAGAGTTCTCCTCGTGCCTTTGGCATAGTCCAGGTAAATTACCTTAAAAGCCGATTTTCAAATCCAATTAAATGAATAAGCTAACTGATTTTCTTAATTTCTTGTAGCCTTCAGTTTCTCCGCAAGCTTTTACCCCTGAAGTCTTGGCCGATCCACTTGTAGAGATTGATTCCTTTGTGGGATCAGCTCATGATATTGTGGACGTACCTGAGGTCGCGTCGGTGGCGAAGCCGATTGTTGGAAGATGTAAAACGGGGTTGATGGTGGTAAACTGGCTTGAGAGTCCAACTTAGCAACGTTAGTATGAGTGTAGTAATGTGGGATTGCGCTTGCACCTAAATCAAATGATAGAATCGCAGTTGGTTGGGTCGTCATCAAAGTTGGAGTTGGAACCGATGGATTAGGATCGGCTATTGGACCATAACTCTGGGTGTTTGCCGGTATCGAATAGACCAGATAATATATCAAAACTTGTATCGAATCTAACCAATTTTCAACCGATACTAACTCCTTAGCAACGGCTTTAACACTATTAGCAATCATCGACTTAAGAGTTGTTACCAAGGCCGACGACTGGTTGATCAAAGAATAATGCACAGATTGATTAATCATAGCAAAATATTCATCTGGAGCAGGCATGTATCGACTTATTGATGTATCTAGTGGTCTCTGTATTGCCAAAGGGATTGACCGACAGCAGAACAGTCTTTTGAGTGATGCTGCGTCGAGTCTTCTGTTAGCAATTTAGCATCATCTCCTCGAGCGTAGCCTTTCGATCCTCAATATCCTTGCACTGTTCTGGTGTCAAATTGTAACATACCAAATTTTGCTTTTATTGGATTTAATATGATTTCTTCTTGTTATTGAATTTCTGAGATTTTATTTAATTCATTTTGGAATTTTGAGTAAAGCCTTTTGCTATCTTTTAATTATTCAGAGAAAAGTATTAATGATCTTTTGTTAGAAATATTTTATTTGAGTTCCAAATGTTCCAAAGTATTTTCTGGAATTTTTTGAGATTTTTCCTGATATTTTTGCTATGTATTATGGCTTTATATATTTAACTAAATTATTTTAATTCGAAAATATTTTGAAAATCGGATCAATAGTATTGGGCCGAAACCCCTCGGTCCGGCCCGTTTTCCTTGCGCCGCAGCCCAGCTCGCCAGCCCACGCAGCCCGCCCCGCCGAACCCTAGCCGCGCGACCGTTGGATTTTGATCCAACGGCTGTGATCGTGCCGTGCCGCCGCTCGCTGCCAGCCGCCCGATCGGATCTGCGTGGACGCTCTGTATTGCGCCACGTCAGCTCTTCTGAATCCACTGCGCCACAGGATCACTTGCTTCTCGGAGTTTGTTTCCGTCTCATTTCGCTGAAGCTGAGGGCCCTATTTAATGCGTCATCGCCACCTCCGGGCTGTGCACTTCGAGACGCATCCGTAGCCCTACAGCACGCCCAACAAGACACCGTCTTGTGCCCGTGCAAGCTCGTTGTAGTTGCCGCTTCGTGCCGCCGCGGTTTTCGTCTCGTTCCGTCGCCGTCGAGTCGTCTCCGCCGCTGCCAAGACCCTCGCTGAGTTCGCCGTGTCGAGACGCTTCGGAAGCGCTAGCTAACGTCGCCGGAGGTGCCCCAGAATGCCGTCGGCCACATCTTTGTCCTCGTCTCTGGTGAACCTGCTCCACCGCGCCATCGTCGCCGTTGCAAGCTTTGTCAGCCGTCGGATCTGGTAAGCACCGTCGGATTTCTTCCACATGTAGCCCACCGGGGTAACCGCGTGGCCGTCTTCTCTTCGTCACTTCACCACCGTTGGATCCTCATCAGTCGTCTGTGGTTGAGCCACGTAGTCGCCGCCACCTTGCCTCGCGCTGCCGCATGGTAGCTGTCAGATCCGTAGTGTGCGTCCCGGATCGTGCCACGTGCTGTCTACCGGGCTAGTCTTGTCGCCCCGTCGTTTCAGTTCTCTCCACCATCGCTGCCATCCGATCAGATCTGGACGATCGGGATGGTGTCGCGTGTCGCCTCTGCAGTGAGCCACCGCATCGCGCCTTGCACTGATCTCAGCAGTTCGTTTTGAATTGGGTGGATGAGATTGTGCCGAGCGCTGCGCCAGTCGCATGCCGCCGCGTGTCACGTTGTGATTGGTTGAGCGCCGCCGCTGACGCCACGGCTTGCGTCAGCCGGTGCATGGGCACAGTGCCGTTGATCCACCGTGGACTAGCATCGGCCGTAGACCGAGTCCATATGCCAGTGACGCGTGTCGCACTTTGGTTGCGCCCCATGTCAGCACCTGATTGGGCCACGTGTCCGCTGACATCAGCATGACGTCATATATCGCTTTTTTCGTCGAAAAATTTTTCAGCCAAAAATCATTTTGGTGCTTACATCAGCATGACATCATTAATGCTATTTTTCCGTATAAAAATAATTTGGTTAATTCGGTTTTTTCCAATTTTCCATTTTATCTTTTATTTCAAACTTTGAATGGCTATATCTTTTGCATTTGAGCTCCGATTGAGGTGATTCCAGTTTCTAAAAATCTGTAAAATCAAGATATATTTAATAGTGAATTTCATTTAATTTTTAGAGTTGATATTGCTCTTTGTTTTTAGTATTTATTGCTTTATCATTCTTTTCGCGTAGACGTCGAGTTGCCAGGTGAGTTTGTCATCAAGGATCCAACACTTGAGCAAGGTCCAGAGCAGGAGTCAGAACTATTTGAAGGCAAGTTGTGCTTTGATCATATTGAACCTATGCTTTAAATATTATATTGTTTCAAAGTATTGCATATTAATCCATGTATCGTTGTTTCAAATATGTTGGGATTATTTATTGTCCACTTTGAGTTACATCCACCTTGCCATGTCGTATGTCGTATATCATTTGTCACCCTAGAATGGTTTAATACTAATTGGTAGCTATAATTGCTAATGTGGTTAGTTAGATCGCAAGTAGAATGCTTAGCCGTGCAACGAGACATCATTTTATGTAAAAGAAGTTAATCTTGCTTAATGATTATGGAACATGTTTATTAAATTGTGTGTCGGTGTTGTCACACAATGTCGTTGTTGTTGATGGCACGTGGTGCATGGTAATCAACTGGGGTGGTAAAATGATTTAGACTGAGACAAGTGGCATGTATTTGTGGTGGGCTAATGTGGCACTTGGGCGGTCGTATTGTTTTTTATGATAATGGTTGGTTCATGGTTATGATGATTTTTAGTTAGTCTTGCCTTGGTCAATTAAGGACTTAACCTTGTAAGAATTTGAACTGAGTCATTCATACAACCACATGTCTGTTATAGGGCAGACCTAGCTGATTAATCTATCGAGTCTAAGCTTTTGTACTATTTGTGGTGGTGTGAGGTCCGGGTAGTGGTAACCAGTCCTCGCACGGGTATGCTTATATGGTGCAAGAGGGGGGGTCTGGATGTGGTAACAAGTCCCACCAATGTTGAAACCTTAGCGAATAGTACTGGGTTTAGATAAGCATTGGAAAGTCTTTGTTATAATCACTCGCCTTTGTGGTGTATGGTTGTATCTTGTGGGTAAAGTGTATAACCTCTGCAGAGTGTAAAACCTATTCGAATAGCCGTGCTCGCGGTATTGAGCATTGCTCGGTGATTACAGTCAAGGGTTAGATTTTACTAGAAACAAATGTGGGTATGGATGTTGAAATAAACAAATGTGGGTATAGATGTTAAAATATGGAATAAGGTCGTGAGTTGGTTATTGGAAAACAAATGGAAAATGTATTATTGTTATTATTTGTTTTACTGTCTTTCAATCTATTTATGCTATTCTTTTGCGAATGTTGTTTATGCAAATTAACCATGTTAACCTATCCTTTGTAATAAGCCATGCATATAGTATATTAGACTTGCATTCTGTCCGCAACTTGTTGAGTGCTTTATGTACCCACCCCCTTGCATTAAAACATCACCGGTTGGAGAAGAAGCAATGCCTGCTTTTGAGGAAGAGTATCAGGAAGAGGCGAATAACTAGGGTGCGAACCTTGTCAATTGCCTGTGGCAGATTGAAGGGTTTCTACGCTTGTGTTTATTTCCGTTGCTATTTATTTACTTTCAGTCTTATCCCTGCGAGGCGTATTCATGTAAGGTTGACCATAAGATCGTCGAACAGTTATATTTAATATTGATAAAATCTTTATTATGTTGCCGTTAAGTATGATTGTGATATTCATCAATGTTGAGCCTGTGTGCACTAGCATGATTCTCGACTAGTGTAGAATACACAGAGGATCTGGATTTGCATATTTGGGTCCCGACACAAATCAACTAGTGTCGGGACGATTATAGCATCGGAATTGACATCGAACGAGGGAATTGGTTTTTCTAAAGAAGACATAGTGTCGCACTGAGCGTGCCAAAAGTGTGTTGGCACCGAAAATATGACGAAGGATTTGATCGGCTCAAACACACACAAACACCGGGTTTAAGAGGTTCGAAGCGTACCAGCCGATTTGATCTTGCAATCGGCAAGAATATTATGATCTAAGCAACTATAATAGCCGATGAGGTTTTTCAATAATAATCTGATCTAAACAGCTATTTAGTGGATTAAATCGTAAGCAACAGTAAATCTAAGCAGCTTGTCACGGCCGATTAGATGGTTTGGTAAAGGTAGATTTTCTCAAAAATACTATGTGCAACAAGATCGGAGAAAAGCAACTTGGATAAATTGACGTAATCGAAGATGGTCAACAATCGACGATGCATAACTGTATTGATCAAGAATGAATTACAAGGTCTAAATTACAAAAACCACTCCTAGTCGACAGGAAGTAAATAAAAAGTCCTTCTCTTCTGTAAAGTTCTTAGCTTTTATTTGCTCTATAGGTAAGTCAAGCTAAGCTATCACCTACATCTCATAGCAGCATATGATTTCTATTATCTATATTCGGATTTGCTCAAAAATGTCTCACAAATTCAGTTTTTCAAAAAAAAAATCATGGAAGATGTCAAAAAGCTATTAATATTAATATTAGGGACTTTCAGATTATTTTTTCCATCTGAATTTTTTAATTTGAATTTGAATTAGACTGGTTTACCAACTGATTTTGTTTATCGAGTCATACTGATATGGTCAAAAATCATGATTTTCGAACGATTTTCTTCGATATTTCAAACCCTGGCCCAGACTCAGCGATTCTCCTGCGGGCCTTGCACCCTGATTTGAATTTCACCTAGAAAGAGAATAACTTGCATTCAGTGAACCATGTTGAACAAATGCTCTGAATGCTACCAAGGGAATTTGCAGTTTTTCTTTTTTGTGACGAACTATTAATGTACTATCTCCGATCGCAAATATGAATCGCCCTAGAATCCGTACCAGCTAAATATATTTAGATTTGATCATCAATATACAAAGAATTACGTAAGTTGACAACATGAAATTGGTATTATTAGATCTATCAAGAAATATACTATCGTAATTTATAATTATTTTTATTAGAAACAACTTATTTTTCGTAGAAATTGATGGTCCAAATGTCAACAATAATTTATATTTGTAATTGAATGCGGTATTTAAGTATCTCTTGGCAATGTATCTAATCATCGAGATTGGCAGCAGTGAAACAACAAATGGGTTCATTGTAAACACGGTTCACAAAACCGCGGTAAATCGCTCGGTTTTTGTGTTTTTCGGCCATACCACTCCGGTTTGAGATCTAAAACCGCACGGTAAACCGGTCTAATTAAAAAAAATTGAAAAAAAATTATGCGTTGAAACCCGTTGAAAAACCACGGTTTTCGCAAAAAAACCCTTTCAAAAAACTGCTCGTAAATCGTTTTTTAGGAATATTCAATTGATTGGCTGTTTTTTCGCGAAAACCAAACTATTTTCGATTTTTTTGTATTTTTTCAAAAAAAAAAATTCTTAACCCTTCGGTTTCTGACGATTTTCGTGGTTTCGGTATTTTTTTTTTTTTTTTTGCTGTTTTTCACTATATCAGTTTTGTGAACAGTGATCGGAAATAAAACTTTCATAAGTCATAAACAATACACAGCGTCGTAGCGTTTACCAACGTATATTGCGACAAATTTAGTGGCCAACGTTGTAGCCTAGGGACTGAAAACTCAAAACTGACATCCATTTTAGACAAAAAAAAAAGAAAAGAGAGGCAGTAAATGACCAATGAACATCCTCTAAAATCATTTCTGCTGTCAAAGCATCTAATCAACGACCTTCATCACCACCATTCCAAACCCACAAATTGGCTGGGCCAGCTCTAGTCCATTACCGTACGGCAGATCACTTCCCCGATCGTCCGATCCACAATCCGACGCCCCCGATCGATCGTAGTCGTAGCACCACCGGATCTACGGTACACGAGTGGCGCTGCAGTTACCCAGAGCGATTCCTAATTCCCAGGTGTCACCTTCCAATCCGGCTACTGCAGGAGGCAGACACCACATGCTATTGCAGCAACGCGCAACACTGCCACTCCCCACGTTAACAACTGGTAGGTCGTGCGAGGCCCAGTTTTGACGCTGGAAAAGTCGCCGTGCAACAGACGGCACCACCGCCGCGCCCAGCGTCTGCCTAGCCGGCAACAATACGAAAACACACGTCGGTATGAGGCGTCTGGAACTGTACGAGCGACCGCAGGTTGGAGGACTCACACCGCCCCTGCCCCGCCTGGCCGGCCGGATTGGCATCACCTGCGGCGCCTGCAGGCCGATTCGATCGGTGTGACAAGACAACACGTCGCCTTGGGACGACGTTGAAAGAACAGCGGGCGGAGCAGAGCAGAGCAGCGCAGGCGCAGCGCATGCACGGAGGATGGCATGTGTGAGATGACACGCACGGAGCCTCGACATTAGGATGCGCACGGGATCTCAGCCTCTCAGTGCGGCAGTGCCCAGCGAGGACCTGCATCGGCTTTATGAGTTGGACCAACGAAAAGGCTGAGGAGGAAAAATGGACGGATGCAGCTCGCGGAAGCACTCAACTCGATCGTTAGCGCAGCTTTGCGGTCTTCGGTATCTTGTTCGTGCTATGGTTGATCTCTCTCTCTCTCTCTCTCTCTAGCCTCCAACAGAAGACGAAGCAATGTGGTGTCCTCTGTGATTTTCTGTCACTAACCTACAGATACTAGTGATGAGTTAATTCAGCATATACACCATACTAAGGGTATATCAATATATTCCAAGACATTAAGCATATGTAAAGCTGCCGAATTTCTCCTTTTACCCGTGCCCATAAATTAAACCACAGAACTTAATCAACAATGGAACAAGAGAATTCTTGTTTTCAGCTAATAATCATGTTCCCGACAGAACTACAAGCTCTTCAGTACTCTGAAAACTACTCAGCCTACATCGATTCACCACCCTCTAGTCTCTCTCTCTCTCTCTAATACGTAGCAGCTAGCCTTAATAATGTACCGCAGTCTTGTTGATATCCGTCCACCCTTCACTTGCAGTAGTAAGGAATGAAGCCATGTGCATTCCTGAGAAAACAAGATGAGAACCAAATGAGTAAACAAATGAATATTCCATATCTACAACACGTATAGCTTGAGTTCAACTGCACGGTTTGTAAGAACATGGATTAACAGAGAATTTGCACGCAAGAAGTGAAAGACCAGGCAACAATTCTCTAGGCCTCTAGCAAGGTAGATGTGGATACACATCAACCTCTTAGAATGTCACACACACAGCTGAGTATAAATACTACTACACAATATGCAGAGAAATTTCAAGCAATGAGGCAATAAGCCAATGATGCTCACCTGATCATTAATTTCTTACTTTTCGTATTCGCGGGACTCCACCAGTACATAGACTGGCTTTCCGTTGAGCTTGTAGAAATCCTGCATGGAAGTTGCTATCTCAGTAAACCAATTTCAAGCAATAATAATGGCATGTTCTCCTGTAAAGTAGGTAATTCAAAACCATTGTCCATTCAGTGGAAAACTTCGATCAGTTGTAACTTGAAAGCTTCCTAGTGACTAGTTCAAGATTGACAACGAGCGTTATAAAATGTTTGCCCGCTGCTTTTTCAAATGTCCTCAAGACTTTTGGTTCCGAAACGTACAAGATCTCTATGCTGACTTCGGTAAGATGCAAGCAATGCCGATCAGTTGTGCTGTAACATGAATCGATGTGTGCTCCGACGCTAATACAAATACAATGTATTATGACCAGATGAGATTAGTGTAATGCTCGTCCTTATTCCTTAACTCATCCTAGTTTTTATTCAGGATAGCACAGAACATATGACCAGATGAAATTAGAGTAGTGCTAGTCCTTATTCCTTAACTCATCCTTCAGGATAGAACAAACAACACAGTCCCAGTTTTTTCGAACTGTTTACTCTTGCTTTTGAAGAAAAGAAAAGAGACACCCATTGGTTTTGTTCGAGTCTATAGACGCCCAACTGGTACGGATGAGTATCTCAGTTGTGGGGAACAGAGAAGACATGGTCATGTTTGTCGTGCTTATATAATAAGGCGAGTTGTTCATGGCCGCTTTGTGAAACGAAACTATTGGCTCCAGAGTCTGAAGTTCTATATAGCATGAACAGGTTACATGAGGTGTACAAAGCAGACATTATCAGAGCAAGCTAGTACAGGTGTACATGCCAACAACTATACTATGGAACTGGTCAAATCTAGTGAAAATGTGATTCAGGTTTCAGAGCGATAAACAAATACTACGTACTGTAAGAACTAAGGAGCAGAAAAAAATATGTTTGTCAGTTTATAGATTGGATATCTGCGAGTCACGTAACAACAAGAATACCTTAAATTTAGGGAGCCCAATGAGACATGCGCACTCAACCACATCAGCTCCAGCACGTTCTGGAAAGCAAATTATTCAGTAGAAATATGCGGCAAGCCAATATATTGTTCTTAGCACAAGATAAAATTCACCCAGAAAAGAATCCAAAAGGCCAGTGTTGTGTAAAATATAAAAAAAGATGCATGTTTAATGGCATGATAGCACAGGAGTCGCAGACAACGAAAGGTATAGCTGAAAAGATATTCACAAGGTGGGAGTACTTTCACAGGAGTACTCAAAACATGTAGTGTCAAAATCAAATCCTGTCTCCAAATAAATTCCGCATAGGACATATCTTCAGACAAGATTCTCTCCAAAAAAGATCTTCAAACAAGATGTTGTACGTACTAATTACGAAGGTATAAAGCATGTCTCATTAAGGACATTTGTTCACCTACAAGCAACAAAAATACCATGTCCCTGTACCGGTTATCACTAAGTGGTATAGATGGCTGCCATTAGCACCTAAAAGCCAATCCTATTCGACTATTACTTTCCAGGACTATTGTGGTCATTTCTGACACTATTGCTACTAACTATTGGTGTCCTAGATTTGGGTTAGAGTGAGAAGAAACGCTAACTATTGATGTCCTAAATTTGGGTTAAGAGCCAGAAGATGTGGGCAGTTTCAAGACAAGCAGTACTGGACAATCTGATATTGAAGCAACTGGCAACTGTCATGCACTAGTGCTTGCTGCAATATGTCACGGGATCACAAGGCACAATCGAAAGTTTCAACTGTTACACTGGTCAGTGAATAGTTCATTGTGAATGTGCGAGTGGAAACAGCCTCCGAAGTTGCACAAGCAACGGAGAAATAAATAAAGATGGCATCCATAAGAAAAGAAATCAAATGCAAGTTTTTTTTTTCTGGATTCTTTACCTGGCTCCATTAGCTACTAATTGCATATCATATATTCATATTTACTTCGTAGTACTGGTCAAGGATTACATTTGAATGCATAATCTTAGTTATAAAAGGAAGGTACGTACCAAGAAGCCTTATAGCAGCACAAAGTGTCCCACCAGTTGCAACCAAATCATCAATGATCAGTACACGCTCACCGGGTTCGATAGCCCCAACATGCATCTCCAAACAATCACTTCCGTACTCGAGAACATAGGTCTCGGAAATCACCTCACCTTTCATGTTTATAAAAGCCAATGTTAGCGGATGCCGATTACTGCAAACAAACTTCATTTGACAAGCAAGGCAAACAGAATCGTGCTTTGGCTAAATGATACCGCACAGTATCTATCAGTGTAATAAGACATGTGACGAAAAGTGCAAAGAGAGATCGTACTAACGTCTTTACAAATTTCTTCAGATTTCATCATGGGCTGCATAAAGGGATTGACTAGTGCAACAACTTTGCTATCAGAGATTCTGGACTCGAACAGTACTTTTACTGTCAAATAGCCAAATTTACTTCCTCGTGGAAAATAAAAAGAGAACCAAATTTACTTAAGTACGTTGTCATCACAAGCTGGGCATATCAATAGCAACAGGTTTCAGAGCAAGCAAATTGATACCCAATCAAACTTCCTCGAGGGAACCTCACCTGGGAGTTTCTTAGGCTTACGCAACGGTATGAACTTCGCATCAATGGCTAGTGCAATCGCCGGGCCAAATATAAATCCTCTAGCCTCAATCCCTGATGGAATGTGAAGAAGAATCACAACAAACAAAGTCAGAACAGTGCTCCACTATGACTCACTGAGAACTGAATAGTATCAACTTATCCATCACAACCAAACTAGTTCAGGGAGTCTAGGGTGTGTTTGGTTGGTGGGATGGGGCTGAATGGGATGCTCCTGTACCATTTGGTTCCATTGTTTTGGATGAATGGAATGGTTCAGCATTTATAAAGAATATTTTCTCAAATTTGTATCACACTGTCCAGGACGGGATGATTCAATTCAAGTAACCAAACACATGGATGACATTTTTCTTAACCATCTCATAAATGTATCACTTGGTACAAGCAACCAAACACACCCTTACAACTAATAAAAGACAATTTGCCAAAAAAAAAAAAGAGAATGACACATAAGTTCGTTTAGTCAAGAATAAGATATTACTCTCTCCGTTGATAAATATAAGACGTATTTTGACTTGCACAAGGATTAAAATTGTGATGAAATTGAGGAAGACAGGAGAGAAAATGACTTACATATCCCTCTTAATTGTCTCGGAAGATGAGAGATAATACTTTGTGTAGGTGGTAATTAATAAATGTATATGGTTGAGAGAAAGTAAATAAGGGTATATATGGAAAGTCTCATTAAATCTACATGCATATCTTATATTTTTTAATAAAACCATTCAAACCATAGTACTTATATTTATCAACGGTGAGAGTAAAAAACAGGGGAAACAGAAGGGGGTAAAAAAAACCAGGAACGAAATCGCAGAACCAGACAGAGTATCCAGCAAACAACAAAGCAAAATCTCAGAAGCAGTACTTTCCAGTGAAAACGACAGCAGATCGGGCACATGCATGACATCAGAGAGCCACCAAAAGGAAAAAAGAAGAGTCAATTATAGGTGTACCAGCACCCCTCTCGCACCGTCCGATCCCGAGCGGCCGCGGCCGCGGCCGTCCGATCAGGCGCCCGTGCCGATGCATTTTGGTTTGGCTCGCCGCGAGATCTGCCCGTGGCAGGGCTTCCACACGCGCCCCCGATACGCTAATGGATGCGGCGGATTCCCACCACGCCCACGGGCGCAGGGCACCTTGGAAAAGCTTGGAAAAACGCGACGAGTTATGGGCCAAAGCCAAGGAAAATGCGGGCTGCGACAAACATTCTGGCACGCACGCTGCGAAACCGGTTCGAGCAGGGGCCAAGGCTGCCAGTGCCAACGTATACACACACTTCTCTAAAGAACACCATTGCAAAAAGGCCTCGCCATGGCCATGGCATGCTACTAGCTTAGCATAAGGTCCATGCCCCCCCACATATTAAATGCCAACTTTACCTCATAAATGCGGCAGCCATGTAGGCAGCCCTGGATTCAGGGCCGGAAGCGCTCAACGTACCAAACAATTCCGACTAGGAAGTTGCTGCAAACCATCGCTGGCTCAACAGATTCCACCTGCCGGTGGGGCCACTCTGCCGGCGAGAGATGGCAACGGTTTCGTAGAACAAACGGCGTGGTACGCGTAGCGCGGCGCATTTTTATTATCCGTGGCTCTGGGGCCTTTGCGCGCGCCGGGTGGATATCCCAGGCCGCACCGGACCCGGAGCGCGACCGAGACGTCCACGGCAAAGCTAAGCCGGCAGCAACAGCGGCGTGAGGGTATTATTGCCGCTGCGATATGATATTATCCTCCCGAGGAAAGGCGACGGGGTAGCAGCTAGAGTGATGCGGAAAAGGCGTTGGTAGTAGACCCGGGCGACAAGCATGGGGAGCAAAAGGACCTGGGGAGATCTCCCCCAAAGATATTACGGAATCTCAGAACACTGCCCACAGCCCCACAGCTCAGCTCTGCCGCCTCTGCGACCGCGCGCGCGCGCGCGGAGCGGAGCGAGAGCAAGAAAGGAGACGGGTGAATGGTTGTTACCGGCGACGGCAGCGATGCCCATGCTGCGGTAGCGCTCGACGAAGATGTCCACGGCGTCCTTGAACACCCTCCACTGCAGCAGCAGCGTCGTGATGTCGTTGAACATGATGCCTGCACACGCGCCAAGAATGTTCGTGCCTGCATGTTTGAACAGCCGCTAGTTGAATCAAGAGGAGGCGAGAGGAGAATCTATGGACCTGGCTTGGGGAAGTTGGGGACGACGCGGATGGCGTCAGAGATGCCCTGCAGCCGGGGGTCGGCCTCAGCCGGCGCCTCGGCCATGGCCTTCGCCTCCGCCGCGGCGCGGCCGTTCTCCTTGGCCTTGCCAGCCTCCATCACGGCGTTGCAATTGACCTCCTCACCCATTCCTCTCACACACACACTCAGTCTTCTCCTCTCTGCGCTTGAGTGTCAAGCTCAACTAAGGAGTTAATGTTACTTGGTGGACGGGTGTGCCGTGTTACCGTGTATATATAGCAGGGAAAAGGAAGGGAGGGAGTGCGTTTATTATCCTTGGAAACCAGCAGCGGACCACGGGGCTCTGTTTATAAATGGCACAGCACACGTATCCCGTTCCCGTGTAGGACTCTCTAGCCGTATAGCCCTCCATCTCTCTCTGACTTGGCCTACTTGTACGTGACAATGTATGTGTGGTGCGTCCGTTTCCCTGGCAGGGATGCAGCTACGAGCCCCTCTCCCTCTCTCTCTCTCTAGCTTTCGCTCCTATTGATGAGCAGTGACTGGCCGTTTCAGCGAGGAGAGGGAAAGAAGACGGGGGAGAGGGAGGAGTTACTCCACTTGGCACCGCACTGGTGCCATCTGGGCGGACTTCCCTTCCACGCGCACAGGCGCACCCATCTTTTCCCCATGCTTTTCCCGTCCGTTTCTTCGCGCCCCGGCTCGCTCGGCACGTCCAAACTCTCGAGCAACGCAAGGGAACCGGGGCTCGGGTGGGGTGGGGATCCGATGCCGCTGAGTGGCTGGATAGCGGTGCGGTAGCGCGGCAGTGTCGGACTTTTTATCATCTCTAAGAAGTAATTGAACTATACATAGTTTTAAAAGATATTAAAATTTTAAAATGTGGGAGTAACAAGAGCCTACAAGAGTTGAAGAATAATCTAGTATTATCTTCCGGCAACAATAAAACTCTAATTCGGTATACCGTGCCGCGCGGTACCGGTATTACTAGCGCTGTTGTATGCGTCATCACTCTTTGGATCTCGATCGATCACTACGTTAGATAAACATGGATAGTCTGATCTAGTGACCACGTGTTGCTGCTCGCTTATGTTCAACCGGTGATACAAGGATCGGCATGTACGACCAACTGATGAGAGAAACATCTGCTCGATCGATCGGGCTAGCACCTGCTTCAATATCATCTCCCCCTTGTGGTTTGGGATTTGATTTGGACAGAGCCGCAGAGCCAGAATTAATCATAGCTCTGCCACGGTCCGCTTGCACGGACCGCAGTTGCCATGCGTACGCGCAGGACACGAATATGGAGCTGATTGCAATACCACTCTAGTATTTACCACCGGTGTACTAAAGATTATTAGAATCATGATAACCGGGTAGCTTCCCACTTCTTTGCGCGTAGAGCATGATATTATGACTAGTTTGTAGGGGGCATTCGGATTAGAATCACACGGTAACAACAACAGTAGTCGAATCAATGTACCACTTGTCACCTACTACTAAGGGTGAAAATGGATTGACTGCGGACGGAGACTATCATATTTGTTTTCATATTTTTCTCTGTATGCGGCTACGGATAACCCTGATATAAATACAAATATGAATAATATAGAGTACAAATAAAGAGCGAATACGAATCAAATACTATCACGAATATTTCTTGAAACATGAAAACTCTTTATACTGTACGTACAAAACAAACAAAAAAACTCAACTAGTTTATTTGATTCAAAGATTCATGAAAACATGTAACGGTCCAAGATTTGCATTCTCTATTGAATTATGTTTAAAATAATAAATTATGTACTTATGAGTTTTTCTGCATTTTGGCTGCTTATTAAAAATATTTTTCTATTAAAGATAGCAGTGTTTGAATTTTTGAGAACATCTAAAAGCTCGAAAAATCCTAAAAATAATCTCTATTAAATGTCATATGTGTCGGAAATGTCCCCTAAGAATTTTCATAATTTTTTGGAGCTAGTTTGCTAATTTTAAAAATTGAAACTTGATTTCTAAATTAATTAAATTTGAAAACGATTTTGAAATTCAGAAACATATTTGGGCTGAAAAAGTAGCCTTGGCCTAGGCCACACACCTGAATATCCAGATAATCTAGCATTTGAATATCCGAATAATCCGGATTCGTATTTATATTCGACAGATAGTGAGCTACCGAATTCGTATTTGTATCCCTAGAAAAATCTGTATTCATTACTGATCTAATATTATTCAATAAATATCAAACTAACAGAACCCATATTCAAAAATTGTCCGGATCTATCGGAAACAATCGTTTCCATTTTCACACCTCCCTACTACTGTATAATTATCGCACTGTGCAATGCCGAAGGAACAGTAGTATGAGTAATAAAAAGCAGCAGCTACAGTCCGACGGAAAGATTAATCCGGGGGGACCCGCTGCAGTGCCCTTAGGCCTTAGGAGATTGCAGCAGGACGACGTCGACTGCACGGGCCCCCGATTAGAGAATTAATTAACGGCCGGGATCGAGGCTTCCGTAGACGCTCTCACTATTAACAGTAAGGCGACGATCTTCCACTGCAGCTGATCCCAGGCATAGATTCTCCTCGGAATGGCACGCAAAAATACTACCATTGGCAAAGCTGTTTTTGGAAGCAAACACCGGTGTACGCAATCAACTCGATCGATCGCAAACATCATGCATGCGTTTGAATCCACCTTCTTCCTCTGCACGGCCACACAGTGCAATCGATATCCCCGTGAAAAATCTTCTGCACACAGGCTAATAATGAGAAAAGCGTCCGTGCCACTTTTCCGAAAGGCCCAGGGTCTAAGCATGGATATGGAAAACAGGAAAAGGGAGAACCGGACCAGCATGTTCTTCTGTTCTGCGCATCGCTCGAAGATTTGTTCATCGTCATTTTTTTTTACGGTGAGATAAAAACGAGGAATATAAGAATATGAATAATCTTTAGAACAATTTTTCACACCTTCGGCTAAGCCAGGGTTCAGGTTCACTCCCGGCTCTCCACCATCGGGAACCAACCCCTTTGGTACGGTCATCAATGCATAGCCTGTGCCCTGTACACGGGAATGTGCGGAATAATATATATCTTATGCCAGGAAGATTTGCCGAGCATGAAGGCTACAAGGTACATTTTTTTGCGAAAAAGTCCTTCGGAAATTTTGAAATCGCAAATAGGTCCTTCCACTGTTATTTTGCAAAAAGGACTCCGTGAATTCCGAAATCGCTAACCGGTCCTTCTACCATTTATTTTGTAAAAAGGACCCCGTAGTTTTGCGAAATCCGGTTCTTTCGACCGGGAAGATTCAAAAAATCGAGAACAGGTCCTTCCATCGGTTATTTTGCAAAAAAAACCCGTAGTTTCGCAAATTCGACACGGGTGTCGGTTCTTTCGACTCGAAAGATTTGAAATTACGTTTAGATCCGGTTATTTTATTAAAAAAAAAAGAGAAAACTCTTCCACAAATTCAACACGGACACCGATTCGGATTAGATTTTTTCGCGCGGCGCGGCATCGCGCGCAGCTATACCTTGTATTAGCAACTTCGCAAAAGTTTCGTGGAGAACAGGACAGCTCCCTCAAACTTTCGTTTGATTTCTCCGGTGCAAAAAACACTTGGATGCTCTCTCCCTCCAAATTTATAATACGTAGTTATTTTTAACGTATGGATAAAATAATATTAAAAATAACTCTATCATTATTAATTATTATCACTAAACACTATACTCAGTGCATGCATATAGATAATATAAAATAAAGATGAATATTTATTATGGCATAGAGAGAACATCACATAAATTTTTATTAGAATATGAAATACATCATACTTTTACAGACAATATCGTTCAAAAAAATAAGGCTTATAAACTTGGGAGTTGAGTTTTTCTAGCTCCTTGTATATTTTTTTCTGCAAATCTAGCCCCTATACAAACGTAATTATAAAAATAAGTATCCTCGATCGTGAAAGCATTGGCAACTCGATGTGCAAAAAACCAGCTAAGGAGAGAATATTTTTATAATTGCGCTTGTGCGGGGCAAGATTTACACAGAAAAAAGGCTAGAAAAAGCTAAGGACTCAGTATTTTGGACGAGTTAGAGCATCTTTCTGACTGTCATGGGTGATTGGAATTTGGAATATATTGCCAACCCATCATGAACATCCCAAGCTCCTACTCCAATAGTCCAATGGCGTTCTCAATGCCCTTACCTTTCTTTTTTTTTCTTTTGCAAAATCGATATCCTTCATTCCATTCCATCTGCTACGGCAAAATAATTTCGCAGCTCCTTCCCCATGGCAGCGGTTTTTGAAAGTGGCAATGGCGACTCATGAGCAGGGTTTGTAGAACTGCGGTAAACCACTTAGTTTCGCGGTTTCGACCATATCGCTCCGTTTCGAGATCTAAAACCGCTCGGTAAACCGGTCTAATTTTAAAAAAATGAAAAAAAAACTATGCGTTGAAAAGCGCTCAAAAACAGTTGGAAAATAGTGGTTTTCGCAAAAAAAACCACTCGAAAACCGTTTTTTATAAACATTCAATTGGTTGTCTGGTTTTTCGTTGAAAACCAAACGGTTTTCTTTTTTTTTAGATTTTTTTATTTTTTAACCCTTATTTCTGACGTCTTTTGAGCGATTTTTCGAACGATTTTTCACCGTCTTGGTTTTATGAACCTGCTCCAAGTCCTCAAGAGTAAAATAGCAGTTGGATCCACCATTCTGCTTGCCAAGGTGTCGACGCAACATACCTTCCGCCAACGCCCATGATGTCGCTGCACACTGTTGTGCAGCTAACTTGTGCTTGCCAACATGCTCAGCATGCGCCAAGGCGGCTCTGGTTCCCTTGCAAATGAATGGACTGTCCAACGCATCCGAAGCTTCCAATGGCCAACAGCAAGCACGACTGGACTAGATGCGATCCGTGGTGCAATCCATGATGGAAGCCAATACGAGGACGAACGCCACCTCGCCGTTACCTTCTTCCTCTGGTCCAGCCGCCACATTTCTGTTGCCCCAGTCAGTCTCTGATGAAATCAACCACGTCACATCGTGTTCCCCATCTTCTTGGTAATTTCCCCAGAAGAAATTTTGGAACCATGCAGCATCCCGCCGGAATTTTGTCGTCTTCTTCGACTCCGTCCGCAGCGCCGCCGCCATCAAGTTCGTCGCTGTCGGTTAGTTTCCGCCTACGCCGCCGCCACCACCTTTTCCCTTGCTCCACATCCTACCTCGTGCTTGTATCGCAGTCATCGGAGAACCTCCACCTCATCATCGTTTCCATTGCCATGAGCCCGCTGCGCTGTTGCGCCTCCTCGTCAAGCCGCCATTGCCGTCCACAATCGGCCTAGCTCTACGCACCGGCACACGGCAGTTCGCTATTGCCCTCCGCACCGGCCCCACCTCCTCGTGCGTGGTCGTGGCTGCCCTCGCTCGAGGCCTCCTGCATGTCGTGCAACTGTCGCAGGCGGAGGATGGAAGGAAGAAAGAAGAGGATAAGGGTAAAGGAGTCATTTCAGATCGTTTCTCTCTTCTATTTAGCCGAATGTATTTATTTTAATGCTGTCTTATAGAAAAAACCGCAAAATTATAGTGTGTTTTAGAAAAACACACACAAGTTGTTAGTATTCTGAAAGCAAATATCACAAAAAATTGTTGTCCTGTGACCAATTTTGCCTGATGGTTTAAGAGTTGCATGTCGTGTTTAACATGAAACAATCGTGGTGTGTTTGAGAAGCCCTTATGAATGGAGGAGTTTTCCTTTGGGAAACTATGTGCATGTCGTTTATATCCTCAGAAGAAAGGAAAGCTTGAGAATCAGTACTAACCTATTGATACGAGAATAGTAAATGGCAGGCTACAGTCTCCCCATATTTTGGTTTGGATTTTCCAGTCACTGATTAGTAAGAAGATACTACTCTCTTTGTTTTTTTACGATGAGAATGCTCTCTCTTTGTGAAAAGTAGCATGGTCTCATTCCTTCTTTCACTCTCCCTTCCACTCAAAGCTTGTCTCCTTCTTACAAGTGGCACCATCTCTTTCCTCCCCTCAAAGGTCTCAAATGGCAGCACCTCCTTACTTCTCTTCCACCTCAAAGTCTCACTTGTCGTGAAAGGTGGTGACATTCCCTTCATCCCCATTTCTTCCTCTCTACCTTCCCTCAAACTAAAAATAGTTTTTATATTTCAATTTTTTTTGTAAGTACTTTTTTAACCACTTTTAAAAGTTTTTGTTAATCAAAACTTGTTGAATCCAAAGTTTGTTCAATAGAAACTTTTTGAATTGAAAGATTTTACAGTTGAAACATTTTTGTTTGAATCTTTTTGAGTTGAAACTTTCTAATTTGATATTTTTTATTTGAAATTTTTTGAGTTGAAACATTTCGATTTGAAATTTTTTTAGTTGAAAATTCCGGGTCGAAACTTTTTAAATTCTTTTCCTGAGTTGAAACTTTACGATTTAAATTTTTTGAGTTGAAATTTTTGATTTGAATTTTAGATCGAAACTTTTCTTACTGAAAGTTTTTGAATCAAAACTTTTCGAAAGAAAGTTTTTCAATTGATGGTTTTAAGAGTCAAAACATTTTTATTTAAATTTTTTTAGTTGAAAATTTCTAATTTGAATTTTCAACTTAAAACATTTAGATTTGAAAATTTTCGCGTTGAAACTTTCTAATTTGAGAAATTTTCATTTATTTTTTTTGAGTTGAAACATTTTAATTTGATTTCTTTATTTAATTTTTGAGTTGAAACTTTCTAATTTGAATTATTCTAAATGGAAAGTTTCTTATTTGAATTTTTTTCGAGTTGAAATTTCCTATTTAAAATTTTCACTGTTAAATGCTTCTAATTTTAAATTTTTTATGTTAGGGAGGAAGGAAGAGATGCGGGGGAAATGAGTATGGAAGAGGAAAAGGAGGAAAGGTTGAGCTGGATGGAGAAGATCACACATGATATCCTAGCAAAGTATTCTTAATTTTTTTTAGTTTGAGGTTACACTCAAACTAGTCATACCCTTTTATTTGTATTGCTAATTTAATGTTATCCTCATCAATTCTTCGGTGATAACACATCCAGGTGTTGCCACATGGCACCTCTCCCTTCACTCCCCCTTCTCTTCACCTTTCTCACCCCTTCCTTCTCTTCTAACACAAAAAAATTAATTCAAAACTTTCAAATGAATTGAACCGAAAACTTTGATTCATAATCTTTTGGTTCAAATTTTTTTCGAAAACTTTCAAAATGGTTAAAAAATACCTCATAATAAAAAACTTAGGGGGAAATTTTAAAACAATAACTTTTTTTGAGTTTTAGGAGAACGAAATGGTGGAGAAAAGAAGGATAAAGGAGATGACATCAAGTGTCACGACGAGAGGGCGTTTGAGAGAAGAGAAGTGGTAGAAGTAAGAAGATGTCTCCACATGTCACAATAAGAGGCATTCTCATCAAAGATTTGGAAAGAACTTTCTCTTATTAGCAAAACTGCATTTTTACTCGGCGGTTTGGTCATGGATACAGTCTTGAATACACACATATGGGATCACTACATGTTAATAAAAATTAATTAGTAACATATAATGATATAGAAAAACTTTTGACGACGAATCAACTAATAATACATATTTCTATATGTGACAAATCTAAATAGTTTTGTATATATTAGTGATCAAGGTTTTAAATTTTTAACTGTACATATATTTTGAAACGACGTTTATTCCAGAACTGAGGGAATATATATATGTTGCAAGGTGTTTTGTTTGCATTGGTCATCTTCAGTTTGAACCGTCTTTATCTATGGTTGGATGGTTCGTGTTTGCACCTGACTTGTACGCTTGCCATTGCTTGGAGCCTTGGACTAAGAAGATACCACCAGATCTCCCGTAAAAGTACATAATCACATGGATTAGTACTCTCTATTTTTTTAGGGTCCGTTTGATTCAAGCGCAAACGATAGATAGAATGAGAAGATCCATCTTTTTGCACTCGTCTCGCTGTTTGGTTCAATGTATCGAGTAGATGAGGAGAGTCAAGAAACGAAAATATTTTTTGTAGATGTTAGATGAGACCATCCAACAAAATTAGCCGGATCCCGCCAACTAAATATGAATTCTCATCTTATCCATCTCCCATCTAACTTTCGTCTCTCTAACCAAATAAAAATTTGACTCATTCATTCTATCCATATTTCATCTCTTCAACCAAATATGAACTTAGATAAATTTATCCCTACCAGAGTAGATAGCTCCATTCTATTCACCTTTGACCTTGAATCAAACGGACCTTAGTTCAGGACGGCCACACTACTCCGGTCTTCGTCTCTGCAAGCAAAGTGAAAATGAAAGGGTTATGTTTTTTGGAATTCGCAATTATGGGATGGACATGAGTGTGCCTTTAGACCCCGAGCGGATCAAGGATCCCATTAATTCCCGGCTAATCTAACCGTAGATGCCTCTAGGCTGCATGGCGCATGAGGTGAAGGCCTAGCAGAACGTCACTCGCGATCGCCACCAGAGAGACGCCTTTCAACGGCGCAATCGAGTGCGCCGGATTCGAACGGAGCAGCAAAAGGAGAGGACGTCCGCACACGGTCGCCCACGTGATAATGATGCCATGATATTTCGGAAGATCGCGGGCCGCGCTTTCCTCCCCTCTAGGCGCCAAAAGAGGCAAAATGGCTAGCCGGCCGGTAGGCTCGCCCGTCCAGATCCGCCGCATCGCCGTCGTTCTGGGAGTCGGAAAGTAGGAGGAGGAGGAGGAATTCCCTTTCGACGGGAATCATAATCGAGCGGGAAATTGAAAAAAAAGAGAGAGGCTAAGCTCGTCATTCAACGCAACGACTTGACGCCGCTCGCAAAAGGCGCGTCACGTTTCAACATTTGCTTGGATTACTGTCTAGGAGGACTAGGACTCTAGGAGACATTTGGTAGAATGGCCCACGGAAGCAATGCCATGGACACAAAGTTGGAGATGATTCTTCGGTCTATCTTGTATTTTTTTTGTGTGTGTAATTGTGTGAGCTTGGAGTAAGAGGAGAATATGGTATGTGTGTAGTGTAGATTCGAAAACCTCAGTTCCAAATACGCTATTCACCTTTGTGTTAAGTTAGATGTGGGCCATGTTTTGGGATGGCTTGGAAAAGAACATGAGGAGCAGTGCTTCAATGCTTTCCCTCCTAATACAAGTTGCACAAATCTTGAAGCAAGCGAAGGGATAAGTAATCTCTATCTACCCTTCATTAATGCTTTAATATTTGTGCAACTGTAAAAAAGAAAAGCATTGAAGCACCTCTCAAACATGGGGGTGCTCGCGTGTGCTATCTCTGATCCAGCGTAGACGCCATTTCCAACTTTTTCGTAGCGATTTATCTTTTTGAGAGGAACTGGTAGATAAAACTTTGACTTGTAGTAGGAAATTAGGAATAATATTTTTCATGATACTCACACCGCGTCGACCCACAAGTTAGATTTTAGCTAGTATAGCAATGGTGATGAATGATTACCCTAAATATTGCACAATCATCATAGATCAATCAAGTGAATAATTATTGTAAAGATCCTCTGGAGATGGAAGGTGCTCAAGAATCTACGAGTCTAGCTTGGCCAGCCTTTCAACACAAAAGGGTGGAACTTTTCATTCGGCCTTTTTCTTTCAGTAACTGCTGAACAGTATATACCGAACTTTTTCCCCAAAACCAGTCACCTCTCCCTTTTCTTTATTTACAAAGTTCATCCTCTCGTAGTACGAGTAGTCGTGTAGAGGTCTAGAGGATGCAAGAAAAATGTGTTCCTTACTATGCTTCCTATCTGTTATGCTCATCCATTTTCACGAGTGACACACGATTGGTGAAGGAAATGAGCCAAGTACAAAGTAGTTATTGTCAGTATCAAGAAAACTTTCGCAGTGTCATACTCCGGTGATCCTAAATAGTTATCTCTAGACCTTGTAATCTTTGGACCGCAGTTTTGGAGGTACAATCCTATCGTGATTATACGATACAATCCTATAAACCAAAACAATCGGGATCTCGGTACCTTACGTAGTATTTTCTCTGTCTAAGTTTACAAGATTTATTTTTTGAATAATGTTATTTATAAATATATGACGTATTTCATATTCCAACTCGAAATTAGCGTGATGTTCGCTCTATACCCTTAATAAATATCCATCTTTACTCTTCATATATGCATTGAGTATAGCGCTTAGTGAAATTAGGAGTAATCTAATCATTTTTAATATATCTTAATTATTAGTCTATGTGCTAAGAACAGAGGCGGAACTGAGTTGGATGCAGGGTACCCAAAAAATTTAAGAACTTCATAAAATCATATATATATATACCCCTTTATAATGCACCTAAACATTCTTTTCTACGTCCACCCCAAATAATGCACCCCATTAGAGATGGCCCAACCTTCATGCACCCAGCGAAACGTCCCCAGAAACTTGCCTCCATCAAAATTAACCTCTCAGATCTTTCCTCAGTTTTACTCACCCACATCCGATGGCCATTGTTTAATGTGTCTAACTCATCCCTGTGGCCCACAACAGATCTCCCCCATCTCCAGCATCATCTCAAGGAAAAGGAAACAAATATCCTGGAATTAAGGAAAAGAAAACAAACGTTCTAGAAAAGGAAAAGACCATATATTACGTGCTGGGAAAAGAAAACCGAAAGACAGGACACTATACTAGTGAGTATTGGGTTGTATGTCTAGTGAGCCGGTACCTATTCATCCAATCAAAAGTCCACTCAGCATACAAAATCTAACACTCTCACTATTCAGATGAATTCCCAGGCCGATTGCTCCTCCTCATTTCTCCATCCCAAACCCTAGCTTCCCAGGAATTCCCCTCCCCAATCCACGCAGGTGTCGGGTGTCGAGCAGGCGGCGTGGGCGTCGAGGGGGCTATGCGGTCGTGAGGCGTGGCGCGGGCGTGTGGCGTAGGCCGGGCGACAGGCAGCGCACGACGCGACAGGCGGCAAGTAGTCAAGCATAGCACAGGAGGCGGTGCGACGCCGACAGGTGAATATGTGAATGGCGATTTATTGATTTAGGATTTATGGAATGTGATGATTGGAAATTTGGGAAAAATTAGTGTGATTTCTTACTTGTCGGTTGTGAATGTAGAGCAAGAGAAACAGCCAACATGAAGAGGAATAGCGGCATTCTTTCCTAGCGGCAAGCATAGCATTAGAAATGTTCGATGTCAAATATGCACAACTATTAGAGATTTTTTAGCTCCGCCACAAGCTAAAGAAGAAGAACGTGTGGTAAAATTGAACGGAGGGAGTAGTGTGTTCAAAGATTCCCTAGTGCTCGTGCTCATGCCAATACAGTTACGCAAGCTTTTCCGCCCCTTCCACGTACCTAATAATATTCTTCTCCGGCCGAGCTGGACGTGTATATACTTACAAAACGGTAAACCGGACAAGGTACTCACCATCAAAGCGCTGCCATATTGTCAAACGGGCGATCTCGTTGGCGTCAATTTCCTCACCCGTAAAATAAACCCCCAAGTTTCTTCCACAAAAACTCTGCCGTTCGCGATCATGCAGTTAATTTCCTTTGGCGAATGGCTCAAGGCCTTAACCTTCTTTCTTCCCTTTTACCATTCTACTAGTACTGCTACTCTGAACCTACTATGTTGCTGTCAAGCTAATAATGTTCCAGGGCCATCTTGGCGAGAGGTCTTATCCAACGATCCTGATGTGTAAGACGCTAAGATATGTTACCCTACTGCGTCGCCCTATCTCGCCCGCCCGTCAAAAGCCAGCATCATTAGTTCTACCAACGCGGCCAAAACGACGTGTCGCCCTCCGTTTTCAGTTGCTATTAGCAAATGTTGTAGCAGGAACCAACACACCAAGTGCAAGCTAGAGCACAAACCATGGATCTTAACAGCCCAAGGAAAGTATCTGACTGTGCTAACGTACTAGTTAGTTGTTAATTGTTACTCCTCAAGTCACAAAAGAGTGGCATTTCTGAATTTTAAAATTCAACAAGATACTCTTTGACCATTAAATTCTCTTATAATATATAAGAACAAAGTTGTGAAAATGCAATAGTATGAAGTATCTTTTATGACAAATTCATTTAATGTTATTTTCCGTAGGACTGAATTAGACGATAAGAGAGGGTGAATGACTGAACAATATCCCCTCCCCCCAAAACACAACTCTTCAGAAAATCGGGAAGAACAGTCAAATTGAGATAAACAGGAAAATCAACATGATTTTAAAACCAATAATTGATGTAACTTTTGATCTGTTGATTCGAATCTCGTGAAACTTTAAAATTAGCATGCACCTTCCTATTTATGTCAGGAGCCTATTTCAACCATCAATTGACCAGATCGATGTCAAAGTTCTGACCTAATTTTAAAGAAGGTTGCACCAAAAACAGATCAAAACCACAAACTTCAATCTAAACTTGCTCGTGAGAATTTAATAATAAAGATGATCTTCCACATGTCATAGCAAGCAAGAGCAACAAAGAAAAGCCATTAAATGTGTAAGAACACGATCTATCAAAAAGCTTCCTCCTCAAGCCAATTTTTTTTCTTGGGATAACTTAAAAAAGGAAATGAGATGGTGCTTGGATGATTGGAACAAGATCTCCTCAGGGTATTTCTATCAATCATGAAGCTATCCCACCACTCAAAAGCACAGAAGAAAAGGAAACTCGAAAATCAACATAAGTGAAGTTGCAAGTATAACTTGAGCAAGGATAAGTTCAAATAGATCTTATTGGGTTGGGATACGTCTTTACACGTCCTAAATCCAATAGAAACATAGCAAGTAGAAGGAGAAAAAGTAAAGCTCAAATTATAGAAAGAACAAAGCAAAAATGCAAGAAATAAATTTTAGAACATAGATGAACTTGAATCTTGCATTGCTTAGGGGGAGATGGCTACAAAGCCACATTTCCTAGTAGGCAAAGCTCATAGGAGCATAAGAAAATAAAAATCCTAATCTCAAACTTGGCTGGAGGAATCCCTCGATCCCTTTAGTTATAGCGTACTAGGAGCAACCTCTACCATTATATGACCTTCTTGGCCCTCAAAAAACCTCATTAAAGATTGAGATTAACTCCCTCACTCATATATGGGCTAACCTACAACACAACAATATAACGTGTTTTAACCATCCACTTGTCATCCTGGCTTTACAGCAACTCTCCGGACTTAGTCATCTTTTGACGTCACCTTGACCGTCTGGACCTCAGCTCTCCTAGCCTAGCCCTGATCTCCTTCGCCTCACCATGACCTAACTTCAAAGTTATGCAACCATCTTAGACAAGTAAAACATCACATAACATTACACAAGACAATATACAACATACCACTCAAGGCCACGACCACTTAAGGCTACAACCACTGAATGATGCCCCGACTACTTTAAGTCACGGCTCGTTAAGGCTACAACCAGTTTAGTCTTTGACTAGTTAAGGCTACGAAGAGTCAAGCCTCTTAGTCTCTGACCAGTAGTCCTGGACAACTCGATCACACAAATCCACGGTTGACCTCATCACACATCTATAATGTCAAACAAATGTCAAATACTCATTATACATTTATGGGTTGGCCTCCATATGGTCTTACATTTTCATATATCTAAACCATACATTGGTCATAATTAATAGTATTTGGCTGCACACATTCTAGGATATCACTCTTTTGTGACCGGAGGGAATATTATAGAAAAGAAAACTGTTTAGTTTCATTAGGTATGAGATAATGTTTGTTGAGGGGGCATGGAGTGTGTTGACGTCAAAAACTTGAAGTAGAGTTTCTGACAGCAGCACACCAGACGAACACGTGGTTCAAGAGCGTGCCAGTCGATTTGACCTATAATCAACAAGGTAAAAGATATAAAGTTCACTCGAAGCCGATCGTTGAGATCAATCGGCTTAAACTCAATCAGCTTGAAGCCGATTAAGATCAAAGTATCAGAATAGATCTAATTAGCCGATTAAGGCTAATCAGGGGATAAAATTCTCTCAAAGCCGATCGTAACGATCAATCAGCTTAAACTCAATCAGCTTGAAGCTGATCAAGATCAAGGTATCAGAATAGATCTAATTAGCCGATTAAGGCTAATCAGAGGATAAAATTCTCTCAAAGCCGATCGTAATGATCAATCAGCTTAAACTCAATCAGCTTGAAGCCGATCAAGATCAAGGTAACGGGATAAATCTAATTAGCCGATTAAGGCTAATCGGAGGATAAAGCGGATCGATTACGAAGAAGGCGATGCGCAATAAAATCGAATAAATCAAACACAGGCGTAATTTGAAGGAGATCAATAATCGGCGATGCGCAACTTTATTGATCAAGATCGAATTACAAAGACTAAATTACAAAAACTACTCCTAGTCGACGGAAAAGTAGATGAAAAGTAGACGCGAATTGGTTGGTTGGCTCTGGGCAGCTTTTCTGATCACCTCTCGACTTCTTTTATACCCATTGGCCGATAGAGTCCTGGTACAACACGTAGGAATAGAATCCGTATCGGTCTCTATTTGGATGATGCTTTCCTTAACAACCTGTTTCGTTTCCAAATATCTTGATACGTTATCCCAATCGTATCTTGTTGATCTTGAACTGCTGATTTTGACTCTATCTGCCAAATTTTGGTGCAAACAGAGTGTTAACCCTCATCTTATCTACTCCATTCAATCATAAAAGAAAGTCATTTTCGATGTCACATGGTTTCTACATGCAACTTTGACCACTAAAAAGTTATTGTAATATATTTACAAAGCACGATAAAATTATAATATTATAAAAGTTATTTTGGAGGCAAACCTATGCATGTTATTTTCATGCGTTCAATTGAAAAAAAAATTAAATGGCTAAAATTTAGCTTCAACATTTTTTTGTGACTACACTAAGTAGTTCTGTAGGTGCTAACGTAGCAGTACGACGTGAACTCCGACGTTAGCACTGTATATACTTCCCCCGAATTGTTTATGCTCTCGTAAGTTTCGCAGGACATGAAGTCATTCTTTATATGTTCTTCTTTTTTTTCTTCCAGACGCCTCATAAGGAAAACATTCTTTTTCATATAAAAAAGTAAAAGTGCTACAAACGGACGCTCAGAATTGCTTAAAGAAACCGTCTGTGCTAATCTAGTCCTTGCTGTTATTAAATCTCTGATGTGACCAGCTAATCTAGTCCTTTCATTTGCGAGACAGTGCCCGTACTTATCGGGCGAGATAACGATCTCAGAACAGTGAAAGATACGTGCGCACGTAACGTCCCATGCCTTTGTGACACCATGTTTTGTCATCCGTCGTCTGATCGTAAATAGACAGAGCTGAGCCCTTTTTTTATCCCTCTTCTTTTCCGATCTCCCCATCCTGAACGGTAATCACATCGGACTTAGGTCTGATTCTAGCAGTGCGAAAGGTCACGTTTACATCTCAGGAATCAGGATGGCGATAAGGCCACCACTGGCTGAACTGAACCTGAACCTTTTGCTTGCTCCTAGGTTTAGTGGGAGAGGAATTAACTAATAGTGGCGTGTGAGGTGGCGATCGATGCAGAATGATACTTGCTGCAGAGCTGTTGAATTCTGCCGGATCTAGAACGTGATGTGTGTGCTTCCGCAAATCTCCCCGGGAAATCTCCTCCCGGATTTGCTTCTGATTTGATGCACTAGCTACCCGCAGATTCAGATAGATCGGCTTGCAAGGACAGCTCGATAACGCAGTACTGCTGCACGCCTCTGCTGTCGAGTGCCGATGATTGATGAGTAGTGAGCTAGGAAAACGAGTTTAGTTTACGAGAACAGCTGGGTGATGGTGTGACTTGTCATAAGACGGCTTACATTACATCCAGGTAATTGTAAACGGGTTTCAATTATAAAGCAACAGTGCCAGATCCATTCGTAGGAAGCAACAGTGCCAGATCCATTCGTAGAAAGCAACAGTACCATGATATCTGTAGTCGCAGTGTCCTGTAATATTACTGTTGCTGCAAAGTTCATATACTTCATACAGCTCGAGATGCATACTGCAGCAGCACCACCTCCTTTTGCTGGCATAACTACAGGTATCATGGTACAGTACTGATGCGCAACGAACAGGGCAAGGTTCACAGGGTTGCGCTTAAGAAGACTGACTATCTTAGCAACAGTGCAGGTCAGAAATAAGGAGATGAACAGAAACCTGAAATCTCGACTGGGAGATGAGATACTTCAATGAATTCGCGGTGTACAATACAATAAGCTAGAGGAAAGACCTCAGAAGTATACAAACAAAGATCTGTTTTGAGCAGCATTTTTGGTGCATGATAGTAGCTCATTCCGGGATCGATCGGTCATTGAATAGTGGGGGAAGTAAAACAGAAAAAGAATGCGTCACTACAACGTCCGGGGCTGTGGAGCTTAGTCTTCCACCTGTGTGTATGCTACAGGTATTTCCTTGCAGGAGCTCTGACCTTGGTATCGAAATGAGAGAATGTGATGCGAAAACCAGTTAAGTAGAGTGGATTGAAGAATATCTTCGCAGCTAAACATATGCAAAGAGAACTCCATTATAGCACAAGCAAGAAGAATGCTGGATTGCACGAGCAAATTATCAAACGACATAGCAGGCAAATTTCACGATATATACATTTCGTATCTCCTTTTGCGAGCTATCGGATAAATAATCGAGTAGCCAACAGAAACAATTAGGAGTCCATACCAAGGTGAGGACCGGTTAGTTCCATCCCTTTGATAGAAGATAATTTTAGAAATAAAGAAAAATAAGATAGACAAAACTATTGGAGATTACTTATCCAACTGCAAAATAGATAAGATATGGACAGCAAACATAAGGAACATGCCACATATTTTTAGAGTTTGCTAATAGTTTACCGTGATGTAAAGTTCGTGAACCTCCTGAAAGAAGCTTTTTATTCCATCCTCGCTTCGCGAGTCATGAAGCAACATAAATCTAGTAAGTGCCAAACTGGCCGTTAAGGAAAAAACTATACTCAGATGATGGAAGAAATTGAAGGAAAGATAGCATGTCCAATCATGGTTATGACCCTCACTGGAAATAAAGACAAGAATGAGAAAAAAAAACTTCCCTGCGTGGCACAGACTCAAGCCATTCGCAGACAGGAAAGAACGATAATTCTAATCAAAACAGTGCAGATAGAACTATCACTATCTAACTTCTCACATTCATAGTTTCTTCTGTGCCCAAGATTGATTCACCAGGTCTCTACTAAAGACACCGTACACTGGTATTTAAAGGATATGACCAGCGGTTACATAAACAGACAGCACAAGATCACTGAATATATCTACCGACTTCAGAAACCTGAAAAAAAAATGCAGAAAATGGTGAATGGGTTATGTGAAGCCAAAAACAACAAGAACTAGAAGAGACACTACAATATATCTTTGGATGCACCCAACAGGGAAATGACAGGCCAAAAACCACTCACATTACACTTGTATGCCATGCAAGGTCCTGAACAACATCTGATGCAACATGTAAAATGAACTGATGCTGATACGCCTGATCTTCTTTCTGCGAGAGGAAGTAAACTTAAATTGAAGGGACATATTGAAAAAGCAAGCTTCCTATACAAACTATAATGGACACTAAGGGTGCTAATGGACCAAAGTCTAGTATACATCTGGTCCAAGTTTAATATTTTTTTCATAGATATGTATCCAGATTAATCCAAAAGGAGTTAGATTCAAGCCTACCATGGTCCAAATGAAAGACCGGGTCTTGATCTAGACAAACTATTTGTTTGATGAGTTGATAGTTTCCATTGCAATATTTAAGTGATAAAACTATTTCTTAGATCATGAATTATAGTGTGATTGGAATAGATAACAAACATTTTCTATCCAAATAAACTTGTCCATAGAAAAACTAAGGTAAGATAAAGTAAAGGTCAAACATCAAAGTTCCCACAAAAGATCAAAGGTCTCAGGAAAATACTATTCTATGAAATTTTATATGGCACTACTTAGTTTGCAAATCAACTGACTGGATATAACATTAACTCCTTTACCTACACTTAAGCTTAGCACACCACACAGAATGAGCTAACTACAATCGAGCACACATGAAACTTAACAAAGGTCACAGATGCCGCTACAGTTGTTTCTACTACCTATATGCAAAGGACAGGTTCAAGTGAACAAGCCTATCATTATTTTAAGTTATAGGACAAACTAGGCTGAACATTCTAGTGCTAGCTCAAAATTCAATCAGCGTTTGTTGTAAGTAAAATTACCATATATCATTATAACTAAATCCTTAAACAAAAGAAAAACTCACGAATATTGATAGCTTGGAGGATAAATTCCCTTTCTTATTAACCCACTATCAACAAATTCCAAAACTATTGTTGCTGCATTTTGGTTCAAGAATAGTACCCTGTGGAAACACATTGCTATACTTGAATATGGCGTTGTAAACCTTCAACTAGAATCACTGTTACAGTCTTAGCAAGCAAAAAAGAAACATTTCTCCAATGTCTATAATTACATATCCCACTTATTGGAAACAAAGATTGAAAGTTGGAACTTAAAATATGATGTTGAAGTATGTAAAACAAAAGGAAAGCATTAGTGCTAAAGATAGTATCAATTGATTTACTTGGTGGTGGTGAGAGATTTAGGAGAAAAATATAAGTTCCAGGCCTGGTCCAATTTGTACTAGATCTAGCCCAAATAGATACAGATCCAAAATAAGTCCAATCCATTTGCAGTTTTAGACCGATCTAATCCAAAATCCTATATCGTTCTAAACCGTACAATGAAGGCATGGCTCACACAGCATATACAAAGAAGTCAAGAACTGGTGCATGCACCCCTAGTTTCTCACCATAGCTATGCCTTTTCAGGGAAAAATGATTGATAGAAAGTGCAAGTTTCCTGCATATGGTTTGCCCAAGAATTAATTTTACCGATACATATGATGTTTAAAGTTCATAAGAACAAGTTACTCTTGCTTGAAATTGAATCAACAGCCAAGATTCCACATAATAAAAGGCAAAATAAGCCAGAACAAAATAGTATAACAGTAGCATGCCATTGATATACAATGTGCACATATATGTGTACATTCTTTGCTTCTAAATTCAAAATAACGTGCATTCCATCAACATTAACAAATAGAGGAACCAAATCACACCTGACACATGTAAGCTTTTAAGCACCACATTGATGCTTGGAGTGTGCTACAGACTTACAACAACAAAGCCGCATTGTAATACATTGACACGAATAAAAATACCACGAATGTGATCAGGTGGAACATAACATAGATTACTAGAGGGAATGTACTGAAAGAACCATACTTTTGTAGTAGATCCAACTTTAGCCTCATAGATTGAGATATCATTCTTACTAACAACCACAAAGCACACTGTGCTCGCCATTTTTGCTAGAAAGACTGTAGTTTATATCTCTGAAAGCAGTTTGAAATCGTTTCAAAAACAAAAATTATAACTATATAGCTAAGGCAAATTAATTGTACAGAATTTGAAAATTCCATAAGCCTGAGACATGAGTATGCATGCTACCACACCATGATTAGCATTATACATGAACACACTAAGAATAAAAATGATCAAACAATTGAAGTGTGTCATAATAGATAGAGTAGCACGAAGGTAAATATCATAGCATAGCACATAGGTAATATCGTAGACAACATAGTAGGCAGGTAAGAAGATCACATGGCTTAAAAGGATCCAAATCAATCCACCCACTAAGCATTTGGTTCAAGAAGTTTACAAGTCATAGATAGATCAACAACAAAAGCTTTGGCAAGATTTGGCAAGGGGATATAGATTGATTGATGATAAAACTCCCCTAACATCTCTAACCTAGCACAATTTTTCTGCTGAAAAAAGAACATGAAATTTCTTGCTAACTCAAGAAACGATCAAGATTCACAACTATGCAATCCTACAACAATTCAACAAGCAAAAACACATCTAAAACATAATGTAAGAAAGCCTCTCATTTCCACATCCATGCACCTCCCTTTAAAGATGTCGAGTTTCTAATGCTCTTGAGACTGTAGGACTCTTCCCACCCATGATTGCAGAACCAACAAGATGGACCTGGTGCCTTTGGGCTCGTTCAAAACTCACAAGCAAGCCAGAAAGAAACATGTAGCATGCTTCTTCTTCTTTAATTGTCTATGCATCATACAAACATACAGTTCTCTATTTTTTGGACATCTATGCACTAGTATAACCATCAAATTTGCCTCGAGATTGATGCAAGTTTTCAAAATTCAAACCACAACCTCATCTTCCAATCATTATAATGTTTTTACATAAATCTCGGAAAATTTTGGATGGTTAGAATAGTGCAAAAGTGTCCATAGACATTTGTAGTTGCTTTTCTACATCATATGTACACATATATATGTTGCGCAGGAGGAGATCCATCCGCGAAAATAGGAAAAACACATGAAAGAAATGACAATACAATCCTACATGAATGTAAAACAAAGGAACCACCCGAAAGGTGTTTGGATGCTCTACATGAAATTTGTAGAGATTTGAAGAGATATGAGGTCCTTGCAAGGCTGCAAGACAAAAAATGATATTTTCCATGAGGTGTAACCTCATATTAGGGTTCCTCTAAAATTCTTACAGATTGAATCATTCCATATGAATTTCATAGGAATCTTGGAAGCTTAATCCATTGTTCCAAAGGGCCATATAGGAAATTTTTGTATAGCATTCTATTCCTATAAAAATTCTACATTCCAAAGAGGGTGTAGCTTGTGTTTTTTTTGTTTCTATTTCTATATGTAATCTTTTATGTTTTTTATTTTTCCTTCTTGGTTTGAGGTGGTAGATGATGGCTAATGACATCATTGTCACCATGTTCGATGAGCTAATCAACAGGGAGGAGAGGAGGAAGACTAGGGAGGAAGAAGGGAAAAGAAGAAGAGGAAAGAGGAAGAGAGGAGAAAGAAGAATATGACATGTGGCCATCAGTTGTGGTTGTAGAGAGAGGAGGGAAGGAGCTTATATGTTGGCAAGCATGGTAGTGTCTTTACGAGTACAAGGGCAAAAATGTCTTTGCACGGCCATATCACGGCTTAATTGATGAAATGTGGTCAACAATAGCACAAACTGATTGGGTTTTTGCTATAGTAGTGTCATAAAAAGGAGCCTAAAAAATACAATGGCCACTCAATACATTGCAAAGATTACCGAGTTGAAAAATACTATCCAATATTTTGGTGTCACTTACTTGGTTCCCACATACCATCCTCACACTCTTTGAGATAGGATCGAGTTATTTTCTCTATTCAATAGCATACGAAAAGACTTTCACGATCTTCAACTCTAGTTCCCATCCCAATTTGTCAAAATTGAGGTAGCAAATGACCTACATATTGAAGTTCCCTACCAACTCGAGGATATGATTGATTTTTGGCACATTTGGCTTCATGACACTACTATTTTGTGGCTTTTACTTTAGGACATCGGTTTTTTGTGCCTTTGCTAAAATACACTTCTAAATCATGGCTATTTACTGAAATACACTTTGGCCATTAAAATATTATCTGTGACTGAAAAAGGAAAGGAAAGGTTGGCGAAAAAGTCCATGTTGCCCTTCAGGTCATACCCACCAGTGGTGGATTGGGAGTGGGGAATTTTGGGATGAGAGCTAGCGTTTTCGATATATAAAGCTATCCATTCGAACACAGGTCAAACCACTCAGTTTAGCCAAACCGGAAGAGGTATGGGGCACTAGAAATCATTTTGATAATTTTATCTCTCCGATTTGTCAAAAAATGATATTTAAGTTGCCGGAGTGTGTTTAAGCAAATAACCATGATTTAGTAGCGTGTTTCAAAAAAGACACAAAAAATAGTGCCCTTGAGCAAATACCATAAAATATCAATGTCCTATGGACAATCAACCCTTGATTTTTTTAGCGAAGATCTTCACCGCAATGATGAGCCATCGTACATCTTATGTCAACCTCCAGCTCCATTTATGCTCAAGAGGAGAGCAAAAGTGGAGTTACTTCAAGGGTGACCTAGTTCTATTTGCATATCGCCGACAACTAAGTCCTTGTAAAACACGATCAATTGTATTCAAATTTAGTCTTCCCTGAATTTAGAGTTTATGGCTCAAATTCCTTAGAAAACTAGGGTGTGACATCTGGCAAAAAATTATGGGTGGTGCACCGTATGCACATGTTGAAGGTTCACACATGTAGTGCGACCAGGATAGAATAGACAAGTCGCCATTTGTGATGTAAATATGGAAAAATATAAATTTGCGTAATTATTTCTAAAAATGTAACTTAGAAGTTAACTTGAAAATTAATTGCTTAGAGGTTGTTTTAAATTCTTCATTTATGTAGCAACGCATAGTCGCAAAAAATGTTGAATGATTCATTTACTTCAATCCAAATGATGGTATTTATAGCTGGTCAAGATTGATGACTGACTTAAATGCTTTAACCAAGGGCGAAACCAAAACCAATGTCAAGAGGGATTATCGGCTGCTGAATTTTTTCCCCCGAATAAAATAAATTATGAGTGGTTCTTACTAGAAATAACATATACAATAAAGTCTTTAGATAGTTAGACTTTGGTATCTACAAAAATTCAAGCCAAAGCCCTAAGATGATGTTCGATTATAGACCTAAAACCTAACCAACCAAAATTCAGCAATTATATATGAAAATATGGGAAATTTGAGAATTTGACACATCACTTTATAGCAAATCCTGAAATGATATCTAATAATGAAGTGGCAAATCCTCTAAAATCCTTGTATGTTTTAGTAAACCTAAAACTTAAGGGAGGTCCGGTCCTAGGCTAGCCCCAGCCATGGTCTAGACAATGATGGTACACTTTTTCAACAAAATTCTAAATGTAATCAAACTATCAAGATTTTGTATAATTGATTTTGTTTTCAAACGATAATGTTTTCAAACTTACAGCTAAGTGTTGGTCATTGTTGCTCAATATACGCATATCTACTTCGAGAAAAACGCGTGAACAATTACTTTGAGCAAACGAGACATTCCATACGTAGCATTGCCGATTAAAACGACAAAAGAGAGAGAAAATAAAGCGAAGGGAGGAAAAACAGCACAATACAATACAATACAATACCCTCCTCAGCAGCTTCCCAAAGACCAAAGAAACGAAAACCATCACCCCACCAGGCAAAAAGAGAGAAAAACATCCCAAAAAACAGAGCCAAAAATCCCCAATCCATGAAGCCCACCACTCCCTCCCCTCCCGCCGCCGCCGCGGCCACCGACGACACCTCCCCATCGCCCTCCGACTCTGCCTCGGCCACGTTCTCCGTCGAGCACCGCGGCGACGCCTCCGCCTCCTGCCGCTGGACCCTCCCGGACTTTCCCCGCACCCGCGCCCGCACCTTCTACAGCCGCTACTTCGATGTCGGCGGCTTCGACTGCCGCCTCCTCCTCTACCCGCGTGGCGACTCCCAGGCACTCCCCGGCTACCTCTCCCTCTACCTCCAGGTCCTCGACCCCAAAACCCCATCGTCGTCGTCGTCCTCTACCACCACCTCCTCCTCCTCCAAATGGGACTGCTTCCTCAGCTACCGCCTCTCCGTCGTCCACCCCTCCGATCCCTCCAAGTCACTGGCGCGCGATTCCTGGCACCGCTTCTCCTCCAAGAAGCGCTCGCACGGCTGGTGCGATTTTGCGCCTTCCTCCAGCTCCGCCCTCCTCTTCCCGCCCCACGACTCCCTTGTCATTGCCGCCGACGTGTCGGTGCTCTCGGAGGCCGCCTCCTTCGCCGATGCGGACGGCCGCTTCACCTGGAAGGTGCTCAACTTCGGCCTCTTCCGGGAGATGATCCGCACGCAGAAGATCATGAGCCCTGCATTCTTCCCTGCTGCTGCCGCTGCTAGTGGAAGTGAATGCGGGCTCCGGATTAGTATCTACCAGAGTAATGTCTCTGGTGCAGACCATTTGTCGGTGTGCCTGGAGAGCAAGGAGCCTGCGGCACAGGCAACCTCAGGGTCATCAGCATCGGCATTGGCGTTGAGTGGCGTGGCCGATGGTGACCGTGGGTGCTGGTGTCTTTTCCGTGTTTCGATCCTTAGTCAGAGACCTGGGGGGAGCCACATCCACAGGGACTCGTATGGGAGGTTTGGGGCGGACAATGCCAGCCTTGGGTGGGGGGATTACATAAGGATGGATGAGTTTTTGGCTGCTGAGGGGGGGTACCTAGTTGATGGGGCTGTAGTGTTTAGCGCCTCAGTGCATGTGATCAAGGAGTCAAATTCATTCACTCGTGGCTTACCGATGATGGTGGGCATGAGTGGTGCTGGCGGTGGACGAGCAGGGGCTAGAAAGTCCGATGGACACTTTGGAAAGTTTGTGTGGAGGATTGAGAACTTCACAAGGTTGAAGGAGCTGCTCAAGAAGAGGAAGATCACGGGTTTGTGCATCAAGAGCAGGCGGTTTCAGGTCGGTAATCGGGACTGCCGCCTAATTGTGTATCCACGGGGTAAGTGTTAGGAAAAATGCCTTCTTGAGATTCATCTGGTAGTTCCAACATCAACTTTATGAATTTTGCTGACATACTGCTTATAGAGAGTACAAGTTGGTAACCAACCCAGGCATATATATGCTTGAATGATTTTATCATAACCACCACATAGCTAAATGTGATGAGGCTGTTTGAAACTTTATGAATCAAGGATAAGTGGCCCTTTGTATAAATTAGAATTTGGAAATGGAAATGAGATTAAATCCACATAAATGAAAAAAATTATACCCATCTCCAGTTTTGCAATTACACATTCAAAATAAATGGGAATTTTCACCAGAAAATTCATACATGTAGTTTTTATTTAAAAACAATGTAGCTACTATCTAGTGTATCAGTCAGTAAATTCAGCAGTGTGGGTTTCATTGATCCTTTTTAGAAAATCAAATCTTTGCCTATGAATGAAATACTATAAATGAATTTCGTTGCTTACATAGATTGTGTCAATTCTCCCCTCTTAGATATGGTCTATAACCATTTTATCTCATCTAAACTGTCCTCAATACCCAGCTTGTGAATAACAGGGATACCTGTTTTCTTAAGTAGCTGTTACCTCTTCCAAAACAATATATCATGTCTATTTCTCATCCTGACCATCCATGATCCGTGCTTATGAAGTACTCATTCATCTTATGTTGATTTATCACGAGTATATTGAACTGAAGAAATAAAATAACCTTGTAGTTGACTTTGGGTGGAATCTGGACTGGGCAATGTAGTTGCAACTTGCAATTCCTGAGGCTACTGCCATCAATGTTAAATTCACTTTTGTAGATAATAAAGTGTGTAGTTATGGTTGATTCAGTTGCTGGATAACATTTGTACTCAGAATTTAAATTATTTTTTTAATGTATCTGCCACATTTTTCAATCCCCTACCTATTTAGTCCTTGTGAACTTATGGTTTCATTGCAATCAAATCATTGTCAGTTTCCTTTCAATTAGCCATTGAGTATGGTTACTTGTTAACTTTATGTAACTGGGCACTTTCAGAATATCTGTACTGACTCCATCAGTTGGTTCTCTTAATGTTGCTGCAATCAGGGCAGTCTCAACCGCCATGCCACCTCTCAGTGTTTTTGGAAGTGACAGACCCTCGAAATACAACCAGTGAATGGAGCTGCTTTGTGAGCCATCGATTGTCTGTCATCAATCAGAAAGTGGAGGAGAAATCAATCATGAAAGAGTCTCAAAATCGTTACTCTAAGTCAGCAAAGGATTGGGGTTGGCGTGAATTTGTGACACTAACTAGCCTCTTCGATCAGGATGCTGGTTTTCTTGTACTGGACACTGTTGTGTTCTCTGCAGAGGTTCTCATTCTGAAGGAAACTGCGACCATGCAAGAGCTTAGTGACGAAGATTCTGAAATATGCAGTTCAAGTTCTGGATGTCAGATTGATAATTTACCAAAATGTCCATCATTCACATGGAAGGTGGAAAATTTCTTGTCCTTCAAAGAGATTATGGAGACAAGAAAAATTTTTAGTAAATATTTTGAGGCTGGTGGTTGTGAGCTGCGGATAGGTAAAGGGAGTTTTGTGTACTTTTTGTGCCTTGCACCATATATTTTCTTTTGTTTTTCGGTATTTCATGCTTACCTTTCCACAACTTGCAGGTGTATACGAGTCGTTTGATACGATCTGCATATACCTGGAGAGTGATCAGTCATCTGGGATTGATCCTGATAAGAACTTTTGGGTGCATTATAAGATGGCTATAATTAACCAGAAAAATTCTGCAAAAACTGTGTGTAAGGAATCTTCAATCTGCACAAAAACATGGAACAATTCGGTTCTCCAGTTTATGAAGGTTTCAGACATGCTGGATACTGACGCAGGCTTTCTTGTCCGAGACACAGTCGTTTTCGTTTGTGAAATCATAGACTGCTGTCCATGGTTTGACTTCTCTGATCTTGAGGTGCGGTTAGGTTCACTATTTTTTCATGTGGCTTGTCTATGTGTGCTTGATGTGCACTGGGATGGAGGGCATTTTGATAATACTATTACTAAGTATCATTGTCATATCAAATGCATCCAAATTGCCTTCATGTGGCATGGCATGCAAACTATTAACAAACTGTAGTTGTAAGACCTATAGGCTCATATTAAATGTAGTTGTGCAACTTGACATATGGCATATTATATATAAAGTCTAGCGCACAATTAAAAGAATACAAAATTTGCAAGGCCTACTCATATTTGGTGAGGTGGGTTGACTTTTCTGCTGCCCTAACTATGTTCTGTAACTCTGTATATATCATGCCTGGTTAACTATTGCTTTGGTGCCTACGTTTATCCAATAGTTTACTCAAGCAGTGGGATACTCTATTACCATTTTCGAGGTTTTCTTCAGAAGATGCTGATTTCTGGGGAATTATTAGTCAATGTAAAAGCATGACTTCTATTTTATTTTTACCTTTAAAGGAAGGTATGGGTGATAGCATAGCATTTATCCGTGAGTTGCAGTTCACATATTCTTCTAGTCCTTCCCTATATTATACTTTTATAACAAGGCCTATTGTGCTTCATGCCATATTTTTTCAACTGATATTCAGATTCTGTCATGGTAGAAATTGCTCTTGCATATAGTAGTCATACAATTAACTTGTCTGGCAGGTTTTGGCTTCAGATGATGACCAGGATGAATTGTCAACAGAGGCTGATGAACTTATTGAGTCTGAAGACATGGATGGTATGAGTGGCGATGAGGAAGATACGCTCCGAAACCTCCTTTCAAGAGCTGGATTTTCTCTTACGTACGGAGACAACTATACTCAACCCCAGGTTACTTTAAGAGAGAAAATTCTGACGGACGCTAGTGCAATTGCTGGATTTCTTACAGGCCTGCGTGTTTATCTGGATAACCCAGCAAAAGTGAAGCGCATGCTTCTTCCTACCAAAGTATCCACCAAGGGCGGTGGAAAGAAAGATGCTTCAAAGTGTGATTCAAGCTCCACGAGTCTCATAAGTTTGTTGATGGGGGTTAGTGTCTTGAAGCAGGCTATCATAGATTTGCTTCTAGATATAATGGTCGAGTGCTGCCAACCTTCAGAAGAAAGATCAACATATGGCTCCTCCTTGGCAAGTTCCAAAACTGCTCCTGATTCAAATGGGGCTAGCTCTCCTCCAGAGCTCAATGTGGAAGGCGAACTAACGGAATGTGCATGCAGTGATGAGTATGAAAGGGTGGAACCTGACAGTGATAATATTAGGCATAATCTTGCAGCACAGAACACAGATTTGAGTACAAATGAGATTCCTGTCAAGACTCTAGAACAGTCCTGTTTCCCTCCAGAGACATCTGGTGCTGATTTGCCAGCGGATGAAGGTTCTGATCAGGCTTCTGGGGTATGACCTAAGGTTTCCTAAAATGGTCAGCCTCATTCTCATATTTCCTTTTATTGATAAGTTAACCTGCTGATTTTTTTTTCAGACAAAATGGCCAGGACAATCAGAGGAACTGTTAGGACTAATTGTTAATTCTTTGAGGGCACTGGACGGCGCTGTCCCAGATGGATGCCGTGAACCAAGAAGGCGGCCTCAGTCTGCCCAGAAAATTGCACTTGTACTAGAGAAAGCTCCAAAGAAGCTTCAGCCAGATTTGGTTGCCCTTGTACCAAAGTTGGTTGATGGTTCAGAACACTCACTTGCTGCTTGTGCACTGTTAAATCATCTTCAAAAGCCAGATGCAGAGCCTTCATTGAGGTTACCGGTAAGGTCACCCCCTTAAAACTTTTGCTGTTTTTTCTGTAATTTCATTGGATGACAAAAACATCTGCACTTTTTTGTTTGTTTGAATGAGTTCATGGATTGTCTGAATTTGTGCTACTGTACTGTGAATTCAATGTCTTTGTATTTATGGAGATATCTGTCATTAGGAATGCTTATGGGCTTGGACCGGTCTAGGCTTTTGGATTAGGCCGGTCCAAAACTACAAATAGATTGGACTCATTTTGGATCTATAGCTATTTGGACCAAATCTAGATCAGATTGGACCAGGCTTGGATCTTATGTTTTTCTACTAAATCTCTCACTACTAGCCAAGTAAACCAATTGATGTTGCCTTTAGCACTAATGCTTTCTTTTTGTTTTACATACTTTAAATTCTAACTTTTAACCAATGTTTTCAGTGAGATATGTAATTATAGACCTAGTTTTATCACTAGATATTGCACCGTAAACTATCAACTCATCAAACAAACAACAATTTGTCTAGGTAAAGGCCCAAATCAAGGCCCAGACTTGGACCTCATTCTTTTTGGATCAAACTGGATACAGATCTATGAAAAGAATATTGGGCTTGGATCAGATCTGTGCTGGGCTTTGGCCCATTAGCATCCTTAGCTGTCATACCTGGTTAGCTGATATAGCAGGCTAGTAAATGTGCAGAATAAGTGATACCTAATATGATTCCTTTTTTTTCCATGGCAGGTTTTTGGTGCCCTGTCTGAGTTAGAATTTGAGAGTGATGTTTGGAAACAAGCATCTTTTCAAGCATTCGAATTGTTGGCTGATTCAAATGATGAGCCTCTTGTAGCAGCCATTACATATGTTCTCAAGGCAGCATCACAGTGCCAGCATATTGCTCAAGCTGTATGTTTACCATCCATGAGTCTGTTGTTACTTTTCTATTTTTTGATAATCTTCTGAATTCTTTTTTCATGTTAGTAAGTTCGTTTTATTTTTTTGTTTCCAAAGGCTAGAGCTGTTCGATGGAGATTAAAAGGTCTGGGCACTGAAGTTCCCCCTTGCGTGCTTGATTTTTTGTCTAAAACGGTGCATAGCTTGCCAGATGTAGCTGAAGCTTTATTAAAGGATATTGATTCTGACTGTGAGCCTGATAACAGTTGTCTCTCATCGTCTTGTAGTACTTGTAGTACAGGTGAGCTTTCAGCTGAAGGAATGCATTCTTGGCAAGAGCAAACTGTACATGGAAGAAACCATCTATCAGATGTTTTTGTACTGATAGAAATGCTATCAATACCCGGATTGTTTGTTGAAGTTGCACAGGCTTTTGAGAAGGCTTTGTTGCGAGGGGCCTTTGGGCTGCAATTAGTAGCCATGGTGTTGGAAAGACGGCATTCTCACAGGTTAAGTTCAAAGACCTGGGCTGTTGTGAATGATTCACAAAACAAACAAGTTTTGTTAGATGGGCAGTTTGAACCTTTGCCCATTCAAGAAGATGATTTCACTTCAGTTCTTGCACTTGGTGAGGTATTATCTCTATCTACAGAAACGAGGGTGCACGACTTTGTGCGGATGCTTTATGCTATCATGTTTAAGATCTATGCTGAGGATCATTATATATATAGAATTCTGAAGGGCCTTGTTGAACGAGCAACAAATACTCCAGATAACTGCCGAGCAGTTGACATAGATATGGATGTCTTGGTATTTCTTGTTAAGGAGGAGTCTGGAATTGCTAGACCTGTTTTGAGCATGATGCGTGAGGTTGCTGAAGTTGCTCAGGCTGACCGTGCAAATCTTTGGCACCAAATATGTGCTGCTGAAGATGAGAATATTCGTTTGCGAGAGGACATGGACATAGAACAAACGAAATTCACTAACGAAAAAGCTGCATTAACCCGGCGACTAACTGAGTCGGAGGCAACTACCGGACATCTGAGGGTATTTTTTTTGTGTGTGGTTCAGCTGCTGACCCTTGTTTGTTTCTTAGCTTACCATTTATTTATTCTCATTATCGCAGTCCGAACTAAAAGCTGAGAGGGATCGTTTTACTCGAGAGAAGAAGGAACTTTCTGAGCAGATGCTGGAGATTGAGAATCAGTTGGAATGGGTGCGATCAGAAAAAGTTGAACAAATTGCAAAGCTATCTGCTGATAAGAAGAATCTTTATGATCGTGTTCATGAAGCAGAGACACAACTATCGCAGTTCAAAGCACGGAAACGTGATGAACTAAAGGTAAGTTACCGTAAAACACCGTACAATACATGTCTGCTGAAATGCATTTATGTCTAGCAAAATAAACACTTTTGATGTTTCTTTTGATCAGTTGATACGTTGATTATGATACTAATTCTTTGAACATATGGTAATTGATCTTATCCTTACCGAAATTCCATCTTTTTTTATGTTCTGTACTTATATATTATAGATGTCTGCTATCCGGTTATCCTAAAGTAGCTTATACACCTAGAGTCCTAGACCGTAACTTTCCATTTTGGATGCATGGATTTTATGCCTTCTGAGGTTAAGATAGCGAACCAGATCCGCATGCTCTTTTAAAAAACTGTAGACTCACACCTTTACTTTGGGAACTTACCACCTGCACTCCGAATTTGCTACAAGTTAACACCCATACTTTTGATTTTCACAAGTTACCACACATTTTTCATAAATAGTTGAATGTAGCACATGATAGTGTAAGGATGCGATAAGATAGCTTCCAGCATGCCTTGAGGAGCAACTCGTTCCAGTACACCACCAGTAGATATGTTCATGTATTACAAGGGCATGTTTCTGAATCTGAAGATTATATCAAGCAAGCCATCCTGGCTTGTTTTTCTGTTAACTATTTGTTATCGTTGCCTTACATAATAATATTGGAAATTTCAGTGACATGAACAACATTGATGCTTTACAATTTTCATACAGTTAATGTTTTTGTATGCTGCAGAAAGTAACAAAGGAGAAGAATACATTGGCAGAGAGACTGAAGAATGCTGAAGCTTCAAGGAAAAGGTTTGATGATGAATTAAAACGGTATGCTGCTGAAACACTGACTCGTGAAGAGATTCGAAAATCACTTGAGGATGAAGTGAGAAGGCTGACACAAACGGTTGGACAAACCGAGGGAGAAAAGAAAGAAAAAGAAGTGCAAATTGCTCGTTGTGAAGCTTACATTGATGGAATGGAGTCAAAACTTCAAGTTTGCCAGGTTTCCACCTTGCTAGTTTTTAATGTCACAAAAATAACTAGTTGGCCTATACTCGAACTATATTTGATCATTTCACTATTTTCCAATGTTCTTGTAAAGAGATGGCATATACTTGTTAGCTGAAGCTACCAAAGATGTACTCAACATGGTGCTCTTGCAGTGAAAAACTTCTCACACCATCGACATGATTTCCATATGATAATTTTTTTAGTTTTGCCATGAAAACAAAGTAGGCATTAGTAGAATAAGCAACTTGTAAAACCATTATTAGGAAGTAACGTCATGATGTTTCATTCTACTTCATCTTAAGTTAAACCGTAGATCAAATTGGGAGGTTCAACATTTTATTTGCAACAATTTAGAGTGCTTTTTAACTATTTCATTTCCACTTCATATTGGAAAACAGGAAAAGTTTTATCTGTGGTTATGATGGTTATAAAATTATTAGGACCTTTATATGGGGAAAAAAATAGAACAACGAGCCAAACACTTAATTAAGAAAGTGTGGCGCGCCAAGGTTAAGCATGGCAAAGAAAACAGGAAAAGTTTGATCTATGGTTATGATGGTTATACAATTCTTGGGATCTTTTTATGGGGAAAAGAGTACAACAACGAACCAAAAACTTAACTAAGAAAGTGTGGCGCACCAAGGTTAAGCATGGTAAAATTAGGCATTGAACGAAATACCTATATCATTTCCACCTGAGATGCACACCAGCATTCAGCTTTTATGATGTTGCACTGAAAACTAAGTATCTTTGGGATTAACCTATGGCCGGTATTCTTAAGGATGAGCAAGTTACACCGTATTTGTGCTGATCTTTCTTTCTTCTTTTATAATTTTGCATAAAAACTCAACTACACACTGTATTTACTATTGTATCTTCTTGTTGCAGCAATATATTCGCACCCTAGAAACCTCACTCCAAGAAGAGATGGCTCGGCATGCTCCACTGTATGGTGTCGGTGTGGAAGCTTTGTCACTGGACGAGCTTGAAACACTAGCAAACATTCACGAGCAGAGTTTAAGACAGATCCATTCAATGCAGCAAAGGAAAGGTAGCAGCCATCTCTTGAGTGCCCCCTCTCTCCAGCATGTCCCTGGCTTATACCCCTCACCTCCTTCGATGGCAGTTGGCCTGCCATCTTCATTGATCCCCACATCCTCCGTAGCACCTAATGGTGCAGGAACCCATGGAAATGGGCACATGAACGGTGCGGTGGATACCTGGTTCAACCCAACCTAATTCTGAAGATGCAATTGCAAGCGGAAGATGTCCATTTTGTGCATTGATTCAATAGATCACATTTGCCTGGCCGTAATTATCAGCAGCTGAGCAATCCAACGTGATAGCCTTTTTGTTCTTGGCATTCCGTTCGGCTTTTCCCTTGTATTCGAACTGGTAGTGCTGTCGGCTTGATGTCTCACGAGCGGTAAAGGGGGGGTTCCGTATGAAATAAATTGTAATAATCAAGAGATCCGATGGAACTATCAGGTGTAAGTGGAAAGCTATGGAAATGGTTGATATCACCAATTGCTTGGTTATTTCTATAAGCATTGGCATTTTTCGTTTTAAATGTGCAATATGAGTGCGTTCCAGGCATCTGACTTTTTTTCCCCTCATCATCATTGAGCTTATCCGAATACTAAAATATTCCTTGAAAAACACAGAATCAAGAAAAAGTAGTAGCTGCAGACTAGTTCTTGACGATTGAAGTTGATGGCCTTGTAGATGGCTTTCGGTTCCCAAATTTGCTGGGTAATTGTACAAAGTCGGCAGAGGCTAATGGCCGAAGCAACCGGAAGGCAACCTTCCACCGCGAGGAAGCGTCCCTCCTGCCCTTGGAGAACAGATGATGCATTTGGCTACGTTCATTTGATATTTTCCATCTTTAGCACTCGGGTATTCATGGGAATATAGCCCTATGCCGCGGGAGGAGAGCGCGAGCCGCGGGAGGAGAGCGCGAATATCTGTTTGCAGTGGCACGGGAGCGCGAAAATTGATTTGTAGCGCCGGCGGAGCGCTGCATTGCAGCGGTGCGGGGGGCGCTGCACTGCCCGGTACAGCGGCTTGGACCCTGCATTTTTTTGTGAACCTTTTTTTTTCATACAAATTCATAACCTCTAATGCATTTTGTGGAACATTTTATGTATTTGGCTGCTTCGATTTGTTTTTCTTTCTCCATTTTTTATACTGACTCGGGTGTTATTTTTATAATCGAATTTTGTTTGTCACAACCGATGAATGGCGCAGAGATTTCACGGAGATTTTATAATCGAATTTTGTTTGTCAGAACCAATGAATGACACAGAGATTTCACAAAGATTTTATAATCTAATTGTATTTGTCACAACCAATGAATTAGTAAGGAAAAATTTGAAGAAGTAACGTGGCTCATACGTAAGAAGATGACATAGAATGTTATACAAAACGACTAGAGAAAACATACATACAAATATTATGGCACATAGCATGATATAGAAATATTAGGATACATAGCATGACATTGTGGACATAACATGACATAAAAAATGATGAAAGAGACATGGCGCGACGACATGGACGAACCATGAACAGAAACTACTGCTAAGGTACATACGCACCTTTTGAAAATGAAAAAAAGTCGTACTTATCGTCGTAGACCCTATATGGAAGGATCAATCGGTGCTTTCCCCTTTGATTGTGCGAGATGAAGGACCTTGGCCTTCTTCCAATTAGGCCCGTACATATCGACCCAATAATAGTCTTCTGGGGCGATCTTCGACTCCTCACACTCGTGTTGTCCCGCTCATCGGCTATCTCCTTCATCTTCTTACGATGTGCCTGAAGCTCCTCTTGTGCCTTCTAGAAGTGCGCATCATTGTCCCGGTAGCGCGGTCACTTTGGTTTGTCTTTCGCGGTTTGAGGCTCAGGCTTCCAACGTTGCAATCACTCGGGTGTAATAGCGAAGTGCAGGTACTCTTCGTGCTACAAGTGCTCCCTATCGTACTTGTCCGGGCCATCGATCCATTGGAAGAAGTAGCAACTATCTTCTCCCTAGTGTCATGTGAGGATGAAGTTAAAAGTCTAAAAAATGCATTACGGAATATACATGCATGTCATTAACTTACGCGTATTTCATAGGGTTTTGTTGTTGCTCTAGCACCCATTTGAGGTATTCTTGTGATAGCAAAACCTCAAAAGCTCATAAAGTCATATTTGAGTGATTTGAGAAGTATTTGAGTTAGAGATTCTTGTTTGATGACTTTTGGTGTTCTATTTGCCTTCTCTTGAGCTAGTGCAAGCCTCTCCTCTCAATTGTGCATGTTGCATCTTGTGAGCAAGGAGAGAAGATCTCTAGTTGTATGTGTTGCATCTAGAGAAGAATTGAGCATACTAGTGCATACGTTGCACTTGGTGAGGATCAAGCAAGAGGCTTGATCTATTACTCTTGGTATTTGCCGACACCTAGACGGCGTAGAGGCGTCGTGGTCCGGTGATCTTCTCAAGAAGGTTGTGAAAAGGCCCGACGAGTGTGAAGGTTGGAGCTCACCTACTCAGAGGGGGAAAGAGCTACCACTAGTGGAATCGAGGCGGGTGCTCAATTCGTGGAGCCGATCTAAAGCGGTTTAGGCTTGCCTCAACGTGGATTAGGGGAGACCGGCAAGTCTCCGAACACCAAGGCAAAATATCGATATGTCTCTTATGATTTGCATTCTATTATTTATTTATTCTCAAGCAATTTATATTTATAGAATTGATGGTTTGATTGCTTGTATTTAGGATTGCAAATTATTGTTATAGACATAAATAATTAGTGCACTTAGTGAGTCTAGTTGACTTAGGCTTTAATTGTCAAAACCTTAGTTTATTGCTTCCCCATCTATTATCATTTAGGTTTTGTCATAAGGGTATTTAAGAGAGATTTTAATTAATCGTAGAAGAAATTTTTATAGCCGCCTATTCACCCCCTCTAGTCGGCATCCTCGATCTTACAGGCGGACATTAACCCAGTATGCATGTCTGTGATGAGGCATATGTTCAGGCGGTCTTGGACAACAGCTTGCTTGATATTTACTAGGAACCTCAACCAGCTCTCTATGTTCTCGCTTTCCACGATCACATAAGCCATCGGGAGTAACTGGTCGTTGGCGTTCGCGACGACCACCATCAGTATGGTGCCCTTGTACTTGTCGGATAGAAAAGTGTCATCTATGGTTAGCACAGGCCAACAATACTTGAAGCCTTGAACGGATGGTACGAACGCTCAGAACACACGGTCCAAGATGAAACAGTTCAGACCATTCGTGGGGTGCAATCTATCCATCTTGTTGATGTAGGTCCCATGATTGGCTTCAGCAATCTGGTGAAGCATCCGTGGAACAAGGTTGTACGCCTCTTCGCACGTGTCGTACATCATTTCTATTACTTTCTTCTTCGCTCACCATACCTTGCCGTAGCTAACATGATATCCCACCATGTTAACCACGTCAGCCATCAGTAGCTTCGGCGAAACGGTCACGTCCGCTGTGATCAAGTGAGAAATCAGGCTGACCACATATGAGGATGTCACATTTATGTGCTTTTGCAGTGGCTCAGCAAGCACACATGTGTGATCCGTCAGGACGGTTATCTTGAAGCCCAAACTCGTGCCCTCGAATTTCTAGGCACAGATCTTATCGGGACACTCAGGATCCAATCACTTGACAATGCACATATCCGGGTTGGACCTGTACAGCCGGTATGTGCGGCTAATGTTGATCGCATATCTTGCAATTGCCTGTTGGACGCCACTCTTTATAGAGAAATGTTGCCTTACCAGTAAAGCGTCCTGATCGAAGGCCCAATCAGTGCCACATTCGTCTGGCAATACGAGAGAAGACGTCGCTAGATCATTGAGGTGCGAAGACATGTACTCCACATCAGTGGACACAATGCCACCGACGAAAGCTACATCGTCATCTCCACTTATATCTGTGTCGATGTCCTCGTCATCATCGGATATTGCTTTGTCTGCTAGGACTTGCAGGTGCTCATGGCAGTCAATGCGAGTGGACCACTACAGCCCAACGTCTTCGTTCGGCTGAAATTCATCCGCAGTAGTGTCCTCCCGGATGCCCCCAGAGGATGCTTCGACGCCGACGCCACCGCCACCAGAAGGACTTGAGGTTTCTCCTCTGTCCAGGAAGCGCACATACACCATCGGCCGATGGTGTATCTTCGTCTGATGGTTCATCATAATTTATATGTATTCCCCCCACTTTGCACTTCCCGCGATCTGGCATGTACGGCCTCACTTACAAGCTTCTTTCAGGGGGTCTCTCCATCAAATGCGCTCCTCACGTACCTACGGAGCTCAGCTAGATCCATCTTCGTCAGACCCGGAGCCCGGATCACCTTCCGTTCGCAGTTCGAAAGGTCCACCCCATATGGACCCTCTCGAACAATGCCGTCACCATAAAACATGAGAAAAAATCTTGAATATCTGCCATGTAGTACCTACCATACCAAATGACGCACGCGCATTAAATACTAACGTAGAGTTCGTCACATCCGTAATCAATAGTAATATAGAAAATGAGTGAATATATTTTTTATTTGGTACTGTTAAAGTAAATATGCATCATTATTTATGCCTTATATCATCAATTCATGTACTACTCATTTCACGAAACCGTCCTTTCATGTCGTACTATTTGCACTACCATCACACCAATTATTACTATTATTACACCTTGTATCTTAAATTCGTGCACTACTCTTTGTAGTGTTGATGTCATTTCATGCACGACTCATTCTACTAATATTATCATTTTATGTACTACGTAATTTACTAATATCGTCATTTCATGTACTACTAATTGTACTAATATTGTAGTATTCACACAAATATTCTCGTAATATTATCCTAACATTATTAAAGTTACGCATACATTGTAGTATTACTATCGTTTTACATGCATACTACTAATTATGTCATATCATACTGGTACTACATTAATATTACAATATTTATGCTAATATTTCACTAGCATAATGCCATTATTTACGCTATGTACCGTTATTTAATGTACTGCTAATTATACTATTATTGTCATTACATGTACTAATACCGTTATTTGATGTACTATTAATTGCACTAAAATCACACTAAGTACACAGCATTATTTACGCCTTCTATCCTAATTTCAAGAACTACTCATTAAACCAACATAGTCATTTCACATACTATTACTTTCAGTAACATTACACCAACTATACCCCATTTTACGTACTACTCATTACACTTCTACTGTTATTTTATGTAATACTAGTTATACAATTATCGTCTTTTCATGTACTACTCGTTGTACTAATACCGTGGTTTTATGTACCACTACTTGTACTAATATTCTACTAATTATACTAATATTACAATAATACTATACTAATATTCCCGAAGATTTCAAACTAACCTTCCCGAAGCTGTACTGAAGATCACTAAAGCCCGAGCAACGTACAAAAAAACCTTCTTGAAGAATACCTACAAAATATGAATATCAAATCAAATGCTCGAAAAAGGTTAACTTTGCATAAATTCCACCAAACTATAAACACCGACTAATTTCCTCTGGAATTTCAATTTCAAATTTCCGTATCCACTTCTTTTCTGCCTCCCTGTTTTTCTCCCATCTCTCCTCTTCGAGCTCTCGATTTTCTCCACGCGCTGAGAACTTGCCGAACTCCCTCGCTCTACCCCTGGTTTCTTTGCCTCGCAGACTCCCTGATGTGAGTCATAATTTATAGCGAGGGAGTGAGCCCTTGCGCGGGAGAAGCGAAAGTCGATCGGTGCTTTCAGCGCACGGACGGGACAGAGCGATGTGGTGCAAAGGAAAAATCACACGACGCTGCACGGTGCTTCAGCCCGGGCCGATTTTGCGGAGCCGACGTGTGCCAACGCCAGCTGGGGCCGGTCTTGGAGAGGTGACGCATGTGAACGCCCGTGAGTATGGGGCCGGCAAATGCAGCGGAGTGGGCGGTGGGTTTTGCCAGAGCCGCGGAATGGACGCGCGAAATGGCAGGACCGCGGCGAAAAGGAGATGCCCGGTCGGCTTACAGCGCAGGGAAGGCGTGAAACAGTGGGGCCGGTTCGCTTGCAGCGCTGCCCAGGCGCAAAATCCACGGTCGGTTGGCTTGCAGCGCACCCCAAGAATGAAATGGTGGGGCCGTGTGAGAAAAAGTGCATGCAATGCTCCCACACCGCTACTCACGACCCCGCACCGCTGCATGCGCATGCAGCGCTCCCACACCACTACTCTTCACCATGTGTCTATCTCCGGTAATTTCGCGCTCAAACGGTAGGCTAATTCTGCAATTTGGGTGATACGGTGACCATTTTCGACAAAAACAAACGGCAGGGGCTAGTACAATAAAAAAATTCAAGGGTAGGCGGCCACAAGCGTCATTCGACGGCCACTTAGGCTTGTGAGTTGGGGTAGCCAAACTCGACCCCCACTGACTCCATTTTGGCTCGCCCAAGCCTAAAGTCCCAACCAGTGTTGTTAAAAACGGTATGCGTTTGACGAACGGACGTGATACTGCTAAGCGATTAATCTCAATACGACCGATTAATCAGAATTTAATGGACGATTATGCGTTCTTAGTAATATATTTATTTATATTTAGAATTAATTGGGGATATTTTATTTACCTAAAGTTATTGTAAATCATCACTCTACAAAACATGTTTTACATTTCATTGTTTGTACTTCATCCAAAAAGTACATACTACGAACACGATGTCACAATATTGTAAACTAATTTATTGTACTTAGTGAATAAAAATAAGGTATTTTCTTGATTTAACGGGAAAAAAAGGATGATTAATCGAATTATGCGGTCAATTAATCGTTCGACTACGTTAATTGCGCTTCGATTAAACTATTCGTGACGGTTTAGTCACCGTTACCGATTAATCGGTCGAGTCGGCCGTTTTTCACAACACTGGTCCCAACACGCCGCTCCTCATAAAACCCTAGAATGTGTCTGTATTACCTACCCTTTCAAATCATTTTGGTTTATTAGCACTTCTACAAGTCATTTTACTATCTAATTATCCTGCATAAGTCCATTTTTTCTCTCCATATTATTGTTAATTTCTTACGAATTTTTCGTCAAATCATGACACATCAGCGACCATGCATCATCCTCATATCGCATATATTGACACATCACACCCATTAAGGACGGCACTACTACAATTAATAATAGTGGCACAAACGGGGCTACAATGACCAAGGGAAGAGAGAGATCGGGACAAGCTGCATAGTCCTCCACGGTGTTTATGGTTGATGTGCCATGATTTGATGAGATTAGCGAAAAGAGTGTAACATTGAGTTACAGGGGTGTATTTGGACGGTAAAAATGACTCATGAAGTTGTGAATGAACCTAAATGACTTGTAAGAATGTAATGAAGTAAAATGACTTAAGGTTTGTTTGGTTTGAAACTTTTTTCTCTTTAGAGCACGCGCAATTTTGTGCCAAGAGGGGTACTAGAGGAGAGAGAGAGGGAGATGGAACCGGTGCCATGCACTGAATCAAAATTGCCAAGCACGGCTACCAGGGAAAAAAATCGCTGGCCCCACTGTCAGATGGCGGACGCGCACATATCTCGTTGCTCGCACCGGTGGAGGTTGCCAGCTCCACGGCACCGCGCGTCGCGCCGGAGGGCCAGAGGGTGGCAGTGGAGCGGGGAGGGAAAGAGATGGGAGCAGACGGACGAGCTGGCGAAGGGCGGGGCAGGCGCGCAGATAAAAGAGAGAGGGAGGGAGGTGGAACTGTGGAAGTTGGAGGGGAATGTGTTGGAAAATGGTGCTGGAAGAAGATACTAGTAGCAGTTTAGGAATGAAATCTAGGTGAAGATAAATATAGGAGTATAGGACAATAAAACACTGCAGTATAGGATAAGATCGCATATAGTTTATACACAATAAAGAGTAAGTGATAGAACACCAGAGCGTACGAGCAGCAAACTATTTTTTGTAACTACTAAGAGGAGTGGCAAGGCAGCAGTAGGGAAATATATACAGAGCAACAAAACGTGTTGTCCAAAAGGCATTAGGTTCAGTGTAGACTGCTGAAGATACCTATATAGAAATGCTACGAAACATATATCAGATTCAGTGACTGACGACCATAACATTGTACGGAAAAATTATAGTATATTGTATGATAACGCAGATCGTTCGAACGGGAGGCCCAAGAAGGCATCGATCGCTCTGCAAGACTCACCCAATAACGGGCAACCAAACGCACGGCCGACCGGCGGACACACAAGAGGTAATCTACGCACCGTGAGCGAACACCGGCGACGCAACCGAGACTAACCCACCAGGACCTGATCCAAACGGACGGGCAGGAACTAAGCAACCGTGATCCAACCGCGCAGGAAATTTTGGTGACGTAGATGAGCCCGGTAACCACCCTTTGCGCCGCCTTTTAACTCAAGTAAATTGGCGTGTACATAGGTGTTGTCACTTCCGTTTAACGGAAGCACTTCGGTTTCCAAGTACCTAAAAAATACTGCTACTGGTAGTCGTGTCTCAATTATTCCATATACGTGCACCCTCCAAGGCACGACGGGAAGGAACAAAATTGTAATTATCTCGCGCACAAGGGATGGATGCTTCGTGTACCTCACCTGTTGTGTGTGTGATAACTGAGGTGTCATTCGGCATAGTATATATCCTTTACTGCCTATATTAATTGTGGAGGAGTTCTGGCTCAGTTGGCTCCTCTACGTCAACTTTGTCGTAGGAAAGTTTTCAGAATTTTCAAAAATTGTATTTAGATCCTTCTACCTACTCTTTTGCACAAGGTCCTTCAAAAATTTTAAAATTACGTTTAGGTCCCTTCGAATATTCAGGAAATTACGTTTAAGTCCCCGGCTCTTTCACAAAAGTCCCCTTCGAGAATTTCAAAAATACGTTTAGGTTCTCCCACCGTCTTTTTTTTTTTGCCAAAAATACTGTCTCCGTAAGTTCGAGTAAAAAAACCCTACGATTTAAAAAAAATTACGTCCAATCACGGACCATGCCCTTTTTTTTTTAAAAAAAAGGGTCCAAAAAATCACCCTCACACGGTGTCGTGTGTTTGCGCGATGTGGCGTCATGCGTATGCATCTAGTAAATTTAAAAGGGGAGAGATCTCCGCAAGGGGAGAGCATCCACGCCAACTGTTTCGAAGAAAAAACTTCCCGATAATTCCAAAATTACACCTAGATTCTCTTACTATTTTTTTCCAAAAAAAAACTCTGGATTCCGCAAATTTGCTGACGGCTCCGACCCTTTTGTAAAAAGGACCTCAAGAATCCCAAAATCTCATTGACGCCCTCTGATCGTCTCTTTTGCAAAAAGAACCCTGACGTTCCGCAAATTCACCGATGGCCCATAATAGCCCTTTTTCAAAAAGGACCTCGTGCTTCGATAAAATTGCACCTAACCCCGGCTGCATCCTTTTGTAGAAAAGACCCTGTTCTTCCTAAAAAACAGCGTAGAGCCCCATGTCGAGTGCTGCATCAAAACCCGCATGGCGCAGCGTAGCACATGTATCTTTCTAGTTTTCGTAAACGCCATTTGTTTTAAATCAAAGGCAGAGCCGCAGAGCTGCCATTCATAAACACTACTCTTAAAAACCAAGGGCACAGGGACAAAATACGACACCTATCCCCTGGAGCCTGGAGGAGAAACATAAATGCCATTTTTTTTTTCTCAGATGATTTTCGCTTGCCCTCGTCGTCGTCAGTCGTCAACTCCAGGCCGACAGTACGTAGACTAAAGTTCGAAATGGCTACCCAGTGGCTATAAACTGATCTCTCTGCAACTTTGGTAAGAGCTCCAGCAAAAGAAAACCGTGCAACTTTTGGAGCAAATATAACGTTTGGATTGCAGTTAACCCACTACTTTAAGCATACTTATCATCACTGTAACCCGAACGTACCAATCTTAGGCAATGGCCACCACGGTGTAACAAGGCTCCACTCGCACTGGAATATAAAGCTCCTCTTACGGCCACGGTGACACGAGGCAGTAGCAGATCTCGATCTATGCACATTTTCAAAAGGTAAGGAGGTCATCCGCCGTTGCAACGAACCTGCTATGTTTACCGTTTCCAGTTTTCACCGCGCCAAACGCGGTAGCTTTCTGCGGCTGATCGAGCTGAAGTGCCGAACTGACGGTACACTCGAGACACGCAATACGCTAGCGGTTAGTGAGTGGACTGAAATTTCACTTGCACCCGAGAAGGCACGAGGAGCGCTCACGAGAGAATTCCTGCCTCGGATCCCATGGAGAAGAGCGGCCGCGTCGCCGCGCCGCTCGTCGCCTTGGCCCTCCTCGCAGCCGTCGCGCTGCCTTGTGCTCTCTGCGGCGGCGGCAGAACCAGCAGCCAAGACGGACGCCGCCGCGAGCAATTCCTGCGGCACGTCGTCCCGCACGAGCCCCAGAAAGCGTCGCTGCTGCCGACGAGTACTCGACCCATCGACATCGACAAGAGGGTAATTAACACGCGCGCATTGATTAGTCGTTCCATAGTACGATGTCACATGACCTACGTTTGGGGTGCGTGTAGGCGATCGGAGGCGCGATCGAGGAAGGCCTGGCTCGGTCTCGGGCGGCCATCCGCCGGGCGGCTGGCGCGGCGCCGACGGACGAGAACGTCCGCCGGAGCTTCAGGGACGTCGGCGACGCTATTGTGCCGCGCGGCGCCATCTACCGCAACGCGCGGGCCTTCCACAGGTACGCACGTTCAATTACAAGCAAAGTCGCCACGCGCTCGATCGATCAGTTCTCATCGCCGTAGTGAAGTCCAACATTTGATGGCACCGAACTGGCTCTTATTAATACCCAGCTAAAACGAAAAAAATCGAAGATATCTTCATTAAACGCTTGTTTTGCGATGGATTTATCAGGAGCTACCTGGAAATGGAGAGGAAGTTCAAGATATGGACGTACAAGGAAGGCGAGCCGCCGCTGGCGCACATCGGCCCGGGCGCGGACATCTACTCCATCGAGGGGCAGTTCATGTACGAGATGGAGGACCCCCGGAACCACTTCGCCGCCCGCCGCCCCGACGAGGCCCACGCCTTCCTGCTCCCCATCAGCGTCTGCAACCTCGTCCAGTACGTCTACCGGCTCAACGCCACCGCCAAGCTCTCGCCGCTGCGCCGCCTGGTCGCCGACTACGTTGACGTCGTCGCCGAGAGGTACCCGTACTGGAACCGGTCCCGCGGTGCGGACCACGTCATCGTGTCGTGCCATGACTGGGCGCCGCTGGTCTCCAGGGCGAACCGGCAGCTCTACGCCAACGCGATCCGGGTGCTGTGCAACGCCAACACCTCGGAGGGCTTCAGGCCCCGGAAGGACGCGACGCTGCCGGAGGTGAACCTCGCTGACGGCCTCCTCCGCCGCCCGACGTTCGGCCTGCCGCCCGAGAACAGGACCGCCCTCGCCTTCTTCGCCGGCGGCATGCACGGCCACATACGCAGGGCCCTCCTGCAGCACTGGCTCGGCCGGGACCCGGACATGCACGTCCACGAGTACCTCTCCGCCGGGCAGGACTACCACGCGCTCATGGCCAGGGCCCGCTTCTGCCTCTGCCCGAGCGGCTTCGAGGTGGCGAGCCCGAGGGTCGTCGAGTCCATCTTCGCCGGCTGCGTGCCGGTGATCATCTCGGAGGGGTACCCGCCGCCGTTCAGCGACGTGCTGGACTGGAGCAAGATGTCGGTCACCGTGCCGGCGGCGAGGATACCGGAGCTGAAGGCCATCCTGAGGGGGGTATCGGAGCGGAGGTACCGGGTGCTGCGCGCCAGGGTGCTGCAGGCGCAGCGACACTTCGTGCTCCACCGGCCGGCCCGGCGGTTCGACATGATTCACATGGTGCTGCACTCCATCTGGCTCAGGAGGCTGAACGTTAGGCTCCCGTACTGATGCAGGCTTGGTTTATGCGAGCGTGTATGTACATGTGTCTTGTCGGAATAATCTTGATGGCAGTAGATTATGGTTAGAGTGAAATTGAAGAGCAGTTACAGTAACAAAGCTCACTATTTACTCTATCTCTTATTTATACTATCTAGAGTAAGCAATAAATTCAGCTTGTACAATAACTCTCTCTAAATATTGTCTCTTAAGAAACACTTTTGGTAGTAACATTAAAGCTTGTGCAATAACTATCTCTCATCCATGGCATTTAGAGTAAGCATACTTGCTTCAATACGGGCTTTTGGTTGGCTATAGCACGTTGTTTCCCGTACGATGTTGCCTACTGAATGAGAGTCGGTTCTTCTCTCCCTTCTCTTTTCTCACTCTTCCATATAAAACAAAGCTGATGTGTATATGCTAATAGTAAGTTGAGGTGGTCTTATTGTACCTACCCTTAGCAACAAAGTAATCCCGTGTAATTGCACAATAGATATTGTAATATCAAATTGTTATTATATCCTTCATCATCTAGAGTTAATCTCGCCATTAGGAAGTAGCCTGCTCCGTTTTCTGGCCGCATTATACCGCGGCAACAACCTGAACTCTAGCTTTTTTATCAAAAGATATCAAAATTTACATTGAAATGATATAAGAGGTACTAAAATTTAATACCTTTACCCTTTAAATTTTCTATTCCTCTTTGTACTACTTGTTGGCGTCGAAAAAGAGTCAATTGGCTTCAACACACGTGACGTAGAGTTCAAAAGGGTTCAAAGAGTGTCAACCAATTTGATCCTGCAATCGGCAAGATAAATCTAAACAGCTATTATAGTCGATTAGATGATTGATAAAGATCTATTTCTTTCCCGAAAAAGGCGATGCACAACAAAATCTGTATAAAACAAACATGAGGTAATTGATGTAAGTTGACGATGATCAAAATGGCGATGAACAACTTTATTGATCAAAAGTGAATTACAGGGACAAAGTTCAAAATCTAAAACTACTCCTGGTCGATGGAAAGTAAATGAAAGTAGATACAAATATTTGATTGATTCGTGGCTGATCCTTCTCATCTCACCTCTCGACCCCTTTTTATAGTGACTAAGCCGATCGTATCATTCCCTGATTCCTCAAAATCTACAATTCATACCGGCATCAACTTTCGGAAGATAAATTATACTTTGAACCGATATCGGTTAAGATTCTTTATCCATACCTCACTATATCTTCCTAAATCAGTCATTTTTACCAAATTATGGTGTCAACACTATCTTAATGTAAATTTTGATTCCTAACAAAGATGGTAAAAAGCCTCTCCGCGGAAATGGGCGTAGATACCACTGTCAGGATAGCACTAAGGGTAACAGAATTTCTCAAAATATATAGGGCTACAATGCAAATACGTCAAAGCATGAGGGGGCCTAGCCCTAAGCCCTCCTCCCCCTCCGCCCATCTTAGAGCCGACGACGAACGTCACAGCCTAGAGTCAAGCAAGCGTTCAGCACAACAGGTCCAACTTGGACCGTGCGCACATGCATTGAATCCAATCGTGTTTGCGTGTAGATCCAATCAAACTGCCAAGTGAAGAAAGTAGAACCACAGTTCGCACTAAACCGCAGTTTCGGCGCTATACGTTGTATATTTGATCGGATCATCCACGTACAAGACATTGTCAAGGAAGTATCTTTACTTTGCAATCAAATCGAGATGTGTTTTGTTCTTCATATGACTTGATATTTCTGCTAGTCTTGATCTTAGTTGCTATTCGTAATGCTTGTGCAAGTAGCCCTAGCACTTGATCTTGGGAATTAGCAATCCGTGTTTGCAGGCGTAAGACATGTGATGAGTGAAAGATGAGGGATATGGTGAGTGACAGAAACACTATGTCCCCTTTGGAAGTGATTCATCTGAGAAAGTGAGAAGTCTTCAGGCGTTGCCCGGTAATATGATAACATACAATGCGTGTCCGAGGGAGATGTAATTAGTGTGTGTCGCCTTAAGATTGATAGACCAAAATATCATATCATCACTAATCCTTTCAATACACTATGTGTGGATTGCATTATATATTTTATAATTATTATTCTTGGTTGGAGCTACTTACGTTTTGGTGCGAACGTTCTCCTTGTGGATATGAGACATAGGAATACTCAAAGGTGAAAGTATTACGTCCATCATAATAAATATTTTGGTTTATGTTTATGTAAGTTCAAACAAAATGATTTCTCAAATCATATTTATTGCCTTTTTATTCAGTGGTACCCTTATTATTACATTTTTTATAAAATGAATACGATAGTCGTGAAAATAATATTTGAAATACAATGTATACCATATGTGAGAAGTAATAATCATAACTAGTAGTTTCGTATCTATTTTGGTGACATGGATTCCACATACAAACTAACTAGTTGTATATTAAACAAGCGGATTACTTCTGAATCGCGTGGTACTATCACTATATGTAGCCCGATTGTACGATCAAAAGATACAGGCTGTCATACGGTAGGAATGATTATAGTATTTCAAGAAAACCATGTAAGTAATCTCTACAACTATCAATTCACCTTGTCCGATTTTCTATAAGTTACATGTATTCAGCTTCTAAAAGAGAGAATGTAAATGTTAAAGAGCACAAGGTCAACTTCTAAAAGAGGCTGTACAGATAGGCAGAAGTCAGGTACTGAATATATTATCACATCTTACGTTTTATCTTGATTTTTAGCACACTAACTACAGGCCCCTCAATCTCAGATAGCGGGTATTCTTGTGGGTTGTGTGACCCATAAACAATGTTTTTCAAGGAACACGAATGATCAATATTACTCATTCATTCATTCAACACAAATACTACTAGCTTGCTAACATGTATATCAACAAGCAACATCAGACATCCAAGGGACATGAGTCACAGAACACAAACATAAGGATATAACTAAAACACGGCAGACAGTTGACGACGTTCCTAGTCACAGGTACGTTTAACATCAGTGAAGGAGAGATCTGTCAACTGAGCTCTTGGGCTAGAACAAAAGGTGTGGCTTACAGTTGCTACATACTTGGGCAACTTTGATCAGCAGGGCAATATTTACAACAAAAACGTGTCTGCAGGACTAGTGGTTGTTGTTTTCGTTCCCCAGCTCCTGCACATGACCAAACACATCGATCAGATAATATATATCCAGAGAGGAGGGAGCCATTAACTTTGTATATAAGTTGAATCTTATGCAAACTGAATTGAACAGCTGAAACAACTAACTTCATAAAGGGTGAGTTTGGCATACGTACATCAAATAGAGACTTACATAATAACAAAGGCAACTGTCATCAAAATAAAGATTCTACTGGAGCAGCATCTGCTGAACAGAACACTTTGTACAGTTCAGCCAGCAGGAGAATACCCCCAAGAAACCTGAAGTAGCTGGCTGGCGAATATCACTTTCTCGTCTTTGTAATGCCCTCAAGAACTCCTCTGAGCTTAGGTTCCCATCACAGTTTGCATCAAACACATGGAAAATGACGTCCACCACTTTATCAGTCAAGTCCACCCCACAAACCTATAAAGGAAGATTGTGAATTCAATCAGAAAACAAAACTAATAACCAAGTGGGTAACTAGAGTATGTCCGCTATCAGCTAAACTGCTCAGCTTGCTAGATAATGATTAATGGAACAAGCCAGTTATTCTCCTAAGAAAGATTAAGAGAAAGGCTTGTATTGAAATTAGCTAACTCAGACTACATCTGATATCAAAAGGATATAAGCACAGTTATGAAAGACCATACATGAGTTGCTGCACGTTTTAGATCCTGCTTTGTCAACAAACCATTTACTTTGCCATAACTGAAGATAGCCATTGCAAAAGGTTCCAATCTTCGTCGCAGATCAGCAAAAGCCTTGAACTCCTGAAATTCCAAATAGCAATAATGATTAAAAAAACATGGTGGACCCAAGAAGTACAGTAGGAATATCTGGATAGAAAACTGCCAAACCTCAAAGGTAATGCGCAATTCTTTGAGATCAGGACTGTCATCCAAATCATCAACTCTGTCAAGTAGCTTGTTTATGTGATTCATGTCAGCAGAAGCAACCATGGATAATGCAAAGTCCTTCACAGATATTGTCTTAGATGATTTGATATCATAGTGACTGAACTCCAAGCGAACAATCTGCACATAATTGGATAACAATGATGAGATAAGTAGTGACGACAGACCAGACCAGAGATAATAAGAGGGGAAAGAGGCTCTGTATATCCATTAATTTAGGCTCTTGATGCAGAGAAAAAATTTCATCCTTTCACTCAATCCTCTAACAAGTAGCATTAATCTCAATGTTATGTCTGTTGGGGGAGCTTATTTTAGGTTCTCCAGGGATCCCCAGAAGCTGCTTCAAAGGTAGAATGAAATGACAATACATCACTAATTACACTAATGAAAAATTAAAGTGATGGATAGTCAGGTTTTGAACTTTGACTTTGACAAAGTTTTATTCTTCCAAGAGAACGCATTACACATTATAAAAAAACAAGGAAGTTCAGCACAAGTTGTGTTTGCATTCAGGATGTGCAATGCAGTGGTGTCAGTTTCTCCCTTATTTTACTTTTTGGAATTTGCATTCCTTCCCTGATACAAATAATTGCTCCAATTTGTCTATAATTTGCTACTTTTAAAAAAGATTAAAAAATTGGATAACCTCTATACATATTAATCAGCAAAGTTATAAATATAACCTACTTACGTGTATCAAAATTCTTCCTACAGACAACAATGTGGCCTAGAAACTGTTTTTGTGGCTTGTACATTGTTCATAATAAGATGGATGTTTTGGGTGCCTCTGCACAATATTCATGAGCACATGCACACAAAATGGATGGCTTGATCCACAACACAGACTTATTTAGAATGTTGCATCAACAACAAGATGTTAGTCGATTGCTTCAACAATACAAAATGACGGATGAAAAGAAATGTATCACCTCATCATGCAATTGCTTCAAAAAATTAGAGAACTTATCATAGTGCAGATGTTCATTCCCATCTTTGCCAAAGAAGTATTCAACAAGTCCACCATTTTCCACTGACTGACCAACCTTAAGTCCAATACGTAGCCCATCTCTGTGGGCAGCTCCTTGCCTATTATAGGATCGCATCAATGTCATTACTTTCTTAAACTCTTCTTTGTCTATTTCCCTGAGAATAACAAATAGCAGATGAGAATAAAGAAATAAAAGAGAAAAATCTTGCCAAATTTTGTCCATACCCTTCTTTACCATCAACTAACAAGTGAGATGATTGAACATGCTCATAAAAGCAGGTCGTTTTCGGCAATGCAAATTTAACTGCACATGAATTATCACATGTAAACAACAATAAGGCACAAACAATACAATATTTAAATGGATCCCTGTGTAAAGTCCATACAAAAAAGGAAAAGCATACCTTTAACAGCTTCAGCAAATAATGAAATTTAAAATGAAAAAAAAAATGCAGAAGTCAAACAACTAGGGTTGTCAAATCTTTCTTTTACCCATCAGATTTTGTTCCCAATGGACTCTCAAGCACGCAATAACGGTTATTGAGATACTTGCTCTGTACAGGCTTGCATTGACTTAACTATCTGCTAGTGCCAAATGCCACTTAATTTAATCGCAAGACTCTTGAACTCAAGGTATGGTCTATGTTGTGCAGAAAAAGGAAATTAAACCATAACCATGAAATATTTAGTCATAAATTAAATGACCTGGATTTCTCACTCGAAATGGATAATATGTTTGCCTGCACATTTGGATGCAGTATTTTTTTAGTTCTCATGTGATATGTTCTTCTAGCATGACAGGGGCTTTGGAGGTTTCTAGAAATAAAGTACTTGTTTAGAACCCTGCAAAAAACATGGAAGCGATTGTTTGCCAATGGAACATAGTGGAAGTTCTATACACCAAACATAATCAAGTCCAATCAAGAGAAAAGAAGATGTGGGAATACTTTTTTTCTCACACGTCATTAGCTATCAAAGAATATACAGATCACATCATAATTAATCTGACATCAGTACCCAAAAAAGATATGAACTAATGAAAATTATTTCAAGCTAAAATTTGTAAGTGAATGTTTGCGATAGTGAAAATGGTTAAGACACTTCTTAATCAACAAATAAGTAGAGAACAGCTGCATATCAATCTCAAGAGCATAACGTTATGATTAAAATCGGGTCCATTAGCTGGAAGACAACTTACTCATTGTGGTCAAGGTCAAACATCTTGAAAGCTACACTGAAGCTCGATTCAGGAATGCTAAGCAATGTCACAAAAAAGATGTACCTGTACAGGGCAACATAAGCAGTTTCAACAAATGCATTGAGTTTCTTCTACTTATAATAATGAAACCACGCGAGCAATATAGAAAGGCATGCAAATGTTAATACCATAGTGACACCTACTGACCTAGGTGTATCATCTCTAAGCATGCATGCTGATTAGTTGACTTGAGAGGATGGCAATGGCAACATTCTTAAGAATTACATTACATTGCAGCGCAGTAATTAGACAAAGTGCAAAGAACCTTCGATATGATACCGAAAATAAGATACCACGGCAAATGGCAAACAGGTTAGGCGTTTCAATTGAAGTCACAAACCACTTACTCGGCAAAGGAGATGACCCCGTCGCCGTTTGTATCGAATAGCATGAAAAATTCAGAAGGGGCACAGTGTAGCTCGCCAGGGTTGCGCTCCCCCCTGAGTTTCCCTTCCCTGACAACTTTCGATTCGGATGGAGGGAAAACGGGAACAACTGCCCTCATCAAGTCGGCAGGCAACATGTACACTTCGCCCTCCGGGTTCCGGACGGACGCGAAGTACTCAAAGATCTAGCAGAAAGAACATCACATGTCCACAATTAGAATGGCAACAATCTATCAAACCACACGGCACAAAATTATACTGAATGCAACATGCCGTTGTCACCTTCTCAGGAGGACTGCGCGTCCGAATCCTCTTCTCATAGTTGAAGAACACCCTTCTGCGATAAGACTCTACATAGCAAGAATTGAAAAAGAAACGTGAGCAAATCATTGCGCCGTTTGCAAGAATCGGTAACGTGAGCATGGATACAACAAATGGCTAGAAACGTCCGCCCGTTACATGATCCAAGAGCGCTAATAGTGGAGTCACTGATCCAAACAAGAAATGCTTCCTCCCTCCCAGAAAATTCCAAACAGAAACTAGACGCAAGGAGGCACTCGAATTGATCACATCATAAAACCTTTCCAAACAAACATATGTGGATATAGCGCCATGTGGATATAGCGCCACGGCATATCAAAACAAGGGCGCCCACCTCCGAACAGGAACTTGCGCCTCTCCTCGCGCTCCTCCGCCGCGCCGACATCCCCAAATGCCGCCTCCGCCACGGAGAAATTTCCCTGGCCGGCGGCGGCGGCCGCCACCTGGCCGGAGTCCGCGAGCGGCTGCGACGTCGGGGCAGCAGCCAGATCCCCAGCCCTGACCCGGCAGCCACCGCGGCTCCCGCCGCCGCGGCCTCGGCCGCCCTCGCGCCGCGGCGGGCCGCCGCGCCCTCGGCGGCCGCGGAGAAGGTGCGGGAGGGTCCGAGCCGTCCGATGGCGGATCGGAGGAGGGACGAACGGGTCAACGCGGCCATTCGCGGTCGGATTAACGGATTCGGAAGGAAGCGGCGATGCGGGGGCGCAGTGGCGCACGGTCGAGGTGCCCAAAATGGGAGGGAAGGAATAGGCGATTAGCGCGGGGCTAAGCTACCTCTGTCGGGCTTTTATGGGCGAAACTCGGAGGACAAGGACGTGCCCGGTTTTGTAGTGCGATGGCCTAGAACCATACACGCAACAAAATGTTATTTTCAATTGTATGTGCAAAAAAAAAAATCGTTTCCGATAATGCGCGTGTGGTTCTTCTTTTCCTGTAGATTTCAGAGTTTGTTATTCAGATTTGCCGTATGATAATCTAATTTTCACGGTGACAGCTCTAACAATCAACAGCGAGAGGTTTTTTTTTAATGTTTAGGTTAGCTAGGTTATCCGTGTTGATAAGCACTCAGTGGTGACGACTGTACCATAGGTACTATAATTGATGTCGCAACGACAATGCTATCGTATAATGTGGTAGTTAGCATTAGTAGAGTTGTGAACATACGGTAGATAGCGTAGGATAGGACAACGTTCGATTAGGGTTGCAGAAAGGAGAGAAGGCGGACTACGTATTTTAGAAGAGTAGAGTGAGAGATCCATTAGAACCCGGGGCGGATTGAGAGCTAAAATTACCGGGTGTCCCATACATATCACACACATGTGATTATCAAGCAATGTTGTACATAATAGTAACATGTTCAACAATTCAACATGACCAGCTATCATAACAGGGTTAACAAAAATCAGCATGGAGAAAATTGCTCGAAATTTGGAAATCGAAAATATCGAGCCGAAAATCGGTGAGTTTCAAAAAAAGTAGAATAAAAAAAAAATCAAAAATCGACTGTTTTCATAGAAAATCGACCGATTTTCATGGAAATTTAACAGACTAGTTAAACTTTTTTGGCCGTCAATTTTTTTTGAGCGATTTTCGTCAATTTTCTTCGTCGATTTTCGACTAGTTTACGTCGCATAAATTTTTCTGATTTTTTGAAAATTTTTTGAACTGAACCGGTTTACCAAGCAGTTTTAGAAGCCGAGCCGCGTGCGAAAATCGAGCTGTTTTCGTCGATTTTTTGAACCCCTGTCAGAGTGCTTACCAAAATAAACATTAAATAGTCCCACTAGTAGTATTGGTTAACTATATCAAAGCGAATAATTGATGGATAAGATCCAAACCGTGGACAAAAGATGGTCGGCATCGATAAAATACAACATCCGACCTAATGGCCTACAAAAAAGAGAAGAAACCGATTAGTAAAATTTTAAGCAGAAGAATCATGAAAATAGTCAAAACAAAGATAAGTACAATTCATTTTATAATGTCTTTCTACATTCCCTTAAGTTCTGGAAGCGATGAATTCCAGCATCATTGGTAACTCTCCCTATTTTGCATTTCTCCACATAGCAAATAAGGCTCTCTCTCAAGAAGTCATCGCCAATGCGATTGATTGTGCAAATGTGTTTTCACAAATTTCATCAACTGTAGCAGTGGCAACTGACAAAAATAGTGCTAGCTTCAAAAGTCTATAAACCAAAGGATAGCAAATGTATTTCCTTGTCTTCACCATTCTTTGAGATAGGTCACAAATAATCTCTATGTTAGAGAATCTATCATCCACACGCACATCGGCAATGTAGAGGCGAAGACGGTGTTTAAGGTCCCTCAATTCCCCATCATCAAGATCATCGGGATAAAGTTTAGCTAGACTCATCAAATGCTCTAAATTGAAATCACGAAATAATTCTCTTGGACTCAAAGCGACCGGGCAAACAAGCAATTTAGAGGTTTTCTCCTTGAAGCGGCTATCGATTTCTTCAAGTAAACAATCAAGAACATCATTAAACAATCCACTTCAATTATGTTTGTTGGTAACTATGGTCTGAAAGGTAAGTAAGGCGTTCAAAAGAAAGTCTGAAACATAATTATTAGGGCATGTATAATATAAGATGTTTATATGAGTGCTTAAAAAGAGAGAGTTTAGCCATATCAACGATTACCAATGTAAAATTTCATTTCCTCGGATGCAAGCATTTTTTTTAGGTGCGTAGATGTTGTACTATTTGTCAATTAGATATAGTTATGTATGTTAAGCACCGGTATCTACTTAAGTACTGATGCTATAATATATACACCTTATCTATCCTATGTAGCAAGAAAAAACAGGGTTTAGCTGCTAAGCACATCTTGAAGCACCTGCATTCGTACATACTCTTGAGCTCATGCTTCCGTTGTTAATCTGGCGTAGCACCAACTTTATGTGATAGTAGTAACTATTTTAGCGTGAAGAAAAAGGCTCAACCTTGTTTAGACACGGCATGTGCAATGCGAGATGCTTTTACATGCTTAAAGATAGTTATTTTAAAAATCTAATATGCGTAAAGAGAGATAATATAACCACATTATCAGGCACACATAAAAAAGTATTTCATTCAATGTAAAACACCTCTTTGATGTGCTTAGACGTTTATCTATTAATTAGAGGTAGTTATATGCATAAACACCTGTTAAGTATCATTGCCAAATCAAGCAAGGATGCAGAAAAAGTATCATATTATCTATCATACGTGGCAAGAAAAGGAGACAATTTTTTGTAAACATTGTGCGAAATGGGGGCACCGTGGTGCCTAGGCACCATGATTTCAAATGAGCGAATTCAAACCATATTCAAGTATATTTTTTAAAAATTTTAGTTTTAGGGTATATACCTATTGAAAGTGCATCTAGGCACTTATGTTATTTTGGTGATTAATGACAAACACTCATAATGACAATCTATGCAATTAAGTAAATGCTTAACTTAGTGCTTAGCAAATGACAAACCTCTAATATGATTATATTGGTATGAGACTAACTTGTTATTGCCTAGTTGAGTATCAGTCTCATCTATTTAGAGGAAAATCAAGTGGGATGGTTAAGCAAAGATAAGGTATGCAATTTTGGTATCTATTCTATATTTGTTATTGCATTCCTTTTGTGCAAATGCATAGTGAACTCCAAGTAGCATGTTGATTTTATATATGCACATTGGTTCATGTCATATTTATTTGTGCATATATATTCATTTGAGTTCATTATGGTATGCATGTATTAACTAGAGTTAAACTTCATATTGCTATAGATTGACTTGGTGCATGCATGTTTTATTTGTATATCTTCTCATGCAATTCTCTTAGTGAAGTTTATCTAGTGTTGGATCACATATTTACTCTTACTCCAAATATTATTTGCACATGTACAATTCGTTTATATTCTATCATGTGCTTCATTTAAGTAAAGTCTGTGATCCTTGCCATGATTTAATTGATTCATCATATTGGCAATTATCTCTCTAGTGCATATAGATCAATTACATATTCATCATGATGTACTTAGTAGAGAACATTTCTTATGTCAAGTGTTTCCATTTATATTGTGCTTCTTTATATGAAACACTTGTTGTAATCAATTGTTCACAAATATCAACTTGTTCATATCTATTGAGCTTTTGGGACTAATGTCTTTCATGGGTAGTTTGGAAAGAATTAGGTCCCGTCTGTGTATGATGACCAAGGTATCTTGGAGGATGATCATTAAGCTGAGGTCAACAAGACGGCGGTGTCACCAAGAGTTGAGGACTAAGTCAAGAGTGACTTGGCGTGGAGATCGTCAGAGAGGATGATCAAGTCAAGGTTGATAGGACGAGAGTCTCATGAGGTGAATCGAGTCGAGTTGGACAAGGCGAAGATGTCATCAATTATTTGGTGAAAGTCTTCATGCATCGACATCAAGAAAGAAGACGGCAAGTGACTAGTTCTAGACTTATATTATCTTTGATTTAATTTGAGTCTAAGGATTGCCGTACTATTAAGAGGGATGCGATGTCGAATGACTTTTAGATGTGTCAAGTGCTCAAGTGATCCATCCTTGTGAATCTTAGAAAGAGAGTGGTGTTGGTAGTGCCGGAAAGTAAGGGTTGTAGGTCTCTCTTGGTTTCTTTGTGAAATCTGTGGTTATCCTTTGAGTTTTGGATAGTGAGATCTTGTTGGTTGTGTAGCCCTTGGTCTTAGCTTTTGGTAGAGTCCAAAATCACTGGAATCGGAGTCCGGAGTGAAAAGTTATGCTCGTTTTCGTCGGGCTGCTCCGTGCTGTTCGGACTATCCGGGTTGAGTCCGGACTATCCGGACATTCCGGACTATCCGAACATTTTTCCGGACTCTCCGGGTTGGGTCTCTCTGTTAGCCTTTCTCAGTCAATCCGGAGTATCCGGACTTAAGTCCGAGTCTCCGGGTTGTCTGTGACCTGCCCCAACGGCTAGTTTTGGGAGTTCTATTTATAGCCCTTCCTCCTCTTTTTGAAGAGGCTTTTTGGGTGTGGATTTTGAGGGGTGTGTGGGGGCTTTGAGGAGCTTTTACCCTTAGATCTAAGTGATCCCCTTGTGAGAAGGGTTGGGAAGAGTTTGGGAGTGAGTCTTGAGTTGATTGAGCACTTGATTTCATCTCCGTGTTTGTTCTTCGTGAGCATTTGTTACTCTTGGAGGTTGAGGACTCCTAGACGGCTAGGAGGTTGCCTACGAGCCACCGAGCTTTGTGTGGTTGGCCGTGGGAAGTTTGTGAAGGTCGGTTCCGCCTCCGTAAGGGAAGGAATCAAAGGAGTGAAGACCGCGAGTGCATTTGTGCAACACCGGAGGAAGAGGGTTGAAAGAGACCCGGCTCAAGTGTGACCGAGCCGCCTCAACGGAGACGTAGGATCCCCTCAAGGATCCGAACTTCGGGTGAAAAATCATTGTCTCCAAGTTTGCTTCTTTCTCTTGCTTTAGTATTTGAAAGATCGAAAAGGCGACTAGAGGGGGGTGAATAGGAGCCAAATAAAATTTTCGAATAAATTCTCCCCCTAGAATTCAATCCACCAAAAGACCAGAAAGAAAGAATCGAACCATCGATCAGCAATTTCAAAGCAGAGGCTCAGACCGCTTAAGATAGGGTGAACAAGAAAAGCGTGACCGGTCGAGTAGCTCTGGTCGGATGAAAAGATCGCGAATCGGTCGTTAGTATCGGTCGGATGAGCAGATACTCCCGACCGAAGTGGTCGGATGAGCAGTACTCCCGGCCGGAAGTGGTGGGTGAGCGTAACTCCCGGCCGAAGTGGTCGGATGAGCGATGTTCGGGTGAGCAAGACTCACCGGATGAGCAGTACTCCGATTGCGGAGGTCGGTTAAACAGTACTCCCGACTGTAGAGGTCGGATGAACAGTACTCGGGTGAAATAGTGTTCGGATGAACAAGACTCTCGACCGATGAGCGAGACGCCCGACCTACAGAGGTCGGATGAACAGTACTCGGGTGAATAGTGTTCGGATGAACAGTACTCCCGACCGATGAACAGTACGCCCGACCTACAGAGGTCGGATGAACAGTACTCGGGCGAATAGTGTTCCCGACCGATGAACAGTACGCCCGACCTACAGAGGTCGGATGAAAGCGATGCGGGTCGGATGAGCGATAAAATCAGCACGATCTTAAAAGCAGAAATCGATGTAACTTTTGATGGTGATCCAAAAACAGGGAAAATTGGTGTGCACCTCCCTAAGGATGTCAGGAACCTATTTCAATCATCAATCGAAGGAATTGATACCAAGGTTCCGTCCCTTTTCAGTTAAACAAATGCAACACCAAAAACAGAGTCACGAACACAGACTTCACCCCTAACTTGCTGGTGAGAGTTGATGATCAGAATATCCTTGGATGACTCTACACAAATCACAGCAAGTAAGTACACGAAGAAACAACCCTTCAAACAAATAGAAACACTATCTGAAAACTAGTCACAGAAATTGGTTTCTTGCAAAACTGAATAGAAGAGGTTGTAGATTGCCTAGATAATTGGGATATGATCTATAGAAGATTCATCCAGCAATCTTTCATCCTTGGCAACAAGAACCAGAAGCCAATCAGGACTAAAGAACTGCAAGTCACACGTTTACGCACTTCAAGAACACACAGATTTACAAACTTGCAACAAGAACGCAATGATTGCCTAGATGATTGAAAGCACCGAATCTAGAGAAGAGTTCATCAATCATGAATTTCAACAAAGACTCAGAAGCATGTAGAAGGAGATGAGGCAAATCCAAATTACGTAAAGAAAATTGCAAGTAAGTAAATGCGGAATTTAGATAACAGAATTTAAGTGCGTAATGTAAATACGTAAGGGAAATGAAACAAGAACATAGATGAAGAACATTTCATTTCTGGAAGGGAGGTTTACAAAGCCTCACAACAAAGTGGGCAAAACTCAAATGAGCAGCAAAAACCTCAGAACCTTCAGAGAGGGAAGGCTGCCCCTACCCCTCTATTTATAGTGACCTGGGATCAATTCCCACCCTTGGATATCTTGCTTCAATCCTAAGCCAACATCCAAGAGCCGAATTTGATCCTTACAACATCACTCTCAACAACTCTCAACTACTCACGTAGACTTTCCTCACCGCCACCACGTCCCGTGGAGACACCCCTCTCCTGCCTAGTAGCGAGCTAGGAACACCTACCACCCTTGGATGAGCCTCTAAACCCTAGAGCACTCCATCAAGGGTGAGATTTTACCCACTCACACAGCTATGCATGGGTGATTCAAACCCAACAACACAACGGGTTTTGCACGCTATTCAAAGCATACCAACTTGACCCTTCTCTCTCTTCCCGATCGCGATCCAACGGTCCTCCTCGATCGAGCAGCTCCAAGTTAGCATCTCATCCATTCCTTTGTCTTCTTGGCTTGCGGCTACTCCCGGCCTCGGTCATCTTTGGCGACACCACGATCATCCGGACCTCGGCTCTCCCGGCCTAGTCCACGATCCTTCGCCTCACCATGACCTAGCTCCAAAGTCCCGCAACCATCATAGACAAGGAAACCACATCACATAGCAATGTCCAACAACACATATCCATCTCAACAGAAAGATATACACTTCATCGGCGGCAAAAACCACGACCACACATGGTCTGACCACTGGTCTCCATCCCGACCATAGACCTGACCACTGGTCTCCATCCCGACCACTCGAGGTCTGACCACTGGTCTTCGTCCTGACCACTCGGGTCCGACCGCGGTCTTCTTCCCGACCACTCGAGGTCGACCACCGGTCTTCGCCCCGACCACTGGGTCGACCATCGGTCTTCGTCCCGACCACTCGGGTCGACCATCGGTCTCCGTCCCGACCACTGGTCGGACGATCGTTTCCAACCACCACGGCTCGAACCACTCGGGGTCGGATGACTGGTCTCCAACCAGCCAAAGCTCAGACCACTCGGGGTCAGACAACTGGTCTCCGACCAACCAAAGACCTGACCACTCTGGGTCAGACAACTGGTCTCCGACCAACCAAAGACCTGACCACTCGGATCAAACTCAAATTCAAGCACAACAGCTAAACCACGATCAATTACTCATCACCATCGAGGATAGACCTCCACATGGTCTTTCAATCTCCCTTGATGAGTATATTGACAAACACTAAAAGGCATAAATTTGAGTTTGTAAAGCAATTTGATTGCAAAACCAAACTTGGTCCAGAGAGGAAGATATAAAATCATGACCAAGTTGGCGAAGATTTTAGAGCAAGATCATGAAAAGAGCAAGTTTTCTACAAAAGCTCTAAAATCAATCATAAGTGCCAAATGTGATATGATCCATAAGAGATAGCAAAGATTTACAAAGATCATAAGAGATAGCAAGCTTTCACATTTTTATCTCCCCTTTTCTACATTTTAAATGATGCCTTTTCTACATTTTCTCCCCTTTTGGCAATATAGGCATCAAAATGGAATTTTTCTCTCTTTTTTTGTTTGTTTTCTCTCCTTTATATATGTATGCATGAAATGCATCCTAAGTGAGCTTTGAGAATTATCCAAGTGATCACAATGACAAGATATGACACCAAGCTAGTCAATTTAGAAAATGGTGAACTAGGATGTCTGCAAGAACAAATTCATTTGGCTCACAAGCTTGGTTTACAAGATTTTATTTTAGCAAGATTTGAACAAGTGCAAAACTTAGCAAAAGTTTCAAAGCTAGAAGCCAGCACCACTCATAGGATCAAATAGAAAACCTAGAGTTCAACCTACTCAACACTTTGGGGAATCTTGAAGTACATATAGAGTCCTTGAGTTCATTTTTCAATTCATGCAAATTCTTCTTCTTTGATATTTTGAAAGACATAGCGGGTGCAAATGTTTGACATTATTTGCATTCTTTACCCACTTATGTTTTTGTTATTTGCATTTCTTAATGGTTGACTCAAGCCATGTTCGATCACCCCAAGAGTAACTCTTAAGAGAATGATCTTGGTCATACACTATATATTCCAAGTTCATCCCAAGTGCAATGGGAGGCAGTCTAGAGAATATATAGTGTTGAGTTCAATTTTGCACAAAAGAGTCAAGTTTTTCTTATTTTAGCATATATGAGCAATTTTGAAGGATTAAAATATGGATCAAGCAAGTTTCACCCAAGTTGCTATAGGGACTCTAGAGAACTCCATAAATTCACAATTCATGGTAAAAACCTCTAGAGAAGAAACTTTAACAAGAAAAAGCAACATGTTTTCATTTAAGATTTTCAATTTTCAGATTTTAACAAGCTTAGTATCATAGATGAACTTGGATAGACCTAAGCTAGTGATTTTCTTCAAAGATGTAGCAAGGTGCATTACATGAAAGATTGAATCAATTGCATAATAGACAAAGCTCATAAAACAGAAAAATGCAGTCTAAATGCAATGCATGAACAGATTCCCAAACTCCCCCTCAACAGTTGAATCAATTTTAGGCTCAAATCTGGTTAAAGTTGAGTTATTATCAAGATTAGGCATAAAGAAGACCCAAATGAACTCAATAAAAACCAGAAAAAAACAGAATGGGGAGAAGAAGTCGAGAAACTGCAAGACTGGATGGCTATTGAGCATAGATAAGATAGAAGAGACTCACTCATCGCTCAGGTGGCTCTTATCTTCCCTAGAGACTAACATAGGAAGTGACTCTAGATCCCAACTAAGGAGTGCACATGCACCTGTCTACCTGGAGGCCCAAAACCCGCTAGACTTATAAGGCGTGAGGGAACTCAACCTAGAGAGAAGAGAGAAGACTAATCACGCATGATAGCAACCTAAAGCATAAGATAAGAGGTCCATGGAAGACATGCTAAGTGAGTGAACTCAACTTAAGAAAACAAGCCCAAAGTCACCCGTAAGAAGAAAGGAAAAGTGAAAGAAAATATATAGTACATAATATACAAACGGCTCCCCTCAAGATAAGCCGTATGGGCTCACGACTCCAAGCTCACTCCTCAAGGCAACAAACCCGAGCTATCCAAAGGCTTGGTAAAGATATCGCTAACCGGTGGTCACCATCTATGAATCAAGCACGATATCACCCTTCTCCACATGGTCTCTAAGGAAGTGATATCTAATATCAATGTGTTTGGTCCGGAATGTTGCCTTTGGGTTTTAGCAATGCAAATAGTGAAGTGTTGTCACAGAAGAGTGGCACACTCTCTATTTCTAACCCATAGTCCCGCAAGGTCGATCTCATCCAGAGCACTGACTACAAAGAATCGGCTGCAAAGAACATACTCACCTCGGTGGACTGGCAACCCTGCACTACTTCCTAGATGACCAAGAAACAAGAGAAGTGCCAATGAATTGGCAAGTGCCGAAGTGCTCTTCCTATCTATCCTACACCAAAGAAAGTCTCAGATCGGAAAAGGCTCTAAGAGATAGACAAGAAGAAGAAGAGTACCAAATACCATAATCGGTGGGCACGAAGGTACTCAAGATGCGCTTGATCGCTTTGGCGGTGAGAGGCGCGAGGAGAAGCTTGAAATCGAGCGCACGCACACACAAAGCAAAATGTATGTCGGCCTCGAAGCGGTGAGGTACAAGAGGAGCCGATCATGCTCAAACTCCTTTTGATCGGCAGGGCTCACCATCCTCATCGGGCTCGAGGACAGCGATGGTGGCCATAGGAGTCATCACCGGCTTCCCATCAGACATGTCGAAGCGCCTCAGGAGGTCACGGGTATATTTGCCTTGATGCAAGAAAGTACCCTCCTGAGTCTGCTTGATTTGGAAGCCAAGAAAGTAGCTCAACTCGCCCATCATACTCATCTCAAACTCTGTACTCATCACATCAGAAAACTGAGAGACAAGAGAATGAGAGGAGCCACCAAAAATGATATCGTCCACATAAATCTGGACAAGAAGAAAATGAGACTCATGGTGTTTGATGAACAGAGTTTTGTCTACTATGCCCATTTTAAAGTCATGGCTGAGAAGATAAGACTTGAGCCTCTCATACCATGCTCTGGGGGCCTGTTTGAGTCCATACAGAGCTTTGGAAAGCTTGAAAACATGACTCGGAAACTTGGGGTTCTCAAATCCGGAGGTTGTTTGACATAAACCTCTTCCTCAATATAGCCATTGAGGAATGCACTCTTGACATCCATTTGATAGAGCTTGAAGCCCCGGGATGCAGAAAATGCAAGCAGGATCCTAATAGCCTCTAGCCTAGCTACGGGGGCAAAGGTCTCCTCAAAGTCAAGACCCTCAACCGGAGAAAGCCCTGTGCAACTAGTCTAGCCTTGTTGCGAATGACAACCCCATCCTCACTGCTTGTTTTGAACACCCACTTGGTCCCAATGACATTATGACCGGATGGGCGCTCTACAAGTCGCGGACTTTGTTCCTCTCAAAGTTCTCAAGTTCTCATGCATGGCATTAATCCACGACTCATCGGATAATGCATGAGAAACATCCTTTGGCTCAAAAGAGGCAACGAAGGCAGAGTGAAGACAGAAGAAGACAGACCCGTTCTTGGCGTGTGACACGCTCGAACAAATCGCCGATCATTTGATCGGAAGGATGACGCGTCTCGAATATGACGGGAGGACCGAGAAGCGTATGGCCTCTACCTCTTGAGCAGAAAAGATAGGAGCAGAGCCACTCGCTGAAGGAGAGTCGGAAGGCAAGGGCTGGTCTCCCTGAGGTGCAGAAATGGAAACAGGAGGCACCTCAGGTGTAGAGCGGACTGGATCGGATGGAACACCATCATCTCCATTATCCTCATCCTCTACAAAAATGGTCTCGAAGGAAGAAGAAGAGCTCAAACATCGTGTCTAGCTCCCGGCTAGCCTCATCAAAGGTCACATCACGGTCTCTATGATCCTATGCGCATCAACACTCCTGCACCTATAGCTACGAGAAGAAGACGAGTAACCTAGAAAGATACCATCAAGAGCGAGACTCAAACTTATCTAGGTTACCAGACTTCAAGATAAAACACTTGCAACCGAAAACGCGAAAATGGGACACACTGGGCTTTCGCCCATACCTCAACTCATAAGAAGTGCGATGCAAATGTGCTCTCAAAAACACGCGATTAGACACATGGCAAGCAGTAGCTATAGCCTCACCCAAAACTTCCTAGGAGTACTATACTCATCTAGCATCGTCCCGCCATCTCAACTGTGGTCCTGTTCTTCCTTTCCACTACGCCATTCTTTGCGAGGCGTAGGGAGAAGAGAACTGATGCTCTAAACCAGACTCCACACAAAAGCTCTCAAAGTAGGAATTCTTGAACTCCGTGCCATTATCACTGCGTATAGCTCGTAATGCACCTGGGAGCTCAATAGACAACCTACTGACCAAACCCCCAAGTGAGAAAAGTCTCATCCTTTGAGGCCATGAAGAATACCCAAGAGTATCTAGAAAAATCATCAACGATGACAAGAACATACCACTTCCCTCCTGCCGATCGCACTCTATTTGGACCAACAAAGTGTCCATATGTAAAAGCTGTCCGGTGCATCACCATCACTACGGTGGATCGGAGGATGAGAAGCGAGAACCATCTTGCCATGTCGGCAAGGAGAGCAAACTAAGTCTTTGACCATCTTGAGTTTAGGCGGACCCGAATGAGATCGTGGTCGCTAACTCGGTCAAATGATCAAAACCAATGTGGCCAAGTCTCCTATGCCGAAGGAGAGATCACGGACTCGAAGCAATCAAACATCGAAGAGAGTCTCCGGAAGAAGCGAAAAATCAGCACGAAAGACTCTCCCAAATCTAGAAATCCATAAACTAACCCTCCCGATGAATCAAGGATTCTGCAGACATTACTCTTGAAGCTTACCTCAAAGAGTCATCGATAAGTCGAGAAACAGAGAGCGATTGTATTGCGACTTACTTACTAAGGCAACATCTTTAAGAATGAAATTTTGGTTAATGCAGATGGTACCTTTAGCAATGACTCTACGAAGATGCATCCCAAAAGTGATTAACTCATCACCGGGGCTCGGACTAGGAAGAGAACCATCGAGAATCTCCGGTCATATGGCGAGAACAACCGGAGTCAACAATCCAAACATCTCCCTTCCCCATCCGACCAACCTGATCAAGACATAAGAGAGAAAGATGACTCAGTACTGGGATAGAGTGAAGACTTGGGAACCCAATACTGAACCACATGACGCCTCAGTACCGATCCACGTAGCGCATCGACTCGAGTGTCTCTCCGCCGCTTAACTATCACACGATCGAAGCGGCTCGTAGATGATCTAGAGTCAAATCGGGTTGGCTCGGTGGTGCAAAAGCGAACCACCCGAAGAAGGTGCTCAATCTCCTACCGAAAACACCTCACGCCGCTGATATCTACCTCGATGGGAAGAACGAGGAATATCAAGAGGACGGCGGAAAGACTGACTACGAACAGCTCCAAGACTAAAATTCGAAGAACCAGCATGAAAACCAAGTCCTGGACGCTGCCCAAAAACAGGCGACTCTCTAACCTGTCTAGAAGCAGTGTGTGTCTTAGGAGCACTCAAAGTCTGGGGATGACCCTGAATACCCCTAAGAGCAGCAACATGATCACGCCGAGTGATCTTGGCGCGCCTAAAGCAAAAATCTACTAGGTGACCATCCTTCTTACAGAAGGTGCATGTATACTTCGCCTTGCTAGAGGCAGAAGCAATAGGAGAAGCATCCTTCTGGTCAGAAGTCCCATGGACCACACCAGCAGACCTGAACACAGTGGTGCTCACCCTGGGAGCTACCACAATCTCACCACTCTTGGATGCACGCACAATGGTAGGAGGATGTGCCCTAGCGTGCTCCAAGTAGTCAAATCCTAGACCACGATTAAATCACGATCTTAGATTGGTCTAGAATGAGATTAAGCTTCTTCTTGCCTCCAACAAACTTCTCGAGAGTGCTCATAAGATACTGGCAATCTCGGAAGAAAGAAGCACAAGAAGAGCAGGGGGAAGAAGAAGAAGAACCAGAAAGATGAGCTCTCTCAGCACGTGCATTTTTCTCCTCAAAGACGGTGCCTCAATCTTGAGGGCCTCACAAGAAACGCAAGACGCATTTCTAATTCTATGGGCTTGGTCTTCTAATTTCTTCCTAAGCTCGACATGGATTTTATCCAAGTCCCCACAATCTCAAGACATCATAAGCAATATTTTTGTGACTTATCTAGTAAGTCCTTAGCAAGTTTAGCACACTTGACATTCTGTGGTTTCATTGTCAAGTTTTAATTGCTTCTGACCCTCACATGGTATTTGGATCCTTAGAAGCATGTGATTCAAGTTCATTGTTTCTAGCGAAAGCTTTCTAAGGTGTTCGCTCATGGCATCAATTTGAAAGCAATTTAGGGCAATTAGCACAAGAGGGAGTAGAGTGAGCATTAAGAAAACTAGCTTCTCTGAAATATCATCAATAGAACTAGTGCTAGCATTCTTCATCCTAAGACCATCAAGTTCAAGCAAGCACACTATCATGTATGGTCCTTAGGTTCTCCAACTCCACAAGAACAAAGATCACAGAGAACACGGTCATCGGTGACTCGGGAGGAGAAGATCTAAGTGAAGCTAACTCCGAGTCAAGGTACCTACTTCCTTCTCTAACTCGTAACACCTCGACCTAGCCTTAGCATGAAACTTGCCTAATTTACGTAGCGACATTTAACTCGTCGTAGGTGGGTACCTCATCCGTGTCATCAGACAAATCGGAGTCGCTTACTTCAATGGCGCCGCCATGAAGCACATGCTTGGAGAAGTCATCGTTGCCCTTCACCTTCTCTTGCGGATCGTCCTCGCTTGCATCGCTCCAGTTCTCCGTGTCGAGAGCTCGATGTCGCCCAAAGTCTGGCGAGGACCGGTGAAAGAGCTTCTTGTTCTTGGCAAAGTTGCGGTACTTCTTCTTCGCCGGCTCACGAGTCGGGCCTTCTTGTTGCGGTTCTTGTCGGTGTAGTCGTTCTTGCCCGAACCGCCTTGTTCGTTTTGCCCTTCTCCGGCTTGGGACGGTTTGCTCGAATGTGGTTGGGGCCACCACACTCAAACAGTGATCATCCCACCTCTCTTCTCTCTCTCACTCTCTTGTATGCATATGAAAATTTGCGAGCAAGAAGAGCAAGCTCATTTTTCGAAATTTTTCCAGTTGGTCATCGCTAGCTCACAAAGGGCGAGAGAGAGAAACCAATGAAGAATCAGAAAGAGAGGATCCAATGGGATCGGTGACCAAAGCCATCGACTGAGACTTCGTCTTCCGCGAGACGACGTCGATCTCATGAGTCTTGAGGCGGGAATAAAGCCCGTCAAGAGTCAAAGTCGATAAGTCGGTGGTGTCCTTGATGGTGGTCACCTTCATCTCCTGCACCGAAGGTCGAGTCGCGGTCAAGAAATGCCGAGCATTGTCCGAGTCGGTATATGCAACCGACTGCTCGGAGGTCGCTCAGAATCTTTGTAAACCGACCAAAGCACTCGTCAAGACTCTCACCAGCGTGTTGTTCAAACTTGTTGAACTCACGCTTGAATTGGTCCTGTCGAACCGTCTTGATTTGGGTAGTGCCCTCATGGTAAGCATCAAGGGTCACCCAAATCTCATGAGCAGAACGAAGGTGAGAAATCCTATCGTACTCATCGCGACTAAGGCCTGATGAGGATGTTCCTTGCCTTAGCATTTGCCTCAACGTCACCATATTGCCACCGTGACGTTCTCATCGGCAGAACCTCATCACGGAGCTTCACCTTCGCCATATCGAAGCCCAGGCGGTGATGTACGACTCCATCCGAGATTTCCAAAAGGAAAATCAACTCAGAGAAAATAGGAGGCTTGGTGGAATACTTGTCCATCGCCATGGCTCTTGAGACCGGTCAAGATCTAGAAAGAGCGAACCGGCTCGATACCAATTGAAAGATCGAAAAGGCGACTAGAGGGGGTGAATAGGAGCCAAATAAAATTCTCGAATAAATTCTCCCTAGAATTCAATCCACCAAAAGACCGAAAGAAAGAATCGAACCATCGATCGGGCAATTTCAAAGCAGAGGCTCACCGGTTAAGATAGGGTGAGCAAGAAATCGCGACCGGTCGAGTAGCTCGTCGGATGAACGAAGATCGCGAATCGGTCGTTAGTCTCGGTCGGATGAGCGATACTCCCGACTGAAGTGGTCGGATGAGCAATACTCCCGACCGGAAGTGGTCGGGTGAATGAACTCCCGACCGGAAGTGGTCGGATGAGCGATGTTCGGGTGAGCAAGACTCGACCAGATGAAGCAGTACTCCGATTGCGGAGGTCGGTTAACAAGACTCCGATCGCAGAGGTCGGATGAACGAGACTCGGGTGAAATAGTGTTCGGATGAGCAAGACTCCCGACCGATGAGCAAAGACGCCCGACCTACAGAGGTCGGATGAACAGTACTCGGGTGAATAGTGTTCGGATGAACAGTACTCCCGACCGATGAACAGTACGCCCGACCTACAGAGGTCGGATGAACAGTACTCGGACGAATAGTGTTCCCGACCGATGAGCGAAGACGCCCGACCTACAGAGGTCGGATGAGCGAGACGGGGTCGGATGAGCGATAAAATCAGCACGATCTTAAAAGCGAAATCGATGTAACTTTTGATCGGTGATCCAAAAACAGGAAAATTGGTGTGCACCTCCCTAAGGATGTCAGAACCTATTTCAATCATCAATCGAAGGAATTGATACCAAGGTTCCGTCCCTTTTCGATTAAACAAACGCAACACCAAAAGCAGAGTCACGAACACGGACTTCACCCTAACTTGTTGGTGAGAGTTGATGATCGAATATCCTTGGATGACTCTACACAAATCACGCAAGTAAGTACACGAAGAAACAACCCTTCAAACAAATAGAAACACTATCGAAAACTAGTCACGAAATTGGTTTCTTGCAAAACCGAATAGAAGAGGTTGTAGATTGCCTAGATAATTGGGATATGATCTATAGAAGATTCATCCAGCAATCTTTCATCCTTGGCAACAAGAACCGAAGCCAATCGGGACTAAAGAAGCGCAAGTCACACGCTTACGCACTTCAAGAACACACAGATTTACAAACTTGCAACAAGAACGCAATGATTGCCTAGATGATTGAAAGCACCGAATCTAGAGAAGAGTTCATCAATCATGAATTTCAACAAAGACTCGAAGCATGTAGAAGGAGATGAGGCAAATCCAAATTACGTAAAGAAAATTGCAAGTAAGTAAATGCGAATTTAGATAATGTAATTTAAGTGCGTAATGTAAATACGTAAGGAAATGAAACAAGAACATAGATGAAGAACATTTCATTTACGGAAGGAGGTTTACAAAGCCTCACAACAAAGTGGGCAAAACTCAAATGAGCAAAGAAAACCTCGGAACCTTCAGAGAGGGAAGGCTGCCCTACCCTCTATTTATAGTGACAGGATCAATTCCCACCCTTGGATATCTTGCTTCAATCCTAAGCCAACATCCAAGAGCCGAATTTGATCCTTACACCATCACTCTCAACAACTCTCAACTACTCACGTAGACTTTCCTCACCTGCTCACCACGTCCCGTGGAGACACCCTCTCCTGTCTAGTAGCGAGCTAGGAACACCTACCACCCTTGGATGAGCCTCTAAACCCTAGAGCACTCCATCAAGGGTGAGATTTTACCCACTCACACAGCTATGCATGGGTGACCGAAACCCAACAACACAACGGGTTTTGCACGCTGTTCAAAGCATACCAACTTGACCGCTACTCTCTCTTCCCGACCGCGATCCAACGGTCCTCCTCGATCGAGCGGCTCCAAGTTAGCATCTCATCCATTCCTTTGTCTTCTTGGCTTGCAACTACTCCCCGGCCTCGGTCATCTTTGGCGACACCACGATCATCCGGACCTCGGCTCTCCCGGCCTAGTCCCGATCCCTTCGCCTCACCATGACCTAGCTCCAAAGTCCCGCAACCATCATAGACAAGGAAACCACATCACATAGCAATGTCCAACAACACATATCCATCTCAACAGAAAGATATACACTTCAGCGGCCAAAAAACCTCGACCACACATGGTGCGACCACGGTCTCCATCCCGACCACGGACGACCACCGGTCTCCATCCCGACCACTCGAGGTCGACCACCGGTCTTCGCCCCGACCACTCGGGTCCGACCATCGGTCTTCTTCCCGACCACTCGAGGTCGACCGCGGTCTTCGCCCCGACCACTCGGGTCCGACCATCGGTCTTCGCCCCGACCACTCGGGTCGACCATCGGTCTCCGTCCCGACCACTCGGGGTCGGACGACTGGTTTCCAACCAGCCACAGCTCAGACCACTCGGGGTCGGATGACTGGTCTCCAACTAGCCAAAGCGCAGACCACTCGGGGTGCATCTTACTTATACAACCTTGATTCATGATCTTGTATACATCTTGTGATCATATAAGCAATTCCTTCTTGTGTAATCTTCTTTATATGATCTTGATTGTTAGAATTTGATTTGATCATAAGCATGTGCTTAAATTATAAATTTGCTATATGATCTTGATGTTTAAAGAATATGTGAAATCATATTCGTGTGTCATGTTTAAGCATCACTTATATCCTAAGAATCATGACTTCCTTAATTTGGTATAACTAGAAAAATCTATTACCTAAATCTTGGAAATAATTGGTATCATATCTTGCCTAGATTTAGGGGGAGCTTAATATTATTGTCCTATTACTAGCTCCTTATTTTTATTTTATTTCTCCCTAATCTTTTTATTGAGTGTGCAATCAAGGGGGAGAACAGATTTTATTGAATAAACAATAAGAATCTTTTAAGCACCTTTTTGGGATTAATGACAAAAGGGGGAGAATTTATGGATTTATCAATTGTCCCTAATCGATTGACAAAAGGGATGATTTGTAAGTATGATCTCTTATTGTATCTTTATGCTTGTTTTAATGTTAAAATATCTTAATATTGTCATTTGGTGCAATTGATAATAGGTTTGTCATAAATCACCAAAAAGGGGGAGATTGAAAGTGCATCTAGGCACTTATGTTATTTTGGTGATTAATGACAAACACTCATAATGACAATCTATGCAATTAAGTAAATGCTTAACTTAGTGCTTAGCAAATGACAAACCTCTAATATGATTATATTGCTATGAGACTAACATGTTATTGCCTAGTTGAGTATCAGTCTCATCCTTTAGAGGAAAATCAAATAGGAAGGTTAAGCAAAGATAAGGTATGCAATTTTGGTATCTATTCTATATTTGTTATTGCATTCCTTTCGTGCAAATGCATAGTGAACTCCAAGTAGCATGTTGATTTCATATATGCACATTGGTTCATGTCATATTTATTTGTGCATATATATTCATTTGAGTTCATTATGGTATGCATGTATTAACTAGAGTTAAACTTCATATTGCTATAGATTGACTTGGTGCATGCATGTTTTATTTGTATATCTTCTCATGCAATTCTCTTAGTGAAGTTTATCTAGTGTTGGATCACATATTTACTCTTACTCCAAATATTATTTGCACATGTACAATTCGTGTATATTCTATCATGTACTTCATTTAAGTAAAGTCTGTGATCCTTGCCATGATTTAATTGATTCATCCTATTGGCAATTATATATCTCTCTAGTGCATATAGATCAATTACATATTCATCATGATGTACTTAGTAGAGAACATTTCTTATGTCAAGTGTTTCCATTTATATTGTGCTTCTTTATATGAAACACTTGTTGTAATCAACTCGCTCACAAATATCAACTCTATTCATATCTATTGAGCTTTTGGGACTAATGTCTTTCATGAGTAGTTTGGAAAGAATTAGGTCCCGTCTGTATGATGACCAAGGTATCTTGGAGGATGATCATTAAGCCGAGGTCAACAAGACGGCGGTGTCACCAAGAGCCGAGGACTAAGTCAAGAGCAACTTGGCGTGGAGATCGCCGAGAGGATGATCAAGTTAAGGTTGATAGGACGAGAGTCTCATGAGGTGAATCGAGTCGAGTTGGACAAGGCGAAGATGTCATCAATTATATGGTGAAGGTCTTCATGCATCGACATCAAGAAAGAAGACGGCAAGTGACTAGTTCTACACTTATATTATCTTTGATTTAATTTGAGTCTAAGGATTGCCGTACTATTAAGAGGGATGCGATGTCGAATGACTTTTAGATGTGTCAAGTGCTCAAGTGATCCATCCTTGTGAATCTTAGAAAGAGAGTGGTGTTGGTAGTGCCGAAAAGTGAGGGTTGTAGGTCTCTCTTGATTTCTTGGTGAAATCTGTGGTTATCCTTTGAGTTTTGGATAGTGAGATCTTGTTGTTTGTGTAGCCCTCGTTCTTAGCTTTCGGAAGAGTCCAAAATCTCTGAAATCGGAGTCCGGAGTCAAAAGTTATGCTCGTTTTCGTCGAGCTGCTCGGTCTTGATTCGGACTATCCGGAGTTAGTCCGAGTATCGGATATCCGAGTATCCGGATATTTATCCGGACTCTCCGGTTGGGTCTCTGTTAGCCTTTCTCAGTCAATCCGAGTATCCGGATTGAAATCCGAGTCTCCGGATTGTGCACTTCGCCCAACGGCTAGTTTTTGGGAGTTCTATTTATAGCCCTTCCTCCTCTTTTGAAGAGGCTTTTGGTGTGGATTTTGAGGGGCTGTGTGGGGGCTTTGAGGAGCTTTTACCCTTAGATCTAAGTGATCCCCTTGTGAGAAGGGTTGGGAAGAGTTTGGGAGTGAGTTTTGAGTTGGTTGAGCACTTGATTTCATCTCCAAGCTTGTTCTTCGTGAGCATTTGTTACTCTTGGAGGTTGAGGACTCCTAGACGGCTAGGAGGTCGCCACGAGCCACCGGAGCTTTGTGTGGTTGGCCGTGGGAAGTTTGTGAAGGCCGGTTCCGCCTCCGTAAGGGAAGGAATCAAAGGAGTGAAGACCGCGAGTGCATTTGTGCAACACCGGAGGAAGAGGGTTGAAAGAGACCCGGCTCAAGTGTGACCGAGCCGCCTCAACGGAGACGTAGGATCCTCAAGGATCCGAACCGGGTGAAAAATCATTGTCTCCAAGTTTGCTTCTTACTCTTGCTTTAGTATTTGGTTTTGAATCTTTGGGAGCCCGATCTACTCTTTTGTTGTGTTTGGCTCCGGATCTTCTATACCCTCGTGTACCGACATCATTAAGATCTTTTGTGTTCAAGTAGATTGTTGAAAAATTGCAGGATTTAAAATCTCTTCGAGATCCTCAATCCGAGTATCCGAATCCTCGAACCCGGACGATCCGGATAATCCGGAGTATCCGGATTGAATTCCCCGGACACTCCGGGTTAGGACCCTCGGGATCGGACTATCCGGAGTATCCGGATTGAATAACCCGGACACTCCGGATTGTTCAGGACACTCGGGAGATTTTATTTAGCTGCAATATTTTTATTCCGCTGCATTTAGCTATAAAGTGTTTAATTCGCCTATTCACCCCCCCTCTAGGCGACATCCCCTGTCCTTTCAATTGGTATCAGAGCAAGGTCTCTCCTTTATTAGACTTAACCGTCTAGAGAGCAAAGGATGTCGACTAGAGGATTAGTGCACTCACATAATCCAATTGTGCTAGATGGCACAAACTATGCTTCATGGAAATTAATTATGACTTCTCATTTTAAATCCATGAGCCCCCAAATATGGTGGATCGTAGATGTCGGCTTTTCCTCTCCATTGAATGAAGTTGCTCCAACTGAAGGAGAGAGGAAATGCCTACATCTCGACGCTCAAGCTACTAATGTTTTATTTTGTGTTGTGAGCGATGAAATCTTTGATAGAATATGCAATCTCAAGAGCGCTCATGAAATGTGGATAAAGCTTCATGAACTATTTGAATCATCCACTTCTATCGAGGATTGCACTAAGGAAGAGATGTCGGGAGATGAAACATCAAGCTCCACCTCAAGCTCAAGTGATGAAGAACCGACATCTCCATCAACCTCAACCTCCGCCTCAAGTGACGATGAAGATGCTCTTCCATCACAAATCCGTTGCTTCATGGCGAAAGGTAAGAATGAGGTAAGTGACGATGATGATGATGAGCTCACTTATGATGAACTTATGAATTTGCTAGAGGAGCTCAATAAATGTCTTGGAAAGGAGAAAAAGAAATATAAAATTTTGAAGCTTGAACATGAATCACTTCAAAATGATTATAACATGCTTCAAGAAAATCATGAATCCTCCTTTCCAAAGAAATTCATAAGCCTAAGGTGGACATAGGAATTACATGTGATTTAATTGATGATATGCCATGCTTAATTTCTAATTCTAGCATTTCATCTAAAATTAATATGCCCACCTCTAGTGATGATATGCCTTGTTGCTCAAATAAAAATATTGCTTCAACTTCCTCTATGCATATTGAGACTAATCTTGTAGAGGAAAACAAGGAGCTCAAGGTCCAAGTTATTAGATTAGAAAATGACTTAAAGAAGTGCGTAAAGGAAAAGCCGTTCTCGATGAGATCTTGAGCAAGCCAAGGCGCCTCAAGATAAGCGAGGACTCGGCTACATCTCCAAGAGGGAGACTAGCAAGACAAGGCACAACGAAAGATATTCAAGATCATCAAGTGCTTTGCTTGCAACAAGAAGGACACCTCGCCTCCGTGTGCCCTAATAAAGTGGAGATCAAGCCACAACCATCAACAATGAGGCAAACCGGCAAAGAGCAAGTCAAGAAAAAGAGACGCTCAAAGCCTACTTGCTACAATTGTCGGAAAAAGGGACACATCGGTAAGGATTGTCCCAAAGGTATAACCCCTAAGCCTACTCATCATTTTAATGATTATTTGCTTGGGAAGGACAAAAATGGCAATGTGTTTGCCAAGTTTGTCAATCCTCCTAAGTCTATGCAAAATAATGAAAATCATTTGCTTAGGAGATATAAATCTAGAAATGTGTTTGCTCAAAATGATAGATTTCCTAAGACTAAGAAAAAACATGTTGATCATGTGCTTAGGAAAGATAACAATAGCAAACCATTTGCTAGATTTGCTAGATCCTCTAAGCCAATGCATAATTTCAATTATCATATGCTTAGAAGAGATCAAACTAGAAATGGTTTTGCAAAATATCATTGCTCTCCTAAGCCTTTTCATAAAAATGCCAATCATTTGCCTAGGAGGAATAATTATTGCAAACCTATTTCTAATTATGTTAGTCAATTCAATAATATCCAAATCAGGACCATTTGGGTTCCAAAATCTATTGTGACTAACATTGTTGGACCCAACAAAAATTGGGTACCAAAAAGCGCCTAAAAGAATTGTAGGTGCTTGGAGATGCATTGGAAGTTTTGGCTTATCAAGAGAATGATTCCATCATGTGCAAAAAGAGGCCAAGCTTGAAGACATTCACTTCAATCATAAACCAATGCCATCTCGGGTAACAAGTATCTAATTTGATTACTATTTAGCTTATAGCCTTGTGTAGGTTATATTACATTATTCATGAAAATCAATTTAGATTGCTTGTTATATGCTTGCTCATGCTTATTAGTTGTTTTGATTGCAATCTTGAGTAAGGTTGGGTAAGTGGCACATTAAGGGGGATTGCTAAATCATAACCATGTATGTTACATCCCTACATGTGCCCATATTTATATAAGTGCAAATATATATATATTTTCAAAATCAAGCCATTTAGCTAAAAGTCAAAATTTTGTATACCATTAGTATTCTTGTGAAAAACTAGTTGCAAAATGTATACAAATATATTTGAAATGTTTTTCAAAGGTTTTGGCTTCACAAAATCCATTTTGAAAAGAAAATGAGTTTCATGATCAAAATCTAGATAGTAGTATCTTGTTTTGGATTTAAACTTATAATTTTCATAGTATTAAATGTAAAATGAATTTGAAAGTAATTCCAAAACGAAAATCCTAGAGTTGGTCATTCTTAACAATTCTTGTGTTCAAAAGACTTTCAAAAGACCAACCTAGTGAAAGTTATTTGATTTTGAAACTCGCCGAAAAACTATATTTGACCCATAATTGTCATATTATTGCACTTAGTGAGTTTCTCCGTTTGGACCGGATCTTGTGTAGTATCTTGGTTCAAAATGGTATCTTAGACTCATACACAAAATTCAAATCTCTATATCTCATCTTATTCTTCATGTGAATCTTGTGTTGAAATATTTGGCTTTGTTTTACAAATAGCTATTTCAAAAGGACCATTTTGGTCAAAAGTCAAATCTTATGTTTAAAAGGCCCAAAATTGTGAAAAGCTTTGTAAAAGTATTCTAATATGTATTTCAAATATTTTACAAGCTTTCAAAATGAAAATTCTATATTGAAATCAATTTTAGCCCGAAAAGTTTTTGGTTTGAACTAAAATAGCTTATTTAAGCATATTGCTCAAATCTTAGCATTCAAGTTGGATTTCATTATAAATGTTGGCTAGAAACCATCTTGATAATCAATTCTAAGCCATGGAAATTGAAATTGCATGAAATCCAAATTGAGTTGTATTTTGAGGCTTTTTATGAAAAACTATTTCCTATTTAACTTGCTTCAAAAAGGGATAAAAAACTAAATATTTGTTTGAAATGCAAAATCTTATGAAAATAGTCTTCTAAAATGTTTTCAAATGCATTTCAAATGTTTTCAAGTATCTAACCCTTGGCTAGAAGCTAAAAGTCAAACTTTGGCCTAAAAAGGATCTTTGTGATCTTGCTTTTGCATTTAACTTCAAATTTTTCTAAAGCAAAATCTATTTGGAGTTTGAAAAAGTGGTCAATACAAAACTCATAGGGTTGGTCATTTTAAGCATTTCTTTAGTTCAAAGTTTTTCCAAACGACCAACCGTTCAAAAGTTATAGCCATTTGAATTTGGCCAAAATCATCCAATTGACCCAAAATGACCCGTTGTTGCATTTTGTGGATTTCGCTATTTGAATTGGATTTATTTGCATATCTTGGATTGAAATAGTATTTCTTACTCATACAAAGCTATGAAAGTTCAAATCTTCATAAATTTCAATCCGGAATGCATTTTGAACATTTGGTGAAAATTCAATTTCTTTTCAAACCTACAAAGCGCATTTTGTCATATCTTTTGAACGAAAATTACTTTTAATGAAATTCTTCTTGGGAAACCTTCTAAATAGTCCAATGTTTATTTCTGGAAAGTTTCAAACCATTTGGACTCAATTTGAAAAAGTTTTGACTTTTCTTCTCTTTGAGTAAAAATCATGCCTACAAAGCAAAATTTGGCATATCCTTTGATTGGAGACTCCTTTTTTGGAAAATTCTTTTTGGAAAAGTTTCTTGGGAGTCTAAATAATGTTTATGCCTAATTTCAAATAATTTCAACTTAATTTGAAATAGTTATGCCTTTTTCTCTCTTTCGATCTTATTTGGCATACTCTTGCATTAAGTTGGATTTTACGATTTGAATGGATTTGATTATGCAAATAGGCTTATAAACATCTCTCTAAATCATATGAAGCCATATAATTGCATATTACCATTCAAAACTCATTTGGTTCCATTTTGAGGATTTGGTGAAAATCTTAATCTTTTATGTGTTTCATATGCATCTTTCATCATATTTCTCGAAATGAAATTTATTTATTGAAAATCCTTGTTGGAAAACCTTCTCTCACATATGGAGTTCATATCTGAAAATTCTCAAATTTATTTGAACTCATTTGCAAGATTGTTGACTTTATTTGACTTAGTGTCAAAACTAAACCTCCAATGCTTCTAATGACCTATTTTTGATTGGAGAGTGATATTTGAGAAATTCTTTTTGGAGAAGTCTCTTGGATGTTCATGGATCATTTCTGCAAAATCTTATGGCTATTGGACTTCATTTGATCAAGATTTGATCCAAATTCAAAATGTTCAGTTTTAGGGATGAAGCTGAACAACCCGGAGTATCCGGGTAATATATCCGGAGTATCCGGATTATCCTGACACTCGGATCAAAACACCGAGTATCCGGGTTGTCCGCTTCGCCCAAATTCAAATTGCTATCTATACTTTCTTGCAATATCTTGTTCATCCTATTTTTGGGTTTCTCCTTGCTCAAATCAATATTCAATCTTCATAGCCCTCAAGAGGATTTAGTCGGATCTGTTCGCGTTGATGATTTTTGTATTTGAGCAATGGTTTAAAGGTTATAATCGATTTTGTGTTGCTATTTGCATCTGTTGAGACTTTAAGAGTTTTAAATTGGAATCTTGGCAAGCCTTTCAAGATGAAAACTAAGTGAACTTATTCATTGCTCCAAGCTTCTAAGTGGAGCATATCTATTTAAGTTTTCATTCCAATGAAAGTGCATCTTTTGGCTAAGTTATTCTGGAAATTGGATTTAATTGTAACTTAGCCTCAAAATGTTTTCTCTCTTGCATAACTTCGAGTTTATTATGGAAAGGAGAAAATTTCCCTTGTAAGCTCAAGAGTGAGTTTGAATGTGTTTTACTCATTGTCTCTCTTACAAGTGGGTGTCAAGATTAAATTTGAATGAGTTTCAAATATTTTCATTATAAAGTGGTGTAATAAAATCTTCAATTGATATCTTCAAATTGTTTTAAATTGCATGCAAAGAGTATTGTCTTGTATATCATATATATCATGCATGTTGTACTTAGACATTATCAAACTAACTTGGGTCAAATTAAAAGATATTTGTTCCCAGAAATCGTGTGCTTGTCTATTGATGTTCAAGGTATTGGAAAAGGGGTCATCTTCGACGGTGGGATGAAGGAAATGGAGAGGAGCTCCATAGTACGAGGGATCTAAGACCGGACGCGGTGATCATGACCAATTCGAACATGCGGTGGACAAGAATCGACAAAGGGACGTGTTTCTTTTCTGACCATATTCAATAATGTCTGTGCACACCATTATGCTAAATTGTGTTATTCTAAATGGTGTTGTATTTTTCAATTGATATGATTAATTGGTATCTTTCAAGAGGTATCCTCTAATCCTAAATTGTTTTGAAGTGTCATCTAACTTGCATTCGGCATTATCAAGAACTAAAAGGTACATATGGGTGACACATTGCAAAGAGGTATGCCCTTGATAAGTTTATGAAATTCTTGATCATGAAAGTGCATCTTACTTATACAACCTTGATTCATGATCTTGTATACATCTTGTGATCATATAAGCAATTCCTTCTTGTGTAATCTTCTTTATATGATCTTGATTGTTAGAATTTGATTTGATCATAAGCATGTGCTTAAATTATAAATTTGCTATATGATCTTGATGTTTAAAGAATATGTGAAATCATATTCGTGTGTCATGTTTAAGCATCACTTATATCCTAAGAATCATGACTTCCTTAATTTGGTATAACTAGAAAATCTATTACCTAAATCTTGGAAATAATTGGTATCATATCTTGCCTAGATTTAGGGGGAGCTTAATATTATTGTCCTATTACTAGCTCCTTATTTTTATTTTATTTCTCCCTAATCTTTTTATTGAGTGTGCAATCAAGGGGGAGAACAGATTTTATTGAATAAACAATAAGAATCTTTTAAGCACCTTTTTGGGATTAATGACAAAAGGGGGAGAATTTATGGATTTATCAATTGTCCCTAATCGATTGACAAAAGGGATGATTTGTAAGTATGATCTCTTATTGTATCTTTATGCTTGTTTTAATGTTAAAATATCTTAATATTGTCATTTGGTGCAATTGATAATAGGTTTGTCATAAATCACCAAAAAGGGGGAGATTGAAAGTGCATCTAGGCACTTATGTTATTTTGGTGATTAATGACAAACACTCATAATGACAATCTATGCAATTAAGTAAATGCTTAACTTAGTGCTTAGCAAATGACAAACCTCTAATATGATTATATTGCTATGAGACTAACATGTTATTGCCTAGTTGAGTATCAGTCTCATCCTTTAGAGGAAAATCAAATAGGAAGGTTAAGCAAAGATAAGGTATGCAATTTTGGTATCTATTCTATATTTGTTATTGCATTCCTTTCGTGCAAATGCATAGTGAACTCCAAGTAGCATGTTGATTTCATATATGCACATTGGTTCATGTCATATTTATTTGTGCATATATATTCATTTGAGTTCATTATGGTATGCATGTATTAACTAGAGTTAAACTTCATATTGCTATAGATTGACTTGGTGCATGCATGTTTTATTTGTATATCTTCTCATGCAATTCTCTTAGTGAAGTTTATCTAGTGTTGGATCACATATTTACTCTTACTCCAAATATTATTTGCACATGTACAATTCGTGTATATTCTATCATGTACTTCATTTAAGTAAAGTCTGTGATCCTTGCCATGATTTAATTGATTCATCCTATTGGCAATTATATATCTCTCTAGTGCATATAGATCAATTACATATTCATCATGATGTACTTAGTAGAGAACATTTCTTATGTCAAGTGTTTCCATTTATATTGTGCTTCTTTATATGAAACACTTGTTGTAATCAACGCTCACAAATATCAACTCTATTCATATCTATTGAGCTTTTGGGACTAATGTCTTTCATGAGTAGTTTGGAAAGAATTAGGTCCCGTCGTGTATGATGACCAAGGTATCTTGGAGGATGATCATTAAGCCGAGGTCAACAAGACGGCGGTGTCACCAAGAGTCGAGGACTAAGTCAAGAGCAACTTGGCGTGGAGATCGTCCGAGAGGATGATCAAGTCAAGGTTGATAGGACGAGAGTCTCATGAGGTGAATCGAGTCGAGTTGGACAAGGCGAAGATGTCATCAATTATATGGTGAAGGTCTTCATGCATCGACATCAAGAAAGAAGACGGCAAGTGACTAGTTCTACACTTATATTATCTTTGATTTAATTTGAGTCTAAGGATTGCCGTACTATTAAGAGGATGCGATGTCGAATGACTTTTAGATGTGTCAAGTGCTCAAGTGATCCATCCTTGTGAATCTTAGAAAGAGAGTGGTGTTGGTAGTGCTTAGAAAGTGAGGGTTGTAGGTCTCTCTTGATTTCTTGGTGAAATCTGTGGTTATCCTTTGAGTTTTGGATAGTGAGATCTTGTTGTTTGTGTAGCCCTCGTTCTTAGCTTTGGAAGAGTCCAAAATCTCAAATCGAGTCCGAGTCAAAAGTTATGCTCGTTGCCGAGTTTGCTCAGTCTTGATTCGGACTATCCGGAGTTAGTCCGAGTATCCGGATATCCGAGTATCCGGATATTTATCCGGACTCTCCGGGTTGGGTCTCTCTGTTAGCCTTTTCGGTCAATCCGAGTATCCGGATTGAAACCGAGTCTCCGGATTGTGCGCGCACTTGCCTCAACGGCTAGTTTTTGGGAGTTCTATTTATAGCCCTTCCTCCTCTTTTGAAGAGGCTTTTGGTGTGGATTTTTGAGGGGTGTGTGGGGGCTTTGAGGAGCTTTACCCTTAGATCTAAGTGATCCCCTTGTGAGAAGGGTTGGGAAGAGTTTGGGGAGTGAGTTTTGAGTTGGTTGAGCACTTGATTTCATCTCCAAGCTTGTTCTTCGTGAGCATTTGTTACTCTTGGAGGTTGAGGACTCCTAGACGGCTAGGAGGTCGCCACGAGCCACCGGAGCTTTGTGTGGTTGGCCGTGGGAAGTTTGTGAAGGCGGTTCCGCCTCCGTAAGGGAAGGAATCAAAGGAGTGAAGACCGTGAGTGCATTTGTGCAACACCGGGAGGAAGAGGGTTGAAAGAGACCCCGGCTCAAGTGTGACCGAGCCGCCTCAACGGAGACGTAGGATCCCCTCAAGGATCCGAACTTCGGGTGAAAAATCATTGTCTCCAAGTTTGCTTCTTACTCTTGCTTTAGTATTTGGTTTTGAATCTTTGGGAGCCCCGATCTACTCTTTTGTTGTGTTTGGCTCCAGATCTTCTATACCCTCGTGTACCGACATCATTAAGATCTTTTGTGTTCAAGTAGATTGTTGAAAAATTGCAGGATTTAAAATCTCTTCGAGATCCTCAATCCGGAGTATCCGAATCCCTGAACCCGGACAGTCCGGATAATCCGGAGTATCCGGATTGAATTCCCCGGACACTCCGGGTTAGGACCCTCGGGATCGGACTATCCGGAGTATCCGGATTGAATAACCCGGACACTCCGGATTGTTCAGGACACTCGGGAGATTTTATTTAGCTGCAATATTTTTATTCCGCTGCATTTAGCTATAAAGTGTTTAATTCGCCTATTCACCCCCCCTCTAGGCGACATCCCCTGTCCTTTCAGAAATGTATACCTTTGAAAAAAGTATACTCGAATTCACAGATTTTGAACGAGTTTAGGTCATATACTTTGCTGATTTATATGTAAAATCAGCACATACCTACAACTAAACTATCATCAAAAAGGAAAACTCTAGTTTGAATTTCAGTTTAAACTTGTTTTGAACTAGTTAGTAAACTGGTTAAACTCAGCATCCTAAAAATTTTAAAAGAATTCGCACGAAAATATATAGAGAAAATATCCTTTTTAGATCATGATACCTAGGCACCATGGTGCCTTAGGTAATTATATATATACAACATATCCAGTGAAGCCTATGTGTACAAGTTTTGAAAAATTCTCAAAAAATTACTATACATAGGGGAGGTGAGCTTCTACAATACTGCAAAATTTGAAGACTAAACTCAATCGCATTTGAAAGATATAAAAAAGACAAACATCAAAATGAATAGTAATAAACAGTGAAAAATCACTATTTAGGCTGATTTTGTCTTTTTCATATCTTTCAAATGCAATTGAGTTTGGTCCTTAAATTTTGCAAGATTGTAGAAGCTCAACTCCCCTACGTATGGTAATTTTTTGAGAATTTTTCAAAACTTGTACACATAGATTTCACGGAGTTTTCACGATAAAAATGGTTTTCACTGGATATGTTGTCATATATATATATATATATATATATAAATGCTATTCTACAGCTACATGTAGAATAGCATATTCTACGCGCCAGCCAGGTTTGCTATATCGATCGAGCCCGCATGACTATCTAGTTGACAAGCATGTTTGTATATAAATAAGTAATAAATGCTACTTAGAAACAAATTTTTCTAGCTGGTAACAAATTTTACTATCTTTATATATAGATATTACTATCGATCTATATATGTTTTACTATCATACAGTAGTAAATCGATGTTCATTTTAGCAATAAAATTTGATTCATGCAACGTTTATTAGCGAAACTTATATCATGTTGTTCCCCTCGTCATCAATAATCTACTGGTAAAATTTGTTCGTAAATCGGAGCATCGAATAAAAAGTTATAACTAAAATAAAGAAAGAACAGACTTGTATACAAACTAAACAATGAAGTAACTTGTCAAGCTCTTACTGGCCGAAACAACTAGTACGCGCATATGTAAGTTTACATATGATTCTGTTATTACTTTATTTTAGCCATAACTTTTTATTCGTAGCTCCAATTAACGAACGGTTTTCACTAGTAATTTACTAACGACAAGAGGATCATAATGATATAAGTCTCGCTAATAAAAACTGCACGAATGAGTTTTTATTACCAATTTATTGAATGTACCGTAAGATTTTACTACTGCGTGGCAATAAAATCTATGTATACCGATAATAAAATCTATAAGTCTCATTAATAAACATTAATTTTTCTAACTGGTAACAAATTTTACTATTCTTATATATAGATTTTACTATCAATATATATGTATTTTACTATCATACAGTAGTAAATCAATGTTCATTTTAGCAGCAAAATTTTATTCATGTAATGTTTATTATCGAAACTTATATCATGTTGTTCCTCTCGTCATCAGTAATCTACTGGTGAAATTTGTTTGTGAATCGGAGCATCGAATAAAAATTTATAACTAAAATAAAAAAAGAATAGACTTGTATACAAACTAGAAAATGAAATAACTAGTAAGCGGTAAGGGTGACCGAAACAACTAGTACGCACATGTGTTAGTTTGTATATGATTCTGTTATTACTTTATTTTAGATATAACTTTTTATTCGTAGCTTCAATTAACGAACGGTTTTCACCAGTAGTTTACTGACGACAAGAGGATCATAATGATATAAGTCTCGCTAATAAACACTGCACGAATGAGTTTTTACTACCAATTTACCGAATGTACCATAAGATTTTACTAGCGCGTGGCAGTAAAATCTATCTATACATGCAGTAAAACGTAGGTCAATATGTAGTAATTTCTGTTACAACATATGAAAATCACATGTACAAGTTTTAAAACATGCTCAAAAAAATACCATAAGTAGGAGAGGGTGGATTCTACTTCCCTGTAAAATTTCAAGACCAAAATCATTCACATCTGAAAGATATAGCTAAATAAATAAAAACAAGATCCATGTACAAAACTATAGGAACATATTTTCTAGTTACTCTAGCTATGTATGTGGAATGGTTTACTACCGATCTGAGTTCACACTCACTGTCTGGTCGTAGAACGTTTACATACTACGTCGCTTTAATTACTGTGCCGCTTTAATTACATCGTTACGTGGTGCTTACGACCAGAGCGTAGAATAAATAGTTCTACGCGCTGGCGCAGAATAGCGCCACCGTGTGTGTATATATAGAGAGAGAGAGGGGTTGGCAGAAACCAAATTCCCTGGTGTGTGTGTGTATATATATATATATGAATGTAGCACGTCCTATTTCTGAAGAAATGTGGGAACGACTATAAAACAGCACTGCATAGCTCATTGTACACAAGAGGTAAAGTGTACATCATGTTAACAAAGTGAGATGGAGGCCGAAAAAGGGAAGGCAGTGAATTGGGTCCTGTGTTTGGTCACTGGGATACAAGTAAAAGTGAACTTCATGGCAACTCCATTAATGACAAGAAGCACGGTGCGGCCCAGATTAATCTTTGATTCATCATTTTAATTCAGCCCGTCTGTAAACTAACGGACCAGATTAGGCCATACCGAGAACTTCACCCCGGCGACAAATTAAAGCCCAGCGGGTACCCAGCATGACATCCAGGCCCACACCACAAGAGCCCACCCGACCTGCATACATAACCAGCGCGACGAGTAGGGTTTTTGGCTTCGGGCATCCCTTCTCCCCACTCCCGCCGCTGCCGCCACCTCCTTCGTGCATCGGACATGGCGGAGCAGGTCAGTCTCCTCCATTCTTCCACCTGCATGCGCCCTCCGTTCGCTCTTGTTTGCCAGATCCGAGACGATACAATTCGAGCTCTCTGGATGCTCTGTTAAGCGGAATTGCTATGATTAACTGGTTCGTCTGATAGACACTTAAACATCTAGCACGGCCTTGTATGTCTGGTTAGATGCTTGTTGGTGTTGAGATCTTTGCTTCAGATGTAGAATTGTAATGGCTCGGGCAGTATTGATGCCCTGGGCTTGGTAGAACTTTTAACTCTGGTGTTCTGAGATAGTGTTAGACATACGTTTTGAGGCTTTGAGCGTTGCATCTTTATGAATTGCTAATTCTAATTTTGTGTAAGTGGGTTGATGTAGTTTCGATGGTTAGCTTGTCATCATTCTGTGTGAAGATGGCTGTGCGGCTCTGTTAAGTAGTAAAAAACTAACATTTTTCTGGCTTTTGCAGACTGAGAGGGCTTTCCTGAAGCAGCCTAAGGTGTTCCTCTGGTAAGAGGAAATGGTGTTGTTTTACTATAAGTTCGTTGTTGGTATACTCTGTTCGGAACTGCTGATCATGATTTGTAATTGCAGCCCGAAGAAGACCACTAAGGAGAAGAAGCCCGGCAAGGGGGGCAACAGATTCTGGAAGAACATTGGCCTTGGTTTCAAGACTCCCAGGGAAGCCATTGAAGGTATGTTCTGAAGTTCTTTTCTCTAACTGCTGCTACAGTTTAGATGATGTGTTGCTTTGCCATTTGGTAATGTCGTGCATTATTAATTAGCGTAGTATAGTCAATAGACTCGATGCTGCATATTGTTCATTTCTCAGTACATTTATGTTTGTATTCATGTGCTATTTTGATAGATGCATCATAAAAACTTAGTAACCTATAGCGAGCTGCTGGTGACTTAGTTTTATTTGGCATGCAATGTCATGTGTCATCTACATGTTTCAATGTATTGTTGGTGCTCAGGCTATCAGTACTTGTATTTTTTATTGTTTTCTACAATGCTCGGGCTGAATATGATAGTAGATCATTATCAAGCATATTTCAAGGTACGTTGTCTGTAGCGTTTTGCATGTTCTTATAGTGATGACTACAAAAAAGTTACTGATTACCTAGCACAATGTAGAAACCTATGTTGAACCTTGAGTTTTATCTGTCCTTCTTAACTTGGCTCGTGTTGCAGGAACCTACATTGATAAGAAATGCCCATTCACTGGCACTGTGTCAATCAGAGGTCGCATCATTGCTGGAACATGCCACAGTGCTAAAATGAACAGGACTATCATCGTACGCAGGAACTACCTGCACTTTGTCAAGAAATATCAGAGGCAGGCCAATCTTCTTTATAGGTTTTTAATTATTTTACTTGGGTTGTTACATCATAGTTGGTATTCATGAATAGGTATGAGAAGAGGCATTCCAACATCCCTGCCCACATTTCCCCTTGCTTCCGTGTGAAGGAAGGAGATCACGTGATCATTGGCCAGTGCAGGTAAAAAAATAATTACTTCTTTATACTTTCTAATACCCCATTCTTTTCCTTTTTATTTTGGTGAGAACTAGTATACCCTCTCATATAAGAGATAATCAATTACTCTATTTAACTAAAATTGGTCTAAAAGTTGAACATATTTTGGTCTAGGTGGTTATTCATGTTCAAACTGACCCCAACCTTGTCATTTGGTTAGACATGAGATATAACATTGCCTTATTAACACACCGACTCAGTGAGGATCAAAATATGGAACATGTGCTGTTGTGTTTATGAGATCTGTCGGATGCTGCTTAAAACTGAATGATATCATTATGCATTCCAGGCCACTGTCCAAGACCGTGCGGTTCAATGTGTTGAAGGTCATCCCGGCTGGGTCAACGAGTGGTGCAGGGAAGAAGGCGTTCACTGCTGCCTGAGGAAGACATCAAAGATTCCGAAAGCTTGATCATGAGATTTTGATGCCACTTTCTATATTATGTTCCACCTGTACTAGGATTTTTGACTCGAGGTATTCCAAACTTCCAAGTCAAGAGTGTTGAATTCAGTGTAATTTTGTTCTAAATGCTTCTTTTTTTTCAGTCAGAATTGTTTTATACAGTTGCATGACTACCGGTTAGCTCATTATAGGTAAAATTTAAGATGCATCAATCTTTCACTTGCTGTGGTTCTGCAGTTTTATGGTTGGTGCCATTTCTTTTGAGAGCATCGGTGCTCTATACGATAGTATAATTGCCTCGTCGATGCCTTCGCTCGATGAGTCGGCAGCTCTAGGTGGAGCTATGTAAGTGTGAATGTTTTGGTACACATCGGATCTCGACTTCAGTAAATTGATTCTATTGACCTAGCAATGCATTTTTTTGATTCTATTGACCTAGCAATGCATTTTTTTGATTCTATTGACCTAGCAATGCATTTTTTTTTTCTTTCTAAAAAAATCCCTCTCCCTTCTTAAAGGTCTAAACTGTAATACTTCCTCCAGTCACAGATACTAAACTTTCGAAAACTTTGATTGCCTTTTTAAATATTTAAATTGGATACATAAAAATCATGGTCGTAGATTTGCCTCAAAAATTACTTTTATAATATTATAATTTTATTGAGTTTTATAAATACATTATAATATAAATTAATATTTAAAGCTATGTTTTAGAGACCGTGTTGATACTACGGTTAGCTACAAGAAATCTAAATAAAGTTCTAAATTACCAACATTTTGTCTAAGATTTAGCTTCTCCATTTCAGTTCATTAGATTTGCTAACATGACTAAAAAAACTATTCGAAAATCTGTCTTTCTAACTTTTTTTTTTAAATGTGGGCTGGGAGCTCTGGTCTTTCTAACTTTTTATCATGCGGAACGAAGAGAAGCCAGTAAATAGGCCTTTTGGGAAGTTTTTGATCTAGTAGTTCATCTCAAATGTTTAAAACGACAAGTATATATGACCGAAAGAAGTATTATTTTAGCAACCAAGCTAGTTACTGAGATTTCAATCTACTTGTGTTGGTCTAAGTCTTGACACGCCCATGTCGCTGATGTCAACACTGCCAGCCGAGACTCGAGATCGCACCCCGTAAGATCCCCAATCAGATACCATCAGTTACAGTAAGTTGCGCCCAATTGGCAAGTACAGAAGCACAGCGCGAGGTGGTTTGACTTGTCAGCCGTGACACAACACTGTTCATGGCGCGGCAGAGTTCCTCGCGGCGAGCTCTGCTCTGCATCCAGAAGAGTAGAAAACCTATGTATGCAAGCGTACAAGGCAGGGTTTCAGAACCAGAGGGAACACGTAACTGAACCAGCCAAGAATGGTTAACAGTGACACACTAGATTTTCGGAGTACATCTGACGTATTATTTGGCTTAGACCATAATCACGACCTATCTATGTGAATGGATTAGAATTTTACTTCAAATTTTTGGCTCATCTATATAGATCTAGATCGAAAATGAATTTCTCAAAACAATGGGCTGAAGGGGCCAAACAGGATCCCTTTCACGGACAATGACATGGCCAGGAAGCTCCAGGTCTCGATTACGATGCTAGTGTGTCGCAGATTAATTTCTTCGTTTCTCTTTTTATGCTTGGTAAGAGTTTCAACCTTGGGGAGCAAGGAACCAGGCAAAACTAGTCAAGTAGTCATGGATGTTCTGGAGAGCACTAGAGCAATCCGATTTGACCTCGTGAGTTCACGGTGTGAAAAGCGTCCAGTGTGAAAGTACTCTCTGGTAATTTTGTGGTTCAGAATCACATTAATATACATCGGACCGTAGTACTTTGCAGGAAAAGAAAAGGAAGGTGCATCAGTGCATGACCTGATTTACAAATTAAACAGGTACTAGTACAAACCTGTAAGCCGTCAATTAACAAAAACGGAATGAACCCAATCAACCGTGTTCACGGCCTAAAGGTTCCTGAGAAGTGAGAGCTGCTCGTTGCTGGCAGACGAACCCAGACGTGACTCAGACTAACAATCGATCGGAAAATGGATGCAAATGCAACACCGTGCGGAATGCTGAATCTGTACACAAATGAAACGAATCAGCAACCTGACAACCATGCTGTCGGGGCATAATTAACCATCAGTGACGTAATGTGAAGCTACTATATATTAAGACAAGCGTAGCAAAAACATATTTGAATGTAACATACAATCTAGATCATCTAGATACATAAATCGACGAGCAACAAAGTTAAATAGAAATAATTAAAGATGAGCTCTTTTACGATACACTAAATTCAATATGAATCGTTTATTCTTTTCGATTTAATGAATCATATTAACTATAATTTATTTATACTTCCTCTTGTAGTATACTATCAGTATAATATACTGTAAAATTTCTGTTAAAGATAATATTTTAATAATAGATTGCATTTCAAAAGCTAAAAATATATAAAAATAACAATCTTAAGAACAAAATTAACTAAATTAATTAGTAATACTAATAGCAGTAACAACAGAAATAATATTCCTCGCAATCCGTTACTGTTAACCGGAGAGATCTACAAAAAGGCAGTTGATTGCCTACCTTTACGTGCAAGTGATCTCCACGTGCAACCCGACCCTGCACAAGCAAACAAACGCTCGTTAAGCGTTCCAGAGCCTTCCACGTCCTTCTCCTCCCACCACCTTATCCTCTCCCTCCCTATTCTCACCTTCTCTCCCAGCTAATTAACCCCAAAACCCTCCCCCTTTTATATATCCACCATCGTCACAAGCTCATTTCAGCAAACTACCCCAATTCAAGAGGCCGTAGCTCACAAGCAGCAGCAGAAGCAGCGACAATAATGGCGGTGAAGAAGAGCGGGAGCGAGATGACGGTGGTGCGGGGGCTGGACGTGGCGCGGTACATGGGGCGGTGGTACGAGATCGCGTCGTTCCCGTCCTTCTTCCAGCCGCGGGACGGGCGGGACACGCGGGCGACGTACACGCTCCAGGAGGACGGCGCGACGGTGACCGTGCTGAACGAGACGTGGAGCAAGGGGAAGCGCGACTACATCGAGGGCACCGCCTACAAGGCCGACCCGGCCAGCGACGAGGCCAAGCTCAAGGTCAAGTTCTACCTCCCGCCCTTCCTCCCCATCATCCCCGTCGTCGGCGACTACTGGGTCCTCTTCGTCGACGACGACTACCAGTACGCCCTCGTCGGCGAGCCCCGCCGGAAATACCTCTGGGTAATTAAGCACTAACCGATAAGTACACGCCACGTTTAGTAGATAAACAACTAAAGAACAACGTTGTATGTGTGCTTCATTTGTTGCGCGCGCGGCTTGCATGCGTGCATGTGTAGATTCTGTGCAGGAAGACGCACATGGAGGAGGAGGTGTACAACCAGCTGGTGGAGAGGGCCAAGGAGGAAGGCTACGACGTGGCCAAGCTGCACAAGACGCCGCAGGACGACCCGCCGCCGGAGAGCGACGCCGCGCCCACCGACAGCAAAGGGACGTGGTGGTTCAAGTCGCTCTTTGGGAAATGATCCGTATATATATATCACCGATCGGCCGGTTGCCGGAACGAATGTGTGCGCCGTAGGACACTAGCTAGCTAGCTAGTACTATATGAAGTATATATTAGTCTGCTCTGCCTTGGCGCGAATAAATGCATGGGACTCAAACCCAGCTAGCTTGTTGTAGAGTATTTGTGTGTGTTCATATATAAGGCGCATGTTCTGTTGTAGCTAGTATAATACGTGTGCTTGGAGAAATGAACTTGTACTTTCAGTGCATGCATGGTTCAGTCCGTTGGTGACGTGTTCTGAAGACCGTACGAATTACTTAGATCTTGCTAGATACTACTGCAAGTCCCTGGACTCTCTAGAATCTAGATCGCTCGTTTCTTGCCTGGCTTTTCGGATTTCGGAAGCGGGCCAAAGCAGGTCTTTACTTCTGTCTTCTGAAAGCCACCTTGCAAAAGCAAAATGTGTGCAAGCCTCGTTTCGTTTCCGAGCAGACCGCATACATTTAAGTAGCAATTAGCAAACACACACCCCACTCTTTTCTTTTACGGAACGAACTTTCTTCTGCATGCATTTCCTCAGTTGATTTCTCCGTCCCGCCTCTTCAGATCATTCAGTAGCACCTGCACGCCTCTCCACTTAGTTAGCTAATGACATGATCAAAATATGGAGTCAACAAATAGATAAAAGATGTACTCTTAGAGAGTATAAGGTTGACGTACACACACCATCTACACACGCGTGCACGTCCTTACGCTTATATACTTTAGATCGTTGGACACCAGCGCCAAATCTAGGATTGAGTGCACACCTGCACGCCTAGCCATTTGACCATACGTAGGCTTCCGCTAAAAGCTGTACTCTTTGTGCAATTTATAGAACACTTAATTAAAGTTAAAGGGATGTAATAACATAACTCAAGCATCTGCTTCTTCTGGGAGGACATGCATGCCCTCACTACTTGTTTAAAAAATGAGAGGATGTGTCCCGGTCTAGTGCTCATTCTAATTAGAGATCACCCTTACTTTAATTAGCGGTTGCCATTATGATTTTACACTATCCATTTTAAGACCTTACTTTTCAAGGTTTTAGAGCGCTCTCTTAATTTTAGCACCAGTTTAAAATAAATCTTATCTATCAAAGTCTGACATGATCAAGTAGAGGGCTCACTAACTTTGACGATTATTTGGATATGGAGAAGATCAATATTAGACCTTAAGCTACCATAATAACATAAAAGCACAATTATAAAAACTACCCATGCAATTTCCTATCTAATGAATAGCAAAACTTTGGTTTCTACACAATTAATTGTTCTGTTCCGTAGCCTTAACATCTAAAATCTGGCTCTTACATTATTGTTGTTTTCTTGGAAGTATGTAGCTTATCAAGAATTCATATAAAATCCCATCCTTTTTCATGAATTTCATGTACTCATTAAATTAATCTTGATTATCGTAATTGACCGAACCATGTAATGCACAAGTTATATTCTTTCCTTTTGCCCATGGTAAATAATGTGGGATTTCTATTTTTTTCAATTAACGAGATAATTCCTGGAACTATTATTCCTTTTTAGGAAAGTGGCACCTCCACATCATCTTTATTTGTCATATTAAGATAACAATGTAAGAGATAAAAACATTGGCAATTCATACCACGAAACTAGTTTATGCTAGAAAATAATCACGAAACATGGCCAATTGTAACGCCGGGGGCATCCTAACCCAAATGTGACACCTCCTTACGCTAGCTCAACCAAGAGGGAAGAAAAAATATGTCATTTACCAGGGAATAACCTTACTCGGAGCGCACATAGCAGAAACATGGGAAAACAACATGTAGTGAAAAGGTTCTCGCCAGTTAGATGGTTCTACTAGGGCATAGTTTGTCACCGCGCCCACGAACTGGCAAGCCGGCAGTGGCTCACCATGAACCTCTGATCCTAGCTAAGGCGTGCGCGCGTGCGTACGTGCGTGCGTCGAGTCTTCATATTACTCTAGCCCTTTCCTCTACTATATAGTCAAAAAATTCCCCAACATAAAGAAATCACACAGGGATGCAATGGTTATGTAATTCATTTTGAAATTAGATGGTGCTAGCAAGAAGATTGTGCTTTGTGTGGGAGTTGTGCGATTCCTTATCCACTAGCTAGTGCTTAGGTGTGAGAGTAAATTAATTGTATGGTGTTGAACAGAATTCAAGCGGACATAAAAAAAAATGTATATGTGATTGTTTTTGTGCTGTTATGTATCTTATTAGTCCATGTTCAAATGTGTGGTTGTTTTTGTTCTGTCATGTATCTTACTAGGAAGATATGCGCGCTACGCTGCGTCGTTTATGAGATTATTGGTTTAGCGAAGATAAAGAAGTAAAGTTTGGGAATGAATAGGGCATAAAATAGTTTAGGAATCACACACAACATAGATAACCAGCTGATAATAAATCTATAATTGAATCACATGAAATTTACCAGCTTCAAACCCATATGGAAAAATAGACCCAATGTCGAACCATAAACACACAAGGCTGCAGCTAATGCGAAGGTGATATAAAGCGAAATACAAATTACGTTGAACTTTTTCATTCAGTCACAGGTAACCTGAAATGCAAATAGTGAAGCCTGGGCGCATGAACTGATGACCGGGAGTGCAGCACCTTAAAATGACATAGATGCACTGAACTTCTTTCTATGTACAAAATGGTAGGAGCTTTACTTTTTGACGCCCAAGCCAAACCGAGAAAACGACCATAAAACACATAAAGGAAATAGATTAACATCCCTATCTAATTGAAGGTATATACATCAATATCTTGTCCCGCCATTTTGTTCCTCATTCATTTTTTATTGAAAGGTCAACTAAAGGCATCCTCATAAGGCCATTGCATTATCTGACATAACTTGTCCTATCAAATAGATAAATGATAGGGAAACCTGAAAAATAAAAGCAAGACGTTAGGCAATACAAATTTCAAGAAGTTTTGGTTAGTTTCGGTGATAAAAACCTGAAAAAAAGAAAGGTTGGGCTCGCACCATCCTTATTAAAAGGTCAATGATATAATATAAGTTTCATGAAATTTTGGCCAGTTTCAGTGACATCAGCAGGACACCGCAATGGGAAATTGAGTAGATGTATATAGGCAGCGTTGCATTAGTAAGCGTAGCATGCAAAAGGAACACGGAACACCTGAGATTAATCCGAGTACATTTGATGCAAAAAAAACTTGCTAGAAATCACATCAATTGGTCTTTAGGTATAGGCTATCATGCAAAAGATAACTCATACACAGAAGTGCAGTGCGTACTCACCGTGATAGCAACAGTGAGGACGACGGGTAGCTCTCTCAAAACATTAGGGAACCAAGTTCAAGACAAAGCTGCCAATTTACCTAAGTAGGGTAAGTACTAAAAATGAGGCTGCTGTGCCAAGCACAAGTACACGATCTGTATAGCATCTATAACATAGAAACAACCTGGTGCACGAAATTATAAACATCTAAATAAAACCAAAACTGTATAGATAGTAGAAAAGGCTCACAACCCAGACCAGTTGGTATTTAAAAAAATTCTCCTTTGATCCCACTGGAATAAGAGATCTTTGAAAATAGCAAAGAAAGGGGAAAGTTTTCACCTTGATACAACTCTTCAAATGTCAATTGATCATCCTAATAGCATGTCCGACAGACAGCAAGCATGGATGCTTAGTACCCTCTTGTGTGTTCACTGAAACACCCAAAACATCTTCTTATTCCCCGCAAAGAACTACTACACCATGGCAAAGCTAGACCTAAAAGATTTTCACCTTCTCTCTTGCAAGCCATAATAAGAAATCAGACCACAAGCAAATAAGGCATAAAATACTAAATAAGTTATATTATATGTCCTATTATGTAGAACAACAAATATCTTTTCGTTTTCACGATGATGTAAGCAAACAATTCTCACCATGTATCATGCTTCTATAGCTTACACTAATATTCTTGACATACTAATCTAACCAAAGAAAATATGGCTAGTATTGTACTCCTATACTCCATTATTACTAAAACATTGCCCATCAGATGATCCGTCGCTGTGGGAAAAAACTATACTCTCTGCGTAAAAACAAAAATTAGTGGACTATGCAACGAGAACACTAAGGATCGAATAAACAACTGGAAGTGCATAGATACAACATGTAGCTGCAATAGGCAAGAAGGCTTGTACCGACTAATATTCAAAAATTAACATGCATCGCCAAGTCAAGCAGAATTGAACTTGATTTACGAAGAACAACCCAGATGCCAAGAATAACTATCGGAACAAACCCATGTGCTAATTTGCTGAGAACAAAGAAAAGCACTATAATCACACAGCTCAGAAACACTTAGTCGGTGCCCAAAATGAACGATCCATAGGGTACTTCTCCTACTGCATCCATATGAAATAATAAAAAATATAATCAAATTCTAGCGCATCGTATTGCTAGGCGTAAAAATCAGTAAAGAAATCACCAAACTAATGCAATCGCACTTGATGATGAGACAGCGAGGAAAAAATGCGCAGTAGAAAGAACCTGAAGAGCCAAAAGATCGGCGGCAGTCTTGCTCTGGGATGGTTGCGGCGGACCAGTGACGCTGCAGCTATGCCCTCCCTAGTCGCTTGATATATTTTTTGCCCTAAGAGAGGACAAAGAAGCTGAACGGCAAACTAACAAAGAAAGAGAGAAATATATAGATAGATGGAGGGAGGAAAGAGTCCACCGGTGGTCCGCAGGGACGGGCTGCTAGATCAGCGATGCAGCAGGACAGATCAATGGGAACTGCGAGGTCTAGGGCAAGATTAGCCAAGGTTTAGTGCAATATTAATCACAGGAGAGGGGAATGGGGGGAGCAAGAGAGGAGGCGGGGGCAAAGGTGATGCGAGGCGGTGGCATGAGCAAGGGAATGCGGGCTCGAGGAAGAGGAGCGGCCGGGCGATGGAATCTTCCCCACGGACGGAGGCGCCGCCCCTTCCTCTGCTACGGCAGCGGCGCAGGATCTGGCCTCTCCTGTCGCCTTCCCCACGGGCTGCACATTGATGGTGCCAGCAGCAGGGTGGAGAGGGATGGCCACGGGGGGCAACGACAGCGGTTCGGAAGGCAGCACGGCGACGGCGGCGATCTCCAGGAAGAAGACCCTGGGGGACGGACGGCGCGGAGGAAGTGCGGAGCTCGCGAGGTTGGGAAGGCAGAGACAAACGACGGTGGCCTCGAGGTCTCTGGAAGGAGCGATTCCACTAGGCTTTATCAGCCATCGCGACGTGGGTGCGATCGATTGGTGGAGAAACAGCTGGCCGAACAGCACCGCGTGGACGGAAGGATTTGCTCGAACCGACAAGATGAACGGCCTGGATAACGTGGACCCGCACGTAAATACGAAAAAACGAGGGACATTTCCGTGCAAAATGCTGAGGTGGGTTGCCTGAGAGCTCGCCAATTCTTTCCCCTATAAGGAAAGGTATACATTAGTCCAAGTTCTTAGATAGGAAATCATTAATTATGAGTGCTAGTGTGGTGTGCTGGACAAAAAATTTGAATCAAAGTGTGATGCAACTTATTTCATAATTCTTATTCCTAAATAGAAATCATATGCATGCTAGTATTGATAAAATTGGGTGCGTGAGTGCAGTGCATCGATGAACTCATGTATGCCACGAGTCTACTAAAACTATCAGTGAACCGTAAAAACACATTATCAAGTTGATAAAATTATAAGTTAATGTGATAATTTTTGTTGGGACCCGAATATGTAAATTCGGACCATCTGTGTATATTGCACTAGTTTATAATCATGCTAGTGCACACAGTGGCAATATAGATGAATATCATAATCATACACAATAAAAACATAATAAAAGATTTCATTTATTGAATATAAGACAGTTGATTGACCTTAGGATCGACTTTACATGATTATACCATGCATAGCTCAACTATAATAAATAAAACTGTAACAGAACGAAAACATAGTAAACTAGTTAAATGCCCGTGCGTTGCTATGAAAATTCTCAAACACAACCTTATTAAGAAAAGTTTTTCAAAGCAACAGCCAAATTGGTTGATGAGAAAGACATGTATGAAACGAACTTATTAGCTACTTAAGAGTGCTTCAAATTATCAGTTAATCATTTATGTTAGCATAATTTTAAAAAGCCTCAACATGATAGTACAACGGCAACTTTAAAGAATTTGGTCTTTTTTCTTTTTTTTTTCTCCTCCCCTTATGTCTCGAGTGCAGTCTTCTGCACCTTATAATTTTAAACTTTGTTTTCTATTCTCGTAATTTAATCACAGCTTTAGCTGTCTTAAAAAGAGAAAGAGGAGCCATGGCCATAGTCTCCTTCCATATCGTTTCTTGCGCCTCTCTTGAATCTTTTGTATTGCTTCTTTCTCTTTCTCTTATGTGTGTATGAGCCTTCCTCTGCTCTGTCTCTTTCTGCGTCTTTTCGTATGTCCTCTATGATGGAGATGAAAGTGGCCTTTTATAGGTGGAGGAGAGGGCAGCTAGACGTGTGAGTGCTCAGCCTCTATGATACGGTGCCTTGTGATCTCCGGAATTGGCACGTGATTTGATTATGCAATTCTTGCCTTTTAATCTCTGTATTTCCATCCGAATGAGATACAATGAAATAGGATTTTCATATTATGGGATATGGTGAGTATGTCATTCCATCCAAGCGGGATATGATGAGGAAACTCTTTTATTTATAAGAGATATGAATAAAATCCTTCCATTCTTCCATTTTAAGGAGATGTGATCAGTAATATTTCCATAAAATAGAGGGAATCCGGATCGGGTGGGGGCGGATTGAGCGAACAGAAGGAAAGGGGGATGGGGGCAGGCTGAGCGAATAGAAGAAAAGAAAGGATATGGAGAACGGACTGCTGCCACCAAGTCGTAATTAGAAGTAGTAGAGATAACCCATCAATATGTCACAGGCAACTGACAAGGGTCGCACCTAGAAATATGGCTCCTCCTAGTACTCCTCCAATGCAGGTCTGGACTCCTCTTGAATTGATGATTTTGTTGTGGTAAGAGTGAATACATAAAGCACTCAACAAGTTATGCACAGAATGCAAGTCTATTATAACTATGCAAGGCTTATTCCAAATAAATGGCTGGCATGGTTATTTTGCAGTAAAGCAACATTTACAAATGAATACAATAAATAAGTTGAAATAACAGTAAAACAAATAACAATAGTAAATAACTTTCGGATATTTCTCAAAAATAAACTTAGCACATAACCTTAAACATCTTTCAATACTTCCAATGGCACAAAACCTCCATTCCTAAGTTTTATTTTATAAAATCTAACCCTTGACTGCTATTTCCAAGTATTGTCCATAACCAGGGACACGGCTATCAGAAGAGATTTACAATCTGCAGAGGTTATATACTTTACCCACAAGATAAGATTAAGTTTATACTGCCATGTAATGTTACGTATCCATCGACATGTAGCTAAGAAGATCATAACAAAACCTTTCGAAAAATCTATCCGAAAAATCTAACCTTATATCAACTCTTCTGGATTGGCTTTTTTAGGTAATTGTAATTTAGAGTTGTAGCAATGCATATACATACCCTTTATTTGGTTTCTTCAATTGTTCTAATTAGAAAAAAAATATCCAAAGAATACCTTGGTCTTGCCCTATTAATCCTTTTATTTACATTGACAAAAAATACAGTTCTCTATCAATCTTGAATGCCAATTTTAAGTAGAGGGAAATGAGGCACTTCATCCCACCGTGTATAGCATGATCATCACATTCACAAGGAAGGAACCAACTAAATACAAGGAGATCAGATAAATGCATTTCTAGTTATCTTGGAGAAAATAAAAATGGACATGTGTTGTGGTCTGACTCAAATAAGGTTTGGACACTATCAGCTAGAATTGCAACCGTGCAGTAAGGTTTACCATATCATCTAACAACCGTCATTTTTTGAAGTGCTATTTGCACTTAGATTTTTTGTATCTTATTAAGCTAAAATTTCCAATTGAAAAATTGAGTGACCATCCTAGGGCATCTTAAAAGTTCACGTCCCAGATATCTTTTATTTGCACATAAAAAAACGCATTAACTTTTATCTCGAGAAAAGTATCGCAATACATATCACGACAAAATAGGCATCTTATTTATCACGGGTTTATACGATGTGCCGTTACATGGATCATTGCTTTTTGGACAAGACAAGACACAACCGTGGGATTGTAGTAATCTAATGGTAGCGTGCCCCTCGAGACGTTCACGCATATAAATACCCTTCTTCTCGGATCATCGTCTCCTACCTTTCGACACACGGGTCTTCACCTTTATACTCCCCTCCCCATGCCTTTCGCCCTCTCTATCTCTCCACCACCACCGTCAAGGCCGGATACCACCTCTGGTTCATGGGGCGCCACCGCCGTCCCACTAAACCGTCCGTATCTCTGCTGCCATCGTCGCCGCGTCCATCTCGGCAAAACACAATTTCTTTTCCATTCGTTTCTTATTGTTAATGGGTGAAGTACAGCCTAGCCAGACCTGGGCCAGAGTACCATTTCGGCGAGAGCGCGCAGCGTGGCAACCATCAGGCTGTCCGCTCCACGCAAACGACGGCCGAGATCGTACCTGCGCCGGCACGGCCACCGCGAGGAAGCTCCTCCTCGGACGCCACGCCGCCCTAAAGCGAAATTCCATTGCCCCCGACGCGTCCGTGGGCAATTTTTGGCAGGCCCGCGCCGAACCGAGCCCAAGCCAAACCCCCCCATAAATCGCCCGCCGATTCCACGAGCACGAGGCCAAGCCACACAAGCCAGAGGGAGCCGCCCCGAAATCGCGGTCTCGTCGTGAGGGGAGCTACGGAAGTGGGAAAGGCTGGGAGCGCCGGAGCGGTGCCTAGATAAATCTCCTCTCGTCACCACCAGTCTATCACCGTTCACCGCCACCTCCGCTGTCGTCTCATAAGCCCCTCTCCCTGCGTGGGAGGGACACCGAGGCCTTCTCCCCCGGCGCGTCATCCCCCACGCCTCGAGGGGAAACCCTAGCGGCTGTAGATCTCCGTGGCGGCCCCCCGATCCGGGCGGCCCCCGCCCCGATTCGGCGTTCCCGAGGCAGGGAATGGCGGCGGACGGGGAGGACAAGGAGCTCACGCTCGAGGAGTTCGAGGAGCAGCTCAGGGATGTTGGGGCCAGACTACAGTCGGCGCCCGACGACGACGAAGGCCTGCTCAAGCTCCTCAGCGTAAGCCTTCTCTCGTAACTCTGTGTGTTTACCTCGTTTGGTTTTCTCTGTTAGGGTTCCATTTGTAGGATTTGTCCCTGTGGTTGTATGGTTTCGGGATTGTTGCTTGGCATTAGTGGAAAGAGGGGTGAGGCTCTGGGCTATTGCCTCTTTGCGAGGATTGATTGGATATTTGGATTGGAGTTTAGATGATGGTTGGATTGGATTGGAGTTAGGCTTTAGGCTTATTTAGTCTATGTGCTCTAGAATTCGTCCTGTTTTTCGTTCTAGTAACAGCAGGAAGCATTTTCAATGGTTTTTAGAGTATTTTCCATTGCGGATTATTGCTATAGAGTTGCCGAGGTGGTAGCTTCCTGGAAATGTATTTTTACTATTTAACATTCTAGTAAATGTTGAGTCTGCACCTGGCAGCTGCTATTCTAGCTTAGGCTTGCTTGTTTGATTTGATCATGTTGATCGTTTGTTCATGCAGGAGGTCGAGACGTATTTATTGAAAGTGGAACAATCACCTCCGGAGAGCACGTCTAGGGCTATTCGCCCAGCAATAGCTGCTCTGGCTAGGAAAGAGCTGTTGGGTCATCTTAGCGCTGATGTGAGACTTGCTGTAGCATCCTGTATATCAGAGATCACGAGGGTCACTGCACCTGAGGCTCCGTATGATGATGATGTGATGAGGGTAATGTGCCTTTCTTGATTGAAATGATTTTGTTTGTATTTGTTATGTACCCTAACCTGTGCTGTTTACTTGGTTTCAGGATGTGTTTTTCATAATTGTGGGGGCTTTTGAGCATTTAGATGAGATTGAGAGCCCGTCGTTTGGGAGGAGGGTTTCAATTCTTGACACTGTGGCAAAGGTCCGGTCATGTGTGGTGATGTTAGATCTTGAGTGTGATGATCTGATACGGGAAATGTTTCACCACTTCTTCAGAATTGTGTCGTAAGAAACTTTGTCATTTATCTTAGTTTCTTCTATTTCTTCTCTTTGCTAGTTTTCTTGATATGCTTCAAGTAAGTTTTATGAAGCTACATTCTCTAGGCATGCTTAAGGTGTTGATTTTATTTGCCTAAAATAGTTCTTAAGAAACAAGAACAGCAGATAATTCTTTTACCATTTGCTGTACCTGTTCTGTACACAAAGAATAACAAGCTGGAATATTGAATTAATCATGATATCTTCTTCAATGTTTTTCTTGGATAAACATTCTGCATTTGAACTCATTAATCTGTGCTAAGCTGCCACTATTAAAATGCCTTTTTCTGTTGGAAATGCTCCATCTCTGCTTGTGAATCCGAAATAGGTACACAAGCTCACTCTGCTTTCTTAAAACTTCAAAGGGATAAATACATCTTCTGTACATGGTTATTGGCTAAATTGGATTGTGTTACTACGTTTGTTCAATTAAATTAACATTTTGATGGTACACGAGGTGTTATAATTTCAGATGTATGCATTGTACTCTTTATACTAATTCTGATAAGTGGAACTTTTTTTATTGTCTCATTCCAGTTCAAACCATCCAGACATTGTCATATCCTCTATGGTAACAACAATGAAACTGGTAATAGAGGAAAGTGAAGACGTACCAACGGAGCTTGCATCATGTCTTCTTCGGAATGTTAAAAATGAAGAGAAGGTATATCAGTCCAACTTTCTTCACATCAATAATATGGATTTGCATTCTTGCAAAAAAAAGAAAAAAGAAAAAAAGAGATTTACACCATCTAATTGTTTTGATTTTTATTTCCAGGAAACTGCTCCAGCATCTTTTGAACTTGCAGAGAAGGTGATAGGCTTATGCCATGAAAAACTAAAACCGGTCTTTCTGCAGTTACTTCAAGGCACTCCCTTGAATGAATACAGCAAAATTGTCACATCAGTTTTGGATGTCAGGGAAGACAACAATGTTGATCCTTTTGGGAAGGACACGGTCAGTTAAATTACTAACATGTACCAACTAGTGTTAGGAAATATTTTTTGTTAGCTTAAGGACTGCTATGCCATTCTTATAGGTCCTAGAATAGATCATCCTGTTTATAATTTAATTTCGGTGTATTGTTTTGAGATATGGGTGCAATTCATAAATTTTCTTAGTTCACTTGACTAGATTGAAATCGATCGCTTGGAGGATGAAACTGTGATTGGTTTTAGCCTGTAGAATGAATTTAACAGTGTTTGTATTGGTGGAGTGGGAATCCTTGTCCAAGTAAATTAATAGATTGTCTATGTCAGCACCTGATCTCTGAAAAAAAACTATAATGGCCAGACGGTGTTTGTATGGATACATCTGTCCTTACTTTTGAATTTTTGATGTTCAGGTGGATGATGGCAAACTTTCTGAAAGGACTATTTCTGATGAACTACCTCAGGTATGCTGATCTGCATCTTCTATATTTATAGAAACGATTGGTAGTACACCAGCATATATTTATTTTCAGGACTCCTCAAGGTCGGAGCAAGATGTCAGCCGCCCTGAACAAGATGGTGCTCCTACTACTGTTATTAGCAGTGGTGCAACTCCAGTTGATAATGGTGAGTCTAATCAAGGACAACCTTCTCCAAAAGAGAATCCTGAACAACCTTTCTATGCTGAAAACACAAACTGGTGCTGATCAACCGAAAACTGGTAACAATGCAGGTGCAGAGTCTGTTGCTGCAAATCCCAAGAAGTCATCTGATATTGATTCAGGCAAAGATCCAAAGCTCAAACCCTCGTTCAAGTCTGAGGCAGTTGCACATTCTAACGTTGATATTGACAACACAAAGGTGGTCATTGAAGCAACTCATGATACATCAAAGCCTGCTGATAGTGCACCTGTTGTAGTTAAACCAAAACGAGGCCGGCCTCCTGGACCAAAGTCACTGGAGAAGAAGGCTGCTGGAAAGAACTATCTTTCAAGTTTGGATTTGAAGAAGGCTGTGGCTACTGAGTCAGCAGGAAAATTAACAAAACTGTCAGCTAAGGATGATGTCAAGTCTTCTACAAGAAAGGCTGGTGAAGTAGAATCATCAAAGAAGCAGCAAAAGATAAATTCAAAACAGCAGAAGGACGAAACACTCTCCGAGGAAGATACTGCCAAGGATCTTAGTCTAAAGGTGATTTTCTTATTACTGGTAGATTTTTGTACAATTATTAAAGATGTCTGCTTTTAACGGTGATTCGTCTGCATTATCCAGTCTTCACTTTTGTGTATCTGACAGCATATTTGCATGATTTTACTGTTGCAAGGTATCTAAGAACTGTTTTGTCTACTAGTACAATTACCTGTAGTTTGAATTATTTTGTTATTTGTAAGCTTTATTACAGTACTAGTATAGAACAGTTATTCCTATCTTTGCTGGAAGTTCAAACCTAGAGCTTTGCATGAACAATTAGAATTTCATATGGCACTGCAACTTGAATTTAGTAAATGTGATATCGTAGTTTAGTTGCTTTTTTAACACTCTGATTTTGTGCACCAATTGTTTCATCACAATACAGGAAATGATGTCTCCAAAGTCTCTGACAAAGGGGTCAGGTAGAACCAAGGGCCAAAGCGGGGAGAATAGCGGGGTGAAGAGGAAACGGGGACAAGAGACTGAAGAGGTACCACTATATACTTGATTACATACACACAATTGATTATGGTTGTAAATAGTCTTTTATTTTATTACTTGCTCATAAAAGTGTAACATAAGTAAACTCTTGTTTTCCTTGACTTTTTGCAGCTAAAAGTTCAATGTAAAATGCCTAGTGAACTCCTGTTAAGTACATCTGCCTGTCTTCTAGAGAGTGCAGATATTATATATTTTTGTTCTTCTTAATTTACTATGCAGGACAGCAGGAGATCAAATATTTACTCTTTTATCTGTTGCAATAACTTCAAAAGGGCGGCTATGCAATGTTGGAAGTACATGTGCGGATATTAGAAATTAGAAATAAAAAGAATCTGGATAGATTTCTTGGGTGCACCCTAGGGAACAACCTTCATAGATTCATAGCTTATTCATGTGATTTAGAATCAAAATCTCTTAAATGTGTACAGTAGTTGTAAAAGCTTATAGTTGAGCTTCAAGATGCTTGGTCGAGTCGAATGTTCATGCGATACCTGGCAAATTTCTTTGTTTTGTGTATCCATGTTTTCTTTAATTGGATCATCTAGTGTTGATCAGTACAAATGTCCAGATCTTGCATTTTCCTTTTGCTTAACCTTAGTTTTATTTTACTCTGTTATCATCATTTCTGCTCTTCTTATTTTTCTGACCGCTCCTGAGCTAGCATGTGATTTACTTTATATGTGTTTCTGTTATAATAATTTGATCTGATTCTTAAGTTTACATGTTTTTGATAGACTCCTCGATCAAGGAAAAACAAGGGCCTGGATCGTAGCCTTGTTGGTGCGAAGATCAAAGTATGGTGGCCAGATGATAAGAAGTAAGTGGGGTGAACATTAGATGTGTCTGAAATATAGCACGTTCTTAAGATGGTTAATTCCCGGATTCTCTAATTGTAAAAGCCATAGTCATTGTTACAATGTTTCTCATTGAGATATCTAAATGGAGCAGATATGATATCACATGGCATTTGTTAGCTCATCTCATTTTTACTACATTATGCCTGGTTCTTTTTGAACGGTTCTAAATCTGCAGTGTAGATGCTTCAACTTTATTTTGAATGGTGTTTAGAAGTGAATGTTGTCATTTAAATTTAGGAAAGTCCTTTTTGCTGTTTAAACTAAATATTTTGGCTCATTATTGATGTGGATGTCATTTGATCTGGTACACTTTGTTGGCTTATTATTTTGTAGTTTGTTTCAGAAGTTTGAAGCCTTTTTTTAATTATTTGCAGGTTTTATAAGGGTGTTGTTGACTCATTTGATACTGTTTCCAAAAGGCACAAGGTATGTCTTCTGTACGACGTATGTTCTCCCTGCCATGGCTTTTTGGCTTGCATGAAGAACTAGGCTGATTGAAAATTAATTTGTTCAATTTCTGTTTTCTCTTGTTCACTCTGATATTGTTTGGAGCTTAGATTGCATATGATGATGGAGATATAGAGGTACTACTGCTTAGGGATGAAAAATGGGAATTCATCAGTGAGGTATGCACATTTCATTCACCTTATGATAACATATTTATGATTCTAATTTCTTCCCTTCTTTCTGATTTACTGTTGTTCTGGCAGGAACAAGACAAAACTCTTGATGCGGCATCTGAAATGTAAGCAAAATCATCTTTACACCACTTTTGCATCTGCAGCTTTGAAATCAGAGTTTTATTTTCGACAGTAGCTAAACAGTAGATTTAGATGCTGATTCCTGCATCAGCAGGCAGTAGCACCAGGTTCCTCTATTGTATCCTCTCAAAGAAAAAAAAGGTCCCCCTATTGTATGTAGAACCAACATGCACCCAGGGCACTTCAAGTTGCTAGCTCAAATCAGAATAGGGTCATTATTGTAGGCCCTGATGTCACTATGTTAAGAATGCTCACATGCAGATGTGCGTACACGCACAACTTAATTAGATCTACACATGACATGACTTGATTAGAGAAACCAAGCTTTGGGGCATGGTGCATGTAGTGCAGTCTTGTGCTTCCAATTCGTTTTCTTGATATATTTGCCTCCTTTTTCTTCAACCCTGTAAGGCCTGGTTCCCATTATCATGTCAATCAATACTGAACATTGGTCATAGTTTTTTCGTTTGTTACTATCACTCCAGTGTTAGAGGACTTGCCAGATAGAGTATCATAGTGGGGGAGTTTTTTGGCACTCCAGTCCAGTGCTAGAGGACTTGCCAAATAGAGTAGCATAGTGGGGGCGTGGAACTGGTAGCATAAGAATCAGGTTCCAAATCCCATTCTGGAATTGGTATAGATTTCTGGTTTCTATTAGAGAAAAACTATTTTCATAATCTCATCTTCTGAAAAAATTGGGAAATATTTGTTCCTGACTGGTTCTTGGAAACCAGCAAACCCAGCTTACACCTGATAACTGGCCAGTCATCCCAGTCCTGAACCCTGTTAATAATTTCCGATGCTTGTTTGGGCAAAGCAAGTTGATGACTGTTTCGTGATGTTGCCTGCCAACCCCCTTCCTCTCTCTCTCTCTCTGCCCCCAAGAGGTATTATTTGTTAAATTTGTGTTACTGATTGTTTCAACCAGGCCACGGGGCAGCAAAGGAAGAGGAAACTCGGTGCAGCCACTGAATGCAGGGAATGCAGAAACACCTAAAAGGTAAGTAACTGAGAAGCCATGTAAACATTTGCCTACAGCTTTTCTGATACTACTGTTTTGTGCATGGTGTGGCAGCGATGGAGGGGATCATCCAAAGAAGAGGGGCCGCCCGAAAGGTGTGCGCTCCAGCAATGGCACACCAAATAATGGCAGCTCTGGTACTCCAAGCAAATCAAAGGGGAAAACTGCAAGCAAGGATGTGAAAGAGACGCCTAAAATTGGCAGTGGCCTTAAAAGGGAGGGTGAAAAAGGATCTAAGGACAAAGCCACCAGACCAGCTGACAAGACAAAGGATGATTTGCCTAAAGACAGTAGCAACCAGAGTACCAGCAAACCAAAGGAGGCTGGCAGCAAAGTCAAGGATTCAAAAGATGAAAGCAAATCAGGTGAAGGAAAAGGCAAGCCAGATCGGAAGCCCAAAGATGCTGTTACTCCTCCTGTCGAAGAGAAGCGGAAGGAGAAAGGTGAGGCAGCTGAAATGGAGCAGGAGGCATCCGGCAAGGCTTCTACTGGAAAGAAGCGCAGAAGAAAGGCATGAAGTTAGCACCGCCTCCGAGCTTCTCTTGTAAATGAATTCGCTCCCTTGCACCATGTATGGGTTGTAACTCTCGGGTCGGTTGCCTATTGGATTGTCGGCTGATTGGGCATGATGTAGTGGTTAGGGAGAGTACTGGAGTAGTAGCAAGAAACGTTCGCTGTAGTTGTAATGTTAGGCGTAACTTCTGTGGCTGAATGGATAATGCGAAGCCCCCGTGACATCTTGGTGGTGTTGCTAGTTTATTGATGTTTTATTTATATAGGCCCTTTGAGCAGTGAAATTTTGTAGCAGATGTGCCGGTTTGTCTGTCCCGTCCGGCACCCACAAGAAATGCCGTTTTGGAGAGCTCATACTCATCTACCTGCAGTACTCGTTATTTTGTAGTTCCTGCAGTCTAAACGTGCCTGTTTGCTTTTGGTTTTGGCTGCGTATGCCTAACAATGGGAGTGATGATTTTTGCAGCGTGGTTCATCGCAATGTCGATGTATGCATGTTCTATCCATCTAAACATTGACATGTGTTTGATATTTTATCACTGTAGGCGTTTGTAAATAGTAATATCATGGTGGCAATGATTTATCTGCATGCATTTTTCTGTTGGTGACGGTGAGGATTAGAGATCTAGATTGGCTGGGGCGGGATGGGTTTTGGCTTGCCCTGCATTTGCCTCTGCAAACCGGTTCAAATGATCGAAATCTTGTTGACTTAAATTACTGTAGTAAACCTTAATTTTGAAAAAAAAATTATTTCACTGGGATTTGGAATCTTGACCTCGGCCAAAATCCGAAATTCCACCGAATTTCACAGAGATTTTAAACCCTAATTTGGGAAGCATAAATGGTTAGGTCTAAACTGTTCAGCTTCAAATCAGAAGTGTCAACTAGAGTAGGTAGCGATTGCACCAGGGTTCACAATTTCGTTTCGAAGCCGAAAACCATTAACCCGGCGGTAATGGTTTTCGCTCGAAAACCGCGAAAAACCGAACGGTTTGCAAATTCAAAAAATTTGAATTTTGGTCAAATCTATTAGCGAAAACCGCGGTTTTCGACGAAAAATTGCTCGGTTTCCACGGTTTACCTTGGTTTTTCGCGAAAAACCAGTCGACCAATTGAACGTTCTTGGAAAAACGATTTTACGAACAGTTTTTTTTTGCGAAAATCGCAGTTTTCAACGGTTTTCGAGCGGTTTTCATCGCATAAATTTTTTCAATTTTTTTTAAAATTCCACCCAAACCGCTCGGTTTGTTTTGAACCGAGATGACGGCCGAAACCGAAGCGGTTTATCGCGGTTTTGTTAACCCTGGTTTGCACTTCTACAAAACGAGATAGTGGGATTCGACGGTAGTCCTTGTTTAATTTGCACTATGTGTGGTCGTCATCGTTTTTAAAGGAGTAAATTTTATAAAAATATAGGTTTTTAATACGAATTATCAGAAAACTACATGTTTTAGCTTTTATTTTATAAAATTGTAGTTTTTAGATAAAACATCGAGACTTCGTGTAACGGGTCTGATAGTGTGGACCCACAAGACAGCCTCACACGTGAGTAGAACAAAAAATAGGGATACGTGAGGCTACAATATGAGCATACACTGTCAGAATCCGTTAAAAAACGGTCAATTACAAGACATATGGTTTTGTGATATAAGTTCTCTTAAAATATGTAATATTGTGAAATAGGAGGTAAAATCAGTAGTTTTACGATAGTTTATAAAAAACTTAGTTTTGTAAAATTTACTCTTTTTAACAGGACCTGCACTACGCTGATCATTCGGTAAAAAACGATAAAAGAATACCTCTCTTCAAAGAGGAAACGACGTGAAGATTATAGGACACTAGAGTCGACCAAGATAAGACCTAAATGCGATGCTAGGTCAGTTCACCTCCTCTTTGCCCCATCTGTCATTTCCTTCGCAAAAAATTTCGTCTCTCGCCACCCGCATATCTCACTGGGATTGACGGACGAGAACGCAAGCGAGGTGTGCATTTGAGCGTCATTATCCTTGTTGCTTAGGATGGATATTAAGCTAGCGTAGCGTGGTTATTTATTTCTTCGCAAAAATTGTAAGCTAGAATTCTCCGGACACCAGACTGGATGCAATGGTTATAATTGCGCTATATGCCTACACATCCTTTTGTATTTCCACTCTCTCTTAAGTTCAATCCAGCATCCACCCCAGGAGATTCTGGTAAGCTGTCCAGATTACGAGCATTCAGTAACTTTGTTGCAGCAGCTGCTGCTGCAAATGTCACTGGATGAGAGCTTCCCTTCCGTCTGCTATACCTGTACGTGGTTGTAGTTGTCATCGTTGGAGCAAGTCGTAGGTTGTAAACGGGCCATGTGCATGCCAGCGTTTGGCCGCGGGCGCGTGCGGCTGAACGTTGGCGGGCGGGTGTTCGGGACGACGGCCGCCACGACGGGGTACCATGCTGAACGCCTCCTGGAACGCCGGCTGCACAACCGCGGAGGGCGTGGGCTTGGCCGAGTACTTCATCGACCGCGATCCGGCCTGCTTCGCTGTGCTGCTCGACCTGCTCCGCACATCCCGGAGGGGGTGCTCTGCCGCGAGGCGCTCTACTACGGCCTCCTCGACCGCGTCCGTGCCAGGGCGAGCGCCAGGGGACGGGACCGCCGTCCGCGCCCCGCCCGACGGAGGGTGCTGCGCCGCGCATGGCGGCACCATGCGCGTGTACAACTGGATGCTCGAGGAGCGCCGGCCGGTCTATCTTGACCACGCGCCGGTCAACGACGCGGCCTACCACGACGCTTCCACGCTCCTCGTCGTCGCCGGTGTGGCCGCCTTCTCAGCACTCACCTGCGACCTGCGCCACCGCTTCAGCGTCGCGCACGATCGCCAGGTCAGGTCCTTCACCCCCCGGAGCACTGGCCTTCGACCAGCAGTGCAAAGATCTTTGCGAACTGCAAGCCGGTTCGACGAATACGGCATCGGTGTGTGGGACTGCACCACCAGCGAGCAGGGCGGTTTCTTCTACGAGCAGTCCGGCTGTGCACTGGGCGACGCCGATAAGCTTCAGTGGCTGGACGGCACCAACACTCTCATGGTGGCGACCCTGTTTCCACGGACCGACTCCTCTGTCATCAGCCTGCTGGATTTCCGGGACACGAACGTCGTCTGGTCGTTGTCCGACGTCGGCACACCGGCGTCCCTCGAGGACAAGCACGTCCTGCACGCCATCGTAATGGAGAACGAGAGGTCGGTCTGCGTGATCAATCAGTACGACGACCTCGGGTTTCTCGACCTCCGGAGCAAAGCCGGCGGTGTACGGTGATCACGGAGCAAGCTGATGAGCAGGAAGAAGACGCACACCGAGGAGATGTGATACCCGAAGCTCGCCGCGCACGGCGGTCAGGTCTTCGCGTCGGCTAATGACACCAGCTCGATGTTCAGTGGCCCCGACCATGTGCTCACCTCGACGTTGCGGGGGAGCCACGGCGGTGTCATTTGCGACTTCTCGATCTGGGTCGACCGTCTCTTCGCCCTGCATAACGAGGAGAATGTGTTCGATGTATGGGAAACACCGCCGCGGCCGATTATCTGACAGACTGCCAGTGGATTAGATTAGTCTTGTATCAAGAGAAGGGATTACTGAGAAGTTTTGACAGAAACACGTCGTAACTTTCCCATTGAGATTCTGCAAAGATCAGAAAAATTGAAGTGTGACTAAACACGTCGTAACTTTCTGCAAAGATCAGAAAAATTGAAGTGTAACTTTCTCATTGAGATTCTGTTTCTAAGAAAGAAAATGAGTGGAGCATCTCTATTGTCCTTATCGACAAAACACCTTGTCGTCAGCTCCTGAATTTTCTTATAATTTCAATTCCTTCTGATGTTAATGATCACCAAAGCAAAGATTGTTGTTGCTGAGCTTTTATACATTAGAAGTCAATTGTAGGTGTTCAGTCAAAATCAAATTTTTTTTGAACGGTTCTGTCAAAATCATTACCCGATGTTTCTAGGCTACAATTTGGAAAGCTTTGAGCTCGAAAGACCTCTTCGGTACTGATTAGGTCATCGCATACTCCCATGAGGCCATTATCATATTACATTACCATGAAGATAATGATGAACTTCTCTCAAAGATGTCTTTCTTCAAAAAAAAAAGGAAAAAAAAACGGCAACAGACTGAAAAACTGAATTCCTGTTTTGCTTTGTCCATCTCCGCAAGTAAAAATAAGAAAAGAAAAAAGGACATAAACAAGAACAGATCTCGTTTGGATCTCTATCTTTTGTTCCAATAGTCTATATATCAAATTCGGTAGCCTCTCGTCATCTTTTAAACTTACTAGCTTTTTCTCGAAAGAAGTTGAACCACATCCACATTAACAACCGATTATATTTGCATTTCTGTAAAAATTTAGTGCTTTTGATGCAGTCCTAACAAATTAAGTATAGAACCTTGGGCTCGAGCTTGTTTCCAGTGATGAAGAGCAGAATTTGCTGCAGTGTCGGCTAATCACTGAGCACCTGCATCTGCAGCTGGCCATTGGAGCAGTTCGTGGGTTAGCATTATGCTTCAGAGTCGGTACATACATACATCAGATGCAATTCTCATGGCATTCTTTTAACTTGAAACGTCTGAGACCACGTAGAGGTTAATCCATAGATGTGTGATGAGTAACATTTATCAGGGTTGTGTCGATTTATGTGAGTTTGTTGTAGTTTAGAAAACTGAATTTGCAATTTTGAGTTGCAATCGGCCTTCTCAGTGAGCTTAAGCGATGCATTTAATTAGGAATTTATACTGTGTTAATTATAAATTGTATATCTTGTGAATATTGATATGTGATAGGTTTTCCTTATTTATGATGGTTGCAGGACTTGGAGCTAAGTCATGGTGAGACGGAGGAGATCAGTATTAGGCTAGGAGAGATGAGGTCCAAACGGTCAGGCGACGTTGAAGATAACCGAGGCTAGGAGTTGCTGCGAGCTAGGAGGACAAGTTGATGGCTGCGATGCTAACTTGATTCCTACTCAAGCGAAGGAGGATCGATAGATCAAGTTTCGCAGATGAAGTAGCGGTTAAGTTAGCATAAATGGATAAAACCCGTTAGGACAAGTGGATGGCTGGGATTAGGGATGGCAATGGGCCCGATCCCCGTTTTCCCGCGGGAAATTCCTCTATTAGGGGACGGGGACGGGGGAAATCTCTCCCCGCGGGGGGCTTATCGGGGAAAATATTGCCCCCGTCGGGGATCGCGGGGACGGGGACGTTCCACCTTCCCCGTCCCCGATCCCCGTACTCGTCCCCGTCCCCGTGTTATCACTAATAGGTGGAAGTAAATGATCATTCTCAAAAGAAAAAATATACATGTGAGGTTATTATTAATAAATATGATAAATATGAATTACTCTAGTGATTCACACACACTTCAACCACACATGCACCATTACTCTAGTAATTCATTTATGTAGCATATGATATTTTATATAGCATTTTTGGGGCCCCGCAAACCCATCGGGGATCGGGGACGGGAGAGAATTAAGCCTCGTGTACGGGGACGGGGACGGGGGCGGAGAAATTTTGCTTATCGGGGATCGGGGATGGGAGGGCGCTCCCCGCGGGGATTTTCCCGTTGCCATCCCTAGCTGGGATGCCAACTTGAGCCCTACTCAAGCAAAGGAGGATTGTTAGATCAAGGTTCACGGATGGAGTAGCGGTTAAGTTAGTGTGCTTTAAGGCTATACTAGTTGAGTGCTTGTGCGTTGCTACGGATAACAAAATTGGTAACGAAACATAAAAGTCAAGCAATAAAAGAAAATTTGGCTATAACATCAAACATCAATTTATCCATGTTACAAAAGTTTTTATGGTTTCTCCTCTGACATGAATAAAAACCAAATATATTCTACATAGTACATAAGGCATTCATGACATTTAGAACATATTTAGAAATGATATTCTTGGTATACGTCCCGAAAGATCTGAAAATAAATAGTTACATTGCAACACGACTTAGATATCATTTTGATCAAACCTTGTCTATGATGTGAGTACTTTTCTGTAGACAATGTTTTTTGAGGTTCCTATGAGTTTTCTTAGACTTCTGGCCCTTGTCTTTCTCCTTGTCTGCGACAAGTATATTGATGTTGCTTCTGCCACTACAGGTACTACCACTACCACTAATCCTTTGTGAAGCATTTTTAGTATTGTTGGTGCCAGAAGAACTTCTCATTTGGGAGGAATTACTTCCACGTTGGCAACCTCCATGTCGAATGGGGTGAATATGATTCATATCCTACCTTGTTACAATTTGAAGTTAGTGTCATTCTATCACCATTTAGATATGTATGGTATGAATTGAGTGCAATTAAATGTGACATTTGTCAAAGTCACATGGAACATCAAAACAAAGAGATAGCATAAAACAGATAACAAATAAATTAGTAGTCCCAATAGTCCAGCTGCATACTTCAAAATCACAAGTACAAACTACACAAGGTATTTTACAGAAACAATTAAAGGATAGAAAAAAAATTAGAAATCATTTGGATCATAATTTGGAGGTTGAAGCTCATCACACTGCTACAGAGAAGGCTATTACAAACGGTTCGCAAACATCATCACAAACGGTTTTCTGAACCGTCTGTAAGCATGTGTCAGTGATAATACGACACATATTACAGACGGTTTCTGAACCAACCGTGAAAATACATCTCACAGACGGTTTTTAACTACAACCGTCTGTGATATGTGTTGATCACATACGATTTTAAAAACCGTCTGTGATATGAGTTTATCACATATGGTTTTTAAATAAAACTGTCTGTGATATGTTTTTTCACCTAACTCTCTTGGCAAAACTTCTATGATTAGTATCTATTGTTCAAAATTTTATTCTCCTCAGTTATTTCTACAACGATATTTACAAGGCACAACCAGTTATAGATTTTGCAATTAAATATCAAAACATCCTAGATGCATAGAGGCAACAGCTTGTCTGATGGGGATGGTCTTAAAATATGAATATTTGTAACACTTTCATCCCTTTCTTATTCTAATATCGATGGATTCCAAAGCAAAATCTAATTCCATCCACAGTTCGTCCTGAAAGTTGTTATGCTCTGATTTATCTTCCACTTTATCATCATCCCAAACGAGAATACCATAGGCGGCCTATTTTCACTGTGGTCTTGTGCAGGAATAGGATCAGAGTGATCCTGTTCTACGTAAGACTAAAGTGAAAATAGATTCCATATAGTATTCTCATTTGGGATGATGATGAAGTGAAAGGTAAATCAGAGCATGAGAATTTTCAGGGCGAACTGTTGATGGAATTGGATTTTGTCTTGGAATCCATCAACATTAGAATAAGAAAGGGGATGAAAGTGCTACAAATGTTTATATTTTAAGACCCTCCTCATCAGACAAGCTGTTGGCTCAATGCATATAGGATGTTTTGATATTCAATTGCAAAATCTATAAGGGTCTCTTGAATTAACTAAAGTTTATATTTTAAGACCCTCCTCATCAGACCAAATCGTATCTGATTAAACCTTTACTTGCGATAAGGGTCTCTTGAATTAACTAAAGTTTGCTTTAATTCAGGGTTTTGATATTTTATATTATAATTTAAACAGTATTAGAGTTTACTAAATTAGTTAAGTTCTTTATGAGCCGAGTAGTTGTTTTGAATTGAGGGCCAATTATTTAACTAACATACAAAGCTTCTAAACTTTAGTCAATCAAGTACCACACTAGTTCATGTCATTTTCTTTTAATCAAGGCATCGTCATACATTTGAGTACAGAGTGGAACCTAAAGAACTTTATAGCCTTAATTGCTAATTTTTCTCAAGTTGGATTGCTCGGAACATAACAACAAATATTTCCATAGTGAAGTACTTTTGTTTCTAAAATATCATTTTGAATGTGCAATATCCGTATGAGGGTTGTCATATGCATATACGAGACAAGGATGTTTCGAGTTTTAATCAAGTATTGTTTAACCTGAGATTTTGATGTTTGGTTTTGGGGATTAAACTATTTGAACCTGATTCCAATTATTCTTTGAATCTAAAGATTAAACCAAAAGGATCTTCACTCTGAATTTTTGCGTTCATTAGAGTTTACTTAGCTCTAGTTGAGTAATCAGGTTTACTGATTTTTCTTTGAACTGAAACTTTGATTTTCAGAGATGGAACTAAGTCAGTGTACTTACTTCCTGTCAGTTGCTCATGCCCTCAAGAGGCTGGCTCCACATGTCATGGAATTGAGAGGCAATAGTGCACAAAGGCCACCGATCAGTGAAGACAGCAGGGAGGAAACAGAGCAGAGCTTCGCGAAGCTACAGTAACCGCGCCATGGGAGCTCTTCTGTAAGCATCGGCAAGAGGTGGAGCAAGTGTAGGGACGCAAAGGCGACCGCTAAGACAGGTAGAGGAGGCGTTGGTGAGGTCGTGGAAGGCGATGGCCGGCGCTGCGACAGCCCGTGGCGGTGGCGCAACAGAGCCTCCGGCGAACTGAAGCTAGGGAGTATTTTGGAGAAAATGGAGTGGGGGAAAAGGTTTAACAGCTCACTGAGGTGCCTTCTGGTCGGTCACAGGCGTTGGAAACGGGCAGTGTTGGTCGGACGGCGATGAGCGGTGGCGGCTCAAGGTGGTGCATGTCGGCGAGTCACTTCAGCAAAAGAATAGCAAAATTTATCTAGGGGACTTGATCAGTGATGAATGGTGAAGCTTTCTGTGCATAAAATTGAAAGGTGGAGCTTTGTGTGAGAAGTTGGCCGGCGGTGGAAGAATTGGCTGGAGCCGAGCATGGAGCACTGGGCATCCCAAATTGAGTTGGGTGTGCTGGTGAGGAGGCTTTAGTGAAGGATATGGATGCCTGGTTGATGCTCGGGAGACATGATTGAGGCGGTGGTTGGTGTGAACTCGAGGGCTATAGTTGCGGCTGCGCAGGGCATAAGGATGGTCGGCTGTGACAGGGATGATTGATGGTGACTTCCCCCTTGGTTGTATACGGCGCGCTCGAGTCGGTTCGGGCTTGGGTGGACTTGGCTTTGACCGGCCAAGACAGAGAGAGCTCACGGCTGTGCTTGTGTTCGTGGGAAGAAGAAGGTGGAAGAGGCTGCCAGGACGGGAGGACAGTCGGTTAGAGTCTTCACACTAATTACCTTTGTTACATTTGGCACTTTGGTTTTGAGTTCAGATTCTTTTGACCGGCTGCAACAAGAGAAGCAGAGCAATTGCGGTTTGGGCTGCTTGCTGTGTTGGTGTCGGTTTGGTGAATAAGAAGAGTCTACTGTAGAGTGGGGTCCACCTGACAGTGAAACCGAAGAGCAATCCAGATTTTGCTGCTCAGGACAGATCTAGAATAAACCCATTAATTTCGCTTGTAACGTGTCCCAAAATTTTTAAAAACTTTTATATGGGAAGTTTAGATGATTATAATTATACAGTAAAATTTTCAGGTTAAAATATTCTGTATAAAAATTGCTATAATTCTGAAAATCTGATCTGCTCTTTTTCTTCTTTTCAGTTTTTCATTTATTCAAGAATTTAAATAAAATAAATATTTTATATAAATTTTTAAATATTTTAAATGATCATATTTATCTTATGTAAAATTTTCAGATTTTTATATATGATATTTAAATTCTAAATACTCGGACATTGCAAAACTCAGATTTAATCGCTTTGTATTTTTGAATTTTAAAAGGATTTAAATGTTATTTTTTTTCATAATAGATAATAATTGATATGAGGAAGTCAAGGTAAAAATCTCAGCTCGAGATAACTCCTGCAGATTTTTACTTAAATCTGACATGCACTTATTTGATATCAAATCTTCGTGATTCTTATCTCTTTATCTTTTATTTAATGTGTTCAGATTATCTATGACATCATTATAAGGGTCCTGGAGGTTTCTAATATTTAAATATTATTTTTCATATTTTTATTAATATTTTGTTTTTACTTTTAGCTTTTACCATTTCAATATATACGACTTTTCTTTTTAAAGCAAAAACTAAAGAAAAACCAATAATTCTAGAAAACTCAGGAAATGAAATTCAAATTAATATCACATTTAAAACTTATTTTCATAGTTTATTTGTTTTGGAAGATAATTTTTAATATTACTACTCGTTCTTTACTTAAGGTCGAAATGCAAGAAAATGAGGTTAAAGATATTGTTTTAAATCAAATCTTGATTCCAATTAAAATTTTTATCCAATTTCATTTTTAAATTTAAATTTTTTATTTTTCCTATTTTGAATTTTTTGGGATGTTACAGGCACGAAATTAATAATTTTCAATACTCAATGCGCAAGAATCCATGCTAAAGCTACAATTAATTACATAATACCAGTAATAGTTGTGCAGTAAAATAAGATATATAGGCTGGAGCTTACCAATAATAGTTGTTAGTAAAATAAGGTAGCCTTGGTATGAAGAGCTTGAGCGTTCCGTAATCTGCTATGGAACGAGGCTTTCTTCCTTTGATCAAGCTGTTGATTCACTGTTTCCTAGGATTCTGCAGCAAACCAAGATTTAGCATTAATCTCTTGTCTACAAACTCAATCCAGGATAGCCAATTACATGACTGAGCGTCTCGCTGACAGATGGGCCCAACAGTGGTCCGGGTCCCATGTATAAGGGTGATGAGGCAAAATTAGAAACCGACTGCGAATTAAGCTTGGATTGGGTTCAACGAATACGTTACCAGTCTCATCAGGAAATTTTTTATAATTTTTTTCAATTATATTTAGATAATATTATTTATCCTGACAAAATTTTAGAACAAAATATTATGCACAGAATTTATAAGAATCCCGACAATGCGCTGTGCTCAGATTTTAGTTTTTCTATTTATAATTTTTTTGGGAGTTTATACCTTATTAAAATTTTATGAAACTTTTTATAGGGCTTCCTTATGTCTAGTTTATCCTTTTTAAAAAATATCAACTTCATATATTTTATATTTTATTTATAAAAATTTTGACATTGGAATTATTGGATTTTCAGCTTTTTTCTGTTTTTGAATTTTTAAATATATAAACTTTTTTTATGAATGTTTAATATTTTTACTGTAGGTTTTTTATCTTTCTAGATGATAATATAAATTTTTCAGGTCGAGATAATGTCACTGTTGGTAGTCAAGCGGTTCATTGAATTTCTTTTCACTTCGCATTTAATTATATTGACATGAATTTTAAAATTCATAATTGAGTTTCTGAAGATTTTCTAAGTTTAAATAAAATTCTTATTCAATTTATTATTATAAGCTTTTGCTCTTTTTCTTTATCTAATACTTAATCTCAATTATAAAGGATTTCTCCTTTAGAACGAAATTCAAGAAACGTGCAAAAAATTTTAGAAATGCATAATTAAATATAATTAAATGTTAAAATTTAATTTATACTTTAATTTTTGCATTGAAGAGAAAAAGAAATCAAGAAAACAAAAGTTTTTCTTAAGAACCAAAATTCAGGAAAATTTTAGATTATTTGGAATTTCAAAGTAAATTTTTATTTCCAACTCATTTTCATAGTTTCTTTTATTTTGGAAGGAGGAGTTTTATGTTGCAGCTCATTCTTTTATTAAGGTTGGATTTCAATGAAAAGAGGAGAAAATAATGTTTAAATCAAAATCTTGATTTCAATTAAAGAAATTATTCTATTTCATTTTTAAATTTCAAATTTTTATTTTTCTTATTTTTGAAATTTTCGGGGATGTTACAGCTATCACATAGCTATGGTAGACTATTTAAATCACTGATATATACGGATCACAAACATCCTAGCATCTGTCTGCTATAAAAAGAAACAGACCATCTTGACACCTCGTGATACTGATATGTGTTATATTAATTAATTAATTAGAGGAGGATTAATTCTTGCTAACACACATCACATGTATGCATACGTACGTGCCTATATATCTAGCCAAGTGTGGCAAGGACAGTGGCCATAAAAAATCGGGAGCTATTTTACAGTAGCTTCGAATGGAATACGAGCCGTGCAATGTTTTGATCTAATGGTTAAGATTAAGTTATATTTCCTCTGATATACTACCAGCACAGATCTAATAAGGGGTTAAGTTACAATTGCCCAATTGAGTTTGAAATGAACATGCAGATGTGCGGACTTGTAATAGGTTTAGTGAAAAGTTCATAACACCCTCACAAAAAAGCACACTATATATACTCTCAGCAAATTAATGATCAGATTTAATTTCTACTGTCATACCTTACTACTAGTAGGACGTATTGAAAAAATTCCTAAAACTGTAGGGGTAAAACGAACTTCTAATCCTGGTGTGGCCAGCTCTGTAAGTTAGGGTAAATTAAACAGTGACAAATTCCTATTCCTATTCCTATTGTGGCCCGCGCAAATTTCCTTTTGGTCCACTGTTGGTGAGATTGTCCTCCAACCAGCACTGCCGGCGAGTGTCTCCAACTCTCCACCCCTTGGCGAAGATATAATGCATGACACATGCATATATAGCCTCTGCATCCGCATTGGCTTCTCAATAAATTTCTCAGATATGGCATCGCATGATCTGGACCCATCCACGGGCCACATGTAGGCTGTAGCTGCATACGCGATCGACGCTGTAGGCCTGCAGCACTGTCGCATTCACCGCCTGAGTCATGACGCCCTGACCGCCAGCCAAAACCACCGTCGCTCGCCACTAAGGCGTACGGCTCATCGTCGATCGATCACCGAGCGATCGGTCTCAGGCTTTAATCTGTGCGCCAAATGACAGCTCAGCGGGCTGGCAAAATTGAGCTCGAATCAAAATTCATTCGATTACAGTGCTTAATAAGTTAATGAGGTTCGACTCGACAGTGGCTCGGGTCGAATTTGAAATAATCATTTAAATGATAAATAAAATAATTTTATGTTGAACTATATCAATTTCGAAATAAATTCGATTATATATCGTTAAGCTCGATAGTCAACCTTAAGTTTAGATGATATATCCTGCTCCTCGCCAGTTAAGCTCCGCAGCCAGCCTCAGGACCAGCTGATATATCCTGCTCCTGGCTAGCCTAGCCATAAGCCAGCAAGTTTGCAGTGGTGTCAAGTGTCAACCCTACTGACCGACCAATCACGCGCAGAATTAAAGTAAGTCTACAGGGCACCCAAAAGAAAATTAAGATACCGGCTGGCTGTCGAGTATTCACCATGAATGCGTATGCACGTACCGGTTATACGGCCATTTCTTTTGCGTTGTTGTGGACTGAGTACTGTGGAGATCGATGTACCTCGTCTCAACCTGATTAGTTTCGAAAGGAATCGCTGAGCTACAGAAACCGCCGTTCAAAAAATGGGAGGGCCTTCGATGGACCACGCTGATCCTTCTCATTTTTATTTGCTTGAAAGAGCTCCAGATTTAAGGACCACAAAACCCACGCTACAATGTGCAAATCCATGGGAATTGGGAATGCTTACCTTGGGTTATCGTGGAACATGGAGTGGTATAGAGTCAATGAAAGGTTGATTAGTGACGAATACTAATAACAGGGGTACCCCAACGGCCCGAAGCGACGAGCCAGCGGCCTCAAGCATATCTCCAGCCCAACAGGCCGCGCCCGGCCCGTCACCGACCGAATCACCTGCGAGACCACACAAGACATCCGCTCCCGACCGGCCAGGGGAAGCGAATCCGACCGACAAGCGCCCCGACCCCTTGGCGGGCGGGATCTCCGACTCGACCGGACGGCGCCCCGACCCCCTTGGCGGGCGGGATCTCCGACCGACCGAACCAAGGTGACAGACGCCGAGGGCCTCGTGTCGGGCCCTTATCGACCTATCGCCACGCACTCGCGAACAAGGTCAATCGGAGTGACTATACAAGGCGGTGGCTCCTTCCTAGAAGGTTTGGTGATCACAAGTCGAGCTTCCACCCCATCAACCGATCGCGACAAGATTTAACGCACGCTCCCTCCCGAGGCAGCGCCAACGTCACACACCGCACGTCAGCATTCGTAAGGATCACAGAGGGCAAGTACGCTATTTCCCGAGGAATACCTAACCTCCCTGACCACCAAAGCTACCGACCCAGTATGGGCAAGACGTGTGGCGACCAGTCCACAGGACGAAGGACCAGAGCTCCTAGCATAGGTCGCCTCGCCCTTCCCCCGACTCTCGATATAACCTGCCCCTTCCTTCTGTATAAAAGGAGGCAGGACTAACGATTCTAAAGAGGAGGAACACATGAGAACAGGAGGAGCTTAGGTAATTTAGCGTCCTCATCTGTAAAACGTCGTGCAAAGCAATACAATACGGCCATCCGAACTGGAGTAGGGACTTTCAGCCCGAACCAGTATACATCTTGGACTCTCGAGTCTAACTATTCAGGGAGTGGAACGCGCGACCCCTTAGACTTACAAATTTACTTGCCGACGCTCGAAAACGCCGACAGTTAGATTGGGCCAGTTTACCCGCGACACGTAAGGCAACTATGACCGTTGAATCAACAACTTTTCTGTATTTTACTGTAAAGTGAGTCATGTGACAGTCTGCTCTGCAGGTTTAATGTATTATGCATTTCTAGTTTTGGTAAAAGCAACCAGGAACCATGGCATACATCACTTTTTGATTGGGCCATTTTATCCGCAACACTTGAGCTACTTATTACGATTGAACAAAGAACTTTTTCTGCATATTTATTTATTACGAAGTAAGTCATATGACAGCGTGCTCGATCTAGAGGTTCATGTATTATTAATTTCTAACTTTAATAAATCAACCAGGAATCACCGTCTGCATCATACTTTTTTCTTGATGTGTGCCTGTAAACTTCATAATGCACCTGACAGTAGGGCGTTGAATACACAAATGATAACGTACTCTGTATAGAGCAAACCCATACCATCAATTTGTATCAAAAAATAGAGCTATGCTAGGAGGTTGATTAAAATTAAAATTTCCAAAATCTACACCCTGGAGTATAGTCCTACATGGCTTAGAAAAATGGAGTAGTGAAACGTAATGCTACTTCGCCGGCCTCTAGTTCTTTACATCCCCTTCCCTAAAAAAACCCAAAACTCCAAACTCCAAAGTACTCCGCGCATGCATGCTCTAAGTAAAAAAGGAATGTAAGGGACCAGAACGCCGTTAATGGCCTAGTATATAAGCCTAGTTATGTGCATGCTAGCGCCAATCCAAAGCACGCACCATGTACTGCTAAATTGCTCGGTTGTATCAATGCAGCATTTTAAACTAACTTTCATAAGAAAAAATAAATACAAGAGGAGGCGGCCTAATTAATTTGTGCTGTACGATCCAATCACGCCTCGGCATGATGCTGTATATAAAGTAGAAAATCATATGTCTCAAATATATAATTAGCACCTACAGTGTAGTAGTACTTCTTATGAGGCACGCATGCATGCACGTTACCTCACCAGATATTGATTCTGTTCATCAGAAGTACAGAGACACCCTCGTGTAGTCATGTTAGCTCGATGTTCTGCGTAAAAAAATAAAAAATAAAAAACCAAATCTTCGTCAGATCACGCGCTCTGTCACGACACAAGAGTTTCAACAAACTCGACACTTTCAACTAATCTACTCCTCTATTTAATTCTCTCCAATGATGACCTGTCGCACCGAGAAAGCAGCGCTGAACAAGAACCAAAACGATAAAATATCGCCGTGAGATCCGATTAAATTAGTGGCTTAGCGAGTCCTGCCCAATCCCTGATCGACAGCTCGAGGCTTATGGCTTTAGCCGCGTTTGTTTCCTCGATAAAACCGCAGCTTATCTTCTAGGGCAGTACAACGTAGTAACTGTGTACAGGGCTACGACTCTAGGAGTATCCTTCTGTGCTCCATGTGAGTGACGTGATACTTAACCTCCATTAGGAACAAACCAAAAGAGGAAAGCCTAGAGGAAGAAGACGAGCAAGGCAGCTAGCTATTCCCGGCAGGCCTCTCTCAGAACGCGAGAACTGTGCGAGGAAATTCTGGAGCTACTCCTTACCAAACAGCGCGTGAGTTATCACGCTATAGCTCATAACGGCGTGTACAATAATACTATCTCAGCTTACTTTTAGTATGTCCATGTTAATTTTGTCCTATGTGAAAGAGTGAGAAAAGAGGAGAGAGAAAAGAGATGTTTCTTATTTAGTAGTAAGCATTGCACGGGAGCATAGATAGATTAGTTATGTACAAGAGAGAAAAGATAGTTAATTAATGGCATCTAAAGCCTACTTTTAGAGATAGCTATTGAATAAACTGGCTTTAGTGTTTACTCTAGATGATATGGATATCTTAGGGCAAGTACAATCTTTAGAGATAGCTATTTTACAAGCTGATTTTAGTATTTACTCTAGATAACGTAGATGCCGCGTGAGTACTGGTGCTTAATTGAAAAAAAAAAATTGGCAAGCATTACAGGTAGATGTACCGTGTGAGCTTTGGTTGGTTGGTGCAGATTCCAGACCAATTTCTTGGGACCACTTGTTCTTTGGTCTGTACTTGGTACTTGGTAGTAAAAGCTAGTAAAACACTAGTGAAAACAGTGCCTGTAACATAGCAATTAACGGTTACACTCGTATATCGTAGTAATTAAACATTTCCATCTTTAACTGCCGATGGTATTGGTAAAAGTATCGGGATTGAAGCATTATATTATTCAAGAAAATGTTAACGTGTCTAAAAATTATGATTTTTCACTTTTGAGAAGAGCATCGAAACACTACTCATTTTTTTTAGTAATTTTGCATATCGATATATCTAAAAACAACTGATGATATTTAAGGTACCTGGCCTCATTCGTATTGGAGGTTAAGAATTTTTCACAATAATCTTTAAATCAGAAAAAAAAAATCTAGAAATTCTTCCATTAAACAGGAGAAAAGGAGAAGATCTACACCGCTTACTTTGGTGGAACAAGCCTATAACCGTGTAGATTAATTGTATATAGATATTACGACGGCCAAAACTATATATCAGATACAACTATGTTTTCGAAGGACAATAGAGTTATACGACAAATACAATTCCGATTGTACACATTAATCTCTACATCACATTAGATAAAACAATCATTGTTACACACGCCTAAATATATACTTTATCATATATCTTTCTTAATAGTTTCAGAACAACATGGTGTTCATTTGATAGCGGTGGTGAACCTGGGATAAGTTCATGTATACATTGAATTATCCCCGTCAAATCGATATATGTAGATCTGGAATTTAAGAAATTTAACCCGTTATGCACAATTTGATTCTCGAACCGCAGCTTCCGACCATATACCTAATCTAGTTTTGTTGTATGTGATCTTGCTCACCCAATGATGCAATTTTTGGTACAATTTTGATGGATTGAGAGTGACTATATATGGTATATGTTCATATATGTAATTTATGAATTTGCATACACTTTTCTTATGGTCCACTAATAACCGTACAAGTGAGAAGGGAAAAAATTAAAAACTTTCTGTCACTAGAAACTAAAATTTATATCCCCTTGATTTTTTTTATATAAAAATTTCTGCTAGTACAACTGGACGGCGGTTAATGAGACAAGAAAAAACTGAACCCTTCCAAAATGAGTAAATGAATAGTACTATAGACAACAAGGATAATGATTTTACTCTCTGTTCGTGTGTGATTCTCATGAGCCTGTGAAATTTCGATGAACTTATATTGGTGATATTCATCTGTTTCAGAATATAAAACTATATTTATCTTCAAATCTAGCTCGTTTCAAAGGTAAGGTCCTATGGAAATCACAAGCACTATTGCATAATAAAAGCTGATAACAAATGATTTATACTTGCTAAGAAAAAAGGAAGATATGATAGAAATTCTAACATAGCCTTAAATGGATCTTAATTTTAAATGTTCAGATTTGATAGTTCACTTAGAGGTATATTAAATGAAAAAAAAGAGGTAAGCAGCACTACCTATAATTCAAAAGTCGATAGTGTACAAATTTGCTAGACATGCCTAACTTCCAATCCTCTCTTTCACAATGGGGAATAGAGGTCTCAAAATAATTAAATTGTGCTAATTGAATATGAGATCAAATATCACAAATGTATTTTGTTTGAAAAATAGGAATGTAAACTTTATATGTTGTACTATACTACACACTACACCATGCAAAGAAAACTTCATATATTATTACACTACACCACTCAATTGTGCGAGTAAATCGGCTAGTTTAATTAATAAATTCGCTACCTATACATTATCACTCATAGGAGTGGCACTAAGTAAACTTTTAGTATGTAACAGGGCAGAGAAATTTAATTGTCTCCCGTATTGCAGGTATATATAGCTAGGTCACGTTAAACACCACATGTCACAACCATACACTACTACAGAAATTAAGAACTATATTAGACATCTTATCATATATGGTTTTGCTAGCACGACCGTCGAAGTTACTAGATATGCTAAGAACCGTCTGTGGTAAGCTGATGTCACAAATCATAGGCGGTTTTTACACAAAACAGTCTGTGATACTTCACAGATAATTAGTTTCACGAACGGTCTGTGATATTAACTTATCACAGAGAATTTTTCAGCAAACCGTCTGTGATATTTCCTGCCAATATATAATACAGAGCCTCGATCCACTTAGGGCTTTTAGGGTTTCCAGATAGTTCTAGGGTTTTTGCCCGCCGTACTCCTTAAAAGAAATTGAAAACCATCCTTCACCTCCTTCCTGGGCATGTCTCCACCGCCCGTCCTTGACACCACCTCCCCCGAGCCAGCGCTCCTCCATCTCAAGCCCGTCACCGCCGCCCGCCCTCGCCACGCGTTTCAGGTTTGTTAATGAGTTTTTTTTGTACATTAGTGAAGCGTGAAGCTAATCATTTTCCTGCCACAACAAATACCACCCCAAGTTACATGTGAAGGTACGGGTACACCAATCTATACTTACCTGTGGATCCTACTTCCCTCTTTCTGATGCATCCTAGCAGCAGCATCTCTGTAGGAAGGAGTGTCGAATTATGATTGGTTTGGATGATGCAAGCAGATCATTGTGGCCTATAATTTTAATTTTGTTGTATTGTAATGTCAAAGAAAGTAGGCAGATTACAGTATGTTATATTGCTTTTAATTCAATTTGCAAAATGAAAAATAGGTTGTGTCACTGTTCTTGATACTGAGAAAAGTTAAAAATAAAACCTTTTGTTCCAAAATTTAAGTCAATGAGTTTTTATATTCTTAGATATGCAATTTCAGTTTTGTTAATGAGTTTTTTTATCTGAAGGAGCTTAGTTTTCATTAATTAAAAACAAAAGTACAATCTGCATGCTACGAGAAAACCTGGTACGTCATAATGTGTATGTGACTGCAAATTGCACAGATAAAATACAGCCTACAAACAAGATATACGACATGGAAAAGTTGTTGGATGCTAAACAAAAACTTGAGATGGAGATAGAACAATTGAAGGGAAAGTCTGATATAATGAAGCAGAATAGAAGTGAAGAAGATTCCGAGTTTATAAAAACGATTTATGAGATGAAACAAAAACTGAAAGATATAGATGACAAGTCGCAAGATATTGAATGTCTTAACAAGGTACTCATCATTAAAAAGCGCAGGAAGAATGTAGAGTTGGAAGAAGCCAAACCTGAGCTTACAAAGGTAATATAAATGTTTCTAGTATTTAATTCGACGTGGTTACTAAGAATATATCAAGACACTCTTTTCACAATAACATGATCGCTTTTGTAGGGATTAAGAGGAATGACTGTAAGCTAATCAGTTATTGGGGTCAAACAAATGGGCTAACTTGATCGAGAGGTGTTTGTCAAGGCTTGCAAACTGAAAAGTACAAGAGGTGACTTGAAAATAGACTATGAACCATCTGTGATAATAAACTATCACACACAAATGGGCCAACTTGATCATATCAAGGGCAGATGGGACTATGAACCGTCAATGATAATAGACTATCACAGACAGTTTTTGATCAAGAACCATCTGTGATAGGTGTTTCACAGACGGTTTAGAAATCGTATGTGATGCACCGTATTATCACAGACACATGCTTACAGATGGTTCAGAAAACCGTCTGTTTTGAACCGTCTGTGATGGTCTTTCCTGCATTAGTGAGATAAATATACCTTGAATTTTGAGAACAACTTATATCTAGAGAAGAGTTGACAACTACTCCCTCCAATTATAAATAATTGTCGTTTCGGACATAGGTGCAATCAAACTTTCGAAACATTGACTGTCAATATCTTTTTTAATATTTAAATTGGATACATGAAATTCATATGTATATATTTGCCTCAAAAAGTACATTCATAATATTACAATTTTATTGGATTTTATAAATATATTATAATAAAAATTAATGATCAAATATGTGTTTTAGAAATTGCGTCGATATCCAAGATAACTATTGGTGGACAAAGGGAGTAGTAATATCTAGTACGGAGGGAGTATTTCAAAATCAAGTGTACAGCGGATGTGAAGCAAGCGCTTTTACCACGTTACTGCTGACATGACAACCTGATCGACCAATCCGCTCTGGTAGCTGCATGGACGTCTCCAATTCAGGCAGCCGTAGTTGGTAAGAAAACAAAAGGATTGTTCGGTTTGTTTTTAATGATTATTTATATTTGTTTTATTAAATTTTTGTAGTGTTGATTAACTTTGTTAAGTATTTTACTTGCTACTAAATTTTAGCAAGATTCTTTTCTCTCTTGACTCTTTAGTTCATTGTCTTACCAATCTTTAGCCCAAAGGTTGATAACCAATTTGTTAACTAAATTTTGGCAAAATTAAATAAAGTAAATTTGTCGTCAAATCAAATAGACCAAAGAAGTCAGAGATTTTGGCAAAATCTTATCGCGGGGATGGCCTATCGCCTCGTGTAGTGTCGGGGGCCCGCTGGCCCCGGCGCGGCTCGACTTTAATGTGCGGCTTATCGCTTCGAGGCCGGAGAGGAACCCACTGCACGCTCCCATCCAGCCTCGCGGCGCATTCCCGATTATAGAATGAGCCGAATTCGAGGGGGCACGCACGCCTGCCTTGCCAGCCAGCCTGGCCGGCGCGCGACGCCGCTCGATTCGTTCTGGTGCAGGCAACAGCTAACACGGCCGCTTCCGCAGCGGCAGAGACGCCGTATCATATCCTGTCACTGCTCTCTGCCCAACACGCCTCGCGGTGGTGGGAGAGTGGGAAACCCTAGCAAGCCAGCCAGCCACGGAATGTTCCAGCGCGCGTCCCCGTCGCTGCCACCACGGGCCCAGCAGGCCAGCACCCAAACCGCCCGCGCGCCTATATAACCGGCCTCCCACCCCCGGCCGCCTCCCTCCCATTCCCATCTCGCCGTTCCATCCACCTCCTACGGTCCAGTGCTCCGTCCGTGCTGCGTGCGGTGGTCGCGGCCGTGGTGGTTGAAGGCGCGGGAGCGGTGGGCAAGGTTCGGCGTAGGCGCTGGGCGGTGACAGAAGAGAGTGAGCACACGGCCGGGCGGAACGGCACCGGCGGGATGTGCCGTCGCGGCCGCGTGCTCACTGCTCTTTCTGTCATCCACTCCTCCCATACCCTCCCATCCGGCCGCCTTGCCCAAGCCGCCCGTGCTAATCAAACACATGGCCGCCGCGGGCACCGCACCGGCCGGCCGGCACTCTGCATTACGTATGGCTTCAGCCTCCGTGTTTGTATGATTGTATGCCTAGTTTTGTGTGTTCGTTCCTCTTTCTGCAAGTTTCTATTTTTGGGGTTGGTACGTACGCCGTGCGGATGTACTTTCTCGCACGGATTCCCTCTCTTTCGCTTGCTACGAAGAAGCCTTGGCTGTGATATGTATAGTTTAATTTGTTCATCTTTTCCAAAGATCCAAAGCGTTTTCAGCTGCCTGATCGTTGGGAAGGTAAAAGTATTTATTGCGCCAAGAATTGGATTGCGGAGCTAGCATCCAATGGTAAAATTACTGCCAAATGCGCAAAACTTGCATGGATCTATGAATTTTGACCAGATCTGTATGTTTGATCGGTTCCTTTTACTAATAGGGAATAGGAACTCCGGCCAGAATCCAGATTGGAAAGTTCATGGCAGAAGCTATTGAGAAGGGGACGAGAGCTAGAAGCAAATGAATCTCTCAGATCTGCCTATGACTACTTCATTAATTCTTACTCAGATCAGGTAATTAGTAGCTAGCCATATTGGCTTCTGCAGCTGCTAGTGTTCGTTGCAGATTTCTTGATCAATGCTAGCTGTCCTTTTGTTTTTCATTGTTACACGTGCTGCTGCTGCTAGTAGTAACACATTTGTCGCCTAATAGCTCCGGAAAAAGATAGGGACTAGGTTTCTGTCGACATTGGTGACGTCTGGAACTTATCTCTAGAAAGAAAGCCGACGTGACACTTGCAACTACCTCCACTGCTCCACCGATCGATTGATTTAGGAGAGATCTAGATGTGAAAACACTTGTGATTTTGTATTCAAATTTTGCTTAAGAGCATCTTCCCAGCTGTTTTGATGATAGAGAGACAGTTAATTCGAGTGTCACATTATCTTAAGAAGTCAATGGCCACATTCACAAGTATATCTATGTACGAAAAATGCGCTTCTCTTTGTCTTGAAATGAATGCTAAAACGCTACTAGTATATTTTCTTTAGTTAATTTCAGGTGCTATACACGAAGATCAAGCATATTATATATCTCAGTTTTTCTCAGATGTACATTTCTCAAATTTAGTACCTTGTTTGTATACTTATATAATTTATGTGAAGGATATAGCTTGCGAAATATACTTCTAAAAAATACCCCGTTGTTTCTTAATTAGATGTTGTTTTAGCTGCGTGCAGTCAAACTTTCAAAACTATTTTTGGATTTATCATGTAGAAATGATACTAATAAATTTATCATTAAAAATATTTCTATATCATATATTTTTATTAATTTTTACTAACAAATAATTTGGAATAGTAGTGATCAAATGTGTATATTGGAGATCCGTCATCATGTCGATGTTTAAGATGACAACTAAAAAAGAATGAAGAGAATAGTTTGTTTGATCCCGATATAAAATGTTTGTTTGGCTTATGCATGTTGTTCGGATTAAAGAATACCCTTGATGATGTGATTCGATACTTTCAAGAAGTGATACTAACGTTTAACGTTTGACACTAAGTTGTCGCTTTTTTTGCGCTTGTTTTCTTCCATCGTTATGATGTAAAAACTTTCTAAGGTATTCTTTTGTCATGTCCAGGCTTATAGGCAGTTTTTTATTTTGAGTAAAGCATTGTCCCCTAGCTATAATCATCAAATTGAAGTTTTCCTATATGATCAAAGCATAAATTTATTGTGTATGCCACTCCTATGTTTCAAAATATTATCTTATAAGACTGACAATGTAGGTCTTAGCCATATATGAGATGGCGAGACAATCAGTGGCAAATACGAAATATTGAAATTTGCAGTCGCATATATACAAACATGTCCCTACTATATTATTCTATTCATTATTTCCAGATTTGTACGTATTGTTAGTGCGCAATCCTAATAACATTGTTAGACCATTTGTGTGTTATGCGTTGCTTGATACGGGCAAAGTATAATATCAAAGGCGTCAAAATTGTTGTACATGCACAAAACATCATATATTTCATTGATACAACGATTATGATGTGGGTTGATACTTGAAATATGATTAAATTGTATATTTTTAGGAAAAAATTTGAAGTTTGTTTTTAATCCTTTATTCATGTTAATATTTACAAGTATTTCAAGAATTTTGTTGCTAATTATGAATGACTGTTGAGATATTGCCTTGCATCGTCTTATGATATTTTGTGGTGTCGCCGGTATCATTTGCACTATATGGCATAGTGAGACTAACATTAATAATAGAGCAATTTTACATGAGAGAACAATTGTGTATCAAGAAGGAAACACGAATATCATTTTTACACAAGCAAAAGAGATCTAATCATAAAAGGGCTATTTCGCTTGCTACGATCTTGCAAACGAGATCAAATATTGGTAACGCCAACGAAATTTGGCTGTTTGATTTGGTAACGCCTACAAAAATTTGGTAACACCAATGAAATTCAATGTCATACACACGGGCAATCTGAGACATGAAAATCTCTCACCAAAATTTGGCTTGGTCACATTCCAAACAAGTTCTTTTTTTCAATATTTGGCTTTGCCCAAAATTTTTGTTTGGCTCATTTTGGCCATCAACCAACAGCCAAAAACTCTGTTGGATTTTTTAGTCTTGTTAAGATCCTATCAATATATACAACAAGAAAATAGCTAATTTCTAAAAACTTAATAATATTTCTTTCAGAAAAACCTAACTATGTGAATACCTTCACCTAGGAAAACAGCATAAATATATAGTTTATTTAAATGCCGACCTAGAGAAAGTATACATTGCGATTTCGGTTTTACTATCTGTAAGTTGCTTTTTTTGTTAACTTTAGGTCGATTTTTTTTGCTTTTGGATTAACATTGGGATGTGAATCTAATTCTAAATTGACCAGTGGTTCAAAATGTGACTTGTACTTAAGAAAGCATAGGTCACCTTTAAAATAGATATTTTCTTGCCTTTTATTTTAGGACACAATTATCAATAAAGCTTAACAAACGAGAGGTTATAGTATCAAATCTACAAATAAATCCACCCTAACACTTGGTGGGACAGTTGCAAGAAATGGTGCCTTTTAGGATCCAAGATATGGGTGCGCGTCAACGTTAGAATATGAACTGGAATTCTTAACATTAATTGACTGTGAAGCTGCTAATTAGCAACATGGCCTTTTCTAAACGACGGGACACATTATTGTGTACTAGTTGTTCAAACCACTCCGCTGAAAAGCCTGCAATCCCCGGCCTCTAGCTAGGGATACGATGAAACTCATCTCCTCCATATATAGCAGAAGAAGAATCACAGAGCTGCAAGTATTGGAAAGAGTGCATATGCACACACTTTTTTTTAGGACACGGACAAATACCTAAATACAGGCAAAATAACATGCATGTATTTGTTTACTGTACTGATGAAAGGATAGAACATCCACTTGAAAACGTTGTTAGCAAGTACCGCAAGGTCGTCGAACCGGCTGAGAAATTTAATTGTGTAGATGGACCGTGGACGTTCTCTACTACTAAAAAAAGCTTATATTAGACATTTCATTAAAGACAGTTTTGAAAAACTATCTGTATTATATATAATCACATACGGTTTTTGTAAAACCGTTTGTGATAATTGAATATTATAGACGATTTTTGCAAAAAAAAAACGTCAATGATGTGAATGGGAGTCATTACAGACAATTTTTAAATATAACCGTCCGTGATATTAGAACATCACAAACAGTTTTTTAATAAAACCGTTTGTGATAACACTCTCTAAGTATATATATATATATATATATATATATATATATATATATATATATATATATATATTATTCTAGATTTTGTGCTATCTGCACTCCTCAGTAAAACGAAATTGAAAATCGTTAGCCTCCTTCCTCGCCTATTCGGCCGCACCCCTCGGCGTCCTTCCCCGTAGCGACCTCCCCGTCGGCGTCCTCATCAACATCATCTCCGGTAGCATCCTCCTTGTCGGTCGTTTGCCTCCTCCTTCGCCCGTTCGGCCGCGCCCTTCGGTGACCTCCCCGTCGACTTCCTCCCCCTAAGCATTCTCCCCCGCAGCGACCTCTGCCCCAGCCGCCCCTTGGCCTCCCAGCGATTCACCGAGTTAAGGTATAACTCTAGGTTGTTTTGGGTTTTTGGGTTCCTGTGTTAGGGCTGCGATCAAATCATTTCTTATGTCATGGCTGTGATCGAGTTGTTACCTGAGATAGTGTTGTGATTTAGATTGGTTAGAGTAAACTCTGATTGCAAGTAGTCTCTGGACTTGAGCAATGCTGATTATGTTTTTAGGGCAGCGTTTGTGGCACCTTTGGTCAGTTTCAGAGGGGTTAGGTGTTGTAGAAATTGTAGATTATTGTCTTAAGTTCCATTAGAGATCAAGAACACAAAATTTGGTTGAGCGGTTTAAAAGTTATAGCCATTTGAAGCCCTGCTATCCAGAATCTGTTTCTGTTGGATGCAGCCGTTGTAAATTGCATATTATGGATATTTAGAGGCCGAACTAAATTATTTAAAGAACTAGAGAAAGCTGGAAAATTTCCTGTAGATTTCAAAAATGTCATCGTTTGCTTAATTTGTTTGTACAAAAATAGTTATAAAATTGTGAAGTTTGCTGTCCTAGGTGAAAACATATCAGTTTGCTGGACTTAATTCTAGGGATTAGATGTAGTAATTAAAAAAGATGGATAATTGTAAAATTATAGGTGTTCTTTTGTAGTTTTTATAAAGTATGTGAGTTCCTATGTTTGGGCTTTTGAGCTAAAAATTATGGTATTCTGACTATAGGACAACAAGGGGTTAGTTGGTTGTCGTGAAGGATAGTGTAACTGGGGTTTTGGTGCGTAGTTACGATATGGTTTTATTTGTCGTATGTACTGCTGGCTTCTCCTTTTTCCGTACAACCCATGGGTAATGGCACTTAAGAGGTCCAACTCTTTTGTATTACATATCATTACTTAAGTACATGTTGTGTGAAGTAATGCTAAAGGTAAGCAAAGCTTAGATATACCACGTCTTGTTGATATGATAGTTTCCTATTATATGGTGCATATCCCCTTGCTGTCAGTTATGTTGAAAAATATATGACTGATAGATGAACGCTAGTTAAAACATCCATATATAGTATTATGCCTAGTAAATGAGTTACTCCCCTCTCATAGTATAAGTTTGTTGCAGTTGGTTGCTCTCTTTATTCTTGTATGTTTCTGACCTAAATTAATTGAAATCTAATTTGGTAAAATAGATGAAATGAAAAAGCTGTTGGATGCAGAACAAAAACTTGAGGTGGAGATAGAACAACTAAAGGAAAAGTCTGAGTTAGCCGAAAAGATTTATAAGATAGAAGAAAAACTGAAAGACATATATTATAAATTACAAGATATTCAATCTCTTAACACACCACTCATCATTAAGGACCGTATGGCGAATACAGAGCTAGAAGAAGCCAAAGCTAAGCTTATAGAGGTATTATAAAGGTTTCTAGTATTTAATTTGACATGATTACAGATAATATACTAAGACACCCTTTTCACAACAATATGATCGTTTTTGTAGAGATTAAGAGATAACCAGAAGTCAATCGGTTATTGGTGTCAAACAAATGGACATTATGCCAGAGTTATGGAACTTCAGGGAGAATCGAAAAGGCTACCTATGTATTCTCATTATGCTAGAGTTAAAATAGGCTGCCTATGTATTCTCATTCGGGATGACGATGAAATGGAAAATAAATCAGAGCATGGCAATTTTCAAGATGAATGGATGAAATTGGATTTTGCCTTGGAATCCATCAACATTAGAATAAGAAAGGGGATGAAAGTGATACAAATGTTCTTATTTTAAGACCATTATCATCAAACAAGCTGTTACCTCCATGTATCTAGGATATTTTGATATTCAATTGCAAAATCTTTAACTGGTTGTGCCTTGTAAATGTCGCTGTAGAAATATCTAAGGAGAATAAAATTTCGAACAACATATACTAATCATGAAAGTTCTGCAAAGAGAGTTAGGAAAAAAACATATCACAGACGGTTCTATTTAAAAACCATCTGTGATCAATACATATCACAGACAGTTTTAGTTAAAAACCGTCTGTGATATGTGTTTTCACAATCGGTAGGGAAACTATCTGTAATATGTGTCGTATTATCACTGACACATGCTTACAGACGGTTCAAAAAACCGTTTGTGATGACATTTTCGAACCGTCTGTAATAGCCTTCTCTGTAGTAGTGCTCATTCTCGTCTACTTAATTTAGTTTATGATAGATATATATGGTCTAAGCTAGGGAAGAAGGTGAACGAATAAAAGTGAAAACAGGCAGTATGTCTTCAACAACATCATAAAATATTTATAGTGTTTTTTCCCTGTACATGAGAAGCTTTATTTGTGAGAAATTTTATGGTGCATTATACTAGTAGTATATAGTGAGTAGTAGAAATCAAATTTAACCATTGATTTGTTAAGAGTAATTTTACTTCTCTATTACAAGAGGAAGTATAAATAAATTCTAGCTAATCTGATCTATTGGATCGAAAAAATAGACGATTCATTTTAAATTTAGTGTACCATATACATGCAGTTCATTCAAAGTATTTGGTATCTAAACTAATTATCTTGTGGTATACAAATTCAGAACCGAATGGCATGGGCGGTTTGAATGCAACATGGATCTTTTTATTTGATGAACCAAGCTTTGTGTGGCAAATGTTCAGCCATTGGTATCAACAGTATATGTATGGACCAAAGTTTAACTTACCTCTTCAATTTATATATAAGAACGAATGGCACATTTCAACCGAAAAAATTCTTGACTTCTGAGTTGATTGCTGACAGTTAAAAGGTTAATTTTACATTATGGTTTTTTACATTGAAGAGCAATCGAACTGTCAGGAGTGATAATATATGGCAGCGTGTGGCATCACTAAAGAAATTTTGAAGGAGACGGCCGGTTGGATTAACACCAACAATGTAACAGGAATACACGATTTCCATTTGGTGTGCCTGTGAATTAAGTTCTCTCACTTGAGTCTACATGGCAGCCACTTTGCTGGGGCTCCGAGTTGCAGAAGATGTTTCACTTTAGTTTACTGGACTGTTAATTGGAGGAGGAGGCGTTGAAGGTATCAACGCTGACGCAAAAACTGACACTGGTGGATGCGTGCTTCCAGCAAAAAAATTGTGGTTAAAAATCTATTGTGAAGTGTTGAAATTGTGGGGGAAAACAATCCTGTCTTTTCTGCAAGCTGTCTTGGTATCGCAGACTCGTACTATTGTATGGGGAGTTTAAACTAAGTTGTTACGACGCCTCTGTTGGCGGAAGTTAACATTTGAGCTACTGTAAGCCTGTAAACGCTATTATCGGTTTCATTTTTATTAATGGAAAATGAGACCTAGCTCTGGCCCTGTGTTTTGGAAAAGTCTACAACTTTGAAATCTGCTGAACAGATACAACCAAGAAGTTTACAAAATGCATTCCTCTAGCGTGCCACACAATTGCATTGCAAGGCAGAGAGAACATGTATGGACCTTTTGGGGTAGAGAAACGGCACGCAATATTACTTATAGAAAGGTAGCCTCCTAGATAACTTTTCACCGGTAAAGATTCAATTGTGATTTTTTTCCCTAGATTATTTGGCAAAAGAGAGCTTCCCCTACACCGTTCTTTTGCCTGACTTCGTCAAAAAGTTTGCATTGCTCTAACTTTGCGGGACTCTTCCGCACCACCCTAACCTTAGACAGACCATCTCCTCCACACTTTCCCTTGATGTTGTTAAACTGCATAACCTTGTCGTCATGCCCTAAGTAGTCAAGCAGAGATCGACACATGCTATAATTGGTGGCTTGGATCATGGCCTAGCGGTCAAGTGAGAGAGTCTAGCGTGGGCAAACAAGCTAGGTATGTCGGTGTGGTCAAACAACACAAAAGAGACTGGCGTTGTCGATTACCATAGTTAGGCAGTGTAGCCGATCGACGCTGCATCTTGTTCGTACTACCTCAAGAATGCAACAAGAAGAGGGTTAAACCAACGATATTTACAGGGTTATATTTACAAAATGATTATAAGTGATGGAAGAATCCACCTACTTGGATCTGAATCCTTAAAAGTCCATAAGCCGTTTGAAGTTGGTTCACTGCATCTAAAAAGTGATTGTATTTGATGTGTCACCTGTCACGCTAGTAACATATCAATGAAGTAAATTTCACGATATGTAACATACAAATTTCGGCATAATTCGGCCATTAACATATCGATTGTGTTATTCTTTTGTCGGTACAGGCTTCTTACACATCTTTTTTAGTTTGCGTTTGAGGAGTGTAGTTTGTTTTGAAAGTTGTTTGCTGTTTAAATTGGCAGGAGTCTTGGCTTGATTGGCCCTTGAAATTTTTCCACTAAAATTTTTAGGAGTAAATCGGAACAGGCATAAAAAGTTGTGGTAAATCTCGTGAAATCTGTAAATTTACTCATCCCTCTTTACCCTTTTTATCGTTGGTGAGCAAAATGGGTTGATCCGTTCTGCAATCGGCGCACCACAGAACCACCGTATTCCCCGCCCCCAATCCCCCGACCCTTCCTCGATCGAGTCAAATCCCTGAGCAAGAGCTCTCCACCTCGCGCGGCCGCCGCAACAATGGCGTCCCTCTTCAAGGTACGGATTCCCCCGAACCCTAACCAAACATCCGATTGATTCCCCCCGCTCATGCGCCTCGCGGATTTGCTGCTCCAGGATCCCAGCAAGTTGTCGGCGTACAAGGACCGGCGGTTCCACGGGACGCAGGAGGAGTACGAGGCGGCGCTGCAGGTGTCCACGACGGTGTACGTGGGGAACATGTCCTTCTACACCACGGAGGAGCAGGCCTACGAGCTCTTCTCCCGCGCCGGCGAGATCAAGAAGATCATCATGGGCCTAGATAAGAACTCCAAGACCCCCTGCGGCTTCTGCTTCCTACTGTACGGGCTTCATTCCTTCCTTTCTTGATCCCTTTGTTCCTGTGTTGGATTCGGTGCTGTAGTTTGATGACGCAATGTTTAGACCAATGCCTTGGCCCAGTTTTATTTTATTAGAGAACAGAGGTTCGAATGTAGTTTGATGCAATTGCTAGGAAGATGGCTTTCTAGTTCTGTTTATGCATTAATTTCTCTTCGTCGGTGATTTGAGGGGTTGAGGGATGCCCGATGAATTATGAGACAAGAGTGTCGGATGCAATTTTGGTGCTGCCAGGAATGTGTGAATGTCCAAGAACAGGGACAGGGAAGTGGGCTATCTCAGTGAAAATATGAGCTTGAACAGTTAGATGTTGCAATAGGTTTGGTGGAGCTCAGAGCCTCAGATGTGAGTTTTATGAGGTGGTTATACTTTAATAGTGTGGCCTTGGTTCTTGGAGTTATTTACCTTTTTCTTGTTTGGTTATTTTGATGTATTATTTTGCCATCTGATGCAGTGTTGACTAGTGCTTTGTATGGTTTGAATGTGGTTTTATTGTTGGGGGAGCTGGGATTTAAGCTATGTTCTGAGGAACCGGTGATTTTTGGTAGTGAATTGAGTTTTTTTTACATGTATTCTGGTGCTTGTGGTGGTGTTCTGTGTTGGGATGTGAGATCTTGAACACTAATATTTAGCTATACAATGTGATACTAGATTTTAAAATGCTGCCTCTATTGAGGAATGTAGCATCATGTGTACTGAATCTGGTTAGATTGGTCAAGGTTGGAGTATGTGGTTTTTGTTCTTGCAAAGGCTGGATATTTCTCTCTCCATATCTGGTTTTGTGTGGTTAATGAATTTACAATTCTATATATTATAGGATGTATCAGTGGTGGTGTATTCAAAGTAGTGGTGAAAAATTTGTATTGTTGAGAGCACAACTTTAGCATGCCTTGTTCAGGGATAACTCGGCGTACATGACTTGGGTTCTTGGCGGTAAGGCTTTCATCGAGTTATCAAATTCCTTTGTCTTAAATGGTTATGCAAGAGGTGTTTTTCTTATAGGCATGTATTGCTTGATTGTGTTGTACACTAGATCTGTTGGAGTTTGTATTGGAGTTCTTGGAAGTTGGGAAGATGGCATCTATCTAGTTTGAGCCAACAGTGGCGTACCCTGTTAGCTAGTAATGGTTAGGGCATGTACAATGCAAGATGATTATATATGAGTGTTTAAAGAGAGAGAATATAGAATATAGCCACATCATCAAGCACCATGTAAAAGTTATTTCCTTTAATGCAAACATCTCTTTTGTGGATGCTTAGATGTTATATTATCTATTAATTACATATAGTTATATGTATAAGCATCTGCTAAGCATCGATGCTTCAAAATAAGCACCTTATCTATCCTACGTGGCAAGAAAACTCAGTTTTTCATTGCCAATCTCCTGCATTGTACATGCTCTTATGATGCCTCTGCTTTTTCTTCCTCCCTTTTCAGGTACTACTCTAGGGAGGACGCTGAAGATGCAGTCAAATATATTAGTGGAACAATGCTTGATGATCGCCCAATTCGTGTCGATTTTGATTGGGGCTTTGAAGACGGCAGGCAATGGGGCCGTGGACGAAGTGGCGGACAAGTATTACCCTGATCTTATTCTGCATAAATAACAAATATGTATGACATTTCTACCTGATTTATGCTGATATTACTTGTTTCTTTCATAGGTCAGAGATGAGTACCGCACGGATTATGATCCTGATATCCTTTGATACTATTGAATTACCATTTACTACACGCTGATGTGGGTTTATACTGCTAGAAAACTCAGAAAACCCACTGTATTAGTTTACATTGATAAAGTTGCCTGTAGATCCATCCATTGATTCTTTCAAAATCTTGCAATGCTACTGAGTGCTGGTTGTTTTTTTTCTTAATGGCGCAGTATCAAATTTAGTATGCCTTTACATGTTTCTGCAAATTATTTCTCGAGTTCACAACCTTCCTTAATGAATCTAACGAAGAGGTGGCTATGGTAAGATGGTTCAGAAAGAGCTGGAAGCACAAAGAGAATTAGTTGACTATGGTGGAGGTGCTTTTCAACCAAATGCAGCTCCTCAATGTAAGTTTTCAAGTTACTAGTGTCCTGTGCTTTTAACCACAATGTTGCATTCTTGTACATTTGCTTTGACATCTCTTACAATTTTTTTTGTGTGTGTCTCCATATAGCTAGTTAAAAAGATGCACTTATGGTTATGGGTGTCACTACCATAATTGCACTGTTAGGGGCTTAGGGCTTGTGTATGTACAGTAGCCTCTTTGATAGATTATCAACTGGGAGTTATTTTCTTGACTGAAACAATTGGTCTATTGTTTGAAGCTAGTTCGATGAAACAAGCATCACTACAACAATTGTATGCATGCTTGGTATGGTGAATGGAGTTGTCATGAAGTCCTACTTCATATTTAAAATTTGATGAAATAACGTGCTGGCGGGACCCTATATATTGCATTCTATTATAGTATTGCATTGCACACTTGCACCTGTATATAGTATATAGTATGCAGTCAGATAACACTTTTTCCTAGCAACCTGCCATGGGACCCAATTAAGTGCCTTTCCACTGTTGACTCACATTTCACTTGTCGGCTTGGTTTACATTTTACTTGTTGCTTATCACCAACAATGTTGTAGTGTTGCACAGACCATTCACACGTTTCTTTGGAAATGTGATGCGATGTTCATTCACTCCAATATTTGATCTCACGCTCTCAAGAGCATGTGTGTGATGATTCAGTCCTTTGCAGCATGTTTTGCAACGAATTTGCTATTGTGTTCTTACTGTCTAGACAGGTTGAGCCTTGCTTTGTTTCACTATTTACACAAATATTTGCATTTTTAATTTTAATATGCAGATGACAGAGCTGACAGGAAGAGAGGATACGGAGATCCCCACCGGAATGACAGAGGTAGCACAGCACTCACGTATTCATGTATGTGTGTTTTTTTCAACCTAGAAGATAACATAATCTGATGCTCTACCAGATTACCAACGGAAACGCTACAGGAATGATGAACGAGCTGCACCAGATATGCCCAGGAGAGCGCCTGACTCTGATTCTAGGAGGGATGCGAATTATGATTCGGTATTAGAGCCTGTACCTTTTATCATCTGACCTTTCCAGGGTTAACAATTTCGATTTGGCGAAAATCGAGTGGAAATCGGAAATATCGAACCGAAAATCGGTAAAAAAATCGTAGAGTTTCAAAATCAAAATTTTTGAAAAAAAAAATTCAAAAATCGACCGTTTCCATAGAAAATCGCCCGATTTCCATGAAAAATCGACATACTAGTTGAACTCATTTAGTGGTCGATTTTTTAAGCGATTTTCGTCAAGAATCGAGCGATTTCCACCGATTTTCGACCGATATACATCGCATAAATTTTTTCGAATTTTTTATTTTTTTTTGAATTGATCGGTTTATCGAGCGGTTTTAGAAGCCGAGTCGTGACGATACGGGCGAAAATCGTGAAAATCGAGCGATTTTTGTCGATTTTTTGAACCCTGGACCTTTTCGTATCGACCCTTCTGAGACATAAGACATTTAAAAAGTATTCCATGGTATCTTTTGCAGGAGAAGAATCCTAGATTTCGTGAGAAAGGTGACTCTGATGATGAAGATGACGATTACGATAAGAGACGCCGCCACTGAACCTGAGGAACGATTGCTGCTATCGCCAAATGTCCAGTGACCGCAGTAGTGTCCACATGCCACAGCCATCAGCAGGAACTGGTTTATCCTGTTGTGTACCATATAACTTAATGTTTTACTTCACCTGTTCGTTTCTTTTGGTCTTAACATCAGTTCATCAGCATGTGCATAGGTTCTGCATCTGACTAGTGATTCGAGTACGGGACTCCGTATTCATTGACACGTTCCCGTGCGTATGCTGCTGATTAAGACTAGCAGTATTGAGACCAGCAATTAATGGATATTGGTCACCAAGTAATTATTAGTCACGGTGAGGTATATGGTGGCTGGTTTCCTCATTCGTGTGGGAACAGTTTGAGAGGAATGGATTTACGGTTTTTCTGATTAACATTAGGGAAGAAGCTTGTGACTGTAGAACAATCTGGACGTGATATTTTGCTACTACCTTGCACTCTTAAAGAACTCATGTGAGGCATGATCTGAAGACTGAAGCACTACTGAGCTTGGGCTAAAATTTTCCTTTTGCTTGCCTCACAGGATGTAAAAAAAAGCCATGGATTTTTCTTTTGTATTATCGGTAGTCTTTTCCACAGCATGGTGTGTAGTTTTAGGTCATCACGAATCAATTATATGTTCGAATGAACTATGATAGGAATATAGAAAGAGGCCGCGACAAAATGCATAAAAAACAAAGAGAAACGAAAGGAAGAAAGGTCTTTCCTCAGAAAAGGAAGAAGATAGAATCCAATACGATCAGTTCTACATTTAAACCTGCAGCATTTGTCAAACTAATGCTCTAGCTCCTGACCGTCAAGCACCATGGACCGGGGGTGCTCCTCGCCGGAATCGTCGTCTTCCTCGAGCTCCGGGTAGTACTACTCGTGCAGGAGGATTTCGACTCCTTATGGCACCGGCGAGCGGCAGTGCGAGCAGATCCGTTTCTTTGACACCTAGTGCGAGCACGACAGCTGCACGGACTCCTCTCAACCTACCTGTGTAACAGCCTCAAAAATTATAAAATAAAGAAAAATAAAATAAAAATCTTTTGTGTATTATTTTCGAATTTTCTGGATTTTCTGTATATTCTTTTGGCTTTTCTTTAATGCAAGAAAGTGAAACAAATAATATGGTAAATAGAAAATGGTAAAAAGTAAAAATGTTAATTCAACAAAAATTTACCAAAGTCCCCATAAATATCTAAGGGCTCTCCTCAGCTTGCTTAAGTCGGTTGGTAAGCTGAATTAGTAAAAATAATAATAAATCAAAGATAATCATGAGTAAATATCTCAGGGTAAAATGGTAAAACAGTTTGGTGAAAATATCTATAAGCCATCCTGACCCAAAATCTTTATCTTGCCGACATCAAAACAGTATCAACCTCCAGTAAAAATATCAAGAATTTACTAATTCATTTTATAATTTTAAAAATACAAAAACAGTGAATAAATAAACTGGAAAACAGTAATGTCAGAATTTTTAAAAATTAAATAATAATAATTAAAGTCTGTAATTTTTACAGAAGGTGTAGAATATCATTTCAGACTATAATAAAAAGTTTTGTAAAATAATCACTTCATTTTAATCGCAAATTAAAAGAAAAACCGAATGGGCAATGCAGCAACTGTTGCAATGTCAGAATTTTATAAAAATCTGCGTGCATCATAAAATAGCAAAAAATTTTCAGGAGGCTGGTAATATCCTTACCGACCTATGATAAAAATTTTATAAAATTTCGCCTCGTTTTGACCGTCAAAAACTCCGTTGAAAACCCGTTCGGTCTTGAGCCTTCGCCAGACTTCTTTTCTGCTCTCGCTGACATGTGGGCCCGGTCTGTCAGTGAGACAGCTCAGCCGACAGCCGCTGCCAGCTCGCCCCCACGCGTCAGCGACCCAGCCGCGTTCTTCTCCCCTCTCCCCGCTCTCTCTCGCGCGCGCAGAGACGCCGCCTCTCGGTTCTCACAGACCGCCGCGCCGCGCACCGCCTTAGAGCCCATATAAAAGCCTCTCCTCGCGTCGCAGCCGACCCATCTCGCCTCCTGTGCAGCCATTCCACCGTTGCTTTGGTCATCCTCTTCAATTCCGGCGAAAACCCGAAAGAGGGCAAAACTCCAATTCTTTCGCCTCAAACCATTTCGCCCCGAACCACTTCACCCGAAGCTTCCTTGAGCCTCTAGGAACCCGTTCCAAGCCTCGGCCGAAACTCTTTCTTCCCCGACGAGCTCCTCCGCCGTGTTCTTCCTCCGCCGTCGCCGCGCACAGTGAGAGCCTTCCTCCTTCATTCATTCTTCAAAGCAATTGATGAAATCGGTTCCTTGAGTCGTGCAGGTGCCCATCTGGGTGAAAGCGAAGCTCGGATAGCTCTAGTTTTGAGTCGCCGCCGCTCGGCCATGGCCGCCGCCGCCCTCGCCGCGGTGGCATGCGGCTGCAGAGCCCTCGAGCCACCGCTACCGATACCAACGGTGCGACGGATGTCTCGAACCTCGGTGGAACCCATTCCACTCCGGAGGCTCGTCGCCGCCGTCGGCGAAGCGCCGAACCGCCGCCGCACTCGCCGGTGGAAACCGCCTTCCGCCACCTCGCACCGCCGCGCGACCGTCCCTCGAGTTCGCGAGTGCGGCTGATGCTCGGGCGGAATCCATTCCGCCGCCTGGCACCGATCGCCGCCGGCGAGCTTCGGATGTCTGTATGCTGCTGCCTGGTCACCGCTAAGCGGCCCGAGCGATCGACCTCTTTGCATGCTGCGTCGCACGACGATGGGCCCGTCGGTCGATGTCTTGCATATCTGAAGTCAACGCTTATCCGTCCCCACTGTCACCTCAGAATAATGCAATCACATGCGTTCACAGTGTCACATGCACAGAATACAGACGATCGGCCGACCGATGGGGCGCCTGTCGGCGCCTCATGCAGTTCTTCCCGAAATGGAAAGCGCGTTTTCGCAGCGAAAGCGTATTTTCCATTTTCGGCAGTTTTCTATTTTTTCAGTATTTATTCAAAACCTAGATATTCATTTAGCTATAACTTTGGAATCATTTAACCAAATTTGATGAAATAAATTTCTAAATTCATCTAAAATCCATTAGATTCAGAATATGCAAAAATATTTCAGAATTGAATTTTATTTGGATTTCGAATTTAAATTCAAAGAAAAGATTAGAAATGTGTCATACATGAAAATTTTTCATATGATCTCCAAATTTAGTAAAATAAATTTTATTAGAATCCATGTAATCTCAGAAACCAGAATCTGTAAAAATACTTAGGGTGTATTATAAGAAAAATTTAAGTTACAAAATGGGTAGCAAATAATGCAATAATGGTTTAAATAAACTAAATCTTTAAATTGCAAATGAGAACAAGTAACTCATGTAACCATTCCTGAATTTGTGAAATCATTTTATTTGAATATTTCCATCTTATTTCTTTTTGGCCTTATCGAAATTTGGTATTTGATATATGTCGCCATACGACGTGTAGAATCCGACGAACCCGGTGTATTCGACGACCAAGAGTTTGAAGTCGAGGATACTCAACAAGGCAAGCAAACCCCTTTGATCATATTGAACCCAGTTTTATAAATGTTTTCATTAAATGTTTTACTGCATACTTTATTTTATTAAAGTCTGCTATATTTCGGGTAATGGTAGTTGTACCAGTAAACTTATAGAACTTTCTTGATAAGTGGAAAATTGTGAACCTTGATAACCCTAGAATGACGTAGACAATATGTGATGTCAATTTGGATTACTCACATTTAGTAACTTGCTTAGCCATGCTCAAATGAACATACAACCATGACATGATTAAAAATGTTGGTTATGACATTTAAATGGGTATGACCATTTTTGTGGTTGGTATTTTGGTTGGAAAAATGAAAATAAAACTATGGTTTAGATGCGGGCAATTATTGGCAATAGCCGGTTGTGCATGTCTTGCACGTAGTGTAGGGTGGAGATTATTGCCCGTGTCGAGTTAAGGACCGAACTATGGGTTGTTTTCAGGCCAAGAATATTCATACAACCACAAGTGCTGGTATAGGACAGCTCTAACTTATTAAGTTGTTTAAAACTAGCTTTACACTTGGAAGGCCGGAGTAGTACGAGCTGTTTCTTAATGAATTGCTCGACGGGACGTCCACACCGAGGTGATCATGGATTAAACGTCTACCAATATAACGGTGTACGCCATACTGTGGGTAGTTCCATCATCTCTATGCTCTGAGTTCTTACACCACAGAATGGGTTTATCGTCACCGTGCTGGTGCAAAGTTAGGTTTAAATGATGTAACGGTTATAACATGATTCTCTCCGGCACACCAAAGGCAGTGTGCAAATATCGATTGCTCAAAGAGTCAGTCATGTCTTGTGGGGAAAGCTGTATACCTCTGCAGAGTGTAAAACTAATCGATTAGCCGCGTCCGCGGTCATGGACACTTGGTAAAGTCATCACATAGTTAGCAATTTTGCTTATTTTCATAACAAGTGGTTTCTACCACGTGTTGGTCATTTTCACTGCGTGCGGGAGGAAATGGTTTTGAGTATGGTTAGTATACCCAAACATTCGTGATTTATTGATGCTTACATTCTATCACTTTCAATATTAAATTGCTTTTATTTAAATTTCATTTTGCAATCTATTATTCTGTATTTACATTTCAAACCAGCTTTCTGCAAATTAACGTTAATAGCCTTTCATTGGAATGGCCTACATGTATTTTAGGATTTGCATAAGTCTTGCGAGTACATAAGTACTCAACTTGCCTATGTTGATGTTTTTAGGTGAAGAAACAGATTTCCCCGATGATTCTTACGTTGATGCAGGATACGGGGAATTTAACGATGAATTTATCTAAGGATTTTCCTTGTCGGTTGCTGTGGAACAATGGGTTAAAAAGGCATACTACAAGAAGTTGTCTCCACTGCAGTTTTACTTTTGGTATTGTAAAAGTAATATGTAATCTTACTTCCGCTGTGTAATAAAGTTTGTGTATGACTGTGATATCAATTTGTATTTGTGTGTACTAGCTACTGATCATGGGACTAGTACTGTATGCACATGATATCCATTTTTGATATTTATTTATCAAAAATGGGGGCCTTACAACCTGCGCAAGCCATTAGCGAAAAACCCACATTTCCCATACCTCAACCGAGCAAAGCACATCGTGAAACAAAGACAACCCTAGCCAAAATTTTCTTTCTCTTTAATTTTTTTTGTCTGCTTGTCTCTCTCTCTCACTAGCCTTAGGGCGGCAAGCAGCGGTGCACCTCAACAAACAGATGGCAGCAGGAGGGCGGGGGGCTAAGACGACAACTGGGCTGTCGACCAACGAGGGTCTCATCACTGCAAGCTGCACCACTGCAGCAACTAGTCAAGGGCTATCGACCAGAGCTAGAGGTATTCACTTATTGTCTTGCTGAATGCCGAAAATTTGAAATGTTAATAAAGGGAGAATCACTAGGATTAATTAATTGATTGTGTGGATGTATAGCTTAAGAAAATAAAAAGTTAGCATGTAGATTCACATAAGACGCTACAGCTACTACCTCCATACCTAAACCAATATCTGTAGGAAGCAAATTTATTTTCAACAATTAATTTTGTGAAAGAATCCACTAAGTATAATGGATAATCAATATTTTTTCTACAAATTAGCCATGAATCTGTAATATCTCACTTCCAAGCTAGATGCTCGCAAAGTTACACTCGTAAGAAAAAAAAATATCTATATCCGCCGCTGCTACGCTGACTCCCAGTCCGAAACGTGACCGGATGCTCACGGTTCCGGTCGCCGCCTTTACGTGGGCCTGACTAGCGAGGCGCCATCCTTTTCTCCGCCCCGAAAAGTAAATCCGATCCCTCCAGCCTCTGCCAACACGCACCAAAGCCCCGCGTGCCGGCCAGAATTACGGAGAACTCGCCCAAGACTCTCATATGCCCAGGCCAACCGTCGCTTCATGCCACGCGCGAGTTGTAGCTAGCCTGTGACGCTCGCTGCTTGCGGCCGGCAACGTGCACGCAGGGCGCCATGCGCGGGGCACTTTGTACATCGCCACCCGCCCGCCATGCCCGCTTCGAGGCGCTACTTGGATTCAGACTCCCCAGAAATACTAACAGAGACACACCCTCCCCGCCCCGGGGTTCTGTGAAGGGCGAAGTCATGGCTTTCCTGGTGGCGGTGACTTTGTGCTTGCAAGGCAGCAGATTGTTGTCGGTGAAGGTGAGATCTTGGCTAGGGCTGCGTCGCCGATCCGTTTGAAGCTCAATGGCAGAGAGTCAAGAGACAACCGACCGGAAGTAGAGGGTAGCTTGGCTTGAGCCGCGTCAGAGGATCAATGGCGGAAACGCGCGCGCGAACGTAGGGAGCGGTGTAGACGAGACGCTGGCACCATGGTTGACGATGAGGCCATCGGAGTGTGTAAGAGATGTCAGGACGTCGACATCTATTTCGGCCGGATTGCCGGGTAGCCACTGCAAGATTGTTTGTCCCCTGAATTGAGAGATCCAATGAAACAGGAATAGGTACATCATACACCTGGGGTCCGGCCAGATTAAGTACTCAATTGCCTAATGATTCTGTGTGTGTGGGGGGGGGGGGGGGGGGGGGTAGATCACAACCACGGACAAAATTTCCAAACCAGCCAAACTACGAATCTGCAGAGAAATAGCTTCATACTCCTACAACAGCAAAATTCATATGCGGAACAAGAGAAGTTACTAAGTTGCATGCATTAAGGAAAAGTGCACAAACAGATCGATGATACTTAACTAGATCTCCAAAAATAAAGGGTACTCATTTTTTTATTTTTTTATTTTTGCTAGCTATATGAGGTACTGTTTAACGTTAAGAACTAGCCCACCAAAACTTAAAGTGCACCATACTGACATCAAAATCCAGAGACTTTATATGATGCCAATTTTGTTGGCCACATCGAGAGCATCATAGTCTGGTGTGAGCTTCACGTAGGCCTTCTTCTTCCCGTCAGGCCTGCAAAACATAAGATTGATCAATTCATCAAACAAGATGCAGCATATTCATGAACAAAAGAAGAGTAAAGTTGGATAATGACCTGATCAGAGTGTTGACTTTCTTTGCCTGGATGTCATACATCTTCTTGACAGCAGACTTGATCATCTTCTTGTCTGCCTTGAGGTCGACAATGAATACAAGGGTGTTGTTATCTTCAATCTTCTTCATCGCAGATTCAGTTGTAAGGGGGTACTTTAGGATTTGGTACTGGTCAAGCTTGTTCCTGCCAGGTGTACTGATCCTTGGGTACTTCGGGTCTCTTGCCTTCTTGAGAGTCTTCGGTCGGTGAAACGTCACAGATGTCCGGATCTTCTTGGACTTCCTCTTGATCGTCCCAGACTTAACTGCCTTGGCAACCTTTAAGGCTTGAGTCTTTCCATCGGCCTTCTTGGGGGGTGCTAATCAGATTCAGATACAGAAAACAAGAGGCATGTCAGCTGGCATCTGCTAGTAAGAATGCCACCATTATAGTTCAAACGATAAAACTTCACAATAGTTTTAAAGATTCCAGCACATAGCCAGCAATATAGAACAAAACAGAATAAATTTGTACTGTCCTCAAATTCATGTTGCTACCAGGGTTCTAGTTAAAAGCAGTGAATAGAAAGATAAACAAGGTCAAGTGCTGTAATCAGAAATTACACAGCATATCAAAAGCATGAGGCTGAGGTAGTAACAAAAGATCAAAAGAAACTGCATACCTTTAGGCGCCATTGAAGCTTCTCAACAGCCTAATAACTGCATGGAAGGGGGAAAGTAAAAGATATTTAGAAAATAACAAAGGAACAGAGTAAAACACTTAACGTCTCAAGGAAAAAAGGGATAAAACACTATATTACTATGTGTACACAACATTGGGCTCGAACCAGCGCATCTTTTCATCTTTTCATTGCTCATAACTGGACTACTATTGCAGCAAACTAATTCAGATACAAGGCCCGAAGGCCCTAAACATCGATTCTGGTGCATTTGTGCTCATCCAAGGTACCAATAACCTACTCGAGATCTACACCCAAATTGGCCGTCTTCAGGACAACAGCTACGACTACCAAAACTGACGTACCAATAGACAAAAACAGCCTAAATTCATATGTGAACCGGCCCACCAAAAATCCAGCAAAGGCAACCTCAAACCGCATTGAATCAATCAACCATTAGCAACACTAGTGACTCATACTGAAATGGGTCTTTGTACCAAGAAAATCCATCATAAAACTGGTGATCCATCCATGAAGCAAGCAACCAATAGAGAATTCACAAGTAACAGAAGTCCCCCTCCTAACTAAAAGTCTAAAATTGAAGACTAACTAAGTGCAGATCAGAAACTAGCTACAAAGAAGGCCAAAGCAAGAAATCTACATCCATAAGAGCACTAGCCAAGTCTACTAATTAAACAGCAACAAAAATCACAGAGACATCTACTAGACTGTTTCGCGGACGCAATCGCCCAACATAGAAGGCCGTCTCATCTACTTAGACCAATGCAAGTATGCAACACTTACACTTGCTAAGCTTCCACGGGATCGCTAGTTGCGAAGTACGTTGATCTATGGCGGAAACACCGTAAATGAGAGAACTGGAGGAAGATGAGGCGGGTGAGAGGCGGATGGGTTCACCTTACCTCCGGGAAGATGTGGAACGGAGGCCGCCGGAGCCGGACGAAGGGAGACAAACCCTAGCGGCTGCGGCGGCTTCATAGAGCGAGCGAGTCGCCTGCGGGTGGGCTGGGACGGGCCGAACTGGGAAAAAGTCCTGAGCCACACGTGGGCTGGGCTTGAGTAGTAGGTGGAATTCGTTTTTTTTTTTGGGTTCTGGTACGTTATATACACCCACGTTAATTTGTATGATTAATTAAAATAGAGTTTTTATCATCTTTGGAAGATACCACTAAATTATTTTTAAACTCTTGTATCTCTTGTTATCTTCACATCAGTCCGATGTATATTTTGACCTCCAAGGATGGTAAAAAGTTGTCGTCGTCTTCTTCTTTGGCAGCATTGTCTTTTTCCATTTCATACGGGTTGAATTTGTTTTTGTTTTTTGTTCTAGAAAGTAAAGTTCTTTTCCGAAAAATTACCCCCCTCTTTGGTTATGCTTCGGATTGAAGCAAATGACTCTAATTCATCCACGCCTACGAATCAGTCAACACTTTGTACTAACTTTATGAGAAAACGAGGAAAACGGATACTCAAATTAAAGTGAGTAAATAGAACTATATACTTGATCTCATAGATTTCTATAGATTCTGTGGAAAATCTTTAATCTTTAAACTTTCGGTACCTCTTGGCGCTAGGCTAATGTATATTTTAACCTCCAAAAATGGTAAACAGTTACATGCTGCGCAGCCGTGTTAGCCGTAGCCCGTAGCCAACGAAAGTGTAGTCGCATGAACGACGACAATAGAAACCACCGTGACTTGTTCGATCAACTCTCCGAAAAGGTTAGACGAGATGATCAACGAAGCGAATTGGAAGATGATTGAATGACTGATTGCACTTATACTGAACTTGCGACCATGTTCATTTAACTCGAGTTCTTGAAGAAATGGGGACACTCCATAACTCGGAAATACGGTGAAATGGCTGAACATTGCGTTCCAGCAAAAACAGACCACACTTCTTTATTAAATCAACTTTAGTCATTTTTGACAGACACACTTCCATGAACTACTACTAAGGGATAGAGAGATTTTGAATTGCTAGCTACAGCAACAAAACAATCATGAGAGCAGCTTTGCGCGAGTGGCAGGATCTTCCTTGTATTCCACCCACATCATGAGAACATAACCAAGACACCAGAGCAGCACATACTGGAAGGGAACCCAACCAGGGTTTCGGATTTCGGTTTCGGATCAAATACCGTTCATGCCCGGAAAACGAAATTTCGGCGAAATTCGGTAATTTCGGAGAAATCTCGTCCGGAAATTCAAATTCAAAATTTGAATCCGGTTTTTTTTCTACCGGAAATTCAATTTGGCGAGAATTGGCGAGATCTCGCCGAGAAATGGCGAAATTTCGGCGGATGGACAAGCCCGAAAATTGGTCCAAAAGATGGAGAAAAATTTCGAAATTTTTGTGGAGAGTTCGACGTATTATTAATGTTGTCATAAAATTTCAGATTTTTTGAATCATGTAAATTTTTAAAAATTGAAACATTGGTACTGTCGTAATGAAACGCTCACGGCAATTTAGAATCGAACTCAATTTTTCCGGATTTTTCCATCCGCGCAAAACCTCGTTCACGCCGGACCACTTGAAGTAGTCCGCGCAAAAGGTCGTTCACACGGGACTACTTCCAAGTGGTCCGGCGTGAACTGACTTTTATCCTATTTCGATTTTTATTTTTAAAACATAACAAATGATGTCAAAATATTTTCATAAATTTTATGTATTATCCTACATATCTTATGATACTCCCATAAATTTTTCATAGCATGAAAATGCATTCTCAATTTTTAAAATTCAGAGAGTGTTTACAAGTGCCAAAAAGTCTAAAAATAAACTTTTTGAAACATTATCATTGAAGATCACTTCACGAGAACTTATTGATATAATTCGGTACGATCCGCCAAAAAATTCAAATTCGGTTTAAAATTCGAAATCTCGGTAGTTTTTAGAAATCTCTAGAAAAAATAAAAATTCAAATTTCATGTAGCAATTTCAATTTTTTCCGGATTTTCCCATCCGCATAACAGCTCGTTCACGCCGGACCACTTGAAGTAGTCCGCGCAAAAGGTCGTTCACGCCGGACTACTTCCAAGTGGTCGGCGTGAACTGACTTTTTATCCTATTTCGATTTTTATTTTAAAACATAACAAATGATGTCAAAATATTTTCATAAATTTTATGTATTATCCTACATATCTTATGATACTCCCATAAATTTTTCATAGCATGAAAATGCATTCTCAATTTTTTAAAATTCAGAGAGTGTTTCTGCCGAAGTGCCAAAAAGTCTAAAAAATAAACTTTTTCGAAACATTATCATTGAAGATCACTTCCTGAGAACTTATTGATATAATTCCGGTCAGATCCGGCCAAAAAAATTCAAATTCCGGTTTAAAATTCCGAAATCTCGGCGGTTTTGCCGAAATCTCGCCGAAAAAATAAAAAATCCGAAATATACTGTAGCAACTTCAAATTTTTTTCGGATTTTTACATCCGGCCGGTCTATGCAAACTCGCTGGGGTCCGAAATCCGAGATTTCGGCGAGATTTCGCCGAATTTCGGCGGTTTTTGTAACCTTGAACCCAACACAGCAGTGCTACAAGACTGAGGATGCTCCCAACATACTGCGGGTCTTTAATATAGCCGAAGGGAAACTCTGTCGCCCACGGGATCTTCTTTCCAAATCGAACGCCGTAGTAGGTACCTGACTCACCAAGCAGCTGGTACACCCTGGCAAAATATTTCAGCAACAGGTTAACTGAGTGACAATGTTTTTGTGACGTAATATATCGATACAGGGCAGCGTCCAACAAATCATTGTGTACAGATAGGTTATTTGTGACAGAATGCTTGAATATGCAATACGAAGTGGCCCTTTCGAGAATATAGGAGAGTATACACAAGCTGCTGGTCTAACCCAGAGGCCAGAACATCAAAACAAGAATAAACACAGATTTTGGACAATGAACTCCCTCACACTATTTCCAAGAGGTGTAAAAAGTGTGCCCCAAAATTCCAACATAGAATGTGTAGTGTAGGCATTAGCACAAACATAAGGTGTATTATTTATAGACTTAAAAGTTAGCAGTGGCTATATAATCTCTAGGTCAGTGGTTTCCACACATCAAAATCACCAAGTCAGGGATTACATTATTTCCACACTACAATTGTCTAAATTGGGACATATACAGCTAGTTTATCCAAAGACTTAACTTGCTTAAATAGTTACACCAGTTACAACAGCAAACGCCGAACAGTTCCCAGTGTACTAATGCTAATATTGCTTGTCAACTATTATAATCAATGACGAAGACTGATCATATTTTTAAGGTTTGTCAACTAACCTTTTCGCCTCAACCACCTCTAACCCCTTGTACCTAGTTTCCTAAACACACACCAGTGTTACATTGTCTACAGCAATTTTGTAGCAGTAAATCAATCAAGACTTCCACGAATTAGATTGCAATAAGACGTTTTCCATCAAAACCAACAACTTCCGATTCCTAAATCTGACAACCTGATGGCCGCAATCAACCATAGATACGCCCAGTTCAGTTCACCCACGGTAAAATTTTCATAGATGACTAAATTTTTCTAAGCCACAAACTTTAGGATACCGCAAAGAAAAACTAAAGCTTCGCAAAAAGCATCTCCGTTTTCATCGATGAAAACTGTAGAAAAAACCACATGTACTTGCATTTGCAAATCCAAAGAAATGAAGCTGCGGCGTAACATTGACTCAAGAGACAATAACCAACATAGATGGATGCGACGTTTGGTGCTGATTAGTGGATCAGCACGGAGAGGTCAGAGACGGAGCAATTCCATGACAACGAACACCTAGCAGTTGCAGCTAATCTAAACGTGAAGAGACGTTGCGCTTGTCAGGGAGAGGGGGTTTCGGTCTACTACTCACTTGAAGTTAAGGTACTGGCCGAAGGCGAGGAGGACGACGGAGTAGAGGGGCGGGGGCCAGGAGAAGGAGGCGACGGAGGCGAGGGACAGCAGCTGGAGCGCCTTGAGGACGTGGGAGACCTGCGCCATGCGGCGGCACGGGTCTGTGCCGCGGCCGCACAGGTCCACCCACCGCTGCGGGTGGTTCCACAGCGCGCAGTAGAACGGGAACGGCAGCAGCACGCCCACGGCCGCCGCCGTGCCCACCATATCTCAGCTTAGAGCAGGCAAAGTGTTCGACGGTTTGCCTCTCAAGGGCGCCTGGAGTTTTGGGGGGCGTTGGCACGGGAGTCGCGCCGGGGCTGAGGCGATATGGGATTCTGGGCCTCAACTTCGTCTCTGGTTGTACTACCGCGTGCACGAGCCCCACCGTTCTCACCTCGTCCTTCACGGATGCACATAGCTTTCTATCGATAATCAGATCCCAATCACGCAAAAATGTGCAGCTCGTACGTCGTACTCGATGCCATGGTTCAACGTTCCAACCGATTTGAGGTTATCACATGGAATCGACCGGTGTTTCACTGTAAAATCTGGTTCTTGAATGAGAATTTGACATGTACTTTTATAGCTCAAATTTCTGAAATTCTGATGCTAGTTCATATGCTACTAAGTACCGCTCCAGTAGGAATTTTCCCTTTAGGAGAAGATTGAAATCAAGAAAAAAAATCACAGATCAAGTTGTCTAGTTTTTGCCGTGCATGTCCAACAGATCAAAGCCAATTTATCTCATATTATGATTATTGTTGCTCGAATGAACCAGGAAAATTCCTAACCATAACAATGACCACACACAGAGGAAACAGAAATTTTGAGACAATATCAACACTCAACAGCAGGAAAGGGGAAACGACACATTTTGAGGAGCCAAATATCTAACGCTATCCTATTACCGGCTTGGCACACTCCAGAAAAACATCAAAATTTCTGGACTTTTGTCCTTGTGAAATCAGAAATTAAGCTCAGTTACTCAGCATCAGCATCATCAAAACCATCATCTTCACTATCTTCGCCCTTCTGAGGTGCTACACTCTCTTCAACAATTGTAGGATCGTCATCTTCAGACTTTTCAGGGCCAGGTCCTGCAGACACCTTGACCATTGCCGGGCGCAACAATCTCTCCCCAAGTTTGAAACCCTTACAGAATTCCTGGACGATTACCCCCTCTTCGTACTCCACTGATTCTTCTCGCATGATAGCCTCATGAAACTGAAACAGAAGGTGTGAAATGAACGATTCTTGAATAAAGCATTACCTTTATCAACAGGATAAACACAATAATAGTCTATGCAGATTTAGCCCTTTATATTACAGCTCTATAGGCTTTACCACATGCTTTCCCACATTATTATCTGATAATATAAGAATGAAGATGTCGCATAAGAAGGTTTATTTTTTCACAGTTACAAGTCGTTCCGCCAAGCATTTGAATGCTTCTTTACCTTTTACCCCTGCTTAGGTCTGAACACCATATCACAGAAGGCACAAAAATTTAAATGGAAAATGATAATCTTAAGAGTTAAGTGAAAAAATGTTCGGTTTCAAAATCTAAGTTGTTAGATCATGTGTTGCTAGCACTGCTTACCATAGGATCAAATGGTTTGCCAACAGTTTCCACATCTTCAACACCCAGTGAATTCAGAATTTCCATAAATTGCTTATAAATGCTCTGGTAGCTGTCATTTATTTTCGCTTCTCTCTCCGTTTCCACCTTTATTTGTGTTTTTGCTCTTTCAAAGTTGTCAAGAACAGGCAACAAGCTCTCGATAACTTCCCCTTGCACATTTGTCATCAAAGAAAGCTTCTCTGTTTCTGTCCTTTTCCTGTAATTATCAAAGTCGGCGCTTATCCTCAAGATACGATCTCTCTCTGTTGTCAATTCCGCATCTAAAGTTGTGATTTTGCTCATAAGAGAGTTCTTCTCATCCTCAATAGAAAGTAAAAAGGCCTCTATCTCAGCGACTTGTGCTTCATCATCATTAATCAAAGCTTCTTTGTATGAATGCAATGCTGTGACAAGAACAGAGGGAGTTTCTTCTTTGCCCACAGCATCATCATCTGCAACACTGTCTCCAGTAGCCTCAGTTTCGGAGTCCTCCTGTGACATAAAAAGATTCCAGAGTAAGTAAGAATTCAAGTGTTTCTATAGATAAATTGTGCGAGGTTATAGATTCTAATGATACAGGATCAACTTCTTTAGCTTTTACAGAAGAATCGCAAGTGAAATAGGATACTGCTACGCAAGTGGTTAGCATTACGAAGTATGTGTAGACAGTTTTTTGGTGCACAACGATATCCAACCTCAAATATTGGCAAAGCAGCACTTCAGATCCTTGTGCTATCATATAATCTGAACAGACCCTTACGCTAAAAATTGACAATAATGCATCCTTGTATTAATATACAATCTGCAATCAGGCACGTTACTGTATTTGAACCTAGAATCAAGTCGTTGGTCTGCAACAAAATCTAAAACAGTAAACCAGAATTGCAAAATGTGAATAGTAAGTCTGATAGCAGATTTTCACAACATTATGATAATTCACTGTTCTCAAGTAACTTAATTGCGTATAATCTGGGGGCCAAACGTAGGAAGAACTATACCAGCACATGCATGATGTGGTCACAGCTAAAATGCACTCATAATACTGGAGTTACATAACCAATATCTTTACAAGTACCGATGTACAAGATAAAAAAATAACAGGTGTAGCCCGAGTGTGGTTTCCCATGGTAGCTCAATGACGTGCATAAAAGATAAATAGATTCTCATTGTTTCCACATTAGTGAAACTTTGGCATTTCCATCATAAGCAATAACAAACATTCCAACCTTCACACCGCACATTGATCAAGCTTTGACCACTTCTGTAGTCCCCAAGGTTATACTGAGAGCGAATTATGATCCAACATAACTCAGAAAAAACATTTGAGTGTGTCTCCACTGAATAATTAAATATTGGGCATTACTTTGCACAAAGATTAAAGTTGCGTTGAAATTGAGAAAAATATAAGAGAAAATGACTTAGATGCCCCCACTTAATTGTCTTGGAAGATGAAAGATATATTTCGTGTGGATGGTAATGAATAAATGCATATGGTTGAAAGAGAATAAATAGAGAAGGAAATGCCTCATTAAATCTACATGCAAGCCTTATATTTGTGAACAAGTTCATTAAAAAAAATAAGCCATGCAACAAGTTCATTAAAAAAAATAAGCCTTATAAAAGTGAACGGAGGGAGTATCCTATAATGCCATGTCAGAATTTCCTGCACCCACCAACTAAAGGTTAAATTCAACCATTTTATCATCTGCCACCAACCATTCACGAAGGCAGCACAGAACCTTCGTGCCACCCAATTGCTGCACTTAAGCCAACACTTCAGAAGGTAGGGTACAGCAACAACTGTTCATCTGAACATAAACAACTGAAAAGCAAACGTTCCACCCAATGACCCAAAATCTCACAAGGTATATGCATTTAAAGTCATTAAGCCAACACTTCAGAAAATTGAGAGCTTAAATTAAATATGCTCTGAGCAAACTACTACCTAACGGCAAATAATTTGCGCCACAGATATTAATGCAAAGCAGTCGAAAGTCGTATCATCACTTCACAGCTAGTATGCAAGCTTGTGTGTGCTCTGAATGAACAATTTGTGGTTTCAAAATACAACTCCACTATCTAATTTTCAACCGAGACGATACAACATTAGATATCTAATAGCTCTTCTTCAGAACTACCTGCTTACCCGATGCTGATTACTTACCCATTCGCTTGTTTCAAGACTTGTGTAATTTGCATTGGGAGGGAATGCATAGAAGCGCAACTCAACAACAAAACATACAGAAGGAACAGGCAAAGCACCCCGGGGGCGAGGATGCAGCCCCTCACCTGCATCGCGGTCTGCGCGGCCTCGTCGGCTTCGGTGGCCCCCAAGCGCCGCAGCCGGCTCGCGGCGCGGCCGGGGACGCGCCGAACCGGCAGCCGATGCGCGCGGAGCGGCCGCGCCAGTGCGCGCCGGGAGCAGGCGAGGACGCGGCGGCGCACGACCGGCGTGGCTCCCGGGCAGGCGAGGGCGGTGGGGCGTGGGCGGCGGCCGTGCGGAGGAGAGCAGCCATGGGGGCGGGCGGGAGGGGGTGTTTCTTACTGCTCTATCGGATGCGGGAGAAGAACAGCAGGGCACGAGATAACTCGTCTCGGATGGGTCGAGACGGGTGCGTGAGTCTTCTGGAAGCGGTGGTTAACTTGACGGGCCCGTGGACGATGGTTGGTAGCTTCTGGCTTGGCGAATGGCGACGGCCTGCCCGTACTTCCTTTTTTTTTTTCCGTTTTTTAGTTTTTTACTGTGCATTAAATTTAATATGAATCATTTATTTTTAACAAATACATCATATTATTTAGTATTTATTTATACCTTATCCGATAGTAGAGCAATAAAAAATAATCTTAGCAAGTTAATGGCTAAATCTTATTTTTACTGTCTATTATACGACGTTGGTATAATGCGAGGTAAAATCTCTCTCCTTTCAAGGGAGGCGGGGATCCTTGTGCTTGTGATCAACTGGCACTCAGTGTGGTTTTGTACGAAACAATGTAGAATGCGTCAATACGGTGTTCCGATGGTTGAATAAGTTGCCAGATACATCCTTGCAGGGTTTGTTTGAAAACGAAATATTCTAGAAATCTGCATCCTCGTACCATGTCGTCCCATGTCATATAGGCTGTGACCAATGGCGGAACCGCTCGTTGTAATGGAGGTGCAAATCGAGACTTCATTCACCTTTAAGGCTTTTACAGCATTCCGAAAAAAATATCGATTCGCCACTAATTAAAACTACCATGGATTTGCTAAAGTGACCGCTGATCAGAGAATGTACCATTTACGTGTGTCTGGAAATCAGAAATTGCCCACTCCAGTAGGTCAAACCTAGAGCTTAGGCCGGTTATACTTGGCTCCAGGCCGGCGTGCGGCAAAAACCAACAACCAAGCGAGCAGCACGCCGGACGAGCGACCGCCGACCAGACAACTTCAGCAGGAAACGTGCGGGGCAGCAGACTGCATTGCTGATCTGGGCACACCTTACCTTTCCGCAGGCTCAAGTCAAGGACTAGGAAACACCTCTCGGCGACCGGACCACGCGCGCAAGTTTGCCCCGCGGCACGGTCTCAGACCGCCGCACCGCACGCAACAACTCCCAGGCCCCAACCAGCCGGTGCCGACCACGACGACTGCTACATGTGGAGCGCGGCCTGGATGCGCTGCGCCGCGTTCGGTGCTGGCAACCGCAGCCAGAATGCCTTCGCCTGAGGGCTCGTGGTGCCAGGGGCGTAGGAGGATAAAAATTGAGGGGTATTAGTGCGAAGTTTTTATTAAGACAAGCGTAGCTTAGCAGGAAAACATTTGAATATTACGTGTAATCTAAATTGATATATAAACTGATAAGCAACAAAGTTAAAATAACAAATAATTAAAGATAATATCTTAGTAATGAATTGTCCATTCTAAAAGCTAAAAATATATACAAGTAGCTATCTTAAAAACATAATTAATTAGATTAGTAATGCACGTAAAACGAGCGATAACAGGAAAAATCCGCCACTGCATAGTGCCACTGCCACCATTCCGGGCAGAAAAAGGGCTTCCGGCCCGGCAGTTCCGACTTCGACCGCCAAAAATGTCATCACGCCACCCTAGTGCGCTGGTGCACTCGAGACTCGACACCAGGCAACAACCCCGGCCAGGATTCGAAGTGGCCCCACACCACGATTCACGTTGCGTTTTTCTGCGACGCTGAGTGAATCAACTAAACCTTTGAGAATCACCAGCAATAAACGGGCCTGATTGAACATATCAATGACAGAATGAGCAAGCTGCCACTCGGGCCAAGAAGAATTACCTAAACCTTTGAGAGCACCAGTAACAACAGCTTTAAATTATTCCCTTTACTGACGAGCTACACATATCGACAGCTTATTTGATTTTTACCAAGAATCAAAACAATGGCCAAAATGACTTTCTTCAATTGAAGTGAAGATGCACCTATTCCAGAGCTTTAGAGTATGCAGAACTAACTAAACCAAGTAGCCTCTCATCCACCAGCCTACGGACAAAACGGGGAGAAGATCCCTGAGGAGCTAATCCAAGTAGAACAGTGTTACGATCTTCCGGAGGTTCTTTGCCTCCTGGCAGGTTTCCATCAGCAGCTTGCTGTCGTGGAATGCAAAGCATATCACTTGTTGGACCTTCGAGATGATGTCCATGTTGCATAACCTGAAGATTATAAGAACTATTAAGTACCAATAATATGAATCGCAACATTAAATTTAGAGAAAAACAATTCTTTTCTTACACGTGAGAAGAAGTGTAAACAAAGGGTTAATGAACTGATAGGTGTGTTTCTATAATGGAACAAGACAAATACTCGTTATCTAAAGCAGTTCACTGAAATAAAAATAGATTGACAAAAAAAATGATGATCTTTATTGCAGTAATAGTACAATATCAAGCGGCATAAATGGACTGTTCTGGAGCTACTAATACACAGTAAAGTAAGTGCAAGCCCAGAAAGTGAACCAGAAGCTAAAAATAGGCCAATCGAGCTTGGATCAAATATTCAATTATTATAAAATATCTTCCATTCAACTCTAGGTAAAGATGGTGACTGTACCTAATGACACAAAATACATAGCACAAAATTATATGCAATATGAAAAGGTAACTGACAAACCTGCTAGCCTCAATTAGTGGCAGATGGTCATACTGAGGTTTCTCAATCAAGTTCTGTACCTGTAAAATTAACAAAATATCACTAAATCATATCCAACTTACCATACGGAAAGACAACATCAGCATTACATGTTAAAGCAGAACACTGTAATAATTTCTGTGAGACAAATTATTGGAATTAACACATGTGACAGTAAAAATCTAGTTAGCTACCCAGAATAGTAAGATACTCCAGATGGTGACTCAAGATTCCTTGATTTTTAGTTTTGTCATTTTGTTTATACTTAGTCTTAACTCGTATGGCCAGATAAAACATTCCTAATTGTGCAATTGCGTCAGTTATTAAGCATATTGATGTTCAGGCTTGTAAGGACAGCAACCAAACATCCTAAGGATCAAAAAAAAATTATAAGAATATCCAAGGTAAGACCTGACATACAGCAGAACAAAAGGCCAGAGGTTCGAAGTAAGAGTACAGAGTGGCGGGGGTATTGATTAAACAAGTGTGCAGTAATTGAAAAATACAAATTAAGAAATGCATGCATTTCTAAAATGCCTCGTAACGGAGACATGTTAGGTGAGAACTCCCCTCATATCGGGAGCATGCAAACTCACAATCCAAGCCATTCAATCAGTGCGATGACGATTATCATCACTTTGGCCATAATATAGATATGATAAGGCGATAAACACAGTTCATTCATAAGTTGATTGAAGGGTTCGGCTCATGAGTTGATGAGTTCATGTTCTCCCATTTTATGTGGAGTTCTCACCTAATGCACCTTTCCCATAATTTTGTGACAATATGTTGGAAATCCTGCTACTGCAGCAAGCAATCGAACAATACAAAATCACAAAATGGCAAGACTAAAAATACATGGTACAAAACGCAAATGGTGTATGTACGGCTCTCCAGTAAATAATTTGGCATAAAACTAGGCTAGAAATAGCCATTTCAGGGTTGAAATACCATGATTTCTTACTTTAGATAACAGCTCTTGACTTTCAGGAGGTTGCTTCTTTAGACTTTGAGGCAAAATTACAGTGAGCAACTCTTGCTTTTCAGCCCTTAAAGCACCCCTGATAACAGCTGCATTAGTCCCAGAAGCACCAGATGTGAATATATGATTTTTCTGCAATTAACACAGAAACATTAATTAGAGTGGTACAGGAACCAAAGATCCAACAAACGAGTATAACGTATAACTCAGTGACATACTGTTATGACCATAGCATAGCTCAGGATCTCAATAAGTTGTTGATGCATAAACCCCATGTTGCGGGTACCAAAAAAACCTATTGCTCGGGGTCCTTGCTGCTGAATAGCCAGCAACTCCTGCATTACCGCCAGTTGAACGAAACCACTCATAAGATAAATCAATTCATACAAGTTAGATATGGTATTTGGTATGTATTATTCATGATAGATTTGAACTGCATGGAAAATATGGTGGTCCCAAACTAACTTTCAGAGACTAATGGCCACAAAAGTTAACTTTAACTAAACCTAACAGAAAACAGTAGAAAATGGTAAGAAAAGGCCACCTGCAGGTAATCTAGATCTGGGAGTGATTTGTATTCTGGAGCAGCAACTGTTGCGGTGCCCTTAACGAGAGTCTCGACCTGAGTAGGAATCTTTGAACCATTATCGTCATCTGGCCCAAACAGAATAGCACCATCTCTTCCTTGACTCCTCCCATCACCTTCATGCCCATCTCTTCGCATGCATCCGCAAAACAACTATACGAGCACAATAAAAACAGCCCCTGGCAGTAAATCATTAGTGAAAACCAAATACATTAAAGCATTCTGACATCGAAGGACCAGATTTACACTTTATAGTTTGCGCCCTTCCCCAGTTGTCAAAATTGACCATACTTGCAACAAGCATACCCCAAGAGAAGGTGTGGGTCACTGTTGTTTCTACATAAATCTACCTTGTGAGTTGTGAATGTCTATCCGTGCTGTCCATTTTAAATCCATAATCCACTGGATGGATTTACAGGAACTCTTCGTTAGCTTTTGCGCTGCATAGGCCACCTCACCCTTTGAATCTATATTTGGGAAGAGCTATAAACTTGGAGTATAATACAGACACTTTTGGCGTGTCGTGTACAACATTTACATGCAAAAATGGTAACTTTACAAATTGTGGGTTTTATTATACATTAGCCAGAAAGATCTGTGCCCACAATTACAATAAGTGATTGTGGGCCTTTCAATTAGAAATCAATTTTTGCGATTGAGGTAAACAATTATCTGAGGAAAACATAACTTCTTTCCCGCCTTAATCTCAACCATAAGCGTGGGATTGGGCAACAAACTGAAGCAATCATAATTTCTAACCCAACTTAATCTCAAATGCCTAGTTTCCACTTGAAACAGCTCACAAGCTGGAAAGGCGTGAATGGCACTGCTCAAACATAAGGCACAGGATCTAATCGCAGAAAAGGGTGTCAACACAAGCAAGACCTGTTGTTGCCGTGGAATGTATAAAGCTTGAATTTTGAGTGAACACTGCAACCATCACGCTATACCACTGGATGGCAATTTGATGTCACTGGGTATGGATTATTGTAGATGGCAAACGATTCAATATGCAACGAGGCTGGGTTTCCAGTGAACAACCATAACCACTCAAATAGCAATCAGCATCAACACATGGTCAGTTAGGATCGTGATGCCCACAAGAACCATGTTTCTTTCTTCAAAAGGGATACTTTTAAATTTTAGGTCCCGCATTTCCCTAGACTATGCAAGGCGATTTTTCAGTCAACATCAGGGAATTGCCGTAGAGAAATCAGGCGTGCAATCAAGAAACAATTTAACAGTGAAGAAACATCCCACCACCACAACTCCAAAATAAATTCTAATCCGCCCAACATCAATCCACGAATGATAACAAGCAGAACAGGCAACAAAAGCAATATCTACAAGAAGCAAGTACCCTGTCTGACCCTATCGCGGCCGGCGGCGGCCTCTCGGTCCTCCGAGCCCATCCCAACAAGACTCCACGGCTCCGCACGGATGAGCAAGGTAGCAAGAACCCGCCAGCTCTCGGCGGCGGCGGCCTCGAGGAGGGGAGGCCAACAGGCGCCGCAGCGGGAGGAGCGCAACAGCACATCATCATTCGGCAGAGCCGATTAACGGATCCAGTACTCCAAACAACTGGCGTCAAGAAAAGAAATACACCAATCTACAGACCACAGGCCCTCTCCCTCGAGCTCTTCTCGGCGGCGTTCTCCAAATCGGCAGTGGTGGTGGCGCTGTTCATGTGGGAGGTGGGCATGGCTTGGCTGAGACGAGACGGCACGAGTTGGGCTTCCTCTGACCGCCTCGCTGGCTGTGGTTCGTATGTGTGGTGGATAACAGGTGGCGCACAAGTTGGGAAGCGTGGAGGAATCGAGAGGGGTTTATCGTCCCCGGCTGGATGGGTCATGGATGCTCCGAGCATGGAGTAGCAACGACTAGACTTGAACAAATATGGGCCGGGTCGGTCAGCCCGGTTTGATTTGGGTTAGCTCTCTCTCCCCAGTCGGATGCAGGGGTCCATGCTTGTGTGGCCTGGTGAAGTCCGATGGCCTTAAGCCCTTAAGAGCAAGTACGATAATAAATACTGCTACTTATTTTATTTTTCATTCATATCATCTAGAATAAACATTAAAGTCAGTTTATATAATAGCTATCTCTAAATATTGACTTTAGATACTACGCAATAACTATTTCTTCTCTCTTGTACATAACTAATTTACTTATGCTCTCGTGCAATGCTTACTACTAAATAAGAGTCAGCTCTCTTCTCTCTCATCTTTTCTCACTATTTCACATAAGACAAAACTGATGTCGACATGCTAAAAATAAGTTGAGATAGCCTTATTGTACATGCTCTAACGATGCACCTCGTCCTATGTACAGCGAACTCTTTTGTGATGTCGTTTGGTCGATGATAACCGTGATACGCGGCTGGGCTACAACTGTCATCTCGTTCAGTGGCCAACCCAAGACTAATTTTATGAGGTGTTGTAGACCAGGGTTTGAAATTTTATTTTCGGTTTATATCTCGGAGTAGGTGAAATTTAAAATTTCGTTAAAATCTTGGATTTTCGAATGAAATCCGATCAAAATTCAAAAGGAAATTTTGAAATCCAGGATTTTTGAACCGAAATCTCGGCAAAATTCAACTGGGTGAAAAATAAATTAAATGATGTTAAAAAAAATGTGGATAGTCCTAACATACCACTAATGTTCCCATAAAAATTTTAGATGATGATAAAGCCTCATGAATTTTTTAAAATTTTGACAACGCTATTGTCTTGATAAAAAAATGACCGATAAATTTCAACCGAATGAAAAATAGTACAAACCATATTAGAAAAATTTTAAAATTGTTGTGAATGGTCCTGATGCACCAATAATGCTCCCATAAAATTTTTAGATGATGATCAAGCTTGATGAATTTTCAAAAATTCGGACAGTGCTACTTAAGGTTGATCGACAAATTTCAACCAAATAAAAAATAGTCCAAACCACGTTAGAAAATTTTGACAAAAAAATTAGATCCTCCTAACATATCACTAATATTCTCAAAAAAAATAGATGATGATCAAGTTTGAGAAATTTTCAAAAATTGCGACAGTGTTACTGTCCTGATAAAAGCTTTATGGTGCTATATGTATTGTTTCCATATATTTGATAGAGCAACAAATTTTTTTTGCAATTTTTGAAACTTTTAGATAAGAGTTATGAGGAAATGCTTAAGCTCTCCCAAAAATTTTGGATCATAATCACACTCAAGCGAATTTATAAAATATTGACATGGTTACTGTCTCAGTTATGTTTATTAAGTTTTTGAATTTTTAAATATAACAAATGAAGTTCAATTATTTTACAAAAATTTCTGTACGATCCTAGAATGCTAAATATGGTACCATAATTTTTTCAAAATATGATAAAGCTTGTACAATTTTATAAAAATATAAGAGTATTTCTACTATTTTTATAAAACGTCTCAAAAATTTGGCTTTTCAACAAATTTTCGTGAAAGATGGCATTATTAAGGGTTATTGACCAAATCCGATCCTCAAAAGTCAAAATACCCGAGATTTTATCAAATTTCACCGACATTTCTAAAAATACTATAGCATTTTGAAAAAAAAAATCGATTTTTTTTAACCAAACGAGATTTTAAATTTTGTCCCCAACTGAAATTCGAAATCTCGGACGAAATTTTTGCCGAGATTTTGAACTATGCTCTAGACTTCTTCTTTTTTACCTTCAGTCTCTATTGTATATGTGACATCCTGTGGAGGTCTAGGGTGTTAACAGGGTATCTACGTTGCCATTGGTAGTAGTGTGGTGATTAGTCTCACTTGACTACCGTTAGGTCCGCCCTTTTGGTATGTGTGCGACCACATGGAAGAAATTAGAGATTAATGGAGCCTATGTTGGGTATGGTGAAAGAAGCATAACGATAGAATCTTCCGATAGATCTGGACGACCTATGAACAGATCCTTTAGTTTATTAAGGATGAGGCTAACAGCTGGGCTTCGACGGTGACAACGCACCTACATGATCTCCTTCAGGGACAGCCTTAAAGGTTTGCTTGTTCGGTTTGTCCGCACCCTGTTTCTTCGTTTTTTCTTCCGATCTGTTCCTTCCTCTTCCTTCTTCGGGTGTTTTCTCCACATATACTTCTTTTCTCCTTCTAATATATTTCACAGCGTTCGCGCTTTCAAAAAAAAAAAGGAGCCCATGCTCACCTACTTGCGAGTCTGCGACCAAACACCAACCGAGTGTATTCGTTCATTTCTTCTCACCCTCTCTCAAGTCTCAGAGTCGGCGAGCACCGCAACCGCAAGCACTCCACGCCTACTAGCATGTTGAGCACTCGGATTCGGCCTAACTCTCCGTCGTTCTTATCACGCTGTGCACACCGCGCATGTGGTGTGTGCGCCTCGAGTCACATGAAAGGATTCCTCGCAAAACAGAAGTCGCAAGTCGCAACATATCACAGGATACGGCTGCTAGTCGTTCAGTACTACTTGCATGTTTCAAGATCAAGAACGAAAACAAGGGAGGAGGCAATACTTTGATCGACCGATACCTTTGCTCCCGAACAGAGACCAGGTTGCAGTTGCAACTGCACATGGTCTGAGCTGCCTATTTTCAAAGTCAACGGTCCATATTCACTTGTTATAGTGCTGATTTACTACATTGCCACACACGATCTGAGCTGTGGTATCATGTGGTGTTACTGCAACCGATTTTGCTCCTTGTAGTGAAACATACCACTCTTCTGTACGCAAAATTAGAAGACAGAAACATAAATAAATAGCAGTAGCCTTATTAATTATGTATGGTTCATATTTTTTTTATGGAATAACCGTTCATCACACTAATACAATTGTTCAAGTTGATGGGATGGCACAAAATGTGTCCTGCCCAATGTGGCAGGCAGGAAGGGTAAATATGCAGGAACTAAGTCTGTGTGGAATCAAAGAATCATTGTTGCATCCTAACAAACTGTAAGACCACCCTGCCTTAATTTTGCTCTAGTGCTTCTTTGTGCGTGCGTGCTGTTCATCTCAGAAGTCGAAGATGAGTTTCCGGAACTTCTCCATGTGCTCGGCCTGCAGCGAGATGGCCACCGACAGGCTGCCGTCGCCGCTGGCGCTGGGGAGAACGAAGGCGAGCCCCTCGTACGCGATGCCGCCGGGGCCCATGAACACCGGCCGCCCCCACCCGAAGTCGGCGTCGTGGATCGGAAGGCGCACCCAGCTGGTGAGCCCGAGGTTGGGGCACCGGAACGTGTGCTCGCCGCGGACCAGCGCCGACAGGTCCGGCTGCAGCTCCAGGTAGTCCAGCGCCGAGCGGCAGTAGCCGTTGTCCATCCTGTCCAGCGCCGCCTGGATCGTGGACGCGCCGTCCGCCAGCTCGCCGGTCACCTTGCCCGCCTCGGCGAGCGGTGTGGCGGTGAAAATGACGTTGCCGAAGTAGCCGTTCGGGAGCAACGGCTGCAGCCGCTGCCGCCCGTCCGTGGCGCAGTACAGCTTGGTGGGCTGCTCGGCGGGCAGGCCGCGCGCCAGGGACGCGCACCGCCACACGTGCGCCGCGAGCACCGCGTACGTGCTGAACCGCGGCGCGCCCTCGCCCTTGGGGAGCTGGGAGCGGAGGCGGCCGAGGTCGGAACGGGAGAGCCTGAAGATGTCCACGGCGGTGGGCGGCGGCGCCGGCTTGGTGGTGAGGGCCTGCGGCTCGGAGGCTAGCATGGCCGGCGCGGGCTGGTATTCGACGTGCGGACGGGACGGGACCGGCGGTTCGCGGGCGCGGAGGAATTTGCGGTCGATGAATGGCATGACGGCGATCGGGACGCCGCGGCAGAGGTCGGACCACGAGTTGATGAAGTGCAGACCGGAGAAGCCGTCGGCGACGTGGTGCTGCATGCCCACGCCGAGGGCCACACCTCCGCACTTGAAGTAAGTCACCTGCAAAGTGAAAGCGCGCGAGTTAGGATCGGAAAGTGTTCATAATTTTTGAACCACCCTGGTCTTTAACTATTCGAGGTGTACTACTAACTGACAAGCTCTTTGCTTTCTTGAAAAATTAGGGGGCTAAGTGGCTGACAACTCATCGTACTTACACAACTGGGGCAGGTTCCATCGAGTAATGATTTTCTATTACACCAACCATCTCACTAGTCACTACGAATCTACGATACCTCTCCTTCAACTACCGTACCATACTAAAGCTCCATTGCCCAGATAAAATTCATCTGGCATCTTGCATCACCATTCACCAATGTATGTCATACAGGTAGTGTTGCATATGAGCAAATGGTCCCTTAAGAGAATATCCAAGGTCGTAGTCATGCCAAGTCAATCTGGATGTTCCACGGCACCTTACTTGATGTGTTCGCAATAATGGAAATCAGCCATGTATAGTCATAGAACGACAGACAAGGCTCGACCAAAAACAAGCTAAACGAAATGCAGAGCACATGGAAGGAAGAATCAATCTAAGGTTGCGTGCTACCACAAGAGAAGTCACCAAAAAATACTCTTGGCATTCCAGTTGGGCTATCATTTTCTTGCAACCAACATGTGGATTCGCATCCCAAGCAAAACATCCAGCAAGCAACCGCATTTCTCTGTTTGATGAAGGATGAGCTCACTCTACCTCACCCATGTGATTGCTGATATAACAATTAGTGTAGTTGCGAGGTTGCACACGATTATGAACTGGCAACCTTATCAAAATATCGGTTCATTTTCATGTTTGAAAAGATGTCATCATTTGTAGTATCTATACAAATTTAGGTGTCAGATAAGTAGGCAACGCCAGGGTAGACCACAATATGAGAAAGCGAGAAGTCGGACTCAAGCAGGTAACACAACGCTTTCAGGAGAGTTTGCTTCCCGAAGGCAAAATGCTGTCAGAATAGTTCACCCTAACAATTGGTCGCTGCCGTTAATCACAACACTAACAATGGAATGCAACTTTGTGCAAGCTAAGTCATGGTAGAAATGGCATAATTCTTTGTTTGGTATTTTCGTATGCTATCCTCAATTGTTTGTTGACATGAGTTCTATCTACAGAGCCCTATGAAAAGAAAACAACAACATCTAATTCATATGACCCCAAACTCAATAATAAGTCTAGGCTCACAAAACCAGCTGTCTGGAGATTTCGAGGGCACAAATTTGATCGTGACACAAGTGAGGATAGTATTGGAAACTTGGAGTATATATTTGGCACGGCGATACCCTTCAGAGAACAGAGATCGTAACAAGGAATTTTTCAAAGAGGCAAATTTGTACATACCCAAAACTAAGTTATCGTGGAGTACTGGTACAAATTTCTCACCGAAAGATTGGCACCGTGAATAGAGCCTCGCAAGTGGAGTGCAATTCAGGGCCGTCTGCTAATGATCGTTCACGGATGTTTCGCTGAAATCATACAAACTCCAAACGTTTTCCACTGGACGGACATGGCAATTAACCGAGAGCTACCGGCTACGGCACTCGCAACGCAGTACAGGCCGTGGGTTATCGCAAGGTGCATTAAATAGCAAAATTAGCGATCAACTAGTGACAGACTGACAGCGTGCCATGACGCCGCAATACACCTCGTCGGTTTTACTACTTACGATCGCTAGTCGTTGCCGTGTCGCGACGCGCGTCAACGCCCATCGACACAGCCATACGGCGCCGACGAGGCGACGAGCCAGACAAGCTCCTAAAAACGACGCGCGGCCGTCTGTTTTGACCGAAACTTTGGCGGCCGGCGCTAACGGCGAGCAAAAACCGTCTTCTCACGCAACCGCGCTGTACTCTGATCTGCTTCGGCGCTTCCTAGCGTGGAGTAGTAGTCCAAACGGATGGATAGACTGGGGGAGACTGAGGTAGAATTTACCTGGAGCACGAGGAGCGGGAATGAGGAGATGTCGTCGGTGTAGTCGACGGCGGGGATGAGGCGCTTGAGGTCCATGGTGGGCGCGAAGTCGCCGAAGTCATCGACGGCGGCGTCGGGCGCGTCGGCCTCCACGAAGAGCACCCCCTCCGCGTTGCAGTCGATCTCCACGCGCCCGTCCTCGTCGCGCGCCAGACGCCCCGCCATCGGGTAGAACGGCACCAGCGCCTCCGCCAGCGCCCGCCGCATCCTCTCCGCGTCGAAGTAGCGCTCGCCGTCGCCCTCCTTCCCCGCCGCCTCGCCCTCCCGCCGGTAGAAGTAGACGCTGGGCGTGTGGAACCGCGGCACGACCAGGTCGAGGTTGGAGTTCCACAGCCGCCGCCGCGGCGTCTCCCCCGCCGGCCGCACCATCGTCGACCCCCGCACCGTGATCTTCATCTACATGCCACCGCACACACGCATGGATCGATTAATCCCCATTGATCCATAGATCGATCAAAACACTTCGACAAAACAAACGAACGGAAAGAAATATAATTCACGCTGCAAGAATTAACAGGCAGACCAACCTTGTTTGACGCGATCGAAGCGCGCGCCTTGCCGCGGCAGGCGGATCTGGGAGGCAAGCAAAAGCGAACGTCTTTACGTGGAAACACGCGTGGTATGATATGGAGTGAGTGGTAAAGTAGTAGCAGTCGTTAGGAAGCTCTTGGTGGAGAGCTGGTGAGCGAGGTGGGGGTAGCGCGGCTTTTATAGCCGAGGGGGAGCTTGCACTGTGCGACTCGCTCTTCTCCTCCTCCTTTTTCTCTCTTTTTTTTTTAAAAAAAAACTCCTATCGATTGCTCGATTGCTTCGTGGGAAGGAGACGACGGACGGGGGAGAGTTGGTGGGATGGACGATCTGCTGAAAGCTAGAGGTGAGGTTGTTGATGGATTTGATTTGGAGGTTCGGAAGCGGCATTGTTTAAATGCTCCGTGGACGCGGTCCACCCAACCGGACGATGGACGTGCCTGCCGATGATTTGCTCTGCTCATCGGCCTCGTCTGATCTCTGCACTGCATCAGCAGTGACAGCTTCAGCTTGTATTAAAAAAGCAGCGACGGCTTCGCCGCAGCGTTCGAGGCGTCGTGGTGTGATTGCTCGACGTGATCTGTCTAGTGCATCATCAGCGGTGGCAGCTTCCGGTTTGTAATTTTGTAAGCATATGCACTACAGAGAAAACAGCGACAGTTAAGCTAGGAGAATCAGTAGTGTTTTTAGAAGAACCTGATTGATTTAATCGCAAGCAACCTTTCGCTTCAAACATGCGGATTGTTTCAATCTTTGGAGGCACTCTAGTAACCCGTTGCCTTGATTTTTATAGCACTACTAGTATAGTGCCTGTACTAACGCTACGACGGCAGTAAACCTGCTTATCAATTAAATGAGAAAATAAGTATGAATACCACACTTAATAATAAAAGAGAAATTTAGAATTTTAAATGAATTTAGAAAGAAAAACGAAACTAAATGGAGATCGGATGGGCGAAAACGGGCTCCCAAAAGATTTTAAATCAAGAAATAGAAAGAAAAAAGAATTTTCTGATTTTAGATTATTTTTTTTGCAGCTTCCACAGAGAGCACAGCGTGCTCTCTGGGCTTGGCCAGCGCAAGGGGAGGGAAGGCGGGGTGGCCGCCTGTCAGCATGATGGGTCGGCATCGGTGCGGCGAGATCGCCGCGACCGGCGGCGCATGTGGGAGGAGTCACGGTTGCGGTGAATTTCGCCGGGAAAGATGACGGTGATGGCTTGGGTTACCTCTAAAATCCGACGATCTTTACAAGAAGGAGCACTTGGGGATTTACGCAATGCGATAGGGTGGAGGAAAGCTCGTCGGTTTTTATAGCCCCGAAACAAGCATATTTATGGAAACCATAATTTGAGATCAAATCAGATTGAGAGGAAATTTTGGCAATAGAGCACGAAATTTGGGGAATTAACACCATAGATGGAAAAAGGAGATTTAGTGCGGGATTGATGGAGTTTTGGAGTTTCTTTTTTGCTTTAATGGAGGAGGAAGAAGAAGCTTCTTCAGTGCAGGTGCATGACTAGAAGAAGCTACAGGTGAGTTGCCTTTATTTTTTTTAAATATAGAAGGATTTTTGAAAAGATAGCACATTAGGTTAAAAAATTCTAAAAAAACTTTCGATTATTTTGTACTTAATAAAATTACTTTAAAAAAAAATAAATTATAAATTTGCTGAGGCACGACGGCCGCGAGGTCGCTGACCAGCAACCTCGCCGCGTCGGCAAAGCCACCGATGACGACCGTGGAGCTATTGCAGACTTGCGTTCTCCCGGCCGTGCTGCCCATCTCCCGGTTTTCTTTTCCCACCATGTAATGTATGATCCTTTCCTTTTCCAGGACGTTTGTTTCCTTTTCCTTGATTCCAAGACGTTTGTTTCCTTTTCCTTGTTGATCTTTGGGGTGAGGAAGGTGCATTGTGGGCCACAGGGATGATTTCGGAAAAATATGGAAAAATAAACTGCGCTCGCCGACCGCTGGATCCGCAAGGAAAAGAAGATAAAAAATAAACAGTGCTCGCCGGCCGATGGTTCCGTGAGAAAAAATTGAAAAAAATTAAGCAGCACTCAAGACGTTGGTTCCTTAGATAAAAAAAAATTCAACGCTCTCCGTGCGCTGAAATTAAGCTCTACGGGGCTAGATCCGTAAAAAAGTCTCGAGAAGGGTCATATTCGGACAAAAAATACGATCACAATGCCAGGACAATAAAAAATTCAAGTCTTGTTTCTTTGTATGTGGATCTTCCCTGTTTATTTCCTTGTTTGATTCACCCTCCTTCCAAATATGTAGTACGTACAATTTTGGCAAGTAAAAAATTCAAGTCTGGTTTCCTTACATGTGGATCCTCCTTATTTATTTCCTTGTTTGATTCGCTCTCCTTCCAAATATGTAGGTGGGGAGGTCTGTTGTGGGCCACAGGGATGATTAGACACACTAAATAATGACCATCGGATGTGGGTGAGTAAGACTGAGGAAAGATCTGAGACGTTCGTTTTGATGAATGCAAGTTTCTAGGGACGTTTTGCTGGGTGCACGAACATTGGACCATCTCTAATGAGGTGCATTATTTAAGGTGGACGTAAGAAAAATTACTTAGGTGCATTATAAAGCGGTATAGACTGGTAATAATTACCAGAAGTGCTAGCTTCCTATGGTTCGCAGTACTACTTATTACGTTCCTATGGTACTAACGCTGTCTCGGTCTGGATGAATTTTCAATTGTACGTTCATGAATTTTTCACGACTCCGTCACGCAGGCTAGTTTACAGCAAATGGATACCCAACCCAAACCTAAAACGAGTGCCAAGATCAGTTGTCATTGCTCATGCTTACAGCCTGCGCAGACCGTTTCCATGGACTAGGACAAACTGCTGTACGGATCATCCAGGATGAAAGTAGCTCCGAATCTCCCACCTCTTCCAGTTGCAGCGAGTTCGACGCGCGGCTCGGCTGGTGAGAAATCCTAATCCCAAGCTGCTCTGTTCGGGCAGATTTAGGCGCGAATAAAATTGTTATTAACTGTGAGCTCTGACCGATCAGCTTCGGGCACGTCCGAACACGTAGCGGTCGCGCGAGAACACGTACGGCTTTATGCTCCATGTGTTCTTTCTTTTATTTTTATTTTTCTGCTCGGCGAAGATGGCAATTGACGTGTATGCACGGTGTGTTAGTTTCAATCCTTCTGCACAAATGATTGCTCGACTTTTTCTAGCTGGTAGTTGATTCATAGTAAGAGTACTTTGCGTTCGTTCATGCATAGGCCTCGCCGTCGTCACGACGAGAGTCGAGAGATGACAGGAGTAGCACGGAAGAAAAGCCATGCACTCATGCATGTGCACCTTGTTTTCTTGCCCGGCGACACCACCATTGTCCGGAGCATGCGAGGCCCACGATGAAGTTAGAAAACCGCCCACAGATACGAGGCAGTAGTGTACAATTGGCTGTGATAGAATTGCTCAAGTTAATGTCGGCCTGTTTTATCTGGAGATGTCCCCTTTTTATTTAGTAGCACCGGGTTCTAGAGATCGGAGTTGTTGCTTTACAATGCTAGCTGCTACAAAATGGTCGGGATGCATGCCAATGATGTTTTATCGACTACTAGTCATGTGTCCGTACGTTGCAACGAAAACTCAATTTGCGACAAAAAATTTATTTGCAAATAATACTAACTTTAGTTATGTTTCAATAGTAGAAAAAGTTTGTTCCTCCGAAGAGATTTAACTATCGGGTTAAATTCTCTTCCATCTCAACCGTTCATGTTAGATCCAATGAATCAAGTACTCTGAAGGAGGACGGACGATCACTACCAACTCTTAATTAGAAATAGTAGAGAGATATCAATCCTTACCATTGAAGGAAGAGAAAGTTATTGCCTTCCTCTTGCAGGAAATCTTTTTGCTTCTTGCACGCAGCCTTTCTCTTCTCTTCTTTTCCTGCGTGTGTCTCCACTACCGACCGGCCTATCCTCCTGGAGATGAGAGTGGGTGCCCTCTAATAGGGAGTAGATGAAAGCAGAAGGCAGCTTACGCAGGCGGATGGAAGCCAGATCTCCCCGATATCTTCGTGATTGGCACGTGATTCTTTCCTTTTAATCTATGTATCTCCAGATATGATGAGATAGAATTCCCGTGTTATGGGATATGGTGAGTTTATCCTTCTATCCATGCAGGACATGATGAGAAAATCTTTTCATTTATAAGATATATGAATAACATCCTTCCATAGTAAGAACATGTGAATAGAGATATGTTAAAATAATATTTCTATTCAAAAAAGATATGATAAAATTCTTCCATATAAGATATGATTAAATCATTTACTATCTCAGTCGTTAATGTCAGATCCAATGAATCAGATACTCTAGAGGAGAACAGATCACTGTCACCAACTCCTAATTAGAAGCAGTAGAGAAACTTCAAAATAAGCCATTCTAAATAGAGTATGTATGCATCGTCTAGTGTTCACCGCCTCTAATTTGTAGTCCAAGCTCGGTCGTAGGTTAGAGCCATAACGAAACTGCTCTATACTCTCGTACTCTCAACACTAGTTTTTTTTTCTTTTTCAAAAAGGAAGTTTGTGAGAGCATCGATCCTTTATACTTGTACGACCCTAACGAGAAGTTAAACTGACGCCTGGGGTTGCCACAACCAACAGCCCAACACGTTATAAGTTACTAGTTAAGTGACTGTACGTTGCTATAAAAATTCTCAAATACAACCTTATTAAGAATAGTTTTTCAAAACAACAGCCAAATTGATTGATGAGAAAGATATGTATAAAACAAACTTGTTAGTTACTTAAGAGTGTTTCAAATTATCAGTTAATCATTCATACTAGTATAATTTTAAAAAACCTCAACATGATAGTACAACGACAACTTTAAAGAATTTGATCCTTTTTTTTTCTCCTCCCCTTTTGTCTCGAGTGCAGTCTTCTGCACCTTGTAACTTTAAACTTTATTTTCTATTCTCATAATTTAATCACAGCTTTAGCTATTTAAAAAAAAGAGAGAATGAGCCATGGTCATACCTTCCTTCCATATCGTTTCTTGTGCCCCCTTGAATCTTTTGTATTGCTTCTTTCTCTCTTTCTCATGTATGTGTATGAGCCTTCCTCTCCTCTGTCTCTTCCTACGTCTCTTCGTATGTCCTCTATGATGGAGATTGAAAATGCATCTAGACCCCTTAAGAAGTTTTGGTAATAGATGGCAACACAATTAAAATACTAATAATCAAGTGAGAATCTATGCAGAGGTAGAGACTATATCATCATGAGAAAGCAATTGAAGATCCCCGCCGCATTTAAAATTTGTGAAGACGGCATCAAGACTTGTTGTAATTTTCTATTTTATTTGAGTCTAAGGATAGCCGTACTATTAAGAGGGATACAACGGAAAACCGCTTTTAGGATATACTTGTGCTCAAGGATAAAAATTGCATTGCATAAGAACTCCCAGCACTTCTTTTTCATTAAAAAGCACACCTTTGGCCGAGTGGGTCAGCTCGGAGTATCCGGACATTTGGTCCGGACTCTCCGGGTTGACACCCTCGGTAGCTGCTCCTGGATAGTCCAGAGTATCCGGACATTTGGTCCGGACACTCCGGGTTGACACCCTTAGTGGCTGCTCTCAGTTGGTCCGGAGTATCCGAGCAAGTCCGGACACTCCGGATTAATTAGTCCGGAGTCTCCGGGGTTTTTATCCGGAGTCTCCGGGTTAGCTCTCTCGGTATGAACTAATCTTTTCCAATCCGGAGTCTCCGGGGTGTTTATCCGGAATCTCCGGGTTGTGCGCAGCCCTTTCCCAATGGTTGGATTTGGAGCCCCTATTTAAGCCCTCATTCCTCACCTAACAAGAGAGAGCTCCATTCATTGCACTCATTCACTCACAAACTCACTCTCTCACTCTTTTGAGGCCTAAACTCCTTTCTCCACTTAAAGCTAGTGTTTGATTCAAATCTTCTGGGAGAAAGGAGTGGATTGAAGTGTCTTAAGCCTGCATCTTTCATTCTGAGCACAAGATTCATCCTCCAAGTAGTTTTTACGTAGTATTTATTACTCTCGGAGTTTGAAGGGCTCCTAGACGGCAAGGAGTCACCGGGAGTCTCCAATTCTCGTTGTGGTGAGCCCCAGAAGTTTGTGAAGGCAAGTCACGCCTCCGAAAGGAAAGAGGCAAGAAGTGAAGACCGGCGAGTGCTTTGTGCAACATCGGGAGGATAGTGGTCAAGAGGGACCCGGGCTTTGTGCCTCCTCAACGGAGACGTAGGATTCCCTTCAAGAATCCGAACTTCGGGTAAAACTTATTGTCTTCGTGTTCTTCATTTGTTTTTTTGCTAGGGTTTGTGGTCTTAGACTTTGGGAGCCCCGATCTACTCTATTGTTGTGTTTGGCTCCAGATCTACAATATCCCCAGGTACCTGATAGCATTTAGATCTTTTGTATTCAAGTAGATTGTTGAAAAATTGTAGGGATTTAAAATCTCATTTCGAGGTCTTCAATCTGGAGTATCCGGACTCCTGAACCCGGATAGTCCGGACATTTCGGAGTATCCAAAGATAAGTCCCGGACACTCCGGACTTAGACCCTCTGGAGATTTTATTTTGCTACAAATTTTTAATTCGCCTATTCACCCCCCTCTAGGCGATATCTCCGGTCCTTTCAGAGATGAAGGTGGCCTTTTATAGGTGGAGGAGAGGACAACCAGACGTCTGAGCGCTCAGCCTTTATGATACGGTGCCTTGTGATCTCCGGGATTGGCATGTGATTTGATTATGCAATTCTTGCCTTTTAATCTCTGCATTTCCATCCGAATGAGATACAATGAAATAGGATTTTCATGTTATGGGATATGGTGAGTATGTCATTCCATCCAAGCGGGATATGATGAGGAAACTCTTTCATTTATAAGAGATATGAATAAAATCCTTATATTTTAAGGAGATGTGATCAGTAATATTTTCATAAAATAGAGGGAATCCGGATCGGATGGAAGCGGTGAGCGAAGCGAAGGAAAAGTTGAATGAAGCGAAGGAAAGGTCGAGCTAAGAAGGAAAGGGGGTGGGAGGCGGTGGCGAATAGAAAGAAAGAAAGGGTATAGAGAACGGACCGCTGCCACCAAGTCGTAATTAGAAGTAGTAGAGAAATATCAATCGCTATAAGATCTTGCTTGCCGTACGGGACCAAGGCGGAAGCTAGCAGGGGACGCGCGATTGTGTTTTCAGGAGCACGAATCAGGCAAGTAGACTAGCATGTATAATTATGTGATGTCAATCTATATACTTTGGAACATAAGATTTTGCTTATATGGAAGAGAGAGAAGGAGAAGATAGAGTATAACTGCCTCTTCATAAAGAGACGGGCATACAGACAGTATAACGTGAATTATTGTCTTTAATAAATATCATTCATATTATAATTAAAATATTTTAAAATTTTGTAGAGACAACCTTAATATGACATCTACTGACAGCAACAGTCCCTGCTGTTAGACCGGTGGAGTTGCGATCTTTTTGCTCTCCCTGGATTCCAGACGTAGCCGTGAGCCCGTGAGTACATCAGCGTGTTTGGTGAGAGTGAAAAAATGTACACACATGGTGGTTTGAGTAACTTGTAGTGGGTCGGTTTAAATGGAACACAGCTGCTGCGCGCCGTACTCTGGGATGCGTTTGTCCACCAAAAACGGCTCGGTCGGCAGGAAATGATCGTTATCCGGGTCAGCCCACGGTAGATAGGAGCAGGATTCAAAATTTCACCAAGATTTTAAAAATGTTGGTTAAAATTTTGGATTTCGGCTGAGGTCAAGACTCCAAATATCGGTAAGATAAATTTCATTTTTTGAAAATTATGGTTTGCTATAGTGATTTTGCTAAAAAAATTCTGGCTAGTTATCATGCTTTTTTGACCAAATTTCACACCAAATTTTTTTGGCGAATTGTAATGACTTTTATGAGGAATACATATGAAAAATTTATATAAAAAATATATATACAAATTATGTAACCCTAACCTTAACTTGGATTTCAGCCTTAAATTGTATTTCGCCTTAAATGATGTATTTCGGTCCAAACCCTAAATTCTAACTTAGATTTCGGCCTAAATCCTAAATCCTAACTTGATAATTTTATGTACAAATAATTAGTATTTTGCATTGAAACATATAGAAAATGTAGATAAATGCTTGCATGATTTTTTTTTCATATTTTCCCAATTTTTCTAGTATTTGGAGACCATTTTCATAGGGGGTTGAAAATCACCGAAATTTTGGTTTAGGGTTCCTAAAAAATACTAGATTTGAAATTTAGTTTTTGAATTTCGCCTGGATTTCGGCCAAAATTCCAAAATCTCACTGAAAATTCGGATTTCGGCTGTCCCCCGGAGATGTGATCCGAAAACGAAATTTGAAACCTTGAATAGGAGTATGTATTGTTATGTGTGGAAATAAGACCTTGTGGTTCTCCTGCGATGCCGGTACGCTAAATTTAATATAGATTTTTCGTTCTTTTCGATCTAATGCATGGCATTAGCAACTATTTATTTATACCTTGTCCAAAAATAGAGTAGTATAAATATTAATAAATCAATTGCTAGATTTAATTTCTACCACCTATCATATAATATTAGTATAATACACTATAAAATTTATCTTTATTTCCTCAGCCCGAAGGCGCGGCAGCGCTGCAGCCGCCAGGATGGCCGGTGTTGAATCTCAGCAGGCATGTACATCGCACTGGAAAGGGCTAATCTACAGATTACTGTAGCACCTCGTCGGTTTGGCCCAAATTTGTATGCATGCTTAGTGCTTCTTGCGTTCTGGTTATCTCCTGATAATTGGGCCGAGGCCCATGACGACTACTCGGCCCCGAGTCTAATCTAAAAACATTCGTCGACCTTTACTGCGTCAGACTAGGCTTTCTTTTCTTTCTTTTTTCTTAAAGATAGACTTGGCTTTCTGTAGTCTATACAATCGTGCAATTGATGTAGGAAACGGCATGGATAAGAACCTAATATGAGTTAAATTCAGTTCCTGTTTGGAAGCAAGAATTTTACAGATATTTTGTAGGAATTTATGTGGAACAATTCAATTCTTATATAAATGAGGAAAAACGGCACTACCATGTTCTGAACAAAGCCTCAGTTCAGTATACGTTCAACTATATGATGCTACATAGGGTAGATCGTTATAAAAGTACCAAATTCCAATATAGCCTAACGAATCGAACGGGTTTTAACCATTTTACACAGGAGGTATACTATGTGCTTATTTGGTGAAATTAATGGTTGAATGCCCTAAAGGAACTCCATGGTCGAATGGAAAATGCCAGATGCGGACTGCATAGAGGCTTAAACTCTCAGGGAGCATCATCGTAGAAAAGATTCATGAAACTATGTTGCGGTTGTTAAGGAACCTCGCTATCGAATAGTCCGGGGTTCCCGAACAGATCTGAATTGGAGAACAGAAAGAGATAGACACGTGTTTAGGGAGAGCAATAGCGGGAATTCTTTATTGCTAATAAATTACATACATAGGGGACCCTCCTCCTTTTATAGCGCTCCTCTAGGGTTTTGGCTAAGGGACCACATGGGCCTTCCAATGGGCTATTAGAGTTTCTTAACACTCCTCCTTGGGCCCTTTCTTGCGAGATGCATATGCCTCATTAAAACTCGGAAAAACCCGATGGGAAAAATACTTGGAGAAAGAGTACATAGCATACGCTTACTATGTTGCACGAATTGCCTCGTTAAAACCTTATGCAAGAAAACTTCATGAAAAACTTGCTAAGGAAAAGAGTACAATTCTCCCAACTTCAATTGCTAATCTTGAGATTTATGTTGGGTATTCATAATTTATGCTCAGTATTCATGTGGGAGTATGTGACATATCTCCCCCTGAAATCTGCACTTCTCTAAGTCTCATCATCCCAATTCCTTTCACGCACCTTTCAAAGGTAGATGCTGGGAGTGATTTAGTGAACAAATCTGCAAGATTTTCACATGATTTAATATGCAATATCTTGATCTCGTTCATCTTATGTAATTCGTGTGCATAGAAGAACTTGGGGTTGATATGCTTCGTGAGATTGCTCTTCACATAACCCATCTGTGCTTGGGCAACACAAGCTGCATTATCTTCATAAATTATCGTGGGAGTTTGCTCAATGTTCAAACCACATGACTTCTGGATGTGGTGAACCATTCTTCTGAGCCATGCACATTCACGAGATGCTTCATACAAAGCAATGATTTCCGAGTGGTTTGTCGACGTCGAGACAAGAGTCTGCTTAGACGACTTCCAAGAAATTGCTGTTCCTCCACATAGGAAAACATAGCCAGTTTGGGACTTACCAGTATGCGGGTCTGATAGGTACCCAGCATCGGCGTAGCCAACCAAATTCAATTCATTGTTTCTTCTAAAGAACAGACCGAGGTCTTTGCTTCCTTGGAGGTAACGGAATATGTCCTTGATCCCTTTCCAATGCCTTTTGGTGGGTTACGACTTTGCATCGAGCTAGCAAATTCACGTGATAACAATGTCCGGTCTAGTGCTATTCGCAAGGTACATGAGCGCTCCAATTGCACTCGGATATGGGAATTTCGCTCCCGTGACTTCTTCCCTCTTCTCTAGGTGCAGTATGGGTCTAGGTGCGCTTGGAGTGACCTTGACCATTGGAGTCTTTGCAGGATATGATTTTTCAAATCCAAATCTTTCCAACACTTTACGTGTGTAGGTTGATTGATGTACCAAGATTCCTCCTTAGACATGTTCAAGTGCAAGCCTAAACAAAACTTAGTTTTACCCAAATCTTTCATTTCAAACTCGGACTTCAAGTATGAGCATGCCTCTTCAATTTCTTCATCAGTCCCAATGATGTTCAAGTCATCTACATAGACGGAGATTATCTGAGAATCCATTCGGGATCATTGTATAAACACACATGGACAATCTTATTTGTTTGTGTAGCCTTTCTTGCAGAGAAAGTCACTCAGCGATTGTACCACATTCTTCTGATTGCTTTAGCCCATACAGTGATTTCTCCAATTTCACCTGCATGTGTTTCTATTTGCTCCATCTTGATTCGGGATAGGAATTCCTTAGGTACTTTCATGTATATCTCCGAATCCAAGTTTCCATACAAGTATCTTGTGACAACATCCATTAGCTTCATTCTCAACTTCAAGTTGATCGCCATTGAGATCAAATATCTAAAGGTAATTCCTCCCATGACCGGAGAATAGGTTTCTTCATAATCAACTCCGGGACGTTGAGTAAAACCTTGAGCTACAAGCCTTGCTTTGTACCTTACAACCGTTGTTTTCATTCCTCTTAGAACAAAGACCCATTTGTGACCTACGGGTTTATATGGGAAGGAGTGCGGCATACTGGCCCAAACACCTCTCTCTTGTTCGAGAGACTAACTCTGCAGATGATTGCCTTTTCCATTCTTCCCAATCTAGCCTTTTCTTGCACTCTGCTAGAGATGCGGGCTCGGGATCATGATCAATGATCGAGGCAATCTTCTTTGCAAAGTATGCATCAACGTTATCGTTGCTCTATTCGAGGATTCTCCTGTTATTACAAAGTTTATGGCCATTTCTTCATGGGGTGCTTCATGCACTTCTACTTGCTCTTCGCTACTTTTCCCTATCGCAGAGCAAGTTCCTTTAGCTTTCATCGCCTATGTGTGCGCACACATTATTTCCGTGGCTTCCTTGATGGAAGATTCAAGTCCGAATTGCCTTTCTGTTGGCTTCTTTCGGTGCCAAGTCTCAACTGCTCCCCTTCTTTCCTTGGGGTATTTTCGTGATTGGTTGTGGTAAGTCCTCTGCTTGATTTTCTCAGACGTCTCCGGGTACTTTGGGTTTGAGGAGCCGATTGCTCGCTCTTTTCTTTGAGGCCTCTGAGCAGGTTGAGGATACCTTCTATTTTCTTTGGTATTTCCACCCTCTCGGTGCATTTCTTGCGGTACATGCGACTTAACCACGCCCTTCGGATCACAAAATGATCAGCGGTTCATTTGCTAAATTCGCAAATCAATTATCTTCGGACTTCTTGATTTGCTTCATTAGTGCGGGGTCATGTGCGGGGATCGGTGGAATGCCATATGATTTCCTTGCATTTTTCATCCAAAGGTTGATTTCCTCCCTAATGACGGAAGCGATCCTCGTCAAAAATGCAATCGTGAATCGGTGTATGCAAGTCTCGATCATGGGTTACAAATACGATTATGGATGCACACTCATAACCAACGTATATCCCGGACTTGCGGAGAGGGCCCATTGCGATCATTGAGGGGTGGTATAGGTACATATACCATACACCCAAATTTTCTAAGATGGGAGATCTTGGGATGATCCGTGCACAAGTGCATAGGAGAATGGATGTTGTAGGCCGATGGTCCAAATTGATAAGTCTTCGCTGCGTGCGAGATGCGTGTCCCCAACAAGTGTTGGGCAAGTTACAACTCTGCAAAAGCGGTGCGGCAATAAACTTAATCCTCTTTATTAGTGCTTCTCCTAGTCCATTCTGCGTATGGGCGTGCGGACGGAGTGCTCAAGCGCTATCCTCATTCTTGCGTGCAATAATCATCAAATGCCTTTGAAGTAAATTCTCGGCATTGTCCATTCTAATGGACTTCACGCGATGATTAGGGAAAGCATTCTTAATTCTTATGATCTGCGAGATCAGCTTTGCAAAAGCATGGTTTCTTGTTGACAACAAGCATACATGCGACCATTTCGAGGAAGCATCGATGAGCACCATAAAGTATCGAAACGGCCCTGACAGGGGCTGAATCGGACCGCAAATATCCCCCTGGATGCGAGTCAGGAATGCAGGGATTTCACTTTGCACTTTCATGACAGAGGGTCTAGTTATTAATTTCCGTTGGCACATGCGGGCACACAAAATCTTCATGATTCGGAAATTTTAACATTAATGCCATGACCTTGTGAGTTGTTCACTATATTTCTCATCATTCTAAGACCAGGATGACCTAATCTACCATGTCATAAAGAAAATAATTGAGCTTCTAAAAGCAGTCTTCAAGGAAGTATACACTTGGTGCATGAATATTCGTGTAGTACAACCTGATTCATATGAGGACATTTTTCTAATACCATTTTTCCACATACCGCGTGCTTCACAATGCACAAGTATTCTTTGCCATTTTCTTCATTGGTTTCTACGTGAAAACCATTGGCGCGGATGTCTTTAAAGCTTAAGAGGGTGCGTGTTGATTCAGGTACAAAGGGCTTCTTCAATTACCAAAGTTGTACCCATAGGCAATATAATAGTGGCTCTTCTGAGCCGATTACATATGAGTCGCTTCTGCGATCGTAGTAATCTTTCCAGCGTTCTTCGTGATCATTGGAAATACTTAGACTCTCTTAAGATGGTATTTGTTGTGCCACTATCAACAATGCATATCTCTTCCATTTGGGCGCTACACGATTTCTAGATAAAAGAAATATAATTCTAATCAGATAGAGGCAAAAACAATCCAAATATTGCTTGCAAATTTGAAGAATATTGGAATAAAGAATAAATTGCGTATTTATTCATGAAAGAAGTATGCTCTTCTAGAGCTTACAATCCTTTATTCAAAGAAAAAGCTAACAACCATAATCTAAAAGAAATGCATTAAACAGAATCTGTAAAATATGCATTAATTTCTGCTTCTATATCATCTGCAGAAGTTTTCTCTTCATTTGCCATAATAATGGTTGCAGCATCGATGTCCAGGCTATTCTGTGAGGATGAGGCAAGTGGGGTGTCTACATCCATGACATCATCTTCACTGATGTTGGCGAAGTGCGCCTCTGCGGGGGCGTTTTCCTTTGCCTTCTTCTTAATCTGATATGCGTTGATCGCTTCCTTGGATTCTCGACATATCTTCGATCAATGTCCCCAAATGCCACACTTGAAGCACATCTGGTTCTGTTGTCCATACGGCTTGGCGTGCGTCTTTTCTTTGTCATCCCTCTTCACAGGGGCTTTGGACTTTCCTTTGGCACGGGTCTCTCTTTTCCACCCCGCTTGCCCTTCTTTCTATGAGTGGGCTTTTCACCTTGTAGCGTTGGCATTGACTTACGTGCGGTGCCTCGTCCGGTGGGCTGCGAGACATAGTTCTTGCGTAGAACATCGTCTTGCGATTCCGCAACTTGCATTACATCAATCGATTCGCTATACTCCTTGTATGCGTCCCGACGATATTGCGTGCACTCTGGATAGCGTTAGGGTGGAAGGTAGAGAGAGTTTTCTCAATCTTCTCTTCATCGGTGATCTTCTTGCCACATAGAGAAAGATTGGTACAAATTCATGCAAGGCGTAATTGTACTCGCCATCCCTGATACGAAGTCGCAAACCTCAGCGTACCCAATCTTTGCGTGCTTGGGCAAGATGGTGTACTTGAGCTTTTCGAACCGCTTCAAGTGCGGTCAAACTCAAGTGCACTCTCTTGACCATATATTCATTCTTTAGAGTGGCGAGAGGTGGTGTGCGAGAAAATGCAGAGCTTGATCGTTACGCTTTCGCGGTAGGTTTTGCGTCTGCGAGGATCCTAGACCAATCATTGAGCGGAGCTTCTTGCCCCTAGAACAATCTTTACGTCCAAGCCCAAGTGAGGTAGTTACGACCGCTTGGGCAGTTCTTCAAACTCACGATTCACAATGCGGACATCCGCATGATTTCAAAATTCGGTTTTAGATTCTGCGTGTAATCGATGAAAATGGTTGCAAAAAGCATAAAGTGCGAAAAATAAATTCATATGCATTGCAATATATAAAATAAAGCAAAGAGTTCAAAATCCATAAAGAAAATTCATAAAATAGAGAAATAAAGCAAGCAAATTTGAAAACAGAGCCAAATAAATCTTCTTGATTTTCGACAATTTTCAAATTTTTACGCAATTTTTTCTTTTCTTTTCTTTTCTCTTTTCTTTGTTTTCGGCCGAACCGGCCATTGGTCATTTTCACCGAGCTTGCCTTATGGGCCTTTGGCCCATTTTTCTGCCCATAAAATGGGTTTCCCACGCCTCATTGCTAGGGTTCCCCGCCGCGCCGCCATTCCGTCGCCGCCTCTCCGCGCGCGCCGCCGCCTCGTGCGCGTTTCTTCCTCGCGCCGTCTGCGCCGCCTTCTTCCCACTCGCGCCGCGTCGTCGGCGACCGACCGAGCACTCGGCGGTGGAGCTAGGCGAGTGGCGATCGGCTTCAGGAGGCGGAGCAAAGCGAGCCGTGGCGGAGCAAAGCGCGTCGGCGAGCAAAGGCGGGCGTGGCGAGCTAAGGCGGCCGACGGCGAGCTAAGATGGTCTGCGTCGAGGCGCTTAGAAGCGCGCCGGCGGACTTCGTCGGCCGCCGTCTCCGTGAGCCAGCGGCTCGGTCTTGCGCTCGTCTGCGGTGAGCGGAGCGGATGCCAAGGCAGGCGTACACACATGCCGAGGCGACGTCTCGGCCGGCCAGCGCAGCAGAGGCGAGGAGGCCGATGAGTCGCCGAGGCCGAGGAGGCGCCTTGGGCGGCGGCGGCTGCGTCTTGGAGGCCGGGGACAGCAGAGGCGTCGGCGGCGCGGCAGCTGGCGCGGCGCCGGCTTGGCGGCGGCCGGGCGTCCGGGCGTCGCGCTTCTTGCGCGGGCCGTGGCCGGAGCCGTCGGCGGTGACTACTCGCCAGGCAAGATACGGCAATGTGGCGCGGCCAGAAGTCTTCTTGTGTGGCGGCGGTGGTTCTACATGCGAGCCGTGTTAGCGGCGAGGGCCTCTTTTTCTTTGCATGAACGATAAATTTGTAAAACATCTTGTATTGTATCTTGAGCGATATCGCGTAGCCGTGCACGCTAAAAAACGAGACGAGATACAAAAGGTAGATGCATGCATAAGAACGATAGCGATTAGAAACAATCACCGATTCTCACCTCTTCTCACCTTTTCAATTCTGATTTCCGTAGAGCAATTCGTGCTGATAACGTGTTAAGGAACCTCGCTATCGAATAGTCCGGGGTTCCCGAACAGATCTGAATTGGAGAACAGAAAGAGATAGACACGTGTTTAGGGAGAGCAATAGCGGGAATTCTTTATTGCTAATAAATTCTGTACATAGGGAGGACCCCCCTCCTCCTTTTATAGCGCTCCTCTAGGGTTTTGGCTAAGGGACCACATGGGCCTTCCAATGAGCTATTAGAGTTTCTTAACAGCGGTGATGTGTGTTTTTTCTATAAGTGTGACTCACCATCTACGACTACGAGTAACTCATATGTCAACAAACTCGCTAGAACTCCTGTCCAGCCTCGCACCATCAATCAGCCTAACAGGCAAAGTAACCTTTCTAGTTCCGATACATATACATCATGCTACCTTCTCATGGATGAGGAGAGCCAGAGACGAGCAATGCGTCAGTGCATATTTCATCCCCTTCCGCCGATATGATCACCTGGTCGGGATAGTACCCACGCCTCAGAGTATAGTCGATGATTGTATATAATATAACTTCATATCATTTAGAGACACAGCTAAAGACAACTTTTTTTTTATATATGTAACGGTTTTTCATACAATTAATAGATTGTTTATACAATAGTACATACAATATAAAGTCGTTTATAAGATCATCTGTTTAATATTTTTCTCTCTCCTCACTCGCTACCATATACATAATCCAAAATGCTATATAACAATATGACATAAACTTACATAAGGGTGATATGCAGTATACTACGTACATTCGAAGAGACAATAATGTCGTTCCAACCCCAACAAGCAAATAATCTCTCCGAGACTCCGACCCAAAACCGTCGACACCCCGCCGCCAAAAGCCGAAAACGCTGCCGGGGCCGCCCCACAAGCCGCCATCGTCCTCCAAGCGGGCCACACCTCCCCCACCCCATGAAAAGACTAGGCTACCCTCCCAAACCGAGACAAACTCCACCTCGCAAGTCGCACCGCAAGCCCTAATACCATCTCCGCGATAAAACCCCACCCCCTCCCAGCCGCGCACGCGCCTCCGTTTCCTCCTCCTCCCCGCCTCTCTTCTTCTTCGATTAAATCTGTTCTCTCTCGCGCCCTCCTCGCGCTTCACCTCTGTTCGGATTCGCGCGGCGCGGCTCAGGTCGTTGGTTCCGATCGAAGCGAGCATGCAGTCGGATCAGCCGGTGATCAGCCTGCGCCCGGGCGGCGGCGGCGGCCTGCGCGGCGCGCGCCTCTTCCCCACCGCCTTCGCCGCCGCCACCGGCTCCGGCGACTTCCTCCGGCCGCACGGCGGCGCTTCCTCCGGCTTGGCCGCTAAGGTGACCGCTCGATCTGTGGCTGTTGTGGGGTGTATGCTAGGGTTTTGATTGGGCTTGCTCCGGCTCCGAAGGCGAGATCTGGGGGGGATGGCTGGATCTCTGCTGTTTGGGTTGTATCGGTGGGGGGACGTTCTATTCGAAATTTGAGCTGTGAACTTAATTATCCATTGAGCTGCGCGATAACGTTTTCAGAAGGTGTTAACGCACACTACGTGCTATATGTTAGTGCTGGGATATGTTAATAGTTGATACTTCCTTTTGGTTGGTTTGAAGGACTTAGTGGCATTAGGATGTGATGGTTTGTTTTTTCTTGTATAAAGCTGGAGCTTTTGAGAGAGTAAAAGCTGCTTTAGCTTTAATACAGCAGATAAGCATATAGTTTTGGAGGTTGTTGTTATGTATACTATGTGGTATTAAAAGCATATGATAGAATGATGGTAATGAGCAATTCAAGTAGAGGCATTTCTTCTAGTTGCAAGTTTAGTTGCTGTTGTTGTCGTCACGCTAGGTTTTTCTTAGCATTTGGGAACATCAGTGATTTCAAGAGTGCCTGTGACATTATCGATAAGCTAGGACTACTATTAATGTTAGAGTAGTGCTTCTGTTCTCCCCCTCCAGTCACAAAAGGAAGTCGTTTTGGGTTATGTCTTATGTGCAGTCAAACATTATAAATTTTGGCTATGAATTTCTTTTTTAATATTTAGAATGGACATGTGAAAACGATACCTTTAGATTTGTCTTGAAAAATACCTTCAAAATATCATAATTTCTGTAGGCTTTATAAATATATTACAATAGAAATAGGTGGTCAAAGTTGCATTTTGGAGACCGTGTCAATGTCCAAAACGACTTCCTTTTGTGACCGGAGGGAGTAACATTGTTAGAGTTTTTGAGGTTTGTCCATTTTTTTAGTAATCATATTGGAACTTGTGGACCTTTCTATGAATATACTAGATCAAACAAACCCTGATCACCATCATCAATTGCATGCTATTTAAAAACACCCGAACCTCCATGCGTGTTTGCATGGTAGCCTGCATGCCTCCTCTTCCACCAAGTTGATCCTCTTCCATCAGCTTGTGAGCTAGCTTTGCAAAGGGCATGCCTATGTGTGTTAAATCATGCAACGGTATCTCTGACTTGAACCTATTAGCAATATCAACTTAATTGGTTAGGTTGTTCTTTACTAAATGGATGATGACAAGTGGGTCTACAACAGCTTAGCTGATGAAATCACATCGTGAAACAAGCTTAGCTGAGCTTGCCTATATTAGTCTGTGGAACAAGTAGAGCTTGAATTTGTTCAGGGGTAGCTCGATTGCGCTCATGTTCACCATGGCTGATGGCTATGCGCCTATGCCTAGATTTGTGTGCAAGTGCTAGAGATCGGGGTTAATTTAGAAGCAAGCAAGCAACTTGTCGAGATAGTTAGAGTTTTAGATATCTTTAGAAAGCATGCAGTAGGATCTGTTTTAGTAAAAATACGCTCGATAGAGTTATATAGGGTTCTTTGATGTAGGGATGGAATAAAAGCCTGAGGTTGGCCATTTGGTCTTGTCTCAAGCTTGCCCTGTGAGATTAAATGGTGAGCTGTTTGTTAGCTCCTTTGTGGTTTGGCCCAATTGCGTCCTCTACTTCGCACTTTGAACCATTTGTCAAATTACTAGTTGATTCTTGCTTTTTGTTGAGGGGCACATGAATCCTAAATTCCTAATATGCTATGAAGATCTTCCAATGTGATTTTGAGAGCGATGGCCTTCGATGTAAAAAATTCGAAACTACATAGTTGTAGATCTAATTGAATTGATCAATTTGCATTTTTACATGCTCAAATTAGAGTTCATACATGGGAGATATGACTTTTGGAAGGCAGGCTATGCAAAGAAATCCAAACCAATATTTTGTAAAGAGTTTGCTTGCACTTCAATTGATGAGATTTTTCGTCTCTTAAGCAGTTGGATGTCCAATGCACTTAATAGGGCTACAAATAGAGACCCTTCAAACCAATAAGCCAACATGGCTATCAAGGAGCGAGACCAAAAGATAAAGAAATTCCTAAACCGGCAGATAAAGTTGTGCCCAGGAAGGAAGTAAATGTTTTGATATTTGGGATCTATGCTACAAAGTGGCGGCGAGATTGATGAAGATGTGAACAACATGATACGAGCGGGGTGGGTGAAATGGCACCAAGCATCTGGTGTCCTATATACACCAGAAAAGTCCCTGAAAAGTTGAAGGGTGAGGTCTGTAGGACGGCTATTAGACCTTTGATGTTGTATGGAGTGGAATGTTGGGCGATAAAAAGACAATACATATAAAAGACGAGCGTAGCAGAGATGCGGAAGCTGCGGTGGATGTGTGGTCATACAAGGCGAGATCGAATCTGCAATGATGACATATGTGATAGGGTTGGGTAGCACCAATTGTAGAAAAGCTTGCCCAACATTGTTTGGGATGGTTTGGACATCTCCAACAGAGGCCTCTGGAGGCACCGGTGCATAGTGGAATTTTAAGTCGTCTCGAAAACATAAGAAGAGGTAGAGGTCGACCGAGATTGACGTGAGAAGAAGCATTTAAAAGAGACTTGAGGGATTGGAATGCATTCGATGAGTTGGATAGGAGTGCATGGAAGTTAGCAATTCCCGTACCGGAATTATGACCTAAGATCGAAGGTTTACGGGTCGTTTAACTTTAATTGGGTTTCATTCCTAGCCTACCTCAACTTGTTTGGGACAAAATGCTTGGTTGTTGTTGTTGGAGTGCAATCAAACTCTTTCCAATTTCGGTTCGGATTCATTTGTGTAGTTTTCCTTCAAGCCATATCTTCCAAGTCCAAACTCTGATTTGAGCCTATAATATATGTAAGCTAATTAGTTCGATGTGATCCACAACTCTCTACTTTTTGACCTTTTACATCTGGGGTTGTCAAGGTCCTCAAAATTGTACTGGAATATCCTGATAGCAAATTTGCTCCTTCACTTTCCAATCTGCGAATGTTGTACCCGATTAGCATTGTTCCAGTTGGGCAACTGGGTCCTCAACAGAATGTTTTGGCATTGTGGCGGCGGAGTCTCGGCCAATTGGTTGATGTGTTTGAAGGCCCAATGGACCATTGCATGTACCTTGATAATCTGGTAATTTTAAGCATAAGTACAATGTAAAATAATAAACAAATGCGGATATCGGTGTATAAATATGCAATAAAGTAGTGTCAGTGGCTACTCTATGGTGTTTGATCTTTATGTTCTCTCTTCTGTTATTGTCGCATGCATATGTTAATATGCACTTGAATTTGGCACTGCCCGGCTGGGCTTGCGAGTGCTTCAGGCTTTAATCAAGTTGACTGAGCCACCTTTTATGCTCATTCAATAAACAAGTCATCTCCATTCAGCTTGCTATTCTAGTTGAGCTTGTTGAACCACGGTTCATTTCCGACCCTATTTCAGGGCATAAAACACTAAACCTAATGGTTCTTCTGAGCTCGCTATTCTAGTCAAGCTCGCTCAGTCTCGGCTCATTTCAACCCTATTTGAGGGCACAAAACTCCTTTTTGTTAAACCATTTATTATTATCTATACACTCTTAAACAATCACCAGCTCCTGACACAGCCCCTCCTACATTGCATAGTGCTGCCTCATACGGCTTGGCTCATTTGTGTGAGTTAGGGGTACAAACTTCCCACATTGCACTACAAGTCTATGTTGTCACCTCCAACACCTCAGCTGCAATTGCTGCTATGATGAGTGCCTGATCTAGGGGTTGTGGGTTGTTGCTGTCACGGTTTTGAGTGGGCTGAGATTGGGCTCTGAGGCTGATACATGTGGGAAAGGTTGCTTTGCTCTTTGGGTTTCTGAGGGTGTTACTTTCATGGATATGTTCTTACTACCTATCGTGAACTCGTCTATTTTATGTATACTGAACACTGTCCAAAAGAGTCGTGTATCTTTACACGGGTACCAATTGTTGCTGAAAGGAATTTCAACCATAATTGTTCATTGTTTTTATTAAAAACAATATCTTGTATCATGCCTCTATAGGTAGATTCTTCTTGTTCCATTGGTTTTCCTCTTCCCATAGTGGAGATGGCAAGGTAAAGATAGGTGGAACCAGAAGTTTCTGCTTAGTGAGGTTAACCCAGCTTTTATTAGACAACACTGAAAAGCAAGTAATTAGCTAGGCTATAATCCATCCTATGAACATTACATGTCCAGCTGGCCAAGCAAATAGTGCTAGACTCTTTAAGGTTCCTGGTTTGCATTGTGTTGGCTTGTTTCAAATGCACTTTGTTTTGGCGTGTATTTTGCTGGGCTGGCCAATTAATTCTGTGAGCAACAAGAGATTTTTATGGTTTCCTTACCCTTGCTAGGCTAACTTTTGTAGTAATCTGCTGCAGCTTGGAGATTCACGTTTTGAGCCTCTTGAGCGGGTCCATTACACAAGGGATCAGCTTCTTGAATTGCGTGAGGTATTTATTCGTTGCTACTTATTTTACGCATTCTGTTTACGTAGCTGCTCATTTTTATCATGTGAAATTAATTTCTATATGGAACATTTGGTATAGCTTTCTTGCATAATGATTAACAAGACAGTTGCTGAGTAGCATATTGTGTCGAATTCATTTTTGACTTTTGTCGGAACTACTAATAGTTGCTTAATAATTGATAAAAAAATAATGTGTCTTCACAGAATTCAAATCCTTTTAGTTGTTATATTTGTGAAATGAAGTGCTGTCACCTTTATTGGCAAACATTTTCTATATTTTGCATGTTCCTATCTTTCCTTGAATTGGAGGGAGAAGAAAACAATGTATATGGGTAATTAAAGAAGATATGCATTGAGAATTAAAGATTTGGAAGAGAGGAGATAGCAATGTAGTTTTCTAGTAACAATTTTAGAGGTGACGCCATTGCTTACCCTCATTTATGTTGAAAGGAAAATAGAAATGCCCTTGTTACTTGAGCAACTTTCCGCTTTTTATTTTATGCGTTGTCACTTTGATTCTTTTGTGTTGTTTAACTACAAGGAAAACTTATTGCATAACAAAATGGTTTTGGTAGGGGTGATGTGTGGTTTCGGTAGAGGGAGCATGATGTTTTCTTGTCTATTACTCTTGTCAATTGCAAATATTAGACATTTTAGCTTTATGCACATGAATTGAGGAGTACACGAATGACCTTTGTTTCCTTCAATCATTCCCGAACATACTAGCCTTTTTTCCTTATAAACACATAATGAATTCTCTCGTTATTTCTATCCCACCATGCAAATGTTAATTGCAACACTTATCAAAGACATTTATTCACCAAGTGCATAATATGAAGAAATGAGTAAAGAGTGCCTTGAATTTTTAGAGCAGCTTATATCACAGTTCGCATGGCTAAAACCACTTATATTTGCAATAGGAGGGAGCAATAAACTGTTGCCATCAGTTCTTGTATTTATCTCCAAATATTTGTGTATTTCGTTGCATGTTGTTTTAAGAAAGTCCTCTTCTTGAACGTGGCATATTTTTGCGTTCACATGTTTTGATTTTACGGCTTTGCAGATTGTTGATGTACCTGAAGACATCTTGAAACTTAAGCAAGATATTGACGTAGAACTCCATGGTGAAGATGAAAATTGGGCTCGCAATGACTCAAATGTGAGAACTTCCATTATTTTCAAATTGCATCTTATTTTAGTTCTGTTGTGCTGCTCTAATGATCATTGTTGCAAGTCTTATCTTAGTAAGACCATTGCAGTTTTTCCTTTCCTGATTACGCCATCATTTTGGTGGTTTATCATGTCTATAGGTACAAACTCAGTCAAATATTCGCTTTGCTGAGACAGACAGCCGTGACTGGCGTTCACGGTCTGAACGGCCTGCACAAACTCCCGTGGTTGTCAGTGAAGAGAAATCCTGGGACAATATCCGTGCAGCAAAAGGATCCTATGCCTCAAGTGGAAAGCAAGGGCAATTTAACAAGCAAGACCAATTAAGCTCCCAGTTTGGTGCTAAAGCTCAGGTATCTTGAAGATAAAGAGTATCAGTATTTGTGCTGTCCGTACTCTTGGCTAAGCTCTCTTCTCTGTATGGGTTTTTCACCACATATTCCTTACAATTACTATGCTAAACTGCTACAGTGCTACACCTAAGCTTGTCGAATATTTGGGTTGTATGCATTCGATAGAAAATGATCCCAATATCCTTATGATGAGTGCCCTTTATCATATTCCTTGTTGCAAGTAGTGATTGATCTTTAGGCAATTCTTGCATAAGTAAAGCACTTACTCTGTAAATGGTGATGTGATGCTTTTATGACCTTTATCTAATTCTAGTCCTTTAAAAGCATTACCCAAACTTCTTAATGTACCAATGTTGAATTGATTGGTTCAAACTCACACTATAATTTTAACATGTATATTTGCTTGTTATCCAAATACAAGAATGTTTGCCTCATCATATTTTATGCAATAGAAATAATCAACAATATGTTCAGCTTTGGTCTCTGAATGCTGCATAGGTGACCTGCAAAAGTAGTGTATGACCATTTGCATTTGATATCTAAATGATTATTCTAACATTCTCATTTTAAACATCAGGTTGGTCCCACCACTGCTCTTGTGAAGGCTGATGTCCCTTGGTCAATCCGGAGAGGCAATATCTCAGACAAGGAAAGAGTTCTGAAAACAGTGAAAGGGTATTATTTGATTTGGATTTTTTGCTTGCTGTTACTTTCCTAAAGCATATTTTCTATAATTTCATATTAAGAAAGTACAATTTATTCAGCTGTTTTCTTGCACATTTTATTTGTTGTTCGTTGCACAGTATACTGAACAAATTGACCCCAGAGAAGTTCGATCTTCTGAAGGGCCAGTTAATAGAAGCAGGAATCACTACAGCTGATGTTTTGAAGGTTTAGTTTATTCCTAATTGCTTATGCCACTGGCTTTACTTTTTGACAGTTCCTTGTCATTTACCTCTGCTCTGTTTTTCATTCAGGATGTTATTAATCTCATATTTGAGAAGGCTGTTTTTGAGCCCACCTTCTGTCCGATGTATGCTCAACTTTGCTCTGATCTCAATGAAAAGCTCCCCTCATTCCCTCCTGAAGAATCTGATGGTAAAGAGATTACATTCAAACGTGTATTGTTGAACAATTGTCAAGAAGCATTTGAAGGCGCTGACAATCTACGGGCTGAGGTCGATAAATTGACTGATCCAGACCAAGAGATGGAGAAACAGGATAAAGAAAGGCTAGTTAAGCTTCGAACACTTGGGAACATTCGCCTTATTGGTGAGTTGCTCAAGCAAAAAATGGTCACAGAGAAGATAGTACATCACATTGTTCAGGTACACATGCAATCTTTCTGACTCTTCAGTTGGGTAGTATCATCAAATGGAAAACCACTGGGGCAAGATTATGTGACCTGGACCAAAACTGCTTTTAATTGGGTCATCTGAGACTATAATTTTCTCAATCCATCAGTGGGAAAACATTTCGCTGGACTGGCATCCTTTCTTCACACCTATTCATTTATTGCTCAGTGAAAGATTTTCTAACCCTTTTGCTGTAAATAGGAGCTATTGGGTTCTGAAAGCAACACATGCCCTGCTGAGGAAAATGTTGAGGCCATCTGTCAGTTCTTCATCACAATTGGTAAACAGTTGGACGAGAACCCAAAATCTCGTCGCTTTAATGATGTGTACTTCAACCGGCTGAAGGAGCTAACAACTAATTGTCAGTTGGCGCCACGGTTGAGGTTCTTGGCACGTAATGTCCTTGATCTCCGTTCAAACAACTGGGTGCCTCGACGTGAAGAGGTAAATGTCTCTCAGTTAATTAGTTTCATCCTGAAATGTATTGGCATTACTGTTCAGAATGTCATCCTCACCCACTACCATCAGGTGTACCTCGTAGTTGCTTATTGCTGTATAGTGTTATACTAAGAACAGATATAAAACCGAATTAGGTTCGTGATGGTGTATTAGGTGTAAGAGCCTTCATATATATGGTGGCATACAATAGTGATTTTCTATTTTATGGACTGTTTGTTGCAAAATGCGCAAGTATTGCCCTGTTGGTACTTACACCATAAGCATAAGTCACATGTTTCACATGCCGACTGTCCACCTGACATTAGACCACTTAAAATCATTATACTTTTCTTCATACCCTAAGTAGAAGCATAAGAAACATTTAGGCTTGAACTTTATATGCAGTTCTTGTGAAAATGTTGTCTGGTTTGATTTTCCTACTGTTCAATAGCTGTGAGATTTTGTTATTTCTTACTCAGATGAAAGCCAAGACAATCAGTGAAATTCATACAGAGGCAGAAAAGAATCTTGGATTACGACCAGGGTCAACTGCAAACATAAGGAATGGCCGTAGTGGCACCGGAGGGCCACTTTCACCAGGAGCTTTTCCAATGAGCAGACCTGGAACAGGTGGCATGATGCCTGGTATGCCTGGAGCGAGAAAGATGCCCGGAATGCCAGGGTTAGATAATGATAACTGGGAAGTTCCACGTTCTAAATCGATGCCTAGAGCTGACCCACTTCGCAACCACACCCCGTTGGTCAATAAGCCATCACCTATTAATTCCAGACTACTTCCTCAGGGCAGTGGAGTACTAATTAGTGGCAAGACTAGTGCACTAGTGGGCAGTGGTGGTCCACTATCCCGTCCTTCAACTTTTTCTCCTGGTCCGGTTGTCACACCATCTCAAACTATGGGACCACCAATGTCACTCATCCCAGCTCCATCTGTATCCCCTGTAGTTGAGAAGCCATCTGCTGCTCCAAAGTCAAAGTCGGCAGAGCTTCAGAAGAAGACCATGGCACTTCTTGAGGAATATTTCCACGTTCGTATTCTAGATGAAGCACAACAATGCATCGAGGAGCTGAAGAGTCCTGAGTACTACCCAGAAGTTGTTAAAGAAGCCATCAATTTTGCTCTTGATAAAGGTGCCAATTCCATCGATCCTCTTGTAAGGCTATTGGAACATCTTCACACCAAGAATATTCTCAAATCGGCAGACTTGGAATCTGGGTGCTTGCTTTACGGGTCTATTCTGGATGAACTCGCTATAGACCTTCCGAAAGCTCCAGCACATTTTGGTGAAGTTATTGGGCAGCTGATCTTGTCACGTAACCTGAGCATTGAAGTTGTTGAGGATGCTTTAAAGAAAATGGAGGACAACTTCTTCCGCACAGCGGTTTTCAAAGCTGTGAAGAAAACCATCGAAGCAAACCCATCAGGTCAGGATATTTTGAGCACGCATGCTGCTAAAATCAACGCTTGCAACAATCTTCTATCCTCGAAATAAATATTTGTGGTAGCTTTGACCGGTCCACCTGCTACCTTTTTGATACCGTAACTGGGAAAGCGGCATCCATTATTTGTTATACTCAGGTATTTCCCAGGTTTTGCCCGAGTCGAGAAATTACATACTGAAGTTGTAACAGCTATTTGTGAGCCGTATATTTTTGCCAGGTCAGATGAGTGCTTATTATTGGTTGGACGATGGAGGAAAGAAAAGAGGCCATAGATTTTGCTCTGGTAACAGCAGGTTAACTTGCTGGATCCAGAGATGAACAAGGCTTTAATGTGACCGTTTTGTCATCTTGATGTCACTCTATCCGTTCCTAAACAGATGTTATTCTAGGTTCGTGCATTTTAACCGAGACATTTATAAAAGACTACGCTAACCTTTATTATATTATTGGATGGTGTCCGTATTAGTAAATAATATTGGAAATAGCTAAAAGGGATGGCTATAGAAGGAAAAAAAGACTAACACGTCATCTTGAAATTGTAGAATGACTCATATTTTGGAATAAAATTTGAAAGTTAGAATGATATGTATTCGAGAATGTTAGTTTCCTGGGCCTACGTATTAATGTTCTACTGTGTTTTGGCAAGAGTATACTGTTGGATACTACTGTATTCAGAAGTCTAGAAGTCAGAACTAGAGATCTACGATTCTTTTAACCTATAACCTTCCAATTGAGCGGAGCTTGATAAACTGATTAGTTCCCGTGTATACGAGTGTTCCTTTCCGTATTCAAGTCGGTACGGATCATTGTCCTTCGAAATGTATGTAGTGTATTAACTGGCTAAATAGATTTCTAGTTCTTGTTTGCTGGATCATCGCAAGATTTATAATCCAACATCTCATCTCACCCATCTCACAGCCTCTACTGCTAACCTCCCTTGTGGTCCTCTCTACTGCTAAGTCATCCATTTCCTTCTAGCTGTCTACTATTTGCTGGCTAAGTGAAGCTTGGAGAGGAGAGGAGGGTGTACGAATATCGCGGCATTGTTTAGAAAATCTTAATTCGAGAAACAAAAATCGGTTGACTTAAGGTTGAACCCTGGACGTCCGATTGAGAGAGATATAATAATAATATAATCCTCTCTACTAATCCCAGAAGATTTCCTGGATGGGGAGCACCCCACTTGGTGGCTCGAGCTGGCTCGACTCGAGCCGCGAGCCGAGCTGAAAAAAATATTTACGTTTAGGTCTTTTTTTAGGAAAAAAATTACGTTTGGGTCCTTTTCTAGAAAAAAATTACGATTAGGTCTTTTTTCTCGAAAAAGAATATATATTACGTTTAGGTTCTTTATGCGTTTTTAAGGCTTGCGCTCGGGTCCCTTTCCATAAAATTAAAATTACATTTAGATCCTTTTTCGGGAAAAAAAACGTTTTGATCCTTTTCCTCGAAAAAAACATATATTTTTTCCCGTTTTTTTACCATTACGTTTAAGCCCTTTTTCAGAAAAAACAAAATTTTCGATTTTCTCGTGTGGAGAGCTGCGCCCGCGGCGTGGCACGTCGCCTATAGATTTCTAGTATATCATACAGCTGGAAGAATTCGAGCGATTCTAGACCACAAGGTACCGTTTTTTGCGAAAAAACCCTCTGAGAATTTCGAAATCGCGAACGGGTCCTTCAACCGGTTATTTTGCAAAAAAGACCCCGTAGTTCCGCAAATTCAACCCGAGCGCCGGTTCTTTAAACCCGAAATATTTCAAATTACGTTTAGGTTCAAATATTTTACGAAAAAATCCCATGGTCCGGTTCTTTAAACCTGAAAGATTTAGAATTATATTTAGGTCTGGTTATTTCGCAAAAAAAATCCCGTGGTTCCGCAAAATCGACACGGGCGTCGGTCCTTTAAACCCAAAAGATTTAAAATTGCGTTATTTTGCAAAAAAACAAAATAGTAGTTCCGCAAATTTTACATCAGCGCTGGTTCGTGGTTCGGTTCTTTAAACCTGAAAGATTTAGAATTATATTTAGGTCCGGTTATTTCGCGAAAAAATCCTGTGGTTCCGCAAAATCGACACGGGCCCGGTCCTTTGAACCCAAAAATTTTAAAATCGCGTTATTTTGCAAAAAAACAAAATAGTGGTTCCGCAAATTTTACATCAGCGTTGGTTCTTTAATCCCAAAGTATTTAAAATTACATTTAGATCCTTCTACCGTTTTTGCAATAAAAAACTCCGGAGTGGGATTTGCGCAGCGCGGCGTAGCGCGCAATGCTATCTAGTATTTCTAAACCGGTGACGATTCGAGTGGTACAAGCCCAATTTTGCCTCTAAAAGGAAAAGTCAAAGCCGAAACAAACGACTGACTTTTAAGCTAGGCTTAAAAAAAGCCAAAAGCCTCCATATAACTATAAGCCAAAAGCCAAGTGAGAGGTGCTTTTTTGGGATGAAATAACCCTTTGTCATTGGAAGTCTCCAAAATTACCCACCAAATGCCATCATATATAAACTCAAGAATCATTCTCCTATCCTGATTTCTCCTCGTCTTCTCTCGCTCCCCTGTGCGATATGCCTTCTCCCTCCGCCGATCCGGTCTCTGCCGTCCTCGACCTCCTCCCTCCTCCGCCGTCCTCAGCCTCCTTTCTCCTCCACCGACCCGGATCAAGTTGATAAATAATTATGCTCAGAATGAAGTTTGATCTCAAGATTAATCTATGTTTTTCAATACGACATTCGGTGAAAAAGGTATAAAACATTTGTATTAGATAAATCAGTACATAAGAAAAGTCCTTACAACCTTAAAGGGTATTTCAAACTTTCTAGCAATAAGCTACACCCAGGGTTCACAAAACCGAATTTTGAAAAATCATTCGAAATTCGAAAACCGCAAAAACCACTCAAAAAATCGCTCGAAAACCGTCAGAAACCGAAGAGTTAAGAAATAAAAAAATTCAAAAAAATCGAAAACCATTCGGTTTTTCACGAGAAACCGCTCGGTTTTTAAGAAACGGTTTTCGAGCGAAAACCACGGTTTTCGAGCGGTTTTCAACGCATAATTTTTTTTTCAATTTTTCTGTTTTTTTAATTTAAATTAAAACGGTTTATCGAGCGGTTTTGGATATCGAACCACATTGGTACACTCAAAAACCGCAGTTTTCGTCGGTTTTGTGAACCCTGGCTACACCATGCAATCCATCGAAAAGCCAGGATACCAAACAACATGTCTTGGCTTAAAAGTAGATGGCTTAAAAGCTCGTTAAGCCAAAAAGCTAGCTTTAAGCCAAAAGCCAAAAAGCCTAAGCCGAAACAAACAGAGCCTTAACAGCTCAAATTTTGCTCGAAAGTCCGTCCGATGTCCTAAACTATGAAATAAGACATTTGACCCATTGATGCAATCCGGTTCAAATAACACACAGACTCGGTTTCGTGTAATGTTATTGCTCGTGTGGCGTGATGAGTGGACGCTTTTGCCACGTAGGATGATACGCTGGGCAAATTTAACAGGCGGCCCCCATAGGGTCTTCTCTTCCAAATTGAAATAAAGAAAGAGAGCTATCGGGACCGATAGCCTTGAAAGCAGGATTAGTAACTTGGTGGGAGAGAAGCTCATATGGGCTCCACCTATTATTAACCTAACTTGGTCAGTATGTCATCCTATATGGTAAAACCATCTACTAATTGCGCCACATGGGTAATACCATTATGCAAAACCTGATCGGAGTGTTATTTAAATTAGATTGCAAAATTTGTTGGGTCAAATATCTAGTTTCATAGTTTAGGGTACTAAAAGGATTTCCAACCAAAATTCAAGATGTTATATGAACTTCTTAAAAAAATGTTATTGCACCAATTTAGTGAGGTCATATCAGCTACTGTGTAACAATGGCGCAATGCAAAATAACCCATCTCATCTCATATACTATATCATAAAGCGCATGGGATTGCCGAGCGCCGGCCGCGTCCACGTGTCACGCTTTTTTTTTTTGTAAAAAGGCTCTCCATAAATTCTAAAATTACTTTTAGGTCCTTTCATCGGTTATTTTACAAAAAAGGTCCTATGGTTCAGTGAATTCACCGACGGGTCCTCCATCTGTTTTTGCAGAAAAGATGAATTTGCGTTCGGATCCTCTATCGGCTCTTTCGTAAAAAAGACCCGTAGTTCCGCAAATTCGCTGACGACTAGCACCCATTTAAAAAAACCGAGAAAACCAAATTTACGCAAAAATTCTCGAACCCACGGTTGCAAAAAATTGCCGACGACTCCTAGCAGCCCATTTTTTTAAAGAAACCCGTGGTGCCGGCGCATGGGATTGCTGAGCGTTGGCCGCGCCCATGTGTCACGCTTTTTTTTTTTGCAAAAAGGCCTTCCACCAGTTATTTTGCAAAAAAAGATCATGCAGTTCCGTGAATTCACCGATGGGTCCTCCATCCGTTTTTGTCAAAAAAGATGAATTTGCGTTCGGGTCTTGTATCAGCTCTTTCGTAAAAAAGACCCCGTGGTTCCGCAAATTCGTCGCCGACTAGCAGCACAATTTTTTTTAAAAAAACCCGAGAAAACCGAATTTACGTAAAAAGAAACCCACGGTTCCGTAAATTTGCCGACGGCTCCTAGCAACCCATTTTTTTTAAAGAAACCCGTGGTGTCGCAAATTCGCCGATGGCTCCTAGCTAGCACATATTTGAAAAAAAAACCCGAGAAAAACTAAAATTACATTTAGATCCTCATACCTATTTTTCAAATATAACTGTTAGACTAAATTTCGCACGATGCAGCGTAATACGCGACCCTAGCTAGTCATATACTAATTCTAACCGAATACCGCAACTCTCTTATTATACTTTGTAAAAATGCTCTTTTTTTTTCAAAACAAGGTCACATGACGTGCCTCTATTATTTTTGACAAAAATTCACTGGAAGTCAGATTTCCATTAAAATTTTGAGAGCTTTCTGAGCAGCCTCTACATTTTCTGTCGTAAGGTACAATATTCTTCCAAGAAAATCATCTTTTTTCCCCTACATATTGCATTTTCCTTGAAGTTTCCTGCTCCCTTCATTCCTAAATACACACCATTCTAGATTTCAAAATTTGTTTCTAAATATGTGTCATTATATAATTTTGAGGCAACTTTTAACCATTTTTTCTTTGCATAGATTTGCCATAGAGTAACACACATAATCTAAAAACAATAAGTGATCTAATGAAGGAGGATGAGCTGCTCATTTTTTACACAGGTCTTGATTGAAGTGCAAAATCCCAAAACATAGGCCTTATTTGTTTCGACTTTTTCACTAGCTTAAAAGCAAAAAAAAAACAAAGTTGAAACAAATTGGTGACATTTTCAGTCGGGCTTTTGGAAAAGCCTAAAGCCTCAAATAACTAAGGCCCTATTTAGGATGGCTTCAGCTTCGGCTTCTCATCTCTAGAAGCCAGAAACTATCCTAAACGGCTGGATTCTCTGCAGCCAGAAGCCAAAAGCCAGCAACCCATTTATACTAGGAGAAGCTTAAAGCTAGTATAGAGTAGCTTCCTACGGTTTCAGTAGGTTGGGGATCTTACTTTGCCGCTAGACTTGAAGAAAATCTCCCTCTTACCAAGTATAAAATTCTAAACCCCACCCCTCTCACCCTTATTCCCAACCTGCACCTATCACACCTAAAAGCCAGACTGACAAACACCAAACCTCTTCAATCTTAGTTGTTCAACCGTACAGCCCTTTAGCCATATAGCCCAGCCAAAAGCTACTTCCTAGAAAAACTACAGCCATACCAAATAGGGCCTAAAAGCCTTAAGCCAACCTAGGGGATGCTTTTTTGGTTTTTGCGGGTTGAAAATAGCCATTTGCCACTGAACTTCGTCGAAATTACCCATCAATGACATTTATATATAAAAGGAAAAATCTTTAGTTTCTCCTCCCCTCTCCAACCCGTTTGCCTACATCTCCTTCGCGACTAGGGTTTGCGCCTAGTGCCGCCATGCTCCCCGCCCCTCGCTCCTCCCATCTTTGAGCACTGCCATCCTCCTACGAGCCTCTGAGCTCCGTCATCCTCCCCAACACCGCCGTCTACCAATCTCCAAGCACCTTTGTCGTCCAATCTCCAAGTGCCTCCTCTAATCTCCGAGAATCGCCATCCTTCCCTGCACCTCCATCATCCCCTTACCGGGAGCCGTTGTTTGCCTCACATGCGCCTCCGTCATCCACGTCTGCCCCACCTCCCCCCAATCCTCCTCTCTTCGTCGAGCCAACCCTCGCTCCCAACATCAAGGTGCAACTTTTGCCCTACATTCCTAGCATAACCAATTTGGTTCGTCATTATTGAGAAATTTTACCTTCAAAATATATACGAATGCATGCACTTGGACCTAAAGCTAGCACTACGGGCACTAGGGTTTGAACTTGAACCACAAAGCTTCCTCGAATTTGTGTTGATTAGCTATATAGTAGTCTCTATTCTTATTAAAAGGTAGTGGCTGAATTTTAACAAATATGGTACCTGGTTAAGCATTTCTTTAATGAATATGTAATAGCCTAATAGGTGTAGAGCATTATTTGCAATATGATTATGACATGAATGATTAAATATGCTAGTATTTGCAATATTTATTTTCAGTTTACACATTGTACCCTTTCATTGCTAGGTGTGGAGCAGTTTCACATATGCTTTTCAACAGATTTTATTACTTGTGCCGACTATACAGTTTGTGATTTAGCATAATATTGGCCAAAAGTGGCCTTGTTGTTGCATAGATTGTTTATAAGCATGTTGCCTTGTGTTCATTCGTGCATCCAGCCAACATGTCATAGTTTGAGATGTCTACATAACACAATTGATCGCTACCTTAGTTGCCTTCTGCAAGTGTCCAAGCTCAAGTGTTCTTTTCAATTACAATGTTCCCTAGTTGTTTCAGCTTGTAAATTAGCTCCAGGTTTCAGCTAAATTTGTCGAAGTATGTAAATTAGCTCCAGGTTTGTTTGCTTCAATTTATTTGTATTTTTTAGTGATGTATGATGGATGCACTAACGCCTCAAATTTCTACGATTAACAATGGAACAAAGACAATAATATTAGATCATTAGATGGCATGTGCATTACGGAATGGTGGACCAAAGACAAGAAAATTAGATGGCATGTGCATTAATTTTCTATTCTTAATTGTGTACTGCTACTTTTTTAAGGTGGAAAGAACATAGACTAAAGTTGTGTTAACATGTACTAATGCTTATAGTTTAATAAAATTATCTAGATGGATCTAATTCCTATCTCCAAGACAAATTGGGATGCATATCACAATATGGTGTTTTGTAGGGTTTGTAAGGAGGAAGTAGAGGCCAATAATAGACCATTAGGATGTTTGAGTACCACTGGCTACAAGAACCTACAACCAAAGTTCTTTCAGATGACAGGAAAAAGCATGACAGAAAGCAATTCAAGAACTATTTGGAAGCATTGAAGAAATAATACACCTTGTGTAACGAAATGAAACTGAAAGCAACTAGGCTAGGTTGGGATCATCAAAAAGGAACTATAGATGCATCCGATGCTTAGTGGGATGACCACATAATATTAACCATTTGATAACCATCTATTTGTTTCAGTTCATAATACCATATTTAATTATAAGCTAACTACAGTCATTTTTATTCTTTTCCAGAATAATCCAAAACATAAGTTGGAGGTCATGTTTGAGAATGCTTATGTCATGGGTACACTTTAGCCATACCCGGTGAGACTACACAAGATGACAATAATGTTGTTGATGTTGAAGGTTAGGAGGATGGAGTTGAAACTACAGCCACTAATATGGATACCAACGAGGAAAACAACAAGAAACAGAAAGGCCCTGCGAAGCGTAGTATTACTCCAAACCCAAAGAAGAATAGGAAAAATCTCATGGCGAGGGATTTCAAGCATATGGTGGACATTATGGCTAGTAGCCCTGCTCAGACTAGTCCATCCATAGTAGAAGTCATGGATATAGCCATTCAGGCTAGGATAGTTGAAGGAACTGATGAACACTTCATTGCAACAAGTCTCTTCACTAAACTAGAAAATAGAGAAGTGTTTGTCAGTATAAAGATCGATGAAGGAAAGATTAATTGGCTCAAGAGGGTGTTTGATCTCAAGATGAAGAAAAATTAGAACTATTTTGTTACCTTTTTAATCTTTTAGCTATCCAGTTAACGCTTGTATTGTTTATTTGTGATGGTTATGCAATGGAGTTGAAACTATTGAGTGGATAACACGTTATGTACCCGTCAGTCATCGTACTTTATATTCTATGCATTGTTTTTCCATATTGTGCAATGTTGTTACATTCTCATGAAGTCGTCATACTTTATATTCTATGCATTATTTTTTCTTATTGTGAAATGTTGTTACATTCTCATGATGTCACTTTCTTTGATACTGATCATTTTAATTGTTTTAGATGAGCTCGTTTAGTGAAATTGATGGTTCAACAACTAAAAGTGATTCTAGCAAAGGTGAAGTTCACAACACAAAAAAGATAGTTTACATTTTAGAATTTTGTTGTAGCAGTTGGTTATGTTGGTATGCACTAATATGATATTTACCTAAACAAGGAGAGGAGACAACCACTTATGATTGGATATGAGTGGGTTATGGAGTAACAGAGCGATGAAAGATATTGTTACAGGATGTTCAAAATGAGTAAGGATGTTTTTTATAGCTTGCATGAAACCTTGGTCACAAAGTATGGCTTGAAATCAATTAGATATATGACTTAGTAGAATCGCTGGCTATATTCTTGTAGGTTGTTGATGGCCCTCAGTCAGTTAGCTAGGTCACGAACCGCTTCAAGAGGTCAAGTGAAACGGTCCATAGAAAATTTCATAAAGTCTTGCAATGTTTGGATCGTTTATCTAAACATAATACTATCAAGAGACCCTGGATTAGAAACAGTACATCAAAGACTTCAAGATAATAGATTATCTCCTCATTTTAACAATTGCATAGGTGCAATTGATGGCATGTATATACCTATTGTTGTGCTATCGGACGAGCAGGTTGCCCACACCAGTCGCCATAGATATACGTCTCAAAATGTGATGGCGGTGTGTGACTTCAACACGAGGTTCACCTTTGTTATTACCAGACGGTCGGGTTCAGCTCATGATACAAGGATATTCAATAATACTTTGGACAAGTATTCAAATCGGTTTCCACATCCTTCCAACGTTACTTTTCTTCTTAGAAAATAAAATTAATTTATTTGATGACATTCTCAGTTTGCATCATCAACACTTTCATTTTCTTATGTATAGGGAAATATTATCTTATTAATACGGGATATCCCAATCGAAAGGGTTATCTAGCTCTTTATAAGGGACAAAAGTATCATCTACCAAAATTTCAATGGACCGACAATCGAGTGATAAATACAAGGTATTTAATCATGCTCACTGCTCCTTTCGAAATGAGACTGACGTTCCTTTGGTGCACTGAAGATGAAATAACAAACCTTGTTGGCTATACGAAGTTACAACATGGACAACTGAACTCTAATTATTATTACGGATATGGTTCTGCACAACTTCATCTGAGATAGTTATTTACGTGATGAACTTTTTAAGAGATGAGACGATGATCCAAACACTACAGAAGATGGATCATCTGGAGGGGGTGGCGGCAATGGATCGGTAGTGGATGATAGAGACATGTGTGCTTTTCACGAGAGTATTACTAATTTCTTGATTGCCGAAGGATTAATACATAGTTATATGAACTATATATGATAGTAACATGATACCATTTCTTACTTATCATTGGGCATCAATTTGGTGTTTGGCCCCATGTCAAATATGCTTACCATCACACTAGCTTTTTTTACCATATAGGCAATGTTTGGCCCCCACGTCAAATATACTTATCATCAGGCATCAGTTCGGCGAAACAAAATCATGAAAGATTGGTATCAGTATATAAAAAAAGTCCTCACAACCCTAAGGTATTTCAAACTCTCCAACAATAAGCTACGCCACGCTACTCATCAAAAAGCCAGGTACCAAACAGTCTGGTTTAGCTTAAAAGCAGTATGCTCATAAACTAATTAAGCAAAAAAAGTGACTTTTAAGTCGTAAGCTAAAAAAACCTTTTGGGGAAAAAACTATCATCTTAGCGCTAAACGGTCCTCATGGTACCCAACCTTTGCTTTTACATCCATGATTGGTCACACTCACCCATCGATTGCCCTCTTTTTTTTAGAACAGACATCTCTTTTGTCCTTTTGTTCTTGTTATGAGATAAGATATTCGTAACCATATTCGGTTAGACTCTCTCTTATGTGTAGATGAATCCAAACCCATCCCTTGCGATTTTCTCTATATATTGGGCATCCCCTTCTACAAGAGATCAATCTAATAAAGCGAGAGAACTTTGCCCCCTTACTTTGTGTGTGCTCCAGTTCTTGTTCTTGTGATTTCGTTAGCATGCTGTTGATTGATCGTGGGTGAACGACTACGTTTTACAACACGTTATCAGCATGAAGCTCTACCAAGGCCAATTGTGATCATCTGCCTGCAACAATCTACACGTCATCGAATTTCATCCTGCTACATGCGATCATCCTACATCAAGCCCTACGTAAGTTCAATCTACGTCGGTTGATCACACATAAACAGACAAACAAATCCTGTAGATTGTTTTGCTAGATCTAACTACAGATCTCTAGTTAGATCTAACTAGTGCTGTAATTGAAATTTTTTATCGATCATCTAATCTAATCTGGTGGCTTGATGAGGTTTTGGTTTCCTTGCTCTCGTGTCCCGAAGAACGAGCACACCATCGCGGCTATTCGTCTACACGACGGCCATCGTGCTCGCCGATCGATGCGCCCGCAGCGCGCTCTCCCGTCCCGTTGGCTTGAATCCGCATGCGCCTACAGTGCGCCCAACCGCATCGCCCACCGCATCATTTGCTTGGCTGCGCAGCCCGCAGTAGTGACGCCTTGGCTCCCGCCCGGCTGCGGCGATTGAGCCTGCGGCCCCACAGCCCAACGCGGTGGCTCCCGCCCCGACTGCGGCGGTTGAGCCCGCGCCTCAAGGCCCGACGTGATGGCTCCCACTCCGATTGCGGCTGGCGGCGATGTTCGCGACGCATCGGCGATCGCGCCGGCTTCGCCCGTGCCTACGCCCGCGCGGCACCGGACTCCATGGTTTCCGCGCCCGATGCGCGTGCGTCGGCAGCGATGGAGCTCCCCATCGCGGAATTGCCTGGCTCTGCTGCTCACCGTGTAGAGCCCAAAGCGATGCACCCGTGATGCAGCCGCGTCGAGCCACCGCCCGTCTCGGTTCTTGTGCTCGCAGCCGCGCCGAGCACCGCCTGCCTTGGCTCTTGCGCCCGTAGTCGTGCTAAGCATCGGCCGCCTAGGCTCTCATGCCCGCAGCCCCTCCGCGTGCCGCCGTCGCGCCCGTGCGACGGTCGCCGCACTCGCCACCGCCTTGTTTTTGGTTGCGTGCGGCAAGCGATAAGTAGGGGTGAAAACGAACGGAATTTCCGACCGTTCGGAGAAAAGCGAAAGCGAAGCCTTTTTGGAAACGGAAGCGGAAAATGTCGATGCGAAACGAAATGAAATTTTTGTCGGAACGGAAGCGAATCGGAAATTCCGTATAAGCAAAACCGAAATTCAGAGGAAACTTGGCCCATTTGGCCCAAAAAGGAGAAGGGAGAATTTACATTTATTTTCAAACTAAAATAATTTCATAAATACAAATGGCTTTATAGAAAAGACCCAATAGAGTTCAAAAATTCCAAAAAAATTCTCAAAAATACTTTGGAACATTTTGAACCTTGGAAAATTATTTCTAGCATATTTTTAGCTTCATTTTTTTAATAAATTAATTATATAAATATGAAAATAGTAAAATGGCATTTATAAACTCCAGAAAATCCAGGATAAATCTCAGAGAATCATAAATGAACAATGAACAATAATATGCAAATTTTAGGGCATTACATTTTTATAGTTGGAGGAGCAAGAGGATGTCGATGATAATGATATGGAGAAGGATATGATGGTTTGATCTGGGGGACAAATAACGAGCCTTCAACTGACAAACCTGAGAAAAAACTTTCTAGTGATACCAGTGAACATAACATTGTTCTTGTATCCACCTTTATGATGGAATGAGTTACATTGTTTTTGTGTTCATATATATTGTGATAATGTATTACGTTCTTATGGAATTTTCCATTTTCGTTTCCGTATCCGCTCCGTTCCGTTCCGCATCCGTTTCGATCATTATTCGTTTTCGTATCCGTTTCCAGGGTTTCAGATTCCGTTTTCGTTACCGGTAAAAGATGTGGAAACGGAAACGGAACAACCATTTATCGACCGTTTCCGTTCCGTTTTCATCCCTACGTATAAGGGAGGAGATGCGCCTCTGCTCGTGCATGGGGGAAGCCGGCGGCTAGGAAGGGAAACCCTAGCCGCCTGCCCTCTAAGTGGGCCCCGGCGGCCTACTTTTGCTCCTAAGCATTGCGGGCCACATGGGCTATGCTGGTAATCGGCCATAAGGGCTAAGTTAGCCCTCTTGGACCTCTGTACCGGAAAAAAAGGGGAAAGAGTTTTTTTTCGAAATTAAAAAAAATTGATAATAAATACTAGAAATTAATATTCTAAGTATATGGACTTTCGTAAATTTGGAAAATTTATATTTAGCACATCTATAGAAGTTCCATACTCTGGGTTTATTTTCTAGCTTTATGCCGTATTTATTATGTGCTAGAATTTATTTTCTATTATTTAAGTAATTCTGAAAATTGCTTGGAAAATTAGCAAAAAATGCTAGAAAATTATGGAAAATTATGTATGACCCATTGATGTGTGTCATGTTGTTGGATTCATATTCCTTAGCATTTTTCCATGTTAATATGTGTTGGGATTTATTTTTTGTCATTATGTAATTCCGCAAATTGGTTAATCATTAACAGAAAATTATGAAAAATACTAGGAAAATTTCATATAGCATATTGAATGCTCCATAACTCTGAATTTATTGTCCTAGCATAATTCTATATTGATATATGTTGAAATTTATTTTTCTGTTATATGGTAATTCTGAAAATTGCTGGATAATTATCAGAAAACTATGGAAATTGCTAGGAAAATTCGGAGAAATTTTAGATAATTATCTACTGAATAGATATAGACCAAGCTTTATTGATTAAAGAGTGAGCGTGCAACATAATGATTTTACCAGTAGTAAAAGTCATTTTGCATAAATAGAAATAGAATATGTTGGGCATCGCAAAGAAGGAATTTATTGAGCTTGTCCTGGATGGCAACAATTACCTTACCCAGGCAATGTATACTAAGATTAAGCTGATAGCTCGATATTTTGGAGCTACTATTTTCCTAGCCTAAAGCTGGTACCCCTACTCTTGCCGAAGCCGTCAGATGTACGGTTTTGAACCTCCTGAGGCACCATCTTCATACAGACCTGAAGACCGAATAGTTGATGGAGGATGGCTAGCTGGTACTTTTGGATTCCCTGAAGGAAAAATATATAACTAGCAAATATCTGTTATGTTGCCAGAAGTACAACGCGAATGAGTCCTCCCACGCTTTCAGGATTTTAAAGGCAGTGACAGCATATAATTTTTGTCATACACAAGCTTGTCGCTGATCTAACATTATGTAACCAGAAAGTTACTAATGCTGAAATGATCAATAAGACATTATGCACCTTCCACTCCATTATAAGGATACTGCTGTAATAGTATCGTCATGCCAAGTACCAGAAGTACTCCAGCTTATATGCATTTTTGCTAGAAGCAGAAAAGCATGATGAACTTCTGTTGAAGAATCATCATGTACTTCCTAATGGGAGTCATGCAATGCTCGAAGCATATGCAAATGCTCAACAGGCTAGGAATAGCCAATGCCGCAGAAAGGGCCAATGGAATACAGGGGATAAGTGGAAGAATGACAGATCAGATAGGGAAAGAGGCAATTGATAGTGAAAAGGTAAATGTAAAGGGCCAGGGGCTTCCAGAAGTAAAGCTGCAAACCCTGTTTTGTGTATGGATGCACTGGCCATTGGTCATGCAACTATCGCATCCCGAATTATGTGGTAGACCTTTATATTCAATCCACTGAAAAACTAAATAAGACCTAGGGAAATAATATTAAGTCATACTTTATCGTTCAACCTGTTATTGATACGTATGTTGAGGAGTGTAACGATATGGTTCTTGAAATTATTGATTTCGAGGAGTCCTAGGAGGGCACCTACGTCTCATATGGAGACCTGGATTAGTCTCCTAAAATATCTCTTCACTTTGCTAAGTCAATGTCACATATTCCTTATAAGTCTCCTTATCAGTTTAGCCCTAGTTCCTTAATGAACATTTGGTCTACGGTCCTGTTGAGCGGTTATCATTCAAAAATTGAATAAACTGATATTTATTGTGCTATGCTTGTTCAATATTTTACAATTTGTTCTTAATGCAACAATTGTTTGATTGTTAAATCATACTTTTAATATAGAACAAAGTATAATCTGATAACGAAGGAGAAAATCTGTCTAGAAGACAGTTGTACCACACTAAGCGAATTAGAAATATTATGGCTATCTCGAGAAGCGATATTCTCATAGTTGGCACAGGAAGAATGCCATATTATACCCTGAGTCTAGTCGTACTCCCTTAAGTTCTAAAGACATTGGTCTGAATCGTTTCCATATGGAGACAAAATGAGGATGGTACAAAATACCTACTCATGACTAAATTTAATGGGTGTAATAAACGTGTGGTTAAAAAGCTTCATTCATTCTCCTCCAGATTATACTATGCACATATGAAACCTGAAGTTTTTGTTGCGATGAAAAACCTAGAAATATTTAAGATATGACAGATTGACTGGGTTACTGTGAGTTGAATAGTATAAGAAGAATAATTAATAATTCTGCTAGCCATAGCATAAAGACTTTCCTAGACCTGAAGTTTTTCTTATGCTCTAGTTGTGCTAAAGGAAAGCTCATTTTTAGATCTTCTTACATAAAAAGTTAGGGAATAATCGCTGAATTTCCTGGAGAAAATTCAATGTGATATCTGTAGACTTAGGGCCTGTTTGATAGAGCTCCAGATCTCAGCTTTATCTGAGATTTGAAACTTGCAGGCTAAAATAAAGTGAATTAAGTTTATATTTTTGGTCTAAAATGTAAACAAGATGATCCATCTAACACTCTTAATGTACTCACAGCTCTAGCTCCACGGATCTGGTGGAGCTGGAACTCTACCAAACACACCCTTATTCAGCCCCTGTCGGGCTCCTTTAAGAAATTTTATGGTACTGATAGATGCTTCTACTAGATGGTCCTATGTATGTCTCTTATCTACTAGGAATCATGCTTCTGCTAAAATTATTTACCTAAATTATTAAGTTAAGAGCCTACTTTCCAGAAAAAATGATCAAGTCTATTTGAATGGGCAATGCTAGCGAGTTTACCTCAAGAGCATTTAATGATTATTGTATGGCTATGGGAATTAATGTAGAGCATCTCGTACCTTATGTCCACATTTAAAATGGCCTTGCGGAGTTATTAAAAGAATAAAACTTATTGCTTGGCTACTCTTGCAGAATAGTAGGATTCCCACCAGTTGTTAGGGCCACGCAGTGCTGCATACTGCGGTATTAATTCAATTCAGATCAACTGCATATCATGAAATTTCCTCATTGCAAATAGTGCGTGAAAAAGAATTAAGTATTTCCCATCTGCGAAGATTCGGCGGTGCTGTATACATGCCAATCTCTGCACCACAGTGTACCACCATAGGACCTCACCGGAAGTTGAGGATCTATGTAGGTTATGAATCTCCATCATGTATTAAAATACCTAGAGCCTATGATAGGGGATCTGTACACGGCTCGGTACGCTGATTGTACTAAGGATATTTTTTGACATTAGGGGGAGATAAGTATCACATTAGAGAATGCTGAGTCCTTAGATCCACGCACTAAAGAGACCGAACTTGAAGTTTGGAGGATGATAAATCTGCAATAAATAAGCTAAATATCTGTCAAATGCCTTCACTGATCATAAGGGAGTGAAAAGATCTCATATAACTGTAGTATATGCACCTAAAAGAGTGGAAATATCCTAGAAGGATATTGAACCCACTCTTGACCCTCATGATAAAATGAGGGGGAGGCCTCCAGATGCATGGGACTCAATTCTGCGGAGATGTCCGTAGAAGTAGAGAACCGATCAAATGAGAACACTACACGTGACAGTAGAAGAAGCTCAACCTGATGTTGAGAAAATCCCTGAAGTGAGGCATCCTGGAGATGGTAACATCCCTAAAGTGATCCATCTTGAAGATGATAACCCCAGCATATATTTGAGCGCGCAATCCAATGCTTGGAAGTCGGAACACCCAGACTCCATCGTTGTGGGAAATCACGAGGAGCTGGAAGAAATTAATAAAGAGATATCCCTGAAGTGATGCAGAAAAATTGCATAAAAGAAAGACTACAATTGTCGACATATATTTTGTCTCAAAAACTGCTAAAAGCTGGATCCAGAACCAAAGTCCATGGCAGAGTGCTAGAAGTGCTCAGATAGAGTCAGATGAAAAGAATCAATTGAGGCAGCGCTCGCTTAATAAAAGGAAAGTTTTTTGTCCCGTTGACCAAACACCTCCTAAAGTGTTCCTTGTAGGATCAAATGAATTTTTCATCCGAAAGAGAAATGAAAATATCCAGATGGTGAGATATAAAGCGAGGCTTGTAGCACAAGGGTTCACGCAGATACCCGGCATCGCTTACGATGAAACATATTCTCCTGTAAAGAGTGGAATAATGTTCCGAAATTTAATATTAAGGGCAGCAAGCTTAAACTTATTATTGTAGTTGATGGACGTAGCGACCGTACATTTATATGAGTCACTGGATACAGATATTTATATGAGAATCCCTGAAGGAGTTACAATTACGAATCCTAATAATCGCAACATGTATAGCGTCAAACTGAAGAGATTGCTATATGGATTAAAACAGTCGGGGAGAATGTGGTATAACCGACTTTGTGAGTTCCTCCTGAAGAAAGAATATTATCCCTGTGTTTTCATAAAGAAATCCCAGAATGAATTTTGCATCATCTCAGTTTTATGTCGATGATCTGGATATCATCGGAACCACAAAGGAGATAGAGGAAGCAAGTGCTTACCTCACAACGGAGTTTTGAGATGAAAGATTGGGGTAAAACCAAATATTGCTTAAAACCTGCAGCTAGAGTATTTCCCAGAAGGAATTTTTTATACACCAGTCTTCTTATACCAAGAAGGTATTGAAAAGATTTAATATGGATAAATCGCATCCTTTAAAAAAAACCATGGTCGTAAGATTCCTTGAAGTAAATAAAGACCTTTTTTGGACCAAGGATAAAAAATAAGGAAGTCTTAGGACCTGAAGTTTCATATTTAAGTACCATTGGAGCACTTATCTATCTTGCGAATTGCACATGGCCTGATATTGCATTCGCAGTAAATTTGCTAGTAAGACACAGTGTAATTCCAACCACAAGACATTGGGCTAGTGTTAAGACTTTACTCAGATACCTCTAAGGTACCCAAGATCTTGGATTGTTTTTCCAGAAGAATCAAGACTTAACCATGGCAGGATATATGGATGTTGGCTATCTGTCTGATCCCCACAGTGCCAAATCTGACTGATTTTGTGTTTCTCTGCGGTGGTTCAGCCGTTTCTTGACGGTCTTGTAAGCAGGCCTTGGTAGCTACTTCTATCAACCACTCAGAGATTATAACTTTATATGAAGCCTCACATGATTGTGTTTGGCTGAAACGTGTGATTAACCATATCCAGAAGTCATATGTCCTTACGCCGTCGATACCCCCACAATTATTATGAAGATAATGCTGCTCGTGTTGCACAAATACAAATGGGTTATGTGAAAAGCAATATCACAAAGCATATTGCTTCTAAACTTTTCTATCCTCACAAACTCCTGAAGAACAATGAGTTAAAGATTTTGCAAACTAAGTCATGTGAAAATCTTGCAGATTTATTCACTAAGTCCTTGCCAAAATCTATATTCCAAAGATGTGTTAATGGCATTGGAATGAGACGACTTAGTGATATGCAGAGTTCAGGAGGAGTAAATCCCTGAACCATGACCCTTTGCATGATCCTGAAGGTCATATTTGAAATCCTGAAGATTATAAGTTGTACTCTTTTTTCCTTAGTGAGTTTTTCTGAAGTTTTCTCATATGAAGATTTTTAATGAGGCAACTAATGTAACATAAAGTGCGAGTGCAACATACTCTTTTCTCCATCTCCTTTTTCCCATTGAGTTTTTGAGTGGAGTTTTTAATGAGGCATGTGTATTATGCGGTATTCGCTTAAAGAGGAGTGTTATTAGATAAGATATTCGTAACCGTATTCGGTTAGACTCTATCTCTTATGTATGGACGAATCTGAACCCATCTCTTATGGTTTTCTCTATATATATTGGGTATCCCCTTGTACAAGAGATCAATCTAATAAAGCGGGACAACTTTGCCCTCTACTTTATGTGTGTTTTAGTTTTTATTCTTATGATTTCATTAATATGCTGTTGATTAATCGTGGAGTGGATGAACACTAAGTTTTACAACAGTTCTCTCCTCTCCTACCAAAGTTGGTATACAGCTCGCAGATGAATCATTGCTACCTCTAAACTGGAACCGTCGGTTTCCGATCGTCCAACCCCGACGCCTTCTTTCTCTTTTACGCTCTCCCACACTTTCCTAGCACAAACACAGAACCCTATTCCCTTCCCAATCGCCGCCTCCTCCTCGATCCCCTCCCCTCTCCCGTTCGCGAGCTCGGCGCCGCCCCGCTCCGCTCCATGGTGAGCTTACCCTGCACTATCATCTTACTCTAGGGTTTTGGGGGGCCACGCGCTGCTGTTGCTAACCTAGCGGCTGGGCGAATTCGGCGACCTTTGTTCGATTGTTTTGAGTGTTTCTGCGAAGTGGCAGGTGGTAGGTTGGGCGGAGACTTTGCGTGTCCTGTCGCGGACATGATCGCTGGGGATCTAGCCGCTGGTGACGCATGTAAGCAGGGTTGTGGTTTTTTTTTCCCTTTTGCTTTTGTTTCTTGGGTGGAGTCGGATGCTCGAACATGATCGCTGTGGATCTAGCCGCTGGTGACGCTACTTAAGCTGGGTTTTTCCCCCTTTGCTTTTGTTTCGTAGGGTGGCGGTAGTCGGATGGTGAGTAAGTTGGAGTAGCTTGGTGTCCATTCTTTACATTTGCTTGGATTGGTAGGTCAGTTTATCTGCTATTCTTGGTGATTTGTTTGGGCAGTGGGTTGATGAGTGGCTTGAGAATGTTGTGGTTGTCAATTGAGTATGGTATAACATTCTGATCCATGTAAATTTGTTAGTTTTACCCTGTTCTCTAGCTCCTCCTTTCCATTCGAATTGATTTTGTGAACTTTAGATGTTCTACGACTAGCTAATCCTAGGATCACTACGTTTACACGTTGTTGTGGTTCAGTTAGCATGTCATAGTAGGCGTAGGAAAATGTTAGAATCTACTAACTATTGCTTTGTGTGTATAGCATTAAGTCAACACTACACTTACTTACAATATGCGTTTCTGTTAATTTTGTATTAAGACAAATCTATTTTACTTTGCACTGTCAAGGTTTTTCTTTGTAACTATTTTAACATTTAATGAAACTACTGCAATGTTGCTGCAGCTCATATCTTAGGACGACCGAGAAATAGAAATTTTCACTAAATCGTAGGAAGGGCTGCGAAACAAAATAGCCCATTACTTGGGAAAGTGATATGAAGGAATCTATTGTATCTTCAGGACCAAAATTAGAAACTCGCCTCATGCCTACTTGAATTGCCTTAATTTCCTTGCTCTCACCCTTGCTCTAGTGTGCATTCCCGATTCACCCTTTGCCAAGATGTCAAAACAGCCCACTCCGTCTTGGTTGGCGGTAATTAATGTGCTGGCGAGTGGCGACAGTATTAGATTTTCAATATCGCTAGGGTCTGTATTGTTGCACTAGATAAGGAATGCAGCAACATTATTGCGATTTTATTAACCTCATCTTTTAGGAATACTTGTTGGGGCTGGGTATTGGGATATTCTCTGCTTTGCTTGTATGCCAAAGAAATATGTGTTCTGGTCTGCAGCTTTTAGCATTGTGTTTTATCCTTCACTAAAAGTTTTATAGCTGACCATTTTAAGGTTCAAAGAAGGATGTGTTTTGATCAATTTGTTTTGTGGCTCCTGAGTCTGGTCTGTTGGTAAACCTAGTTCCTGACTGAAGAAGTTTTAGTTTTGCTCATCAGTTCTGGCCCAAATCCATTCATTTCAAGGATTTCTATTACATACTTCTAAGTGTATGCCGTGTTAGATATATTTTACCTGTATCTATTTGCATTTTTACTTTTTAGTGATAGCTTCTAATATTAAGATATGAAAGATTTCTGGTTTCATTTTGTATAGATATGTTTCATTTCTATACAAATATTTTTTACCTTCAGGGGGTGATTAGATGAGGGGATATCCAAACGGGCCCTAAATGTGTGAACTATGGTCGTCCAGGCAAGCAGGGGATACTAATCCCGTTAACTTCAGCAAGAAACATCAGATAGTTAAACTCATTATTAGGGATTGGATGGTTCTTATTAACCTTCATATAATATAAGCTATATCTAAACACTTCTGTATATGAGGAAAGAAAAAATAAAAAAGGCATCTCCTTGGAAATTAGAAAAACATAGTTATTGTACAGTTTGAAATTTTACTTTCAAACAGAACATAGAGTTAATACCAGCAAGAGATGCCTGATATTGCAAACCATTATTGAAATTTGGGTCTCTCTTATTAACTGTCGTGTATGATGCCGAGCCAATCCTATGATATATATGAGGAAACAATGCATCCACTTAAAAATGATGAAATAGCCTACATAGAAGAGCATAATATATTGTGCAGTATGGAGTTTTACCCTCGTTTAAATAGAAGCAAAGTTATTTGGTTTGCATGCAAGACCATTAGGGTGGTATTGATAATATTGCAATTTGTTGAGTGGTTTGCTTTATTCTACTATATTTATGGTAAGAAGCTTTCTGGATGCCATGACTGTGCATCATATCTGAAGCCCAACTTGATGATGATCATGGTAACTACAATTATAAAGCAACCATACCTGGGGATTAAAATAGTTTTCTATTGTTTTTATATACAGTCAATGGGTTCTCTAGCAAATCTTCTTTTGTAGTGACTGCTCTTTTTAGTACAGGAGTTGCCTCAGGAAATAGCTGCTATTTTAGGAATCTGTTGAACACTCAGTAGTTATTGACATGTTTGTAATCTCTTTAGTCCATTTCTTTAGCATCCATCAATATCCATTGTTCTCTCTGATATCTTGACAAGTACTATAATGATGCATTAGTACTCTTGGAGCACTTGGCGTTAGTTGATGTCTGAATCTGATTTTTTGCATCTTGCAGGCTGGGAGGCACACCATTATTTTGATGCAACCATCCCAAAACAGGGCTTCTAGAACATTTATGGATTATAATTCAATTAACCATGCATTGGATGGTATGTATGGTTTTCAAAAAGTAATCAGTGCTGCAATGTTCAGATATAAGTTTAGTTAATATTATTAGTATGGCCCTGTGATTATCACATGATCTTGAGATTTTATGAAATTGCTTGTGTTTTGCATTTGCAATGTTATTCATCTTTTCCCTCATTATGAGCCTTTCCCTTCACATGTTTGCTATGTTAAAAACGACTAGCTTGAAATTTCAATGATAACAGCAATAGTAATAGCAATAATAGCTATCCTATGCTTCGTTAGAGGCATGGTCAAGATTTAAGGTTCTGTCTCTCTTCTTACATTTAATTTGTTGGAGGCAGGAGTTTCAGAATACATCTATACTCCTTTATAATGCACGTAAACATTCTTTTCTATGTCCACCCCAAATAGTGCATCCCACTAGAGATGACCCAACATTCGTGCACCCAGCGAAACGTCCCCAGAAACTTGCCTCCATCAAAATTAACCTCTCAGATCTTTCCTCAGCTTTACTCACCCACATCCGATGGCCATTATTTAGTGTGTCTAATCATCCCTGTGGCCCACAACAGACCTCCCCCACCTACATATTTGGAAGGAGAGCGAATCAAACAAGGAAATAAATAAGGAGGATCCGCATGCAAGGAAACCAGACTTGAATTTTTTACTGGCCAAAATTGTACGTACTATATATTTGGAAGGAGGGCGAATCAAACAAGGAAATAAACAGGGAGGATCCGCATGCATGGAAACAAGACTTGAATTTTCTATTGTCCTGGCATTGTGATCGTATTTTTTTTTTTAATATGACCCTTCTCGAGACTTTTTTACGGATCTAGCCCCATAGAGCCTAATTTTAGCGCACGGAGAGCGCTGAATTTTTGTTTTCATTTTTCATCTAAGGAACCAACGGTCTGTGAGTGCTGCTAAATTTTTTTCAATTTTTTCTTGCGGAACGGCCATGAGCACTGCTTAATTTTTATCTTTTTCCTTGCGGATCCAAATGATCGGCGAGCGCAGATTTATTTTTCCATATTTTTGAAATCATCCACGTGGCCCACAAATGACCTTCCTCACCTCCAAAGATCAACAAGGAAAAGGAAACAAACGTCCCGAAAAGGAAAGGACCATACATTACGTCTTTGGGAAAAGAAAATCGGAGATGGGGCGTGGTCGGAGAACGCAGTCCGCAATGGCTCCACTGCCGCCATCGGTGGCTTTGCCGACGCGCGAGAGTTCTTTGGTCGGCGACCTCATGCACGCCGTGCCTCGGCAAATTTATAATTTTTTTTTTTTAAATAATTTTATTAAGTACAAAATAATCGAAAGTTTTTTTTGAGAATTTTTCTAGAAAAAATCCTTCTATATTTAAAAAAAATGAAGGCAGCCCACCTGTAGCTTTTTCTAGTCTGCACCTGCACTGCAGAAGCTTCTTCTCTTCCCTCCCTCCATTAAAGCAAGAAAGAAGCTCCAAAGCTTCATCAATCCCGTACCAAATTTCCTCTTTCCATCTATGGTGTTAATTCCCCAAATTTCGTGCTCTATTGTCAAAATTTCCTCCCAATATGATTTGATCCCAAATTATGGTTTCCATAAATATGCTTGTTTCGGGGCTATAAAAGCCGACGAGCTCTCCTCCACCCCATCGCATTGCGTAAATCCCCAAGTGCTCTCTCTTGTAAAGATCGTCGGATCTTGGAGGTAACCCAAGCCATCACCGTCATCTTTCCCCGCGAGATTCACCGCAACCGTGACTCCTCCCCCGCAGGCGCCGGTGCCGGCGATCTCGCCGCACCAGTGCCGACCCACTGCGACCGGCCGACCACCCCTGGCCTTCCCTCCCCCTTGCGCTGGCCAAGCCCAGAGAGCATGCTGTGCTCTCTGTGGAAGCTGAAAAAAAGTTATCTAAAATCAGAAAATTCTTTTTTCTTTCTCTTTCTTGATTTAAAATCTTTTGGGAGCTCGTTTTCGCCCCTTTGACCTCCATTTAGTTCCGTTTTTCTTTCTAAATTCATTTAAAATTCTAAATTTCTCTTTTATTATTAAGTGTTGTATTCATACTTATCTTCTCATTTAATTGATAAGCGGGTGTACTGCCGTCGTAGTGTTAGCACAGGCACTATACTATACTGGAAGGTTTAGTATTCTATTCAGATAAATGAACACTTGCTTCTTGATTCAGTTTCCTTATGCAAGTTAATGAATTGCTTACCACAACTCGACACTGAAATGACAGGAATCTGTGGGCTTTACGAAAGGAAAATTAGGGATATCAACCCAATGGTCCCAAACATAACCTATGATATCACCGACCTGTACAACTTTATTGATGGCCTAGCTGACATAAGTGCACTAGTGTGAGTACAAGAACTTTTTAGATCTTCAAAGGATCAGATCAGAATGGTGCAAAGTTAATCACATGTTTGTGTTCAGAGTTAAAAACTCAGCTGTATATTTTCCATTCGCAGTTATGATCACTCAATTCAGGCATTTCTGCCATATGACCGACAGTGGATAAAGCAAAAGTTGTTTCAACACCTGAAGAAGCTAGCTCAGCGGTAGACTGGTCTTAATTTGATATCTTGTCACCAAGAAGCAAGCATGCATGATAATGGGTGTCACCTTACTGTCCTGGGAGGTGTTTCTTGTAAAATTATGAGAAGGCTACATGCCGTGCTTATACTCTGGAGTCTGGTTGTCGAACTCAGATTTCATTGGTGGTTTGCCTCTGGCATCCTAAATACCAGATCATCATATCTGCTATTTTAAGTGTGTGTTAATGAAAGAAGGCTTCTGCTATCAATGTTTTGCATTTGAGCTTTGCCCGACGCAGTTCTGCTTTTCAAAAAATAATTCCTTCTGTGATTTTGCCATGTTCTGGATTTCATTATTTCAATAGGTCATGGCCAAACACTGATTCGGCTACTATACCATATTTCAATATGAATGCTAATTGCATTGTTGATAATTCCAAATTAGCCATATGATTAGGGGTTTTTGTGTTTTACTTAACCTCTTATGATTCGAACATATTTGCTCCGACTTTCTCTTATACAATTACACAAATACAGAAGAGCGCTACTACTGAACCTTATACCGTTGGAATAGCAGGTTTCACAGGTTTCAGAGCAGGTTTCAGAAGTTTCATAGCAGGTTTCAGAGATTTCAAAGCCAGGTTTCAGAGGTTTTACCGGCAGCAAAATGGTATACCGTACGTTAGTTTTTCTGAATACAAAAAGGTTAGAAACTGATGCATGATACCAAATAGGCATCGTACATGGTTGGAACCTCTTGTTGGGATAGAATATGGTTCCTATGGGTGGTTTAAGAAAATACGTTCGAATCACACGGAGTACTTTTTGTGGGGTACATTTTCTCTTTGTGGTATTCCACCTTTTGCTTATTTCTGGTCTAAAGATGAAATCCTTAGTAATAGTTGATCCTTAGTAATAGTTGGTTGTATTAACTTTTTTTTTAATAATTGCCTCTTTTAATGTAGGATTAACGGTGTTTCATATGTTTTGAATATATTTACTTACTTTCGATAGGTACCGGTGTGTTAATTTTCAAAATTAGAGTAGCACTAAGAGGGTTCATTGTATTCAATATCCTTACGGGGGAAAAGATATCCAAAGGAGTGAATAGAGATTTTATTTTGTGTCCTTGAGTAGCTACGTCCCATTAGGAGAGTTGCACGCAAGGAAGGCTATCAGTAGCGTATCTTCATATCATATTAGAGTAATATAGATAGTTAGATGCATATCTTCATATTTAGATAGTATATATATTACTTTATCTTTAGTGATTGGTTACATTAGATAAGATACTTTCCATATTTGTTAGGGGCTAACCTCATCTATAGGGGTGAAAACGGGTCGGATACGTGCGGCTATTGCTCTTCTCGTATTCTAACTTATATTCGGAATCGAATACGGGCTAGCCAGATATGAATACGGATACAGGACAGATTCAGGTCGAAAACGAATAAAGATATACGGATAATACATGTATATATAGAGTAATATATGTTAAATCAAACCATATGAGTATATGACCATAATAGCAAGTTACTCCCTCTAGTCACAAATAGTTATCGTTTTGGACATAAATGTAGTCAAACTTTTAAAACTTTGACCGTCAATATCTTTTTAAATATTTAAATTAGATACATAGAAATCATACGTGTAGATTTGTCTCGAAAAATACTTTGATAATATTATAACTTATTGAGGTTTAAAATATATTATAATAGAAATTAGTGGTTAAAGCTGTGTTTTGAAGACTGTCGATGTCTAAAAGGACAACTATTTGTGACTGGAGGGAGTATATATTAATCAAACCCAATAGACATCATGAAAATAATATGCTACTTGAGAATCAATAGAACCAACTATTATCAAGATAAATTGGCTGTCATAGAAATATATAATAAATAGGCTGGGCCTTGTTGAATATCCGAATTTGAAAAAAAAAATCCAATATGCGGATCTTGTCTCGTATTTACTAGATATTGATTGCTCCAAATCCGATCCCGAATCTGAATTCAAGTATCCAAATCATGTCCTAGATCCGGCCGGATAGTCAAATCTCATCCCGAATCTGATCCTAACCAGATCCAGATCAGGCGGGATTCACCCATACTCATCTATATAAAGAAAGGAGCCACACCTTTCTAATAAGGAATAAATAAATTCCTTCATCTCTTTATATAGATAATGTTAGCCTCTAACAATATAGAAACTATCTTATCTACAACCAATCACTAAAGATAAGATAATAAGATAATATATATACTATCCAAATATGAAGATATGCAACCCCCCCTAATGGGATGTGCCTACCCATGGGCCCATGACACTTCACTACCCTTTGCAAGACAGTCTGTCCTCGAGCTGTCAGGTGGTGGCCAAGGACAAAGCCCATCGTGGCTCCACGTTGAAGACAAGCTACATCGTCGAAGCTGCATTGAGCGTGGGATCTACATCTTTGGTAAGGAGGTGATGGTGCTCGCCAATGTTGAGGAAGAGACTCGCGGCATGGGAAATCAACGTGGGTTAGCAGTGTTATTCTTCCCATCATGGAAAACTACTATGGTTGGCGGAATGCAAGAATATCTTTGTTCCCTACATGACACTCTTCGCGTTCCACACCTCCGAAAGCGTGGTGTCGGTCGATGATGAGCAGGCTATCACGAACCCACAACGGTTTTCTCCTTCGGTAAAGGAGCCAAGGGCAACGTGACCGAAAGAGGAGGTTTCGTCGGCGGTGTTGGTGCTAGCACAGGTAGCAACGCCAATAGCTCCACATGAGCACCCTGGTTGCTAAACGTCATCGTGCAGGCAGCCATTGCTCCAGCTCTCTCCAAACTTCGCTTTCTCCAAGCGTTCAAGCCATACGTTGTGGTTGTCAATACGGTTGTTGATGATAGCAAGTTGCACCATGATCATATATAACTTGCCGTTGAAAGTCTGAGAATCGATATTCTCATCGTCCATCATGCTAGAAGAGCTACGATCGGCTCTCATACCAAGTTGTTATGATCTTGATTTCATAATAGGTAAACACTACTTGCTGAGGAGACGCCAGCGGCGTAGAGAAGAGAGGGGAGTAAGAAATATCTTCCTTGATTAGAATGGTGCGGCTCCTCTGTTTATATAAACGAGATTAGCTCCTAATAATATGGAAACCATGTTATCTAATACAACCAATCACTAAACATAAGATAATATCTATACTATCCAAATATAAAGATATACATCTAATTATTCGTAATATAAAGATATATTACTGATATAATATAAAGATATATTACTGATAGCCTTCCTTGCGTGCAAGCCCCCTAATACGACGTGGCTACCTTGGGCCGCCGTGCCCATGACATTAGTGCATAACTGCATATACATTTGTTCCCGTTGGAATGAAAACTAGCAACTTCTGTTTTCCGGAAGAGCTCACTCCACTATTTATTAATTTAACATTCGACGGTGAATATTTGTGAACAGAGAGCAATAACCGCTATTTGCAGAAAGAGATGTTTTGCTTGGCACAATCTAGAGATCCAAGTGTTACAATGACTAAAAGCTTTAGCAAATACACGTGCGAGTTCCGATTGATGAGAGCAAAAACTCATGGCATCAACACGAGGGCACGCACCCATGAACTTACCTGAATTTTAGTCTGAGTGTGGAAGCATCTTCAAGCATGAAGACATCTGATAATAACAAATCAAAAGGTTCACACCATACTAGTGATCTTTCAACACTTGACTTTGGCTGTATTGGCTGTGCCGTCGTCAGTGCTACCTCAAGGTTTTCATACCAGAACCAGAGACTGCATCGCTAGCTGATCACTGCTTTAACCCCGATACCTACCAGTGGGTCGAACCCCGGCCCTGAGCCCAAAACTATGCTTAACCCCTACTTCGGTTGTTTCTGATGGAACAAAGCCGTGAGCTTTCATCATTTTGTAATATTTGTTTGCCTCTTCCAAGAACCCCCCGTCAAGAAGGCCTCTTATAATCCTCTCAAACTGATCAGCCTTTAATAGTTTCTTCTTCTCTTCCAAAATCCTTAGGGATTTGCGGGCTTTCTCTTCCTGGCGTGACTTTGCATACATATCAGCAAGGAAAACATGGATCTCTAAGGGCTCTTCTCCCTCCTTTTTTATCTTCTGTACAAGTTGTTCAGCCTCCTGCACTAGCTGCAACATGGACAGCCAATCCAGCAGGTTGAGATTAGTCTTAACACCAGGTTTAAGTCCTTCCTTCTCCAAAGTCAGCAGCAGGTTCAAAGCCTGGTCCAATTGGTTCTTCCTCATGTACGCAGTCATCATTCCAGCAAGGCAACGGTCATCTGGTTCATGTCCAGACTTCCTCATCTGTTCAAATGTGAAACAGGCACGATCAGTGTCACCAATCCGTCCATATGCTTCTACAAGTAATGTGAACGACTCCAACGGGGCCTGGAATCCAGCAAATGATATCATGGTTCTGATCTTAGCGGCACCATCCACCATGCCACGCTCAGCAAATGCCCGCATCACATCCATGTATAATTCCCTGGGGGGTTTGATAGCCAGGTCCTCCATTTTTCTTAATAAACTTTCTGCTTGTTTTGGATCCCCACCGTTGATATAAGCACTAATCATCGAAGTGAAGAGTTTTCTATCTGGTGGGAAACCCTCCTTCTGAATGAATTCAAAAGCCTGCTTAGCTTGTTCAAGATTGCCCGCCTTGCTATACATGTGGACTAAAGTGATGGATGTGAGGATATCAGGTGCAATACCATTGTCTTTCATTTTACCAAGTATCCTTTCTGCATCTTCCACATGGTTTGCTTTAGAGTGAAGATCAATTAACTTAGAGTAATCCCGGATGGTTGCATCAAAGGATTCTTCAGCCAACAGAATTTCAGCAACCTGTAAATTGAAACATAGTGCACATATTAAACTACAAAAAGAGTTTTTGAGTGTGTGGATGGGTGCAGGCTTTCAAAACTGAATGGTAACCGGCAAACTATGCAAAGTAACAAACAGCACTAAGACCCTAGGCCGAGTTTGATGTAATCACGTATTTAAATGAATAACTCAAGCAATGCTTTGCACAAAACAAAGACAAATTAACATCACAAGAGGTTGAAGCCGGGTTATTTCTGACTGAACTCAATCAATTATGTACTTATGTACATCGTCCATCACAAATTGAAGTTTTATTTTCATGTAAACTCAGTTAGTTTGTACCTGGTTACAACAGGCTGAAATAGTAACAGGCTACCAGGTAAAAGTCGGTCTAGAACCTCCTTCAACCATGGGCAAGTGGTACATACAATAGCAGTCAATTTGATTATGAAAGCAACTGAGGCTTAATTCTATCTAAATTTCGGTGAAACAAGAATGCAATCCTCCTATATTCCAAATATAAGTCATTTTGGAGAGCGTGCCGTACTGCTGTCAAAAACTTTCTAATTTTCATAACTAATATATGGAAAAGCACCTACATTGGCCACATAAAAATCATAGTAACGAATTTCATACTAATACATTTTTTAAAGCTTGTACCAATATGTTATGATAGAGTTTAGTGGTCGTAGTTGCATATTGAGGACAGTAGAGTTTAGCGGTCTAGTTGCATATTGAGGACAGTAAAAAAAATTAACAGTGAGGAATATTTGGGAACAGAAAGAGTAATAATCATATTGATGGATCATTTACTGTCAAATACTAAAGTATTGCTTCTGAATCTTCATGAAATCACTTATATGGAGCTAACTGCTACATAGATAAAGATTCTAAATATAAAGAAGTTCATCGATAAGAGGTAAGATCAGAATTTGTAAGTTTACACCATCAAAGTTACAAGCAATGCTTGACATGATACAAATATCCTTTACTGTCTAAAATGGCACCAATTCCAACCTGCAAATTCCATGCTAATTTTGGCATATGTACTCAAAAGACCTTCAACATGGTGGCCCACCCCATGCTAGAATAGGCTGATTATGTCCTTTGCTGTCTCAGTATGGAAGAGTGACAACAGAAAATCAGTTGTATAGCCCTGCAAGTTCTAGAGCTTGTATAATACAGATAAAGTAGCGGAAAGCACTAATTGATGCGTGAGATGTCCGATCTTTCACGGTACCACACACACGAATCTTGCAAACCGATCTGATTTGATCGAATTGCAAGTGTAGCAACCATGGTACAATCTAAAAACGTGCCTTCAACTTGCACAATTACTCTCTATCTTGCTGATTTCCCTCTCAATCTCCACGCGTCTCTCTTTCTCCCTCTCGGCAAAACAAACTCCCATCAACTTGCACACACAATCATGCCCTAAGGTTTTTCTCTTTATTTCATATATCTAAATCATAACTTCAACTCTATCTTTTACAAGGGGCAAACACAAATATATAGGGAACACTTTGGTGGGGGGCAGCCAATGGTGGACTGGACTCTAACACAAAAAGGAAAAAAATACAATAGTTTAAATAATTTCAGCCAACTAGCAGGTTGAAATTTTGTCGACCAATTTAAACATAAAAAAAGCGGAATCTGGACTTGTCATAAATGAGTGAATTGTACGCTGCGTCCTAAGCTTTCTAGAAAGTCCTAGAACGCTACAATCCGACTTTGGACATGAGAGTGATGGCATTTTTAAGGGTAATCTGAGTAGATTTCTTCTCCAATCCAAGTTGCTTTCCCTCTTTCTTCATGTGCAATCAAACTATCTCTTTCCCCTTTCTCTCTCCAAACCAAATTTGGCTTCTTTCATCCTCTTTCTTTCTTTCCTTTTCGGCCCTTCCCTTTTCGGTTTGACTTCCACTTTGATTCTGGTACCCTGGCCGCATGCTATACATATGTACACGCACATGCACGTGGCCCAGGCCTTGCACGCAACACATGCGGCGTCCATGCTCCCCATGCAATGCCATGCATATGCAACCCATGCAGCTTCCAAACCAAATGCACTCCACACGATCTACGCAATGCAGGCACAACATACCTCTCTTGCTGCCCATGCGCGCCATGCGGTCTGGCACTCAGCCTCCCTCACGCAACCCACCATCACGAGGCCATGTGCTTTGGCCCACGCATGCGACCCTGCCTCCATGCACCCGAGTGCCTTGGTGATCTCCACGCAGCTTCCACACATGCATACGTTCTTCATGCACCCGCACAACTCCCAGCTGCCCACGCGCTAAGTTCAACGGTCCCAATCACTTATGCACAAATCCCATCCCCTTAGCTAGGGTTGGCTCCTTTCTCCCTTGGCCGGACACCCTCACCTCCCTCTCGCCCACCTATTTGATTTGCTCTTTATTGCTCAAAACAACACCCAATTGGGATATGTGTCTTGATTTTGGCTTAGGATCACCAATTAAAGTAGTGTTGGCAATTGGGGCCACACCATTGTAAGTCCACACACTAGCCAACACACAAACCTCGGAGGGTATAGAAACATTCCGTGAGGTCGTGAGGAAGATGGAGTAATTGGTAACTCACACAAATACCAGAACAATTTATCTCCAAAACACAAAGGTGTGCTGACCAGATTGAATGGATTGGAGATCAACACTTGGGACACAGATATATGAGATGAAGGCAGAATTGACATGAAGATCGGGCTCAGAGCTTTCAGCAAGACGCTAACATCTCTCGTCTGCCTTCACGACATGAACAAGGCACATGATGTGAATGGCGCACTTAGTACTGATCAAACTAACGAAGCGCATAATCAGGCATTCTGATGCAATATTAGAAGCATCTAAAACTAGAAAATGTGTTATAGAAGAACGAAGCACTGAACTACCTGCAGGCTGCATCAAATTTACTGAACTAACATCACAGCATAAAGCACACTAGCTTTCAAGAAAGCAAAAAAAAATTACCTTAAGGTACAACTCAACGTTGCGGGCCTTAACCCGCTCGAGCAGCGCCATCCAGTCGGCACGATTTGGCCGTAGCTCCTCCTTCCACTCCTCCATGGCGGGCGCTGGGTCTCCTTTCCTCGGGTCAACCGCCAGTAGCCGCTCCTCGGCCTTCTTCGCCTTCCCCTCTACAGCCTTGGCCTCTTCTGGCACAAAGTGCGCCTCAGCCTCAGCCGCCCGCTCCGCCACCTCGGCCCACTTTGGGTCTGACAAGTCCAGCCCGTGGATCTTGAACTTAACATCCCCCTTCCTCTGCGGCAACGCGATCAGCCTCGGCGGCGGGAGTGCGACAGGGTCAGCAGCCGCCTCGGCCTGGGCGTGCATGTCGTCGAGGCTGCGGTAGAATTCGATCTCCTCGAGCTTCTCGCGGGCCCACTTGAAGCGGAGCTCGCGAAGCATGGCGCCGCGGATGCCGACGTCCACCGCAAACCGCGTCATCTCCTTGACCTCATCGCAGTGGAGGTAGTTCCGGAGATCCGCGCGGACCTGGTCGCGGCGCATGGCGTCGCGCACGGAGGCGCTGACATCCCACACCGACGCCCAGAGGTCGTCGCTGAGCTCGACAGCGTCAGCCCCCAGGTCGGCGCCGGTGAGGCGACATACGACGGCCTCCGCAACAAGGCGGAGCATTTCGTCGATCACGGGGCGGGCGTGGGTGGGGAAGGCGGCGGCGAGGATCGGGCGGAGCGCAGTGACGAAGCGGGCGAGGAACTCGTCAAGGACGGGGTCGGAGGCGGGCTGGTCCGGCTCCGCCTCCGTGCTCGGACTCGGGCTCAGGTCGGATTCGAGGATCCGGGAGGCGAAGGGCGGCGGTGCTTGAGGAGGAGGCGGTGGTGAGTCGGCGTGGAGGTGGCGAAGGAGAAGGGGCGGCGGGGCCCGGACGGCGGCGATAGAAGGGGGAAGCCGGCGGGCGAGCTTTGAGAGGGAGAGGAGGGCTCTCATGCTGGCCGCCGTCGCGGTGGCTGGGGGATGGAAGGCCGTAGTGAGAAGCGAGACGAGAGAAAAACCCTACGAGGCGTTCGATAGAGAGGGAGAGAAGAGGACTGAAGAGCTACGCTCGAGCCATCCCGTTGGTTGAGCTCTCCGATCCGACGGTTATCCGTGCGTGCTGTCCCTCGTTTGCGATCGATTCAACGGTGCCAGCGCCAGGAGATTAATCGCGAGTTTTTTAAATATGGGTTTTGACGAGTTTGGTGGCAGTATGATTTATCAATGTTCGTCTCAAAAGAAAACTCTTGATTTATCAATGTTACAATTATTGCATTTTGGCTCTACATTTTGCACATTATTTTTTGAAAAGTAATTAAACACATCGAAGGCTTCCAAAATATCACAACAATTTGCACATTTGGTCTTCTCTCCATGATATTTGAGCTATTGGGAGTTTGGGATGGCAAACCACAGAATCTATACCGTGGAGAAGACAATACATATGGGCACATATGATCAGTTTCAGATGAGATGACAATCTCAACCTACCATGCGTAGTACCAGAAGTCCAGAACCACAAAATTTCATTCCAGGTTTGCGAATACAAGCAAGCTAATCAAGTCATTCTGTCTAATGTATCTTCAGCTTATCGATAAACAAGGCACATGTATCATATGATGTCCGAACGCCCATCAATTGCATTCTAGTATACTTGTCTGACCTGCTGCCAATTTTTTTCGTCAAGATGGACTAATCGACGAAGGATCTCATCTCTGAACTAAACCTGCCTCATAGCAAATTATGCAAATCTCAATACTCCTCTCTCATTGACTAATGAATGCTGTTGAGTACTTATCAACTTCTGATTTGGTGAGTGACGGTGGCACTGAACTTCGTGCGGTCTAGAAGTGTTAGTCGTGTATGCAACTTGCTTTAGATCTTCTGCAAGACCATGTCCTAAATTGGTTCAAAGCTTAGCCCACCGTGAGGTAGGTCTACGTATGTATAGCATCCCGTTTATATTTTTGTCCTCACTTCATGTAAAAAGACTTAATTGGATGTGTTATGTTTGGATCCAACACGCATTATCTCTACTACTAATTAGGAGTTGATGGCGGTCTGTTCTTCTCCAGAGTACCTGATTCGTTAGATCTGACGTGAACGCTGAGATAGAAGAGGAATTAATCCGGTAGTCCCACCTCTTCCTCTGATCTTCTCACACGCTCACGCAACCCGAACCTCTCAGGTCATCATGTCTTTCATCTCAAACCATTTTAACCCCGCAACACCTCTCCCTCTCTCGATCTGGTACGCTCAGCTCTCCCTCTCAAATCTCTTCAGAGGAACAAGCATTTCCTACAATTGAAACATAACTAAAGTTAGTGCTCTTTGCAAATAATTTTTTTGTCACAAATTAAGTTTCTGTTGCAACGCACGGGCACATGACTAGTATACTACTAAAACTCACTTTAGATAAGTAACGTAGGATTGATCCCATCATAACTCTACATGCGCTCCACATAGGCCTTTATACTAACATACCGAGGTTTGACATTCAATCTTCCTTAATAGCTGACGCTATCAAAAACGCACCGTATACATGGCAAATACATAAAACACCCATCGGTATACATCCATGTGTCTGTTCTAGGTCCACACATGTCATGCGCATAGCTCACACCCTTGTCCCACACACGTCTGTGTATTGAAGGTTGATGCTTTGATACCATTTTGTAACACCTAGTGTCGGCGTTTCGTGCACCGGCAAGTAAATTTATAAGTCAAAATGGGCCGCGCGCTCCCTCTCCTTGAATGGTTAGACTCAAGAGTCCAAGGTGTATACTGGTTCGGGCCGAATGTCCCTACTCCAGTTCGTGTGGTGGCGCTGTATTCTCTTAGGTGCAGACGGCTGCACAACGTTTACAAGCAGGAGCCGAGAGCTCGAACACGAGAGCGTACGCTGTCTATTCGTAAAGGCCAAAAGAAGGGAGCCTGAGAGACCGTCCAAGAGAGAGAGTCCCGTTCTAGAAGACCCTGCCTCCCTTTATATAGTTGGAGGGGGCAGGTTACATGGAAAATCGAGAGAGGGAAGGGTGAAGATCTCTACGCTAGCTCTGACCCTTGTTCTCGGTTGTTGGTCGACCCCCTCTTCTGCCCATACCGAGTTGGTGGGCTCATCGAGTAGATCAGTTCGCTGCTTCATTGGGAAACAGCGCACCTGCCTTCTGTGAGCCTGACGGGCGCTGACGCCATATTGTGGCTTCGGTGCTGCCTCGGGAGGGAGCGTATCTCCATACTGTGCGTGACCGAACGATGAGACTGGAGTCTTGACTTTAGCGGCCTTCGTACTGTCTTGGGAAGGAGCCACTTGCCCCCGTACAGTCACTTCGAGCGGTTGTGTCCGCAGACCACGTGGCCGATGGCCAGCGGAGGCCTGACACCTGGGCCTTGGCGGTGATCGCCTCAGCTTTATCGGGGCCGGTGGGGAGTCCGACCTATGGCGGGGGTCGGACGCCCCGTTAGGTCGGGGACGAGTTTGGAGCAGCTCGCTAGGTCAGGGTCGAGTTTGGAGCAGCTCGCTAGGTCGGGGTCGAGTGCCCTTGGCGGATCCGTGTGGCCTTTGGTCGGATCTGGACTTGGGACGGCCCGTTCGTTATTCCGGGCCGCTGGGGTACCCATTGTGTGAATACTCGTCACCTAGTCCAAGTTCGCTCAAAGCCCAGCCTACCGTGAGGTGGGCCCATGCATGCATAGCACCCCGCTTACACTTTTGTCCTCGTTTCGTGTAAATGGTTAACCCAGAGATGCTATGTTTATACCCAATATGCATTATATACTACTACAACTTATTTTAGATAAATAATATATAACTAATTCCACTGCCGCTCTATATGGGTCTTCATGGTAACGGACTGGGTATTACACCTTCTGAAAGTGCATCTAGGCACTTATGTTATTTTGGTGATTAATGACAAATGCACATAATGATAATCTATGTAATTAAGTAAATGCTTAACTTAGTGCTTAACAAATGACAAACCTCTAATATGATTATATTGCTATGAGACTAACATGTTATTGCCTAGTTGAGTATCAGTCTCATCTTTTAGAGGAAAATCAAGTGGGATGGTTAAGCAAAGATAAGGTATGCAATTTTGGTATCTCTTCTATATTTGTTATTGCATTCCTTTTGTGCAAATGCATAGTGAACTCCAAGTAGCATGTTGATTATATATATGAACATTGGTTCATGTCATATTTATTTGTGCATATATCTTCATTTGGGTTCATTATGTGCTTTGTTTTTTAGTATGCATGTATTAACTAGAGTTAAACTTCATATTGCTATAGATTGACTTGGTGCATGCATGTTTTAGTTGTATCTCTTCTCATGCAATTCTCTTAGTGAAGTTTAATCTAGTGTTGGATCACATATTTACTCTTATTCCAAATATTATTTGCACATGTGCAATTCGTGTATATTCTGTCATGTGCTTCATTTAAGTAAAGACCGTGATCCTTGCCATTATTTAATTGATTCATCATATTGGCAATTATCTCTCTAGTGCATATAGATCAATTAAATATTCATCATGATGTACTTAGTAGAGAACATTTCTTATGTCAAGTGTTTCCATTTATGTTGTGCTTCTTTATATGAAACACTTGTTGTAATCAATTGTTCACAAATATCAACTTATTTATATCTATCGAGCTTTTGGGACTAATGTCTATCATATGTGGATTGGAAAGACTTAGGTCCCGTAAGTGTATGATGACCAAGGTATCTTGGAGGATGATCGTTAAGCCGAGGTCAACAAGACGACGGTGTCACCAAGAGTTGAGGACTAAGTCTAGATCGACTTGGCGTGGAGATCGTCAAAGAGGATGATCAAGTCAAGGTTGATAGGACGAGAGTCTCATGAGGTGAATCGAGTCGAGTTGGACAAGGCGAAGATGTCATCAATTATATGGTGAAAGTCTTCATGCATCGACATTAAGAAAGAAGACGTCAAGTGACTATTTCTAGACTTATATTATCTTTGATTTAATTTGAGTCTAATGATTGCCGTACTATTAAGAGGGATGCGATGTCGAATGACTTTTAGATGTGTCAAGTGCCCAAGTGATCCATCCTTGTAAAACTTAGAAAGAGAGTGATGTTGGTGGTGCCGAAAAGTGAGAGTTGTAGGTCTCTCTTGGATTCTTTGTGAAATCTGTATTTATCCTTTAAGATTTGGATAGTGAGACCTTGTTAGTTGTGTAGCCCTCGTTCTTAGCTTTCGGTAGAGTCCAAAATCACTGAAATCGGAGTCCGGAGTCAAAAGTTATGCTTGTTTTCGTCGGGCTACTCAGTGCTGTTCGGACAATCTGGAGTATCCGGTGTTAATTCCGGACACTCCGGGTTGAATTAGTCCGGAGTGTCCGGGGTTTTTGTCCGGAATCTCCGGATTAGCTCTTTCGGTAATTATCTAATCCTCTCCAATTCGGAGTCTCCGGGGTATTTGTTCGGATACTTCGGGTTGTGCGCAGCTGTCTCTAACGGTTAGTTTTTGGGACCTCTATTTAAAGCCCCCTCCTCTCCAAACTCAATGGGGGTCGTGGGGAAAGGTGAGAACTGAGTTTTTTTCTCATTCTTGAGTCCAAATGTCTCTCCTCTCTTAGATCTAAGTGATCCCCTTAGTGAGAAGGGTTGAGAAGAGTTGGAAGAGGTGTGTGTTGAGCAAGATTTGATCTTTGAGCACTTGAGTTCATCTCCAAGCTTGTTCTTCGTGAGCATTTGTTACTCTTGGAGGTTGAGGACTACTAGACGGCTGGGAGGTCGCCTACGAGCCACCAGAGCTTTATGTGGTTGGCCGTGGGAAGTTTGTGAAGGCCGGTTCCGTCTCCGTAAGGGAAGGAATCAAAGGAGTGAAGACCGACGAGTGCATTTGTGCAACACCGGGAGGAAGAGGGTTGAAAGAGACCCCGTCTCAAGTGTGACCGAGCCGCCTCAACGGAGACGTAGGATCCCCTCAAGGATCCGAACTTCGGGTGAAAAATCATCGTTTCCAAGTTTGCTTCTTACTCTTGCTTTAGTATTGGTTTTTGAATCTTGAAATTGCCCGATCTACTTTTCTAGTGAGTTTTCCGCTAGATCTCTATTTGTTTCAAGTATTCTAGGCTGACTAGTTCCATTTGATGCAAGTCATGTACTCTAAATAGCCTAGATTTACCTTTTGGTATGCTTTGCTCTGAAATGCTCGGATTGTCCGAATAGAACCTCGAATACTCCGAATAACTCGGACTATCCGAACCACTCGGACAGTCCGAAGTATTATTCGGACATTCCGAAGTTTCTATTTTCCGCTGCAATTTAATTTTAGATTTTTTTAATTCGCCTATTCACCCCCTCTAGGCGACATCCCCTATCCTTTCACCTTCCATCAATGCTGCCATCCCTGCTTCACTGTGCATACCTTCAAGATTAGGACCAGTTTCACTCAGGAAACTCTGCAATCTTCCAAAGATCATCGTCCTCCGCTAACTCAAATTTCCGTGTATGGATGCACATCTGGCTGTGTTGCATACAACACGAGGAGTTCAATGGGAAATTACTGTTAGTGCACATTACGATTCACAATTTCGTTTTGAAACCGAATACCGCTAGCCTGGCGATAGCATTTTTCGCGAGAAACCGCTCGAAAACCGTGAAAAAACAAACGGTTTGCAAATTCAAAAAATTTGAATTCTGATCAAACCTACGCGCGAAAACCGCGGTTTTTGACGAAAAATCGCTCAGTTTACCAACCAATTAGATGTTCCTACAAAATGGTTTTTGAGCGGTTTTGTAACAGTTTTTGAGTGGTTTTAACGCATAAATTTTTTCATTTTTTTAAAATTAGAGCGGTTTACCGAGTGGTTTTGGATCTCGAGCCGCAGTGGTACGCTCGAAAACCACAGTTTTCAAACGGTTTTTCGTGGTTTTATGAACCCTGGTGCACATGTCATCGCTCATCTCCGCGGCGACAGGGCTTGGCGGGTGCGGGGTCTAGATGCAGGGTTAACAAAATCGACAAAAATCGGTCGTATCAAGTCGATTCGAAACTTTAAACCGATTAGTAAACCAGTCAAATTCAAAAAAATCGAGATAAATTTATGTGACGTAAACCGGTCGAAAATATGTAAAATCGAGTAATTTCAATGAAAATCGACCAAAATCGCTCGAAAAATCGGCCGCAAGAAAATTTCAATTCGTCAACTGATTTTCGAGAAAACTGATCGATTTTCATTTTTTTTAATTTTTTCCCCAAAGTGTTTGATCTCAAAACCCTTCGGTTTTTGGCAATTTTCGCGATAAATCGGTGCCAATAGATCTTTGATTTTCAACCTCGATTCGGTTTTGTAAACCCTACCTAGATGCAGAAGAGCAGCACGCCAGCATCAATTGCGATCTTGTTATTGGTAGCAGCCAATACAATAATTCTCTATTAGGGCTTGTTTGGGAACATCAATCCCGGCAGGGATCTCGGCCAGTTCCTGGGTTTGAGCTTCCACGGGGAAAATTTCTCGGGTCTGGCCATACGGTTCATCTGGTAGTCCACAACACCGGTTCCTAGGCCCAATCCGGGTGAAATCCCAGGGAAAAAATAATCCCCTCCACTCTCGTGAATTTTTCTCCTCGGCGCATCTCGCGACGCCGCGACATCTTTCCGTGGCCGCCTGCACACGAGTCGCAAGTCGTCCTCTCCATCACCACCCGCTTGCGACTCCTCCTACTATTTCGGCGACACCTACTGCCACTCCGGTGCCGCATCTCCCTGGTTTGCTCGATTTTTTCTTCCTCCTAGCCCCTTGTCCTCCTACTTCTAGGTTTCATCGATTGCTTTCTCACAGATCTGGTGCTCCTAGATCATTTTGAGGAAGCAAAGGAGGGGGTTCTTATTCGTGAGATTTTGCGGAAGCACGAGAGGCCGGAGAGGAAGGAACCACCAACCATAAGAGGTTAATCACCAAAGCATCGTGGTTCACTGTACTCCTCTCCGAGTGATTCAATCACCTGTGTGTGCTAGCCACCATCACCTGCCAACTCGGGTATGTCTCCTACTATTTTTGTTGCTCCTCAAGTTGCTTAGGGTTTTGATTGTTGGTCTTGTTCTCCATAGATCTGTTGTTCCCGGTAGGGTTTCAAGAATCGACGAAAATCACATTCGAGATTCAAAACCGGTCTAGTTAAAAAAATCAAAAAAATTATGCGACGTAAACCGATCGAAAATCGGTGAAAATCGCTCCATTTTCGAAGAAACCGAGCGAAAATCACTCAAAAACCGCTCTAAGGAACATTCAATTGGTCAGATCAGTTTTTGGTGAAAACCGAGCGGTTTTCGATTTTTTTTCAAATTTTTTCATTTCTTAACCCTACAGTTTCTGACGATTTTCGAGTGATTTTCGATTTTTGAATTTCGAACGATTTTTTCAAAAACAGTTTTGTGAACCCTGGTTCCCAGATCTCCCAAAGTTCAGCAATAGAGGCTTTCTTCTTATTCACTACCACATAGATTTCCTAATATTGAATGGTTAAACTAGAGTTTCCAAACCAATTATACTAACATACCACTACCTTTTCTCAAATCGAACATAAAATGTGTTATGAAAAGGATAGCTGAAAGTAATGATCTAAAAAGAATGATAGTTTTAAGTGTTGAAAGAAACTTATTAATTTTCCCCTGGAAAAGGTTGAAATATGAATAGTAAGCTTTGAATCAAAAGAAACTTGACAAAGGCAACATTAGTTCCTTGCTAACTACTGCAGGGTTCTTTTGGTGAAATTCTGAAAGCAAATTGGCAAGGAACACCTATTGCTGTCAAGCGCATTCTTCCATCCCTATCTGATGAAGTAAAACTTTGTTCACCTAGCACTAAGACTCCCACAATTTCAAAGTAATTATCAGTCTTCCTCAAGTACTCCAGCTGATCGGCTAGGACAAGAATTTAGTATTTATTGTGGTTAACTATTTTTTTGCTCAAGGGAACTGGAGTACGGGTTAATATGGAGTTAAATGCATTTTCCAGGGTGATCTTCATCAACATCTGAAGGAAAATTTAAGTGATGGTAAATTAGCACCACCTCTCTTGTTAAGTCTTGAGACATGCACCCCTTGATCTTTGGATTCTTTAACTTAGTACTACCTCTCTTGTCAAATAGCTTCTTGACGCATATAAAACTGTGTTTGAAGAATTATCATGGTAAAAATAGTATTAATCGGTGCTTCATATGTGTCAATAAAGTATGGAATTGCTTTGATAGCAAATGAAATAAGTCAATATTATGTTCCCAACCCATGCTCTATGTTGCATATCAGTAGCCTAATAAATGCTGCAAAGTGAGTTAATTTAAGAGTGAAATAATCTCAGGGTCCTAACAGCCATAAGAGTTCTTTTCTTGTTTAATTTTTTTTCACTTGTGTTGCTCTAGCAATTCCTGTAAAGCCACTGACTTTTTTTTTCTTGTGACCATTTCAGCTTCTAGGATACATGTGCTACATTTTGTTGGATTGGAGATTTGATTTGGTTACTACAAATGATAAAACAATGAGTGCTAACTACTAAAGCGTTTAAGAGTGACAAGTGCAATGCAACACTTAGCTGGCTATTGTCATCCATTTTTCTTTTCTTCTTAAGCCATTCTAGAAATGTAATAATGTAGAATATATGACTTCTTATGGTACTTGTGCTAGCCTCGGATACGGCCCCAATTTTGTGCAAATATTCTCGTAAACTCTACTACAACTGAAAGTAAACAACCTTGGTTGACAATCTATTAATGTGGCATGAAAGTTGGAGCCCCATAACTCATTGTTTTAATCATGTTTGTATCTAACTTGTTCTAGATTTAAACTAGAGATTTTTGTTTAATTATGCCTGTCCAGCTTGTTTTTTTTTAATTATTATTACAAGTTAATACACTGTGATGGTTGTAAATTGTTGATTCGTAATGGATCAATGCCACTGATTCATTGTAATGACAGCATAAGTTCTTGCAGTTTGTTCATGCGGTTGAGCGGAGGTAACTCTCTAGTGAAGCTATTTGTTGATACAAGAAATTTTGTGTTGTTATATACACTATGTGATTTGCTTAATTGTGATGTTGTTTTCGCACATTTTTTTGAATTTTTTTGCATGGCAAGGAGACGGCCAAATGGGCTGGGCTAAATGGGCGACCGAGGCCTGATCGTTGGTCCCGCCAAGCACGCGACGACACGAGTAAGCGGTCGCGTGCCCCACCCGCCGCCGCTTCGCCGTGCTTGGGGCGGCGACCGCGACAAGACATGCCCGTTACGACCGCCGGGCATGGCACGACCCATTTATGATCGGCCCGGCACGGCCCGGTTGCGGTCCGGCCCGTTTAGCTCGTTTAGTTTGAAAAATAGTCGTTTTATAGTCGTTCGAGGCTTAAAAAATTTGAAAAAAATCCCGAATTTTTTTCTATAAATAGGTGGCTGCCTCCCCTCATTTCCACACCATCAATCTTGCATTCTCTTCTATTCATTTTCTTGTGAAAATTCTTTTACTCTTTGTAGTAATTTGGCAAAATTCAAAATAGTTTTGCCAAAAATTCGAAAGTTGGCTTCTAACTTCTGTCAAGAAATCAAGGTAATAGTTGTGATTTATTTTTTTATTTTTTAGTATTTTAAATCATATTTTATTATTAATAGCGTAATTATTTTTTGCAGTTTACTTTATGGAGCACGGGGATTTTCCGTCTTTCCCGGTTTCTGATTTCGGGATTTCACCCGAGGAGCTTCTTGCATCCTATGAATCACAAGATGCTGCAGGAGCTGTGCCATCCTCTAGCTCTACAAGTGCTACTGCGTCAACAAGCACCGGGGCGAAAAGAACAAGACGCAGTACATCGAGAGTCTGGGAAGATTTTGAGCAGATTTTTGAGACATCAGACGACGTCCAGAGCAGGTATGTTGTTTGTAAATATTGTAAGCACAAATTAACTGCGAAATCTTCAGGTGGTACAGGGCACTTGAAGAGGCATGCTGAGAGTTGTAGAAAAAAAGTGAGGATGGCTTTGAGACAGACGCAGCTGCAGTACAACACCGACGGTACGATACGTAACTGGGACTACAATCTTGAGGTAGCTCCTGAATTTCTTTGTCGTTTAATCGCTTCTCAAGATCTTCCTTTAAACTTTGGTGAGTCAACTGCGTTTGAAAAGTATATTAGAACCGCTCATAATCCTACATTTGTTGCAGTTTCTAGACAGAAAACAACTAGAAATTTGATTAAATACTATAATAATTGTCGCAATAATCTAAAAGAAAAATTTAGTAACTGCACTTTTTCTGTGTCTTTGACATCTGATATATGGAGTGGTAGAGGTAAAGAGGATTACCTTAGTGTAGTTGCTCATTATGTAAACAATGAATAGGAACTAGAAAAGAATTATAGGATTCAAAGTAATTGATATAGCACACAATGGTGAAAATATTGCTGATTGTATTGTAAAAGTTGTGAAAGATTTTGGCCTTAGTGATAAGATTTTTGCAATAACATTAGATAATGCTTCCGCAAATACTTCTGCCATGAACATACTTACTCCGCTTTTCAATCTATCCGGAAGAATAATCGAGGAGAGAAGAACAAATCTGACAAGTGAGATGGTGAAAATACTTCTCACTGTGAAAGATTTGGAACAAGATGATCAACGAGCTCAACATACTGTAGAAAATACTGAGCTGGCGGAGACGTTCGAAAATCTTTATCTAGATAATGAGGAAGAATAATTGTAATATTCACTTTTTTCATGTATCACTGAGATATAGGTTGTACTCTTTTTTCTTTGCCAAGGTTTTCTCGTGTTGAGTTTTTACTTGGCAAAGTTTTTAATGAGGCAGCTAAACATTAATAAATCTCGTTATTTAATTCAAATTATTTGTCTTATTTTTGAATTTATCTCATATTTTAGCTTTTTCTTTATTTATATATATATTTAAATTTTTCTGCATCATTCGAGTTTTTATAATTATTCTAATTTTTTAATTTTTTCTGAATTTTTTCCATACTTTTTCTATTTTTTCTAAATTTTTTTTGGATTTTTTGAATTTTTGGCGCTTAACGGACTACACGGCAAGACGACCGTTAACGCCGCTTTGCTGCTTGCTTGGGCGGTCCCTCGGCGTGTACGGCGCACGACGCGGCGCTTATTACTCGTGCCTAAACGGGCCGTGCCGTGCCGGGCGGCCCGTTTGGCCGTTTCTAGTCGGGATTTTTATCACTATCGTTCCGAAATGGCAATAAGGATTTTGTTACTGGTTTGGAAGATTTCCCCAGGGGTTGAGGGGATATCATATTGTCGGGGTTTCGAGCACCGGCAAGTAAATTTGTAAGTCGAAAGGGTCGCGCGTTCCACTCCCTGAATGGTTAGACTCGGAAGTCCAAGATGTATCTTGGTTCGGGTAGAAAGTCCCTACTCCATTCGTGTGGTGGTGTTGTATTACTCTTGGTACAGATGATCGCACAAAGTTTTACAAGTGAGAATGCCAATGGCTTAGCTCTCTCTTTGTTTTGCTCCTCCCTTGCCTCACGGGGTTCCGCCTCCTTTATACGAAAGGAAGGGCGGGTTACATCGAGAATTGGGGAGGACGAGACGACCTATACTAGTGGCTTTGGTCCTTCGTTCTACCGACCGATCATCGCCGCCTTGCCCATGCCGGGTCGGTAGCTTAGGTGGTCGAGCGGTTAGGTATTTTCCGGGAATGGGCGTACCGCCTCTGCGAACCTCTCGAGTGTTGACGTTGTTGCGCTGGCGCGGTGTTGCCTCGGGAGAGGCGCGTCTTCGTTCATGCGTGGACCGGTGATGGGACTGGGAGCATGACTTCGGTCAGTCATTAAACCTTCTTGGGAAGGAGCCACTTGCCCTTGTATAGTCGCTTCGATTGACCCCGTTCGTGGGGTACGTGGCTGTTAGCTGGTGGAAGTTTTGACACGCGGCCCTTGGCAGGGGTTGTCTTGGCACGATCGAAGTCGGGGGATCCCGACCTGCTGCGGGGGTCGGGAGCTCTGCTTGGTCGGAGCCGATGGGATCTCGACCTGCTGCGGGGGTCGGGAGCTCTGCTTGGTCGGAGCCGATGGGATCCCGACCTACTGCGGGGGTCGGGAGCTCTGCTTGGTCGGTAATGGGCTAGGAGCGGCCTGTTGGGCTTGAGCTGTGCTTGAGGCCGCCGGCTCGTCGCTTTGGGCCGTTGGGGTATAGCCTGTTATAAGTATTCGTCACATATGCTCTCAAAATACCCTATAGGAATTTTTTCCCATAGGTTTCCTACCCCTATCTCCCAAACATGCGCTTAGTGAACAGAAAAAAAAAGTAAACTAGGGAAGTCAAAGAAGTACCGTTGCAAGTTCTAAAGCCTCATTTCGGTCAACAAGGTGGACCAGAGCCTATCTCCAACTGTTAACATGGCCGCTGGAGTTTCTACCCCGGCCAGTTCTGCAAATCTATACACGCCTCAATCTAAACTGCATAATTATAGATGCAAAACTAGCATTACCAACAAATTAAGCAAAGACAAGCATGCGACAAGTGTCAGCTAGGTGCACAACCGAATTTGACACATGCATATGATTCCACCGTATAAAGAGGTGTCCCTAAGCATCTATATCTATATCTATACCCCTTTATAATTCACGTAAACATTTTTTTCTTTGTCCACCCTAAATAGTGCATCCAACTAAAGATGACCCAACATTTTTGCACCCAACGAAACGTCCCTAGAAACTTGCCTCCTTCAAAATTAACCTCTCAGATCTTTCCTCACCTTTACTCACCCACATCCGATAGCCATTGTTTAGTGTGTCTAATCATCCCTGTGGCCCACAACCGACCTCTCCCAACCTCCAGCATCATCAAGAAAAAGGAAACAAACGTCCTGGAATCAAGGAAAAGGAAACAAACCTCGTGGAAAAGGAAAGGATCATACATTACGTGCTAGGAAAAAGAAACCGGGAGACGGGGCAGCGCGGTTTTATTTTTTTCGAATCAGGCTCTCGCGGCGATGAATTTGCGATTGTAGCCTCGAGCCGAAAAAATTCAACGGAGAGGTGCTGGAATTTTTTTCCCACGTCCAAAATTATCCAGCGGACGATGGGTAATTTCAGGCACAAAAAAAATAAAAACCAAACTCTGCCTGGCCGCTGGATAATTTCGGGAGTGGGAAAAAAATTACACTGATTCTCGACCGCGGGAAAAAAATTCTAGCACCTCTCCGCTGTTTTTTTTGTCTCGAGGCTACAATCAAAAATTCATCGCCCGAAAGCCTGATTCAGAAAAAATTATAACAACAATACTAATATAGTAAAAAATTCGAGCCTGGGCGCTGGTAAATAATACCGCGCCACCGCTCTGCTGAATTTTTTCGGCTCGAGGCTACAATTGCAAATTCATTGCCGTGAGAGTTTGATACGGAAAAAATTATAACGATGATGCCAATACAGTAAAAAATTCCCAAAAATAATAAGAAACAATCAAGCGATGCCCGTTCGCTTGATAATTTTGACAAAAAAAGAAATACTCGGTGACCGCTGAAAAATTCAAGCTTGGGAGAAAAAATAAAAAAAATTCAAGCGGTGCCCGTTCACTAAATAATTCCGGGAAAATATGAAAAAATAAAAGGCGCTAAATCGACATTTGGATGAAAAAGATAAAAATTAAGCAGTAGCTCACGTCACCGGTTCCGCGAGAAAAAATTGAAAAAAAATAAGCAGCACTCACAGACCGCTGGTTCCGTGGATAAAAAATAAAAAAAATCAGCGCTCTCTGTGCGCTGAAATTAGGCTCTATGGGGCTAGATCCATAAAAAAGTCTCGAGAAGGGTCATATTCGGAAAAAAATACGATCACGAGGTCAGGACAGTAAAAAATTCAAGTCTGGTTTCCTTGCATGCGGATCCTCCCTGTTTATTTCTTTGTTTGATTCGCTCTCCTTCCAAATATGTAGTACGTACAGTTTTGATCAGGACAGTAAAAAAATTCAAGTCTGGTTTCCTTGCATGCGGATCCTCCCTGTTTATTTCCTTGTTTGGTTCGCTTTCCTTCCAAATATGTAGTACGTACAATTGATCACAAGATAAAGTTGCTGCAGGCGCTTAAAAAGGCACTCGTATCTTCACATCCTTTCTTCCTTGCGTGATCTCATATGCAACAGAATCCTCTAAAAAAACACAGATTGAATCAATGTCTTCCTTTCCCGTGTTACTTGCGCAGGTCCCGGGAATTCCTAACTAAAGAACGCCCAAACGCCGGGACGGAGGTGCCATACCTCCATCCGTTCGGCGAGGCCGCGAGGCTTTTACGTGCGGCAACGGCGGCATACATACATACGCAGGCGTGCAGCGACGACGACGGCAACCGGCGACGGCGGCGACATACATACGCACGCGTGCGGCGACGGTGGCTCTTTCATGCCTGGACAAAGGTACATACAGAACTGTCTAAGTCCAACTTGGCCTCAAGTGCTTGCTAGCTCATGAACTGATTACTTTAATGCAGGGGTGCGCATGCTCGCAAGCGATGAAACCACGTATTTCAGGGATCCCATATGCCACTACCTAGATTTACAGTTCTGCGTATATTTTGATATTTTTACGTTATATATATACACATTATGCAATAATCAACTAGCTATTTTTTAATGTTTTAATTTATCGCAGCCACTTTGTAATTACCGATGGTACCATAAGTTTGGTGTCAAGGTTGAAGATGAGAAGCTTGCAAAATTATTTAACGCATGGTATGAGACTGAAATTGCGTTGTCTGAATGCCGAATGGTAAGCTTTGCTTAATAAATTGTTTGACGCTTTATTATATTACTTATATGCGTGCAAAAAATATAATGTCTATTGTCGGGAATCGGCCATCCTGACACGTGTCCGTGCCCCCCTGGGGGGGCTTTAAGCGATCCTCCTCTGACCTCGGGGGACTGTTTCTGGGTCCGGGCGGGGCTATCCCCGGGTTGTATGCGGACCTTGGAGATCTCCTCGGCCCGACGCCCCTGGCCCAGACTCCCATGTAAAACGGCGCCTGAGTAATGAACGGACTGCTCCAAGCCCGCCTCCGACCAAAGGCCCCGCGAGGCCACAAAGGACACTCATCCCCCGACCTAACCGACTGCTTCGAGCTCGTCCCGACTAAGTAGGACGTCCGACCTCTCTCGCGGGTCGAACTCCCCCGACCTCCGACCAGTCTGAGGTGATCCCCACCAAAGGCCAGGTATCGGACCCTCCGCCGGCCACTAGCCACGTGCCCTATAACCACGACCGCTTGAAGTGACCACACGGGAGCAGGTCGCTCCTTCCCTAGGCAGCGCGAAGGTTGTCAAAGTCAAAACTCCGGTCCCATCGTCCAGTCACGCGCAGTATAAGTGTACGCTCTCTCCCGAGGCGGAGCCAGGACCACGTATTGCAACGTCAGCATCTGACAGGTCCACAGAGGGCAGGTACGATGTTTCCCAAGAAAACGACAGACTACTTTGCTCGGTGAGTCTACCAACCCGGCGTGGGCGAAACAGGATGGCGACTAGTCATCAAGACGGAGGACTGGGGTTCCTGGGACACTCTCCATCCTTCCCTCTCCCAATTCTCCATGTAACCTGCCCCCTCCGACTGTATAAAGGAGGGCAGGGTCTTCTGTGAGGGGCGGCCCCTTTTTTCCAGCTAAGTCTTCGCGAACCGGCAGTAATACTTGTACACCCTCCTATTCACCAAGCTCTCCTCGATCATCACTCCCGAACGATCCCGAGGTCGAGCTCCCCTTGTAACCCTCCCCAGAGGGGCCTTTAGTTCTTTTTCGCCCACGGGCAGGACTGGAGTAGAGCTGTTACCCGATCTAGGGGGTTCGAACCAGTATAAACATTGCGTCCCTTGTTTGGTTGTCCCTTTTTTCTGTGCTGCACGCCTGCCGAGGTCCCTCTCTGGACGAGCGAGGCTCTGGGCCTCGCCCCCTTGTACGATCCTTCCCCCTTTTCTTTGCGGTCGACGGTCCCGATCGTCGACATCTATATTTGTAAATTATGCTCCCTTTTCATCACGGAGGACGATTCAGCATGTTATCGTTCGACATGAAGGACAGGGTTATCTCCGTTATTGATCTAACACCTCTACCCGGATGGGTTCCAACGGATAAACCATCCAGTTACTATCTTGATAGAATACAAAAAATTGGTATAATATTCGATCGTGTTATGAAGATAGTAAATCCCTCATGGAACGACGATATCTATGATTGGCGTATTGTAGTTCCAAAGTCTGTTCTAAAAACAATAGACCGGTAAGTTATTTACACATGATTAGTAAATAGTTAATTTTTTGTGTACTTACATGTAGCAATTAAATGATATGCAGGAACTTAATAGGTTATTTGGTCATGAATTTCATGCACATCTGGAATGATCAACAGTTTAATGCACGGATCTGCATGGTCAGTACTCTCTATTTTATTAATCACTTTTTATAAGATTGTAAAGTAGGTCTATACTGATGATGCTCTACAATGTACTTACAGGGTTCACCTATCCTCAGGAAGTGTTTCTTAATTGAAATATTAAAATATAAGTGGAATGAGTGCGCATAAAACATCCCTCAAGACATAAGAACAAGTCTTAAGAGCATACGGGAAACATTTAGCAAAAAATATTATTGAGTGTTATATCTTCATTTTTGTACTCGCATACGGGCACTGTGATTATTTATTATTAAGTGTTATATTCATACTTATCTTCTCATTTAATTGATAAACGGGTGTACTGCCGTCGTAGTGTTAGCACGGGTACTATACTAGTAACCAGAAAGGTTACTCATAGAACAACAGCAAAGCCAGTATTGAGTCTTTCAGTGCTACTATGTTCTTTTACACTATTCAATCATGAAATTTGTGCCTCACTAACTAATTATGCACTGGATTTTATTGTGAAAATGTCTTTACTTTTGTTGGCGTCAAAAACGTGAGGAGGGGTTTATCGGCTACAACACACCAGACGAACACCAGGTTCTTAGGTTCGGGGCATGCCAACCAATTTGATCCTGCAATCGGTAAGACAAATATAAAATATACTCAGCCGATCTAATGAGAGAATCGGCAAGGGTCTAAACAGCTAAAAAGTCGATCAAATATAAGATAATGATAAGTATAATTAGCCAATTAGGACTAATCAAACGATAAAGGTAGATCTTTTTCGAAAAGGGCGATGCTCAACAGGATCGGAGAAAATCAAACCTGATTGGCGTAACCGGAGGAGATCAACAATCGGCGATGCGCAACTTTATTGATCAAATCAGATTACAAGAAGTCTAAATTACAGAGGCTACTCCTAGTCAATAGAAAGTAAATAAAAGTAATGCAGGTTAATTGATTAGATTGTGTTGTGTTCCCTGCTTGCCCTTAATCATCTTTTATAGCATGTCGGCCGATCGTATCCATCTCCGATACGTTGTCCACCATGATCCGTATCGGCCTCTACTTGGACAGATCCCATGTTTAGGTCAGTATCGGTTACAATCCATATTTAAATTATCCTTTCCTTATCTGATGTCAGCCAAAACATCTCCTGATCCTTAGCCTATCATTTTGGCCATACCTTACCAAAATCTGGTGCTATATTGGAAAAGGTTCCAAAGCGTCCAAAGCACATCCAGGTCACATTACACATGACTCGTGAGGTTACAAACAATTGTTGCTTTGTGGTAAGCAAGAGCGCATACATATAAGACTTGAGAGGTGCTTTTATGCTTTTTTTTAAGTTGCACAAATATTAAAGCATGAACGAACGATAGATGGTGATTACCTACACTTTTGCTTGTTTCAAGATTTGTGCAACTTGTACTATGAGGGAAAGCATAAAAGCACTACTAATAAGGCTTTTATGTCATCTGGATCACATTAGCTATTGTTCAATCTCTCAAAGCGTCCAAAACGCTACTGTTAAAAATCCCAGAAAGGCCAATGGAGAGCGAATTGACCAGTCCAGGCTCCAGGGGACCAACGATTTTTTACAGGAAGCCCCTGTATCACTACGATTAAGCGTAATTTTATCGAATTTGAGGCAAACAAAAGGAACAAACACATCTGTAAATTTCTGGAAGTGTTCATTACTTCAACTGAGTGCAGTGAATTGAAATTGGAAACTTGGATTGGGCGAATCCAGAGCTATTGTCGTTGCATCGGCAACTAGCATGTGTTTTTCTAGTCAAGCGATGGCTGACTTTGTTTTGCTGCTAGCCGCGCAGGCCAAGACAGGCGTTTTCAAACCGAACAAAAAAAACCGAATTATTCGGTTTCGATTCGATTTTTACTTCAATTTTATTTGGTTTTTGGTGTACGGTTCGGTTTATTGCTTCTGGAAACCTATCAGACCGAAGACCGAATTAAACCGAACCGAGGACGCCAAGTTGTTGAATCTCCCGTTCCGCGATCGGCCGTTCCACTTTCCCAACCCTAATCGGCTAATCCCCAATTCATTTCCTTCTATTTGGCCACATAGACTAGTAGACTACAGTGGAATCGCCGTCCCTACCCCTAGTCGAACCCCCCCCCACCTGCCGCCACGGCGCAAGCGCCTTCGTCGTCCCATCCCCTAGTCCTCACCGCTAGAGGGATTGAGTTGAATGGGGCCTTCCTTTGCTCAGCGTGAGCACAACGGCGAGGCAAGCGGCAGTGGAGGAGGCTCGATGTCGAGAGAGAGGGAGAGGCCAAGGTCCTTCGACGAGAAGACACGGGCGGTGTGCTGGCGGAAGGCGGCGATGCTGGAGGCGGCAGGACACCGCCGAAAACGTGGCGTGCCGCCACTTCTGAAGCTGCCATCGTGCCACGGCTGCCTCAGCTATGAGTACGACCACATCATCCCCTTCTCCAAAGGTCACCTCGTTCTTGATCCCCTTCCGCCGCTCCAACTCCGACCTTCCCTACTCCCATCTCGTCTCCTCACCTCCCGTGGATGACCCCTCCAGGCCCACACCATCGCGGTGTCGCCTGATCGCCCGTGCTCTCCCCGCCTCCACCGATCATGGCACCTGCATTGTCGTCGGGGCCCTGGGCGGTCCTTTGTGGCGAGGACATGAGCTCGGCTTGGGACCAGGTATTATTTCTCAGTTAACCGAAAAACCAAAAAAACGAACTGAATTATTTCGGTTAATTCAGTTCGGTTTTTTTTGTCATGGTATGTGAATTTTGGTTTCATGTTTCCAAAAACTGATTTATTTTTAAACTGAATAAACCGAACCATATTAACAGAAATAACCGAATGCCCACCTATATCGCCACGCTAGCTTTTGCTTGAGTCGGTCGTTGGCTTTCGGAGCTGCGATGGGGGATCAACGAGATGAGCGAGCAGGCTACCACCACGGCCTCCTATCTGAGGGAATCTCACGCGGGAGTTTTGGGCTGGATGCAATCGTTTCGGATTCGGTTGGATATCTTTTTTAATCCTGAATCATATTTTTTGTCGGATTCAAAGTCGGATACAGATAATACCGGATATGAATACGATGTAGATAACATCGATCACAAATTCGAAGCGAATACAAAGCGTAATCGATACGGTATCGAATATTTTTTTCTCAAATATTGCGTGAAAAGGATACCACATATAAAACACATATAACAACGAGTAACCAATCGTATGAGGTCAACATGCAACATGATTATCGCAATTTAACAAGTCATTTTATCAGTTAGTCCAACAAAGTTCCAAAATTATCAAATATTCCTTTATATTTTGCAAAAATACCAGATATTCACGTTGGCAAATGGAAGTATATTCTTACATGTCAAGCTCTGGTGGCGGTGTGCACCGACCGACGGGATGGTTGATGGGATGGTAGCATGAGGGTGGAGACACGGAGTGGAGACATGGAAGGGAGAGCCTAACTTGAGCTATTTGGATAGACCCAATAAAAACAGGTAGACTATGGGTTCGAAAATTATCTGACTCATTTATCCAAAAATATAATCAAAACATCCTAATCCGACGGATAGTGATTTCCCGAATCTGAAACCAACTATCCAAAACCGATGTTGAATCCGATAGCTATCCAATACAACTAGCCAAATCCGAGCCAAACAAATCAGGTCGGTCGGTAAATATCTGATCCGATTGCACCCCTAGTTTTGGGTGGAGGGGAACGATGGGTTGCAAGCGAAAGGTTGTCCTCACATATTATCATAAGTCCCTTAGCCGAATATTGAAGTTAGGACAATCGAGTGTTGCTCAGTTGGCATGGTGCCGTCGTGAGTCCCAGTCCATTCGCGTTTGACTCTAGGTGTCGATGTGCACGCTCATTAATAAAAACAGGTATACACGCATGTGCATTAAATGGGACAGCATGTTCCCAATGCACTCCGGAGGTAGTGGAGCCTCCGATTATTTTTTTAACGTGTGTAGAGAGCACTTACAGTGTGTGTGTGATTTGTGATTGTGGTGTGTGTTGTGTAAGTCCGCTTTGTATCCCTCAAAAAATATTGAAGTTAGGCTAGTTATGGCAAAATGCTTGGCAAACATAGCAATACTTAGGCTATGAACCCTGTAGGCCCTTACAGAGGAGATTGTTTGTGCTTGTGACAAACCCTAGCTCCTGTCGCCTTTAATCTTTGACACCGCCCTTGTTGCCCACGTGGCTGCCCCAAATTGCATCAACAACATAGCCCACGTCGCCTCCACATTCATTCACACTAACACTAAAATCTACCTCACCTCCCCTGTCGCTTGGGTTGAAACCCATAGGTACGGATGCAAATCGGCACAGATTTGGTCAGATGTCACCTTATCATATCCTAAATCATTTTTTTTCTTGGATTCACATTCAGACATTGATAGTGTCGGATACGAATATGACACAGATAATATTGGTCACGAATACAGAGTGAAAATCGATATGGTACCGAATATTTTTTGTCAAATATCGTGTGAAAATAGGTACTGTATATAGCACACACATATCGTTGATTAATCAACTATACGAGTTCAACTTGCAACATGATCATGGAGATTTAACTGATCATTTTATCAGGTAGTCCAACAAAAGTGGTAAACGTGCATTCAATTTCAACGATACACATAGCGAAAAGTAATGGAACGTAAAACAATAGATAAATAATATTACGGTAACATGACTCCATGTCTCAATGAAAGAGACAATAAGACAAATAGACAATATTAGGACACATCATAAATGCATAAGACTCAATAGCGACACAATCTTATAAAAGACTTTGAAGACTAAAATGGCGGGTGCAGGCTAGTGTCATCTCAATGAGACCATGAGTACATGACCATGGCTTCTTATCCTTGACACTCAAGCACTCAATCAGCATCAGCCTAAACCATAGTATCATCCTATAAAACGAAAGGTACGCGTTGATGCCTTGAGAACAATAGTGCATGATAGGTTTAACATGAACAAAATATTATTTTGAATTAACCAAAGTGCAGACAATTGGATTTTTAATTAACCAGCCCTCAGCCACTTTGAAATGATTATTTGTTTCAGAAACATAGCATAGCAGCATCAATAAACTTTTTGCAGCTATATGATGCAGTAAAAAGACATAATTAACAACAAATCTAAAATATAGTGCAGTAAAATCATTAGATTGTCTCAAGAAAATTCATCAAAAAGCACACTCTCTGAAGCAAATTGATCAAGAACTAAAAACACACTGTAGGTGAATTGACAAAACCTTTGGAGTCATGTCTGTATGTGAATCACATCCTGTGGCCTTATACTCCATGTTCAACTCATCAATCAGCATTGCAATGTTCTCCTTAGGATTTGAATTTTTGTAGTAACAATTGATATTAGTACAGAAAAAAGTAGAAATTGTATGATACATGAACTAGATGATATTTTTTTATCTCTTCTAGATGATGTTGTTCAGTCCTTGATACAAATTAGGGCTTCAACTACCTTAGAATCTAGTCAACTACGAAAAGGATCAACGACACGGTCACCCACACTAAATGCCAACTTTGAAGCAACAATTGACACTTCAATGGCAAACTCATCACGAGCTAGTCATGAAAGAATAGGAAAAAGTTGCCTGTTTAGTCCCCCACCATGAGAATATATCAAATGGCATGTTTTCACTTTCATTCCATCAAAAATTTGGTTCTTTCATTTATATATCCAAATTAGATTTCTCACAGTGTCTTGTCACACTCACAGTAGTTTCATACAAGAGCTCTTCAATTTCAAGAACACCCAAGCCATTACTAAGTGGTGGAGAAAATACAATAGGTCCTATAGTTGTAGGCTTTGAAACTTGAGATGTGCTAGACATGTATGCTTGGTTGGAGCAATTGGTTCAAAAATATAATGAATGCATGAAGTTCAAGAACAACCCTCTCCTTACCGTATATCTTCTTCATAAAACATAAGGGTGGAGGGAGGGCCGTGGGAGGCAAATGACATGAGGGAAGAGGGATGGCAGAGGGCATACAGTGGAAGGGCGACGAGCTAACAGGAGAGATAGCAACGAGATGGCAAGAGGGATGGCGGTGGGATGGAGGGAGGGATGGCGACAGCCGGACGACGAGGGCGACACCGTGCACCCATGCAAACTGGGACTCTATAAGGAGTTAGGGTTTGAGTCTTAGAGAGCTACAGCAATGTAAGGCTCTTGGGTCCAATTGGAGTAATGGCATATGGGCTATTGGGGTGTATTATGTATATGGGACGAATTTTGGATATCCAATTAGATTTTTTTTCAAAAATTTCTGAGATACTATCAGAATATCTCTAACTAACGGATATTGTTCTCTCGAATTCTATGTTGAATCCGAAACCAACTATTCGTGGACGATGTCGAATCCGACAACTATCTGAGATAGGTAACCGAATTCGAGCCAAACAGATTTGGTCACTACTACGTTTGCCATAACATGCGAACCCTCATTGGTACAAAGAAGATCAGCGTTGCAACTACGTTGAAAAAGGCCCATCTGGAGGCAATTCGAGAACATCTCTCTGACTTCTTGATGCGTCAGGTCATATCTCTAGAAGGCACATTCCACGCTGTCTAATTTGTGAAACTTGAGCATTCTATTGGTTAATTTATGAAATTTGTGTTAATTTGTCAATTCTAATTGCACATTCCATTGATTAATATAATATTTGAGTTGATTTCTGAAATGGTGGTGTAATCTGTGATATATTGGTTAATATAACATTTGAGTTGATTTCTGAAGCGGTTATGTAATATGTGATATGTGTAATCTGCTTGTTTCAGAGGGCATGATTAGTATTTCATGAGGCTAGCCAATAAATAGAAAAAATATTTACTACTAAAAACTAATATCACATACGGTTTCATATAAGGAACCGTTTGTGATGTACGCCACATCACATACGGTTATAGTAAAGAACCGTCTGTGATGTGAGTTTCACTGACAGTTCAAGAATCGTATGTGATACATCATTATCACTGACTCATGTTTTCAGACGGTTTACAAACCTTCTGTGATGACCTTTTAGAATTGTCTATGATAACTTTGTTTATAGTAGTGGGTTGGTTGGTCGGTCGGCACATATCCAATCCGATTGCACTCTTACCACCAACCGTATACATCTGATCATGTTGAATATACCGTTGTCTGATTAAGTTTAGCATTTACAAAGTAAAAAAAAACAATGTTACACGACACATAAGAGATAAAGTACCTAAAATTCTCGATCAAACACATGTAAAATAAAATAAGTAACTGTGATTTATAGACACACTAGTCAAATGTCCGTGCGTTGTAGCAGAAACACATTTTTAAAACAAATAATCGAATCATATTACGTATTTTAAAATAAAATTGTACTCTTGTTTGTTAGTGGAGAGAGAAGTCGGGAATAGATAGGCCGAGGATGCGGGCGTGGGTGGAAAGATAGAGATGTCGGAAATTTTTACTGTTGTAGCGTCCGAAATTGTTTTTTTTACGTATTTAGCCTCGTATCCAACGGATTTGCGAAAATAGCCTCGGTACAGTTTATTCTCGCGGATCGGTTGCGGAAAAAAATTTTAATTTTTTTGATTCAATGGACTCGACCGCGATTTTTTTATTATTTTTATTGTTTTTTCGGTGGGTGGCGAGTTCAATGGTTCCAAACCACTGGAACTCGCGGTGGGGCTGGGCCTTGCGGAAGGCAGGCGGGCGCGGTGCGGGGCGGGCGAGCGGCAGCGCCGGCGTGGGGCGGGTGGGCGCGGGTGGGGCGAGCGAGGCGGTGCGGGCGCATGCGATGGCGCGCGAGTGGGACTCGTGGTTCATCAAATTTTTTTCAGTAAATACCTCGTCTCCGAAATTGCAAATCTAGCTATAAATGCTTTTTTAGCGGTTCCAATACGAGGAATTTTTTTCCTCATGCGATTGCGTCGGCGAAATTATTTTTTATTTTTTCGCTTATGTCCAGTGGAGTCAATCCGCTTAAAATAATTTTTTCCACTCGTGGGAGCGTGAAAAATATTTATCTGATTGTAACTACGTTGAAAAATTATGAAATTTCTTGTAGAGGTTTGTGACACATCAATAATATTTCTATAATTTTTGAGACAATTATCACATATGAGGAATTTTTAAAATTCCTAATATTACAACCTGTCTTGATGAAACACTAACGAGTAAATTTGAAGCGAACGAAAAATGAAACGTACCATGTTGATGAAATCTCAAATTTTTTGTGCGAGTTTTTGAGACATCAATTATATTTTCATAAAAATCTGAGAAGATTATCACCTACGTGGAATTTATAAAAATTCAAACATTACGACTGTCGTGATAAAACACCCACCAGTAAGTTTGAAGCGAACAAAAAATGGAATTAACCACGTTGATACATTATGAAATTTCCTGTGGAGGTTTCTGAGACATCAACTATATTTTCATAAAAATTTGAGAAGATTATCACATTTGACGATCATGTTGCAGTAAGTTACAAAAATTGTGACAGTTTATATTTCGTAGAGAATTCATAGAACTAGGATACAATATATTTCGTAGAAATATGCCTCTAGTGAAAGGCTAGGTCACAAAACCACACACTCTATGGCCATGGTTGCGGAATAGACGGTCAAAACAGGATAATCGTATATTGGTGGCTGACGGGGTTCTGGGTATGGATACCTTAGAGGGCTTGATGGAATATCATCGTCAGGATTTGGAGGACTTCGTGGACGCAAGGTTCGTGACTCTGGTGGCATGAAATCGTCATCATCATCGTCATTTGCATGGTTGTGAGGTAGCCCTCCTGTAGTGTTGGTGGAATGTCCTCTTGCATTGGTTCTTAAATGACCTGTTGTAGTAGTGCTTAAACGGGCTGTTGTGATAGTGCTTGAACGTCTAGGTCTAGGTGATACGAAATCGTCGTCGTCATCGTTGTCGTCGTTTGCAAAGTTAGGAGGAAGCCCCCCTCTGGTGGTGGTTGAACGTCCTCTTGAACTTGATGCGGTAGTAGTACTGGGTCGACCTCTACCCCTTAAGTTAGACTCTCTTATGCGTCTTCACGCGACCGGGCATCACACCCGCCAAGAGCATTTGCATTGCAAAGAATGCAGGATATCTTTGTTCAAGAACTCAGATCCTCCGGAATGACTAACACACAAGACGAGCACATACGAATTAGTGAACTTGTGGGTAATACTAAAAATATGAGTATGGTGAACAAATATAAATTGACTAACCTTAATATGCTCTGCGTCTTGGCCCAAAGATCATCGATATCTGTAATGTCTTGTAGAGAAACCTAAAGAGCAAGTGTGGTGGCTAGTTCGCATACCAGAAATACCTCGACGCCACCCTTGCAAGTGCGCCTTGAGGTCGTCGGTGGTCACGAGGTTCAGGCCAGAGGTTGTCATGTCACGCCTCGATAATGTCGGACGCCACCCTTGCAATTTGGACACCACTATACTTAGGTTGTCCTCGTTGAACGGATCATTTTTCCCATTTCGTGTAACCTTCATCGTGTAATGAAGGGCTAAGCTGCTCATATCAGGTGTCCACGAGAATCCTGTGTTGGAGGACCCAGCCATGGCGAAGTTTTAGTGGGAGCTGTGTATGTGTCCTCGCGGTTTGGCCTTTGTAGACTCGAAGGAGTGGTGTATGGACTAAGTGTTGGAAGGTAAGATTGAAACGCGTTGAGACGGACAACAAAACCACGGAGTGTGAAGTCACGTCGGTGAAAAGCGACCATACATGCAGGGTGTCGAGTGTGCAGCATGCCGCCTATGCCTAGTCTACTCGGCCTGACAAAGCTGGTACTTGTGAGTAGTCTACTCGGTCCAACAAAGCTACACGCCCGTGAGTTGTCTAATCGACTCGAAAAAGCAGGTGCACGGGAGTTGTCAATTCAGTATGCAAAAGCAACAAGCTCGCGTTCATGCATGGCACTAATTTGTACATGTTGGATCCAACATTTTGTACTGACTATTGGTCACATTACTACGGTTATGTGATGATTCTTGCATTTCCTAGTGTGAAGTAACGTCGTTCATGCATGGCAATAATTTCGACGGTTATTTGTTGTTACTACGTGGTTATGTGACGATTCTTGCATTACGGATATTTTAGTTTAAGACTTGGAAAGTCGTTTTCATAAAATAGAGCCCCGGTAACATTATCATACATGGTGTTTGCGCTATCGGATTTTACATGGTAAATAAGTTGTAATTTTGATATTTTACTATAATTTAGTTGTCCATGTAGTGAAGTATCTTTCTGGATCAATTCCCCCAAAATTTGTGTTCGAACGAGTTGTTTTACGAGCCGCCGGAAAGGCTTAAGTGTTATGAAATATGTCCAGTTTGTGGTCATGTAGGGTATTTGTTTTTACAAAATTTGTATGCAAAGCCGGTAAGAAATAAAATGATTTTGCGTTAGTATAGATATCAGCGAATACTTCTGAGCTATTCTATGACTATTTCCCATTTGGACACGGTATTTCACGGGATGCCTGAAAGGCTTATATGACCATGAAAAAGATGCCACATGTATTGACATCTGGCTGAAAAAGCTGAAAGCGATGGTAGCTAATCGACTTACACATCAGTTAACAAAGCAAAAGATGATATTTGGAAACCTCTTCAGAAGACATCCATGACCAACTATGTCTCCTCTATAGGAAACAAACTACTTCGCAAGAATAGCTACCAGTACAACAAGGATAGCCGCACACACAATCTTCTCCAACCATTTGACATTATCTAAAATACGGTCCATCTTGAACATCAGCATGTTCAGCCTCTGTTCGAGTATAGGGTCCATCCTCTCCTCCATAGTAGGATGCATCCTCGATGGTATCTTGTGGTGTCCATGGTGTCCGCCCATTGGAAATATTGGCATCCTCCGACCTACGTGATGAGGTAAACATACTTTTACGCCGTGCAAAGAAATGAGATATCTCCAAAGAACTACACAAGTCCAACGAGAAAAGAAAGCAAATGAACTTTTCACTTACGGAGAAAAAGGGCACTTGTAGAAGACCCGTCGTTATTTGCCTCGGTGGTGGAGTAGAACACATTAGCTTTCACACGACAATTAGGGCAATCAACACGCCTTGCAATGGCAAGCGCACGGGCCCTCCGATTCCACGAGCTCGCCGATTGAGACATGGCCTTTGGAGGAAAGGAATGGGATGATGATTAGGATATGTGCAAGCGAGCTTGTATGAAGGCCTACTTATAGAGGCAAAGGCATACAATCGGATTATGTAATGTTCATATAATATCTTTCTTCGTGTTAGGTTCTTAGGGCCTCATATTGAAATGACAACTCGATCGACAAAGTGCTACCTATGACTTGTGTAATCTCTCGACAAAGCTACACACCCGTGAGTTATCTAATCGTTCAAAAAGTCTGAGCACGGGAGCTAAAGGTCACCAAACTTGTTTTCATATAATACGACCACGGTACAAGTAACACTTATCGTGCTCGCACGTGTGTACTAAATTTTGTACTAATAACGATGTTGTTATCATACTATTTCTGGATCGCACCATTATGCATTTAACATTGTTATTTGCCATTGTTCTTGCACGAAAGTACAAAGAATGGGCCAAGGCATACATCAATTAGACATACACACCGCAAGAAATCAATACAACCGGTCATTGCCTTGTAGCGTCAATTCGATCGTCGCGCTTTGCGACGGCGGAGTTGGTCTTCCGGGAGCGTGAACCGGTCGGGCTCGTGCGTCGTGCCGCAAGTCATAGTGTGTCTCTTACATCACGGGAGGGCATCGTCAAGCGGGTGGTACCGAATACACCCAACATGTCGGACACCCACGGGGATCTTGCATAGAAATGCATTGTTAGTAAAAGTGCGAAAAGCGAGTGCATTAAAATTACGTTAAACACTTACCGATGATCCTGCGGGTGTAGATGGCTCGCCCATCGGGAGAACTTCGTCCCGATAAACCTGCGCACACGTATTATTCTGAAGGCGTCGGCGTGAGGAACGACTGAGCCGCGTACATATACCGCCTGGAGCCAACCAAGTATGCGGAGGTGGGTCTTTGCGGTAAGCGTCTTGCGCAAATCCACCACAATAAGTACTACCGGTGCTACGTCTTGATCGGGGTGTCCACGTCATCGGTGTATGCACCTCGGCGGTGTCGACGGCAAGATCGAGTGTTTGATCCTGCGCGGATCTGCGAAAGGACGTGGCACGAACGAAATTATCGGTTACCTCGAGAAAGGTATGTTCACTAGCGATAATAACTCCAATCAAAGTTCTTGTACCTCATGTGGCGCTGTGTATAGGATGTGCCTACACCGGCCGTGGAAGGCGTGGGGTTGTAAGCTTTGCCCGAATCCAAATCTTGCGGAAAATGTCCCTCGAGGACTCGAGCAAGTCTCTGTTAGGCCTAGATGGCGAAGGCATGAGGATTGATCTCTACGCTCGTCTTTGTAAAAGGGTATTTCATTACCGAGCAGTTCATTTGGAGAGAGTACTTCAAGTATGACATCAAAATGTAAGTTTTGTACTGCGTATCACGAAGGCCATCTTTGCGCGGAAGAAGAACGTGCAACGCTCGGCGTCTTCGCCCATCTTCTTCGCGTGGCGGCACAGGAGATAAAGGTCGAGTGCCTCGCTCACCGCACCGCATGGCAACGTCAACGTGACGACCGCATGTCAATGCCCTCATGATGCCCTTAGACTCGTCCATGATCGGCCGTAGAACCCCGACTAGACTAGACTTGACGGTGGGCCTCCTCCGTATTGCTGGAACTTTCCTCAAAGATACGGCTCGCACGCGCATCTTGCGGGAAATACATGATTAGTAATTGAAATGTGAATTGAGATGTAATGGATGGTCGCATCGCTTCATCTTGCCGTCTTTGCGCGGTGTGTAGGCCGCCGAGGCCAACCTATCGGCGTCGGTAACCTCATCGGGCCTTTCAAGAGGTCTCGTAGTAAGTCGTGCTCGCATGCGAGGCACGTACCACTCCAAGTAGGCGACGTAAGACTCGAGGTCGTATGGTCGACCCTCTGAACTACCCGCCCGCGTGGCGTCTTGGTCCCATGCGATCGTCCATTGTAAGCTCGCGTGTCTCGCCACTCATCGCTCCTCCGGCCCCTCCGAGATTGCTGCGGGAATGGTAGTCGTAAGTTACAAAACATAATTACATATTACGATTAATAATTACGAACGAAACTTACATATGCACTTTTCGTGTCAAAGACGGCCAAGCTGGGAGGATTTGTTGGTGCAGTCAAAGCGGCGCATTACTCGAAAGTGGGCGATGCGCCTCCACCATATAGTAGAACACGAGGTGGCACGTCGTCAACCGAGAAGCGCCATCCTGCGTAATCGGGCGACAAACCATGTGGTGCCGTCTTCGCCAACAATTCGTAAGTCGTGGTCGCCATATTATTTCGTCCTCATGCGAGTCTCGAAATGGTTATGAAACTCGAGTAAACTCTGCGAGGTCCATCCCTTGCCCATCCCAAGTAGGCGTAGCCCACCGAAGCCCGTTGTGGGAGCATCGATCGGGTGTCAGCGTGAAGACTACATCATTAGTATACGGGTGAATGGGCTCCCGGAGGTACGGGCGCCCAACAGAAAATGCTCCCAAGACCATAACTGCAGCAAGGTGTAGCATACTGCCAGAACGGGCTCCTCCCCCGTTGTCTTCACACAGGCCGCGCACAATCCCCTGTAGGTGGCGCAAAGCACAGCCGATCCAAAAGCAGTCTTGAGGACCTCGTCGGCGTGGGCGTCGGCCAAAGCCTCCGCGATGTGGATGTAGGCCGGGTGGACAGCATCTCCCTGCGATGAAGGAAACAACACCCAGCCAAACAGGAAAAGCAGGTACGCAACAAGGTGACTCCTCACCACGTGCTGAGGTGCGCCATTGGGGCATCGGATATAACGACGTAGCCATGACAAAGGAACCCCTGAACTCTGCTCAGGGACCGCATGGCCAAACCTGTCCTGTAATCGTACTTTCCAGTCTGACCTCCTCGGTGGTGGAACTATCGGCCTACCCCTGATAGGCAATCCGGTAATGTAGCTAACGTCCTGCAGGGTGACCGTCATCTCCCCCCAGCGGAAGTGGAAAGTGTGGGTCTCTGGCCTCCAACGATCCACTAGCGCGGAGAAGAGAGCCGCGTCGAAAGTGAAGGATTGCCCGATGTCCATCATCCGGGCTAGCGGCAGTAGCCCTGACTCCCGTAGGGTGGGCACGTACCGCTCGTCCATAGGCCAGTGCTCCTTCGGGGCCCTAAGCACGAAAGACGGTGGCTGGGCACCTGTAAGCCAGACCCTGCTACGATGCTTGGCATCGTAGAATGGGTCAAGCAAAGTCTGCGGGTGGGCAGCCATGTCCTGCAAGAAGAAATCAAAACCAAAAATTAATACGTGTAACATAATATCACGTGACATAATAACAAATATAATGTTATAACAAATATAATGTTATGACAGGATAGCACATAACAAGACATAGATAGCACAGTACGTCATATTGCATAGCAAAATAATGTAGACTACATGAAGGTACTAACCGCACACAAATAAGGAACACAGGGGACATAAAAAATAACATTACAAGATATAACAATGCGTAACATAACATTAGGTAACATGACATACGTAACACGGTACTACGAACTACGGATTAGTCGATGAGCCGGCCCGATTAGGGCAGTTCTTCATTGTATGCCCCACTGTCCGGCATATACGACACTTCCGTATGGCTCTTCCGTCTCCCCGCTGACTTGCGTCCATGTCATTACGGATTCGCCGTGACTGCCACCGTCCACGGCCGCAAGCACACAAGTGTGGTCCGTCAGGACTGTTATCCTGAAGCCTAAACTCTCACCCTTGAATTTGTGGGCACGGATCTTGCCGGGACACTCAGCATCCATGCACTTCACAACGTAGGTCTCCTGGTTCGACCTGTACACCCGGTACGTGCGACTGATGTTTACCGCATATCTAGCAATTGCTTGCTGGGCGGCACTCTTCGTAGGGAAGCGTTGCCCTACCAGCAGAGTGTCCTGATTGAAGGCCCACTCAGTGCCAGCTTCATCCGGCAGCACGAGAGAAGTCATTGCCAGATCGTCCAACCGTGAAGACACATACTCCACATCAGTGGACACAATGCCACCGACTTGAGCTGCATCGTCCTCTCCGCTGCTATCAGTGTTGACATCATCGTCTTCATCGGACGTTGCTTCGTCCGACATGCCTTCTAGGTGCTCGTGGCAATCAACGCGAGCAGACCACCACCGTCCGATGTCTTCATTCGCCTGAAAGGCATCCGCACCGACATTCTCATCGATGGCCCCAGAGGATGCTTCAACGCAGCCGCCGCCGCCAACGGGACTAGAGGGTTGGCCTCCGTCCAGGAAGCGGACATACACCATCGGCCGACGGTGTATCAACGCTCTAGGGTTCATTACAATTTGCATGTATTCCACCCACACTGTGCTTCCCACGATCTTGCATAGGTCACACACGTAGTTCTTTGGAACCTTCGCCGACTCGAGATGCACCGCCTCGATGACAAGCTTCTTTCGAAATCTCCGATCGAACGCGCGCTCCTCACGCAAGCACGGAGGTCGGCGGACTCATCTCCGCGGACACGGGCCGGATCATCTTCCTTTCGCAGTTCGAAAGGTCCGCCCCATGCGGACCCTCTCGAACAACGCCGTCACCATAAAACACGGACAAATCTATAATTTCTGCCATTTAGTACCTACCATAGCGAAAGACGCAAGCTATGGTAAACTTGTTCCACAATATTATAAAAATAACACGCTGACACTTTACATTACACGGATGTTACCGATGCTGCCATATTTTCGGTGCTAAATGGTACTAATTTTTTAACTGACAACGGTCTTTGTTATTCTACCTACATACTTCACAAATCTCGTTAATCGAACTAACAGTCCATTCATGCCATACAAATACTGCACTGAATATTACACTATTTAGTCCCGATTCTACTATTCGTCCGACTTATTCTGCGCCTACCAAATTAAATCCTCCAAAAGTATTTTACATTCACGCGTACCACTTGTTCCACAATATTATAAAAATAACACGCTGACACTTTACATTACACGGATGTTACCGATGCTGCCATATTTTCAGTGCTAAATGGTACTAATTTTTTAACTGACAACGGTACTGTTATTCTACCTACATACTTCACAAATCTCGTTACACCGAACTAACAATCCATTCATGCCATACAAATATCCTGCACTGAATATCTCACTATTTAGTCCCCGATTTTACTAATCGTCCGACTTATTCTGCGCCTACCAAATTAAATCCTCCAACAGTATTTTACATTCACGCGTACCATTTGTTTCACAATATTATAAAAATAAACACGACATTTTACATTACGGATGTTACCGATGTTGCCATATTTTGATTGCTAAATGGTACTAATTTTCTAACCGACAACGGTCTTTGTTATTCTACCGATTCTTACATACTTCACAAATCTCGTTAAGAACTAACGATCCATTCATGCCATACAAATCTTTGACCGAATATCTCACTATTTAGTCCCGATTTTACTAATCGTCCGACTTATTCTGCGCTTTATCAAATTAAATCCTCCAACAAGTATTTTACATTCACGCGTACCATTTGTTTCACAATATTATAAAATAAACACGACATTTTACATTACACGGATGTTACCGATGCTGCCATATTTTCAGTGCTAAATGGTACTAATTTTCTAACTGACAACGGTGCTGTTATTCTACCGATTCTTACATACTTCACAAATCTCGTTACACCGAACTAACAGTCCATTCATGCCATACAAATACTGCACTGAATATCTCACTATTTAGTCCCCGATTTTACTAATCGTCCGACTTATTCTGCGCCTACCAAATTAAATCCTCCAACAGTATTTTACATTCACGCGTACCATTTGTTTCACAATATTATAAAAATAACACGCTGACATTTTACATTACACGGATGTTACCGATGCTGCCATATTTTCAGTGCTAAATGGTACTAATTTTCTAACTAACAACGGTGCTGTTATTCTACCGATTCTTACATACTTCACAAATCTCGTTTCACCGAACTAACAGTCCATTCATGCCATACAAATACTACAAAAAATAATACGCTGATATTTTATGTTAAACGGATGTTACCGGCTGGCCATATTTTTAAGTGCTAAATGGTACTATTTTTTTACTAATAATGAGTGTTGTTATTCTCTCGCTTTTTGGATACTTCACAAATTTCGTTTTGCTATGACTACTACTATTAATGTGTGTCTTGCTAGCAATTGTACCGTACTACTTTTAATTGCACTAACAACACAGCAAGTACAAAATATTATTCACAAACTCACGGTTCTATTCGTGTCCTAAGGGTGTCATTAAATCTCATACTCCTAATACATTGACCATTATTATTTCTATTCTTCATGTACAAGTATCGTCTTTGCAATGTACTAATATTTACACTAACCTGACTAAAGCAGAGATGATGATTGCGACGGTATGAGAATCTTCGAAATCAAACTTGCTGAAGCTCTCCAGACAGATGTGCGAACTCACCTCCCAAAGAATACCTGTCAAATAATTAACCCTCGTCAAATCATCAGAAATATAAACTCTAACCACATTTCTAGAAAAATACATATGGCATAAATTGCTCTGAAATCTGATTATCCCTTTCCACCTCGCTTTTCTCTCGGTTTTCCTCTCGCTCCGCTCTTACGCCTCTCGCTAAGCAAAATATAACTCACACTTCGCTCACTCGTTTGAGCTCTGCACGCATCATCGCAAAGATTTATAGCCGTTTGTTCGCCTCTACTTTGACGACCTTGATGAGACAAGACATCACCAAATAAAACTCTTTTCGCGCGTGCTACCTTTTCTCCAATCTCCAACGCGTGTCGCTGCGACTGCCCATGGCGGCCCGGCCAGCAGCTCCCTGCTATGTGCAGCGCGCTTCGCCTGCCCTCGATCCACGCTACGGCCAGACCGCTCGCTTTCGCGCGCCGCTGCGCCGCCGCCCGCTTCGCGCGCCACGCTACCGCACGCACGCGCCGCGCGCTTCACGCGCTGCCTTCGCCAAGGCTACTGCCGCCTCTACGCCAGCGCGCTACCGCTTCGCCGCTACCGCGACCTCGCCGCTGCCCCGCCTTGCTCATCATGAGTTCAGTGGTTTGGAATCACTGAACTCGCACGGCCACCGCACACTGCGAAAAAACAATAAAAAATAATAAAAAAAATCGCGATCGAGTCATTGAAACTGAAAAAATTAAAATTTTTTTCGCAGAACCGATTCATGAGAATAAATCAGATCGAGGCTATTTTCGCAAATCCGTTGGATACGAGGCTAAATACGTAAAAAACATTTTGGACCTTACTGTGATAAAAATTTCGAGATGTGGTTGGTTTACTTTTTATTTGCGAGAGGTGGGGTAGCATGTCGTGGTCCATTGCTCATATATGAACGTGTTGTTTTTCTCAGAGAAGATGAGCGAGAGAACGGACGACCATGATCGACTTGTATTATATATCAGTAAAGATTTAGTTTCTTTGGCTAGTCCTGTTTAGCCTTACTAGTGGACAAGGAAATCCTTGTTAGTGGATGAGTGCTCTCCCTCAAAATCAAGAAAATCCTTGGTGACCTTGCCCAACAACAAGGCAAGGCATGACTCAAGAGAACCGAACATACCTTTTGTTCAGTAACTGACCTTGCTGGATAAAGGTAGAAAAGCAATTAAACAAGCTCTATGTATGTGATCACAAACACAATTCATTCATATAAACAGTATATAACTTAAATTCTTGACCCATCTATACAAATCGTGTGAGAGAACGAGTTTTTCCAGAACAATGCCTCACTTTTACCCGTCAGTTTTTCGGGTGCAGTTTTGTTTCGTTTGTGAAGAGTGAGAACGACCTCGTGGTCACGAGCAAGAGATCCAATTCCGATGCAAAAAGATCAAAAGCCGGACGGACCCCGCGGTGAAAAACGGATGGAGCGGGCCGACCACCGACGCAGATCGCCACATGACATGCCCGCGGTCGCGGGCGGAAAAAGGCGCTGAAACGGAGCAGACATATACTACTCGGACGTCTACTCGTGCAGTCCCACCTCATGGCACGTGGGGACGGCACGTTCGGGACCCACACGCCAATTGTTGTGCTGGACGTTGCACACACAACCTGACTGTGCGTTCGTCCTCTCCATTCTTAAATGCCGTCTCTAGTTTTCCCGCCCACCGCGCCACCATTTTGGCCCGCACTAACGCCGGACAGCCCTTTATATTTCTCAAATTTCACCCCTGTCCCTGACCTGCTCTCCAAATCTACTACGAGACTACAATGTATACATCTGTCCAAACAAGACAGTACATGAATGTTGCATTTGATTTAGAATATGATAATATGTAATTTTGTTGAGTTGTTATGATGGGTAGTAAAGGCCGTATTTTTTAGAATAAGATTTATGGGAAAGGCTTTATTATTAGAAAATACGTAACAAGTTTCAAAAAATCATATTAAATGTTAAGTCCATGTGGTACGGTCAATGTATGATAGTCCTAAGACCATAATACAATCGAAATGGTAAAACAAAACCAATTTACGTAAAATAATAGGAGTGAAAATATGTTAGCGAAACCTGACGTGACTCATGTTAATTTCAAGATCTTAATCAGTCTTGTTAGAGCAAATTTAATTACAATAGAGGTAAATATATAAGATCATATGCTCGTATTAGACGCAGATTAGTACAACAGATTTTTTTTACGAATTGCAAACCAACCAAGAAAATATTTTTGATATATGAGTTGAATAGTGTAATTGATTGTGGATAGTAAAGTGTGATACGAAAGATCGTAAAATCAATGCATATTTATTTTGTTTGAAGAAGTTATCTCACCATTATACATCCTAAAAGAAGCACAATTTCCTTTTGTTCCCCCCAAAATCAAGCACCAAACCACCAAATCAACCCTGTGCATGCTTCAAATGTAAAACTAATTTTTTTGAAAGAATTTACAGTGAGAATTCGTCCTGGGATGGTGGGGTCATCATTTTGCTTGAAAAAAACGAATTTAGAACAAGTGAGGCACCCTCTCTGCAAAAGTATCTGGGGAAAATTTTTACGCACAAAAATCACCCCCAAATCTTACGAGGGACGGGATTCTCCTTCCCCAATTCACACCTCCGGTCCATTTTTGACGTCTCTACCCAGCTCCAATGCCCTCCAAACCCTAGCTCCTAACCCCCTCCCCCTCGTTGCCATGCCAGATCTGAGCACCGTCTGCCTCCCCCACTTCCCCGAACTCTCCGTCGACGTTGCTGGGAACCTCGTCGGCGACCACGCCGGAGATGCCACCGCCGCCCCCGCCTCCGACGCGGCGGCGCCAGAATCCGCCTCCGGCGGGGATGGCAGTGGCTTAGGCGGTGCTCCTGTTCTCCCCGTGGAATGCCGGTGGAGCGGCCGCGTGCGCACCTTCGACATCGCGGGCGCGGACACTATCGCTGCCTGCCCCGCCGCGCGCCGCGGCGGCGGGAAGAAATCGTCCTCCGCTCCGTCGCCTTCGTCCGGGGCGACGCCGGCGCCACCGTTGGGTCGGACGCTCGAGGAGCACGTGAAGGAGTGGGCGGCGAGGAAGGCGGCGGAAGGTGTCCCCGCGCAGCACTGCGAACTGCCCTTCGTCACCGGCGCGCCCAAGGCGGTAAGGGTTTTTGCCCCTAACAATCCGCTTCGTTACACCAATGACTGCTCCTGCCTTACTTAGAAATGCCATTTGACCGAAATGAGTTGTCTCTGTGTGGGCGGGCTGAGGGAAATTGGGATGTTACAAGTGATTTAGTTTTGTGGCTGAGCAAACTTGGGTGTACATATCTTAACAACGTGTATATTCTGGCAAAATGCAGCTCAGATGCCATAATAGGTAATGCATTGTTGCAGTCAAGATCAACAAGGGAAATGCTGCAGCAGTTTGGCAACAGATGTAAACAAGTGAAGCTTTGAGCATAGAAATGTGTCGTGTGTGTCCTTGTGAATGGCATATTTTACTCCCTCTGTTTACAAATTCTTAAGACACATTAGATAGCATGCTGTGACTGCCGTCAAACTTTTTTTATCTTTGAATAATAATATATTTTTAAATATTTAGTTTGGTCGTGTGAAAGTAAAATTAGTATGTTCATCATAAAAGATACCTCCGTATTCTTACAGGTAGCATTGGAAGGCGTACTGTTGTCTACAGTAATACAGTGTTTTGCTTTTTTTGGGTTTGTTTTCTATGCATCTTATGTCCCTCATTAGACTGTGATAATTTATTTATTTTTTAACATATTTACTTGTTTCATGAGGAATATGCAGAGAAACCAGTCACCTTTGATGCAAAATTATGTGCTCAGCAACCCAACAGCAGGGTCTGGGATACATGTGAAGTTCTGAATATTTACCAAATACCCTCTTGAAGTATTTGAAACATTGTTTGAGCAATGCATTGTTGTTCTTTGATTAATGTGAGAAGTTGTTTATACAGTTTAAGTACCAAGGTTACTACCTGTGAATCGCTTGATGCTTATTTCTTAACATACAACTCATTATACTTCATACAAAGCCTCTGCCTGCCTGTTAAAAGTTAAAACTGCAGCTTGTTAATGCTGAAGTGATAAATTTTCATTAATTAGATCAACATCAGAACCAGGTTTGAATTTGATTAATTTCTAACGCCATCTTTATTTGTGCTCAGGTTGAATGTCATTTATGCTATAAGATTATCTATCCTGGAGAAGGAATACAATGTTCGGTTAAACGTTGTCGAGAGATGTTCCATCTGACCTGTGTGGTGAAAGATAATGCAAACCTCAACGCTGAAAGCTTTAAGTGCCCTCAACATGTAAGTTCCAATGTTACGATATGGGGTATGTTTTAATAAAATGATATGTGCTGTTGTTCATTAGGAAACACAGAATATTGTCCTAAAAATATAAATTATATAGCTCTAAACAAAACTTCAGTTGTGAAATTTTTAGGCTTCCCTAGTTGTCATACTCAGGTGTCCCTACTCCCTATCCTATTCTTATATGCAGCCTTTTGTCGACATGGATACTTGTTGTATTCAATATACAAGTAGGCAATATCAAATGGTTTGAAGGTAGGGGATGCAGTGTGCATTGTAAATAGACACACTTACAGGTCATAAAAAGATGGAAATATATTTGAAACTGACTCTAATATTCTGTGATAATTTTGGCTGTCGAGGTAAAGATGTATTACCAGTTCATGATTACTAGTTCACTACATGGCATTACTGTTTGAAAAATGAATAAGTAAAGGAAATAAGGCAGCACAAATTTATTCTGTATGTACGAAGAAGGAAAATATTTTAAAAGAAAAGCCTTATTATGGTCCCCAAAACTTGCCAATGGTTCTATTTTGGTCCTTTTGATTATCCTTAAACCTAATGAGTCTCCATGCCACTAACATAGTGACATGCAGTCCTGTATGGCCTGGGCCCACATGTCATGACATGGAAGGTTAATTTTTCAACTAAGGTCAAATTTCAAGGGTCCAAATAGTACCTTTGAAAGTTTAGGTCCTAAAATGAAGCAGAGCCCACAGTTAACTGGCCAAGTAATCCCTAGTTAAAATTGGATGTTCACAAACTTTTACGCTAGAAAAGCTCCATTGTTATATGAAGTTACCTGCAGGCACAAACCTGTGTATTTTTTAATTATGTTTCACCTCTTGAGACACATTTGTTTGACTTTATCTTTAATCAGGGCTGTATGGTTTGTAAGCAAAAGATGTTTTTTTGGCGTTGTGGACGTTGTACAGTTGCAGCACATACAAAATGTGCACCATGGCCACTAATTCATCTAAAAGATGACCAAGGAAGTGCAATTTGTTGGAGGCATCCCTCCAATTGGCTCCTTCAAAATGAGGTCTATCCTTTTTCCCTTAAGATTGATCACTTCATATTTGCTATACATGAAGTAAATAAAAGTAGTCTACCCAGTCTAGTTTGATATTTATGCAGGAAGAAATGCAAGTAATGTTAAACAATTTTGATATTTAGGAATCTAGTTTTGTTTTTGTCCCTTGGCTGACTTGCGTTTTCAATTTTTTTTTGTGCAACTATGCTGAAGCTGCATGTCTTCTAATGGATTTAATTTTTTATGGTATCATTTTATTTTTTCAATTGCTTTTTGATGATTCCTGTGCTACACATGGATATCAAATTGGTGTTATAAAATTTTGTTCTTAATTTGGTAACATCGAACGTGAGACATGCTTTCTTTTCAAATTTATTTCTTCAGGTCTTAACCTTTTTTCTGTTGTAACTCAGCTTTTCTTGCATATATAAGTTTGTTTGATCCTACCAGAAGTTCATCGCACTATAGTTTTTTCTAGAAGTGTGATACCTATGTTTATTGCTAGATTAAGTTTATTGCCGATTTCAACAATAAAAAGTCTTTGTTGCTAGTTTTTTTACTCTTTAATCCATTTATAGTTTTTTTTCTTCTTCTGTTCATAGCAATGCTGGTGTTTAGTTGGGGGCTAGCAACGTAGCACCTTGGGAGCTATAGTTATTTAATATCTTGTTGGATGCATGTGCAACATCGATCTCTATGATACAACCTTGCATACATGGTAGAAGTATTCATGGATGCCTACACTAAAAGAAATACTGTCGATGCATCTCAAAATATCCTTTTGGTGCAGTTCTGATACTTGTTATGCCCCATCTTTTGCTGATATGCCTCCAGAATTTGCTCAAACTCCATGTGATCTAGAGTTTGTTTACTGTTGAGTCCTTGTATGTCCATGAAATGATTGTGACTATACCATGATACCGGATTCGTTGCAAACCGCCGTGAATCGCAAACCGGATTCGTCGAACCCGAACCGGTTTAGGGTACGAGGTTTGTGTTCACAGTGGAAATTGGAACAAAAAGTGGCGAACCGTGAACCCGAATCCCATACTGCGACTCGGACAAACCGCGTTTCTAGTAACTATGATTGTGACTCTATGATTTTTTGTCAATAAAGTCACACCATCTTCCAATAACAATGATTTAGATTTGTGGATTTCATTCGTACTAAAATCAGAATTTTCTGCCACAAGGGGCATTTATTTTTTTGTTGGTTTAGTTCCAGGTAGAGTAGAATAAAGCTTGATTCATGGTTTCATGATCACTGCTGTTTTCTCAATTACATTTTAAACTATTTATTTCATCTCTAGATTATTAGAAGATTAATACCAGAATAAGTCGCCTTTTTAGTTGATGATTGGAGAACATCATCACAGATCATTGAATCATTCCATATACCCTTTTGTTAATATTTATAATGGTTGAGGTGGCTGACAGGACTACTTTGTTTGATGGTGACAGAATGCTGACCTGACGAACAACATAGAGGTTAGTGCTGACATGATGTACTGTATGTTTTCTACCTTTTCTTTTATATTTGTTTCATGTAAGTTGTGTATTTGTGTTATGTTGTTTTCTTATATAAGTCAATTTCAGCACTTTCTTAGTTACTTGTCATTGGAGTGTTAATGCTTTATGTAAGTTTTATAATGCTTTTTTGGTAGTCTTTTCAGAATTCTCTTAAAGCATGAAAACATTGTCGTCTTCTACTCTCTTTGCATTCTAAAATAAGTTATGTTTTGGGATGTGTTTTGTCACTTATTTGCAATTTTGACCACTAATATGTGTACAAGTATTTAGAATGGCCACATTTAAAATGAATTGCATAATTTTATTTTTCTTTACTTTTACTTACATATTATCACAGAAAAAAATAATGGCTGAAGCTGTACCTTGGAGACTGAAAAGTTCAAAACGTCGCTTACTTTAGAATGGGAGGGCTATTTTTTTCCTAGCAAAATTAGTTTTTACTACTCTGAAGAGCACCAGCCCTGCGATTGGAATCCATGAAGATTTATGAGGAATTCATTAATGCTGTAAAGCCCCAGAAAAAAAAACAATTCAATGGCATGTCCTGTTCCAAACTTTACAAGTAATATTGTCTTAAGAAGATGAAGTGTTTTGCCTATTAAATATTTATGCATGGCTATATTAACATGCTTGTTTCATAGGAAGCTTTTTGCCGGCTGCCTCTTCCATATGTTAATGAAGACTTCAATATTGATTCAACCATTAGGGACTTCACTGCTATTGTGTACAAACCGCCCCCCTATACACCTATCAGGCGCAGTATCCTAAAGTAATACTTGTTATGGAATAAAGCCATCTGGAGCTATTTAATTTTACTTTGTCACTCTAATCTGAGCTTGTCTGTCCACCTTCATCTCTACATGCCATCATTGTTTTCTTAATTATAAAAAGATGTATATTTAATCAAGAAGAAACGTGCTGATTCTCGTGCGGAGGTTGGGTGCACAAATTGTAGTGCTGGTTCTACTTGCAAAGATGATTGTGAATGCAGGTATTCTTCTTACTGTCGTTGCATTTCAGAGACATAAGAAAATTTTCATGAAACTGCCTCTAGTTTGATGTTACTTTCGATTCCAAATGTAAGTCCTTTTAGAATCTGTGCAAGTCAGACATTTTAATGTTTGACCATTAATATATAAATAATTACTAAGATCGACAACATGAAATTGGTATTACTAGATCCATCATGAAATATATGATGTATTACTTTCATAATGTATAATTTTTTATTTGAAACATATTTTCATAGAAATTGATGGTCAAAGTGTCACCTTGGAGACCGTGTCAATGTCAAAAACGACTTATATTTGGAATCAGAGGGAGTATTGTGCAGATGTTTCATTGTGTTCTAATTTCTAAAGATGAAACCAAACATACTATTGTAGCAAAAGAGCATGCATAAGTATGTGTTGTCACATATGAGAATGCCTTAATACTCAACTATTGTATTGCCAATTTTAACTAAAATAAAATGCTTCTTTTTTTTGTAAATTACATTTACACTATTTAGGTATAACGCTTATCATTTGCTATAATTTTCACATAAATCTGTATTTCTTTCACTTTAAATCAAATTTCTGCCAACTATATACGGTTTGATACTTTATATTTTTGATGATATTATTGACATAATAATCTTTTCAGTGTCTGGACTGCTGGTACATGTGCATATTACAAATATTTGCTGAATAAGTTAGCTTGATTGCACACAGAAAGTTTTACAATGTAGAAATTTAGTCTAGCAGCCATACTTTTATTTACTTTCGTCCCACATGGACATGGGTATTGAAATCTCTGGGATTTATCAGGGGTCTTTCTATGAGTTGTTCCAAGAATTGCCACTGTTCAGATCTTTGTACCAACAAGCCATTCCGCAAGGACAAGAAAATTAAAATTGTCAAGGTAATTCTCTCTTTGCAAATGATGTTCTGAATTGTTTTTTAGAGTTCAGTTATCAATTTTTTTCACCCTTGTATAATTCATTCAGCACATAAATGAAGTTGACATTTTTGTTTTATTTACGTTAACTTGCTAAATTTGTCAAGTTCCTCAGTTTTTTTTCCCTTCAAGAGTTTGTGCGTTTTCTAAGATACTTAAACATGCGTGCAAGTGTTAGACATCTGCGAGTTATACTTAAAAAACACCTTACATAAATGTTAGCAATGCAATATATACACTCTAAGCCCCTCTAATTTCCTCAATGGCTGCCAAAGTACCCAAACCCACAAACCCCCCTTCTCTTATTGTTGGATGCAAAATGGCATGTGGCAATGATAAGTGCTGTGTTTTGTTTGAGAATTAGTTGTTGTGGTATTCAAGCTTACTGAAAGATGGTGTTAATTTTCCTTCTATGACTACAATCACAGCAACATTTTCCCTTTACAGACAAAACGCTGTGGATGGGGTGCTGTTGCATTGGAGCCTTTGGAGAAAGGTGATTTTATAATTGAGTACGTTGGTGAAGGTACAAGTTATTCTGCCATGTTTAACTTTTCTCGATGACTGTTCGCGTACCATATGCAGTGGTGGGCTTGCATTTTGCTCATGCCCCCATTTATCATTTCCACTGGCTTAAATTCACCCAATTTCGCTTATGCTTCTTATTGCTGAATAAATCATAACTTACCATTTATGACTGCTCTCCTCCTGGGGACAGCAGCCACAGCGGAGAAGGGTGGCAGCTAGGGTTTGACAACCTGGTGCTGTAATACCATGTTAAGTTTTGAGGAAGATTCAACTCTAGTGATGTATTGGAAGAGCCCAAAGGGCGCATATAGTACAAGGGACACGACTCTAGGGCCTAGACTACCACTGCAATACTACAAATTCTATTAACACACACATACTACACAAATAACCTTGACAGTAATTACTATGCTTAATAGTAGGATGAGTCTAGTAAAGCTCATAAAAAAATCTAGGGCCTATCATCATCAAAATTCTGTGAACTTTTAAATATTTCACTATGACGAATTTTGTAACTTACGTTGTCCAAGTTGCGGTCTGCTATTGAAGGTAACACATGGGTATCATGGATAACCTGAACAGGCATGTTGCTCAATGCATTAATCCAACTGAAAATTAGCATTTTTTTGATGAAAAGATTCTTCAGTTAGTCTGATAATTGGAGAATGATAGGAAATTTTGTTTTTTGATTATAGTCTGAAAAAAGTAGCATTGTTTTCTGTTGGCCTAGTTACTGAAAAATTCTTAGCTTCTTCAGCTAAGAATTTTTTAGACTACTTTGAACAGACTAACCGAATAAGTAGGCTTACTAGCATGGTTTTGATGAAAACTTCTTCGATTGGACTGATAAAGTGCGAACTTCTTCAATTAGTCTGACAAAATGGAGACCGAGGGGAGATTTTGTGCCAATAATCATGAACTTATAATATGGCTACAATTAAGAGCATGGACACTTATTCAATGTTTGTGCCACATTATCATATGCCCATGATTTGTTCTATTTATGGTTTCTCTATTCGTTTGCCATGCCATTCATCGAGTCCAGAACACGAAGCAGTTTATTTGTCTTGAACCTGCTGTTACTGCATAACCCATGTTTCTTTGAGGTTGCAATGTTTCTTCTATTATATCCTTTTCAGTTTGTAATTGAGCGATTAAGAAATTTGTTAACTAGTGTGGTTTTGCTTCCGAGTTATCTTTTGTAAATCTAATTGTGATGACTTAATGCTGTCCTCATGTATTTTACATTTTTGAACCTTATTTCAGTCATCAATGATGCAACATGTGAACAGAGGCTCTGGGACATGAAACGGTGCGGTGACAAAAATTTCTACATGTGTGAAATCAGCAAAGATTTTACAATAGATGCAACATTTAAAGGAAACACTTCACGTTTTCTAAACCACAGTTGTGATCCTAACTGTAAATTAGAAAAATGGTAATATTTAATTCTTAGAACATAAAAGTTGTTGTATTCAGTGTTTGTAGATTTTGTTTCAAACGATGCATGTTCCTAATTATCTATGGCTTTATCAGGCAAGTTGATGGTGAGACAAGAGTCGGTGTTTTTACCTCTCGTTTCATTGAAGTTGGAGAGCCCCTAACTTACGACTACAGGTAAACAATAATTTTTCCATTTCTAAAGAGTACATGGTATTCTTAATCGAATAAGGCTAAAATAAGTTCATTCTCGTAATTTGGAAAGGCAGTAGATATCTTGCATCGTGAAAGTGGCCTGCTGCAATCAGCTATAATTGCTCAGAGTTGCCATGTGCCACGGTAAGTTTGTAAAGTCTAGTTCGAGTAGTCACCACCGAAGTGACCAAACTAGCATTTGATCACTCATACTGTTGTTGTGTGGCCAACAACTTGCCCATTTAAGTTTTGGGGGTCTTAGCTCACTTGCCTCGGATGGTGAATTTCTAGAGCATACTTGTTGTAGCAGCACAATGCCATTTAAGTTTTTGGGGTCTTAGGTCATTTGCCTCGGATGGTGAATTTCCAGAGCATACTTCTGTAGCAGAAGCACGGTTATCTCTTTTTTTTTATTAATTTTCTTGAGCTTCTTTCGCCACAATATTTGCATGCACTATTAGGCCCCCATTTACACAATTTGCATGCATTATTAGGCTGGCTTGATCATTCGAATAAACCTTGTAAACTTAGAAGCAAGGATAGGGAGTTAAACTTCTCTTCAATGCAAACTGCTTAAGTCCATTTGGTGCGACTGACAGCTTGTGGACTTTAGTCTCAACCATATGCAGTATACGTTGAGCAGGACAGCTTGTGGACTTTAGTCTCAACCATATGCAGTATACGTTGAGCAGGACAACATCGTAATGCTTATAGTCATATAGATGCTACTATTTAATTGAACAATTAATGTTTGCTTGATTTGGGGTGGATAAGAAAATTTTTGAGGTAAAAAACTTGTAATGTGATAGATTTCATGCTTTTCCTAGTGTATCCTAGTCTCTTAACTATTCTGATTGCAGCGCATTTTTTCGCTGGTTTTGATATATTAGGATGTTATTGAGAGGATACAGTACTTTAATATGGTCTAAAATATGCTAATCAGGGGAGCGTACCAAGTGAGAATTATTCCACTTACATCCATGCCTTTCCACCTTCCAATGAACTGAGTAATCTTCCTTGAACTACACCATCTAAACCTGATTTAATGCTTGATGTTTTTCTAATTATCATAATGTTCCTTGCTAATAAATATTAGCAGGATATTTACCAAGACTGAATTGTGAGTAATTTTAATATTTGCTACGAGTAACAGTAAGTTGCTTGGTTCTTACAGGTTTGTGCATTTTGGGGAGAAGGTCAAGTGTTATTGTGGGGCAAACAACTGCCAAGGATACCTGGGCAGCCAAATAAAGAATCCAACGCAGAATGCTCCTGCAACTGCAGTGCCAGAGGGCCATTTGCTGCATACATCTTTGGCCACACAACTGGGCAGCTCTGCCCCAAGATTCAAACCAATGACTCATTTGTTACCCTGGACCAACTGTATAGAGGTTCCTTTTAACTTGAGAAGCAAAAGGAAAATAAACCGGTTATTTTGGGGACGCAAACGGAAGAGAACATCCCTTGCAGCATCTTCAACAAGCGTGCAGGCGGCGGTAACTGAAGCTGCTGCACCCTTTCCATAGAGCTTTTGGCTGAAGTGGTGAGCGCCAAAGCCGTCGGCTTATTATGTACAACATATCATGATACATCGCTACATGAGTTGATTTGAAACGATTCTTTCACATTGTTCATCCACCCCAGCTTTTTCGCTGTGTAATTTGTAACATTGTTTATTTCATCACATAGGCAATTCAGTCAATTTATAGTAGGAAGTTTGACTAGGGCTCTTATTATCTCGTGTGATTAATCTTGAGCTACGGTTATTTATTTGTTGGCCTTACCTTAATTCCGTTGAGGCGAGGAGCTGGGGTTATCCCTTTGGGCATCTTTCCTTCGGATTGTTCCGATTTTTACACCTTGGAACGTGAGAATTTCGTAGAGTTTTTATGGAGTTACATCGTCAGTGTCAGGGTTTCGGATTTCGGTTTCGGATCAAATACCGTTCACGCCCGGAAAACGAAATTTCGGCGAAATTCGGTAATTTCGGAGAAATCTCGTCCGGAAATTCAAATTCAAAATTTGAATCCGTTTTTTTTTCTACCGGGAAATTCCGAATTTCGGCGAGAATTGGCGAGATCTCGCCGAGAAATGGCGAGAAATTTCGGCCAGATGGACAAGCCTGAGAATTGGCGAGATCTCGCCGAGAAATGGCGAAATCTCGTCTTGAAGATTTTTAATCAAGGTTAAAAGACCTCTCAGTAGGTTAGAACAGAGTGTTGAGTTATTTTTAAGAGGGAATAGTGCCTAAGATCTTGATTTAATCCTAAGTGTGGAAATGACTCAAAATCATACCTTGAAATCATGCTAGTTGCATTTGGAACAAAGTTTTAAATGTTCTGTCTTTTACCTAAGATTTTTACCTAAGTTTTTTACCTAAGTTGCATTTAGAACAAAGTTTTAAATGTTCTGTTTTTTACCTAAGTTTTTACCTAAGTTTTAGCAATTTCAATTTTTTCCGGATTTTTCCATCCCGCAAAACCTCGTTCACGGACCACTTGAAGTAGTCCGGCGCAAAAGTCGTTCACGGGACTACTTCCAAGTGGTCCGGCGTGAAATGACTTTTTATCCTATTTCGATTTTTATTTTTAAAACATAACAAATGATGTTAAAATATTTTTATAAATTTTATGTATTATCCTACATATCTTATGATACTCCCATAAATTTTTCATAGCATGAAAATACATTCTCAATTCTTTAAAATTCAGAGAGTGTTTACTGAAATGCCAAAAGTCTAAAAATAAACTTTTTCAAACATTATCATTGAAGATCACTTTACGAGAACTTATTGATATAATTCGTCGATCCGCCAAAAAATTCAAATTCTGTTTAAAATTCAAATCTCGCAGCTTTTGCCGAAATCTCATGAAAAATAAAAATTCGAAATTTATGTAGCAATTTCAATTTTTTCCGGATTTTCCATCCCGCAACAGCTTCGTTCACGCGGACCACTTGGAAGTAGTCCGCGCAAAAGGTCGTTCACGGACTACTTCCAAGTGGTCCGGCGTGAACCGACTTTTTATCCTATTTCTGATTTTTATTTTTAAAACATAACAAATGATGTTAAAATATTTTCATAAATTTTATGTATTATCCTACATATCTTATGATACTCCCATAAATTTTTCATAGCATGAAAATGCATTCTCAATTTTTTAAAATTCAGAGAGTGTTTCTGCCGAAGTGCCAAAAAGTCTAAAAAATAAACTTTTTCGAAACATTATCATTGAAGATCACTTCCTGAGAACTTATTGATATAATTCCGGTCAGATCCAGCCAAAAAAATTCAAATTCGGTTTAAAATTCCGAAATCTCGGCGGTTTTTGCCGAAATCTCGCCGAAAAAATAAAAAATCCGAAATATACTGTAGCAATTTCAAAAAAAATTCGGATTTTTACATCCGGCCGGTCTATGCAAACCCGCTGGGGTCTGAAATCCGAGATTTCGGCGAGATTTCACCGAATTTCGGCAGTTTTTGTAACCTTGGTCAGTGTCCGCATTTTCGCTAATGTCAGACGGAGAGGTGTGACTTGCGGCCGGTTGGAGCTCGCGAGTTGCGACTGTGGCGCGTGGAAAGCTGGACAGGCGACCACGCGGTGGCTGTAGAAATGAATTAGGCTACGCGTCGCCTGTCGATCGCGTGGTATTGCTTGCGCAAACCGATAGAGTATTTCTATGGTGGTAGCAATCGAGTATTCCTTGGACAGTAGATCGCTAAAAATAATTGGTTTTTGCTAATTTGCGGTCAACCGCACGCACATCTTTTTACGATTGCATCTGGGCATGTGACACATGGAGAAGCATGGATAATAAATGACCTTTCGTGGAGGAAACAGCCACCGAAGTTAGCGGGACTTTTTTTTTTTGCTTTTCTGACCAAATCGTCGAACAAGTTGAACGGATTTTTTTTTTCAAAACCGAAAACTTGTTGAACAGAAACTTTTTGATCCAAATTTTTTTGAATTGAAAATTTTCGGAGTCGAAACTCTTTAATTTGAATTTTCTCGAGTTGAAACGTCCTAATTTGAAATTTTTAAGTTGGAAATTTCTGATTTGATATTTTTTCGAGTTGAGTTTTAAATCGAAATTTTTTGAACCAAAATTTTTTTAATCAAAACTATTCGAACTGAAAGTTTTTTAAGTGAAAGTTTTCTGAGTTAAAACTTTTCGATTCGGAATTTTTCGAGTTGAAACTTTCTAATTTGAATTTTTTCGAATTAAAACTTTTCATGTTGAAACTTTCTAATTTAATATTTTTAGTTAAAATTTTCTAATTTGAATTTTTTGAGTTGGAACTTTCTGATTTAATTTTTTTCGAATTGGAACTTCCTATTTAAAAATTTTCACGGATTGAAATTTCTTCATTTGAATTTTTCCCAAATTGATTTTTTTTTCAAATTTGAAAACCTCCTGTTGAGTTTTTCCGTATCAATGTTATTTTTTTTGATTTACCGTGCGGTGAAGGAGGCAGGCAACCAGGCACCCCGTGGCAGAAGCGGAGCTTGGGTAGGTGCCACCGTAAGGAACTGAGGATGAGCTCGATGGTACGTTAGTGGTTCCCAAAAGTAATTGCAAACACATCGTTGGTGGAGAATATCCCTCAAAAAGAGATTAATTCCAAGATTTATTGTTTAAACTTATATATCTCGGTATCAACCAGTAACATGATAGCATCTACCACTTCACCGATGGGAGAGAGAAGATCAGCTTAGAACAACACTAGCATCTGTCTCGTGTACAGAAATCCAAATCAACGCGCAGAGAAGAAGTGCCCTGCCCATCGCCCCCCACCAGTAGCAACCATGCGAAGTGCCTATCTCAATCGAATCAGATTCCCATGGAATTCGAACGAGTGGCCATGAGGTGACGATGTGTTCAGGTTTGCTCCCAAGCACCACCAGGCACTAGCAGGCGGCCATGGTTGAGCTTCCAATTCCAAGACGTCAGGTACAGGATAAAGTACTTTGACAAAGCCATCCATCCATGTGTCTCGTGTTGAGATTTGAGAACCAAGCCCACAACAATCACCACAGAATAATAGGTCAGGTAGAATAAGCATCTTCGGATGACATATTCGACACCACGAAGAGCCAAGTGATGATGTACCTCCCACCAGGTAACATTTTCGTTTTGCAACCGAAATTCGACATCTGATCGATACTGGTTTACCGTGATTTTCAATCTAATTTTAGTAAAAATCGAGCGGTTTGCAAAAATCAAACCGGCCGGTCAAACCGATTCAAAAAACCAAAAATCGGTCATTTTCGTCGAAAATTGACGACAGAAGGAAAAATAGTGAAAATGTAAGAAAAAATTGCAAAATAAAAAATCCCAATTAATCTATCAAACATCTAGAAATTTAAACATTTTTTAAATCATTTATTGCTTCTAAAATACAAAACAACAATTAATGAACAAAGACACTGTCAAATTTTTATAAATATTTAAAGATTTATTATATTCTGAAATTTTAATGTAACCATAACTAGTGTCAAAGGATCATGTACTAAAATTTTCAGAAATATTAGACTTCATTTAGTACCCATATAAAACTAGTATAGTACCCTGTCTTCCGGATTCTTTTTCCCAGCACGTAATATATGGTCTTTTCATTTTCTAGAACGCTTGTTTCTTTTTCCTTAATTCCAAGATATTTGTTTCCTTTTCCTTGAGATGATGCTGGAGGTGGGGGAGATCTGTTGTGGGCCACAGGGATGAGTTAGACACATTAAACAATGGCCATCAGATGTGGGTGAGTAAAGCTGAGGAAAGATCTGAGAGGTTAATTTTGATGGAAGCAAGTTTCTGGGGACGTTTCGCTGGGTGCATGAAGGTTGAGTCATCTCTAGTGAGGTGCATTATTTGGGATGGACGTAAAAAAGAATGTTTAGGTGAATTATAAAGGGGTATAGATAAACAAAAGAGTATATACAATGATAATATCACTTTTAGAATTTTTTAAAAATATGCATATATGATCATAATCTGAAAATTTTACATCATCATTGTAATTACGTTATAATATTAATTTTTTTTTAATAAATATTAGACTTCATTTTGTGCCATTAGAAAATAAAAAACTGAAGAACATATATCGTGTCATTATCAGAATTTTTAAAAAATACATAGATCTGATATTTTTTTATAGCATCATTAGCATTGCTTCAGAACCTCACACAAAAATTTTCAAAAATTTTTAACACTTTTTACTAAATTTCTTCACACTTTTTAAATTTATATTGAACTTCACGGTTTACCGCTCGGTTTGGCTCGGTCAGATCGGTTTTCGTCGGTTCACACCTCCCACTAGCACTCAACCCCAACAAAATGGCAAATTAACAACGGAGAGGGCCAAGAATACTTGACAAGAATTGTTTTTATAAATCATACGTTCTTGACGTCGAGTATCCACACATTTGCTCATTGTGGCAGACAAAGCTGACCACCTAGAGCATTTTATTCAGAATATGCCTGCGCTCACGGTGGCAGACATAGCTTCCCACCTAGAGCAATTTATTCAGAATACGCATGAGCCATTGAACATAAGAACACTTGCTATAACATATGAATAACCTGGCTGGCTGCTTCAAGAGGTAAACCAAAAGAACGGACCCCAAACAAGAATAGAGCGTCCAGTTTTTTCTTCTCTAAATTCAGTATGCACACCATCAGTAGTACCTCAGCTTCTTACCCTCCCTCCTCTCATCCATCTCCTCCACAGCATCCTCTTCCCAGAAGAGATCATCCGTTTTACCGTCCTTCGTCTCATTCTCCACATTGTCACCAACAAAGCAATGCAGGACAGATCGTGGCGACCCAGCGACGGCTTCGCTGGTAGCAGTGAAGCTCTGGTAAATGAGCAAGCCCCCGGAAGGCAGCTCCTGCTCAGCCATGTTGCTGCAAGCATAGGCCCCAACATCCAGTTTCTCGCCCCAGGTCCCAGCATGGCCGCGCCCACCAGAGATAGTCACGGCAACAGAGAACTCGGACGGACCAAAGCATCTCAGCACCCTTTCAACCAGGTCACCGTAGGCAATGGAGGCAGGGTTGAAGCCCATGATCTCGTAGCTGGCATAACTGAAGCCGTCCTCAGGGGTCACATGAATGGTCGAGAAAGCAGGGCCATGGATGGCATTCATGGAATAGCCGCAGGGCTCAAAATTAAAGTCGCATATCTCCATCTCCGGGATTATGTCAGAGATACTGGAGAGCTTGGTCATCTCCTTGGCGCACGATGTGTGGCCATTGGCAGAGGTCTTGAAGAACACAGAAGCTTTCTTCTTGTCCAGCCCAGTCATGCACATCTCAAGAGTGACCACATGCTGCTCATGGTGCTGGGTGGCATGGTAGACGTGCCACCTCTGCCCGGGCTTTGCAGGATCACCAATCACATAGGCATTGCCACCGGACTTGAGGCCGCCAAAGTAGCGGTTCAGGAAGGCAACTTCCTCAGAGAAGTTCTTGTGCGGAGAGGGCTGTGCTTCAGGGAATATGAATGTCCCACGGGAGTACTTCACAGCAGCAAGCGGCAGCGACAGCTCCTCCGCAAGCTCAAGAATCCTTGGAATGGCGAGCAGGAGCTTGGTAGTCCCACAGGTCTTGATCACAATCTTGTACGTGTACACAAACAAGCTCGATTCAGACAGGACGTACGAGTCGAAGTGCTCATTGGAGAGCTCAGCCACAATGGTGCACCTCGCAAGATCAAGAACAGAGTCAATCTGGGCACGCGAGAGTGCGCGCAAGCCCCTGCCGCTGGGATCAGCAAAGACTGGAGCCTCCGAGAAGGTGATCTCGAGGCGCTTCTCGTACCCCTCAAACCCGATCGCAGAGACCGGGGGAGGGTCAGCAACTGACAGGATGGCCATTGTTTCGGAACACGATGGCAGAGATGGTGATGGAGGAAGACAATAAGCAAGACTTGTGATCTTGCCGGTCACCGGAAGCAGCTAGCCAGAGAGATTTTGGAAAAGCTCAAAATGGAAATGCGAAGATAATTCTAAGCTATTGGTACGGGCCAGACGAGAGGGCTATCAGGATGGCTTCCTCGCGCACTGCAAGAGACGAAGCAATTGACATTGTGAGCATCGAATCATCAAATCATCAACAAGAATTGCAAAGACAAAAGGGAGCTCAATTGATTCGACACATACGTTGGAGTAAGCAGCGGAGAACTTCTTGATGCCGCCGGCGGGTCGGAGGTCCTCGATGCTGTAGCCGAGGGGAGCTTCGTACATCAGGGAGGAACGACTACTACTAGACTTCTTTTTGCCACCCTTGCACTCCATTAGTACATCAAATTTCTGCACTGCAGAGAACAATTAAAGCATTGATGAGAAACCGACGAGATATGTAACAGATTGTTGGATAAAATCTTCATCTTTTGAAGATTCATTCATGTTTCATCACCCATATAAACTGAAGGAATATTTCACTAATTCTATGTGATTACTTGCTCTAATATTAGACTTAATTGAAAACTATTCCAATTGGGAGCATAACAAAAGATATGAAATTGAGTGTTACACGGATACACAAAAAATATTCAAAGATATCAAGCACTCCGATATGAAGGGGGCCTATTGAGCCAAAATCTACCACAAATTTATGCGGAGAATCATACAGTAAGAAAGATAAATTAGGAATTTAGAACCCCCCCTTGCATAATTCAGAAGGTCGGACAAATTGATAAATTACAGGCATTCTAGATGATCTATTTCATTAATTCTTGGTAAATTTTAATCCCCTCTACACTACGTTATCACCACGAACAAAATACTACAATTCCCATCATCAATTTCTCCAGGAGGTATAAAAAATCACTCATCATCGAAGATAAAATCAAACAAATATTAAACAGGACATCACGAACCGATCGGGAGAGAGAGAGAGAGAGAGATCGATCTTACAATTCCACTAAGTTATGATCTACGCAAACTCTGCGCGACGAATCTGCTGCTCCTCAGAGATCTGGAGCCGAGCAGCAACGAGGAAAAAAAAATCTCTCCCCCGAAAAAGAGGGCTTCTTGGTTCCTCACAACGACGAAATGGAGACGAAATCAAATCCCCGATCAACGATGATGCCAGACTCCGAGATATCAAGGGAAAGGCCGGACTTGGCGACCAATTTATAGCGCCCTCGTCGGGTCCGGGTCGCCCGAGGAAGGAATCGGTCCACTGCACCATAAGGTCTCCGGGGCCCACCGAAGGGGCGGTTTCGCGGCGGTAGGATCCCGAGATACGGTGGACCGCGTTCACGGAGCGTTTTTGCTACCTGGTTCGCTGTTTGTTGCCGCCTACCTAGTGCTGGCGCGAGCGCTGCCTGGGCGGCGCCTCGTTTGCTTGGTGTGGGAGGTTTGGAACCTGGCAGGCTGGCACGCACTGGATGCGTCGAGGTGGCTACGTGTCTAGCGCTTGTGCCGTGCCGTCGCGCCGTGGCTAACGTGTTCTAAACAACGTGCCTATCCGTATCTATACCCCTTTATAATGGAAATTTTTGAATACAGTATAAAATACTGTCGGAAATTAGAGAATGATACAACATGTTTGCGTATTTACGAAAAACCCTACCATACCCGGAATCTGAAAATCCGTTAACCATACCCGAGACGCCAGAACCCGGTTAAGCCATACCCGGATTTTGAAATTCGGGTATGAAACTCATTTCATACCGAATTTCAAAAACCGGGTATGGGGTGGGCCCCCCATACCCGGTTTTTCAAAATCCGGTTAAGCTACCTGCACAAATTCACCTGCATTCCTGCTGATTAGACACAAAGTGACATGCATGCATGCTGATTGGTCTCGAAAGGCCAAGATTCCATGCATGCATGCATCTTGATTAGGCAAAAGTGCATGCGGATGATTAGTGCAAAGTACATCGATTAGTAAAAATTATAATTAGTAAAATAATTAGTAGAAAGTATAATCAGAAAAGCACAATTAGTAAAATGATTAGTGAAAAGTATAATTAGTGAAAGACGGGCTAGCCTCGATTGGTTGGCGTGGCTCATGATTATTGGTATTTTGGCGACCGATGATGCGCCCAAAGACCGAAAGCAAAGACAGTCGAGTCGATGTCCCTCATTAGCACTTTTTCTCGATATAAATCGGAGGAACGCAGAGAGCGGCAATGCATTCACAAGATAGTAGTAGAGAGCAAAGCGTAACCGAGAGCGCGAAGACGGAGATTAGTTAAATTTGTTTAGTTTGTTAAAATTTTCAGTAAAGTCTAAAATTTTCAAGTACTTCATTTGGGATTTGTATTTTGCAGGTATTTTTTAGGAATATTTATTGGTACATTGCTCGTGCTTTATTGATCTTTGGTACAACTTTCAGAAGGTTAGTTACAAATCTTCATGAGTAATAGTATATTATGGACAGTGTAGTGTATTATGGACAAATCTTCATGCTTGAATAACTACCCGTACATAAAATAACAGAACATAGCATAAGTAATGGCAGAATTATCAGTGTTAATATTTTGTAGGAATTTATTCTGAGCTATCTTCATTCTATGAATTAACTAATTCGGGTTCCCCATTTCACAGGTACGTTCCAGGAAGGTGATTTTGCAAGTTGGCAGAGGTTTTCTGATCTTAGCATTACTTCACACAGGTTAGTTTTTAATATTTAGGAATATTACTGTGATATTGTTATAATACAACTATGATAAGTAGAATATTAGTACAACTAGTATCACATACAACTAGTATGCCCAAATGGTAGGAGGACTCATTTGCTACACCATAATTGAGATCTTGATTTAATCCTAAGTGTAGTGGAAATGACTCAAAATCATACCTTGAAATCATGCTAGTTGCATTTAGAACAAAGTTTTAAATGTTCTGTTTTTTACCTAAGTTTTCGCCGGACTACTTGTCTTATGTTAAAAATCGGTCTGCGTTGAACCGAAGTTTTTGATTCAATTTGGAAAAATTGAAAGCATTTTCATGCTATGAAAAATTTATGGGAGTATCATAAGATATGTAGGATAATACATAAAATTTATGAAAAATTTTAACATCATTTGTTATGTTTTAAAAATCAAAATCGAAGCAGAATAAAAATCGGTTCACGTAGGACCACTTGGAAGTGGTCCACAAGTATACTTCCGTTCACGCCGGACCACTTGAAGTAGTCCGCGCAAAAGCTGCTCACGCGGACTACTTCCAAGTGGTCCGCGTGAATTGAATGCGCACGACCACTTCAAGTGGTCCGGCGTGTGATTTTTATTCTGCTTCGATTTTTATTTTTAAAACATAACAAATGATGTTAAAATTTTTCATAAATTTTATGTATTATCCTACATATCTTATGATACTCCCATAAATTTTTCATAGCATGAAAATGCATTCTCAATTTTTTCAAATTCGAGAGTGTTTCACTAAATGCCAAGAAGTCCAAAAATAAACCTTTTCAAACATCATCATTGAAGATCACTTTCGAGAACTTATTGATATAATCCGGCCGATCCGCCAAAAAAATCAAATTTCGTTTAAAATTCAAATCGCTAGAATAACATGTATTTAGGAATAAAATTTTCAAGTTTGTCTATATATACCGTCTAAATGTCTTTTAATAGTGCGATATTTGCTACTGAGATGGACATGCCGCTTAAAATTTATTTCGAGAACGCCCGTAGTCTTGCACGGAGAGTGGTGAGCATTGATAATCGTCTACACATAGATAGCACAATAGCCACCCGAACGAACTCGCGGCTCAAATCACATGTCATCGCTCTCTGCGTGTGAATCTTGAGACGCATGAGTTCGCTTCGATGGGGTTCGCCCACGGTTTGTCCCCAACACCCGATGGTTGTGTACACGCTCTTCCCGCTACGGAATGAAAGCGTGGGCTTTGTATGTCCACAAAGCGGGTGAAGAGAATTTTGAGATAGGAGTATACGTGGAGATATTGCCACGGCACCGGCCCGTAGAGAGGCCTCTACCTCCGAGCAAGAGAACATGACATATTACATGCACCACCCGAACCAGCAATTGTAGAGGAGGGGGCATCGGGGGGAGGTGAAGAAGAAGATGAGGCGGCGGAGGTGGATGGGGAATGCATGGATGATGAAGACGGCGGAAGCGGGGATGAAGAAGCGGCAGACAATGATGACCCAACACCGCTATACATTACTTCAGGGCCATCGGTCGGTGGATTGTACCCTCACGGATTCAAGAACTTATCCGCTGGGGTACTCCTGAACGATGTCCAAACCGGACAACGGTTCCATAACAAGCTGGAGGCAATTCACTTTCTTAGCAACTATGCCGTCATGACAAGACGGGAGCACACTCGTCTCCGGTCGGAGCCCTCCTCGTACGAGGTTAGGTGCACGAAGTACCCAGATTGTCCCTTCTTTGTACGGGTTCACAGACCCAAGCATGAAGACTACTTCGTCATAAGTAGAAATAGGCCTCATACGTGCACGGAGGAGTCCGTAAGGAACATGAACCAACTTGTGGATGCGAGGTTTGTAGCCCAGATCCTCGTGTCCATCGTTGGAAGCGACATAGGATGACTCAAAAATTATGGAGGAGGTCCAGCTAAAACGGGATGGTCATCACGCACCATACGGCTTGGAGAGCGGCGAAGGCATTGAAGATGCTTTTGGGGATTCGAGGAGTCTTTCAACTATGCCCTAGGTCGCTACAGAAGATCGCCATGACGAACCCGGGCACTCAGTTCGCAGTGGCCGATGAGCCCATCATACTAGAAGATGGGTCCGTCAGCTCGGCGGACCGGTACCTAATTAGGATATTCTGGTCATTCGGTCAATGCATCGAAGCATTCGTGTATTGTAGACCACCATATGCGTGGACGGACATTCCTAAGTGGGAAGTTCCACGGACGCCACGATCGCACTCGGCCGATGCAAATAACCAAATCCTCCCGATGGCGTTCGCTCGCCGAGAGCGAGAACAATGACGGTGGTTGTGGTTCCTAACTCTACTCAAGAGCCGGTCGTCGGCACCGGAGCGCGTATGCGTTGTCTCGGATAGGAACAAAGGCCTCTCTACGCGTTGGATGTCATGCACGACAAAGACGTCCTCGGACACTAGCCGCCCGATGTTGAGAGAAGATGGTGCATGCGCCACCTTGAGTGCGAACTCGCATACAAGGTACAAGAACAAGGCCCTGGTCAAGAGATTCAAAGCTATGTGCCTGCAGTAACCAAGCACACAAGTTCAACGCGATATGGACGCAATGCACGAGACCACACGGAAGATGATGGAAGACGACCAATCCCGTGAGCAAAGACTCCGTTCGCAAATGGTGGAAGGGCGGACCGTGGTTTTCGAACTCGCCCACCTTCACCAGTGGATCGCGGGAAGCCAGCAGAGCGGTGGGCGCTACTCCACGACACCTAACGGAGCGAGGTATGGACGAACCATAACTTAACGCAAATCATTTCACCTCCTTGTATTCACTTCCGCCTGGTGACATACACCATCATAGGTACAACGTGATGACAACGAACATAGCGGAGGCATTCAACAACGTCCTCAAGGGTGTGCGCGCTCTTCCGTTGTGTTCAATCATTGAGCTCACATTCTATCGGGCGGCTGACATTTCCGAGATCGCGTGATGCGGTAGGCGTGCATCACCACGTATGCACCCAGAGTGGAGAAGATGCTCGCGAGAGAAGGAAGAAGGCGACTTCCACCGCACAAGGATTTATGACTTGGGAACGAATAAATTTGAGGTCATGTGCAAGCGCAGACATGCATCCGGTATTCGCGGGGACACCGCAACAAGATGTCGACTAGGGGCGAGCAAGTGACCTGCGACGCAACAAGCCAAGCTTCAACACATTCCGTGCTCCCATCGCCGCCGCATGTCGCGACATGGGTGGGAACGATGCATCGCAGATTCATCTCGCCTTACTACACCGCGCGCATGCTTTGAAGAACACATGGCGCCCAAAGATGAGTTCGCTCACAATCGGAGCGAACTACAAGATTATGGAAGGCCCAACTCGAAACCATATCCCGCGACTAGACGCACACAACATGGGAGGCCACGGGCACCGATTGCAAGGTGACATGGACGCGGCCGATGCGGTGGACGGTTTGCTAAAATGCAAGTTATGTAAACAACCGGACACGATCAGAGGAGGTGCCCCAATCCACCCAAGATGTAGTCATTTGGCTTTGATTATGTGTGAAATGTTCTCATCCCCCAATGTATCATGTTTAATCACTCTTTGTTGCCAAATTTGAAATAAATCGATGCGACTTTCTCTTAAGTTGTTTTTCCTAATTTATTTTATCTACTAGTCTTGTCAAATCACTCATGTGTTGTCATCTTAATGTCTGACGCCATTTCTCTTAAGTCGTCGAAATTTTTATTGTACCTCACACCATGTCAAATCACCCTTGTGTTGTCCATCCGCATGCTTTCTCGAGTGGACGATTAGACGACGCACGCCACGCTTTCGGCTGAGGGTGAAAGGTCGTGCGACTTTGATGAGGGTGACACGTCGTGCGTGTTTGTTTTTAGGGTTATTTTGCTAGCGAGTTTTATATGCAAATCACAACATTTTCATGATCGCCATGAGATTCACTCGTCGCAAAGTCGCATATGCAAGCACTGGGGACCGTGGCGCGTGGCGGTAGGCAGGAGCCGAGCGCCTTGTGCAGGGAAACTTTGACCTTTTGGCCTCGTTGCTTATATTTTTTCGCAATAAACTAATCGCGAGGAAAATTATACGCGTACTGCTAGAACGAGAAAAATTCAAATTTATTTTTGGGAGGAAATTTAATTTTGTGGAAGTATTTCGCATCGATTTTTGAACTCTAATTATTAAACCGAGATACAAACTTAGATACATTCATATTTCAACGGCCTCTTTCGATAGTGTTTGAACGCCAAGGTGGAGGTGAAACGAAATCATCATCATCATCATCATCGCCATTTGCATATTTAGGAGCAAGCCCTCGGTGGTGCTTGAACGCCAAGGCGGACGTGAAACGAAATCGTCATCATCATCGCTATTTCCATAGTTAGGAGCATGCTCCCTCCGGTGGTGCTTGAACGGCCTCTTCCGATATTGCTTGAACGCCAAGGTGGAGGTGAAACGAAATCGCCATCATCATCATCATCGCCATTTGCATAGTTACGAGCATGCCCCCTCCGGTGGTGGTTGCACGCCCTCTTGAACTTGCCGATGCAAAGAAGATCGTGTCGATCTCTACCCCTCCCGTTAGATCCGCTTTGCGTCTTACGTGCCATCCGGGCATCATACCCCGCCAAGAGCATATGCATCGCTAAGAATTCGTGGATTGCTTTGTTCAAAGAACTCTTCATCCTCCGGGAATGACTAACACGTAAGACGAACATGTGAAGTAGTGAACTTATGTATAATGCACAAAAGATTAGTAAGGTGAACAAATGTGAAATAACTAACCTTAATATGCTTTGCATACCGATCGGGTAGCATCGAGTACCTTGTAATATCTTGTAGAGAAACTCAGAGAAGAAGGGTGCTCGGCTAGTTCGCACACCCTGAAATACCTTTGACACCACCATTGCAAGTGCGTCTTCAGGTCGCCGACGGTCACAAGGTTCAGCCGATGTTGTCAAGGTTTGCCTCCGCAATGTCGGCGCCACTCTTGCAATTTGGACACCACTTTACTTAGGTTCTCCTCCTTGAATGGATCATCCTTCCCACCACGCGTAACCTTCAACGTGTGATGGAGAGCTACGTTGCTCATATCGTGTCCACAAAATGCTCGCTAGAGGATCCCGCCATGGTGAATAAGTGTGAGTGGGAGTGTGGATATATGCCTGCAGTTTTGCCTTTTATAGACTCGAAGGAGTGGTGTATGGACTAAGTGTTGGAAAGTAAGCTTACAGACAGATTGCAAAACAACACCGTAGTGTGTAGTCTAGTCGGACTGAAAAGGCAGTCATGCACCACGCGGCGCGCGCTCCAAGAGCCCGCCCGCCCCGCCTCCCCCCACAAGGCCGATTAAGAAATAGCAGCCATGCAAAAAAAAATTACGTGGTCGCCGATCGGCTGAAAGCGAGGAAAAATTACACGTCGCCGGTGGGGGTGGGGCGCAGGTCAGACACGTGGCGGCCCTCGGGAGCTTGGGCACGTCGGCCGCTTGAAATTGGTCGATCGCATGACACGCAGAGAAAATAGCCAGAGCAGCTTTGTAAAGACGATTACACAACAGGTCGTGCAGTTCTGATGATGGGTGACTAGTCGTGCAGCTTTAGTAATGGGTGACAGGTCATACTGCTTAGATGAATCACTGTAAATAGCTTACTCATCCGGTCTGCATGAGACTTAATTTTTTTGACGTTTTAATATAGACCAGAATTATATTTGAAGTGAAAATAACTTATGTCGGACTAAAATAGAAGAAATAATTTATATTTGTCCGATGAACACTTGTTAAATGTGATTGAAAAGAAATCTCAAGACTGCATCGAAAAGTTGGTCCGCGTACATGGTGTGCGCTCGTAAGGATAATTTCAAGACTGCATCGAAAATAGCGGTCCAGCGTACATGATGTACGCTCGGTTGAAATTTACAACTTAGGATCTTTGAGCGCCTCAACCAGAAATAAGTACATGCGCTACTTGATCATCGACACCAAAACCTACAATAAGTACAATAAAAAGAATAGGGGGCCTAGATGCTCTCACATGGGTGATTTGGCATGTACCAATAATCGCCGTGAGATTCCTGTCCCAATTCAAGCCTTGGCGTAGGGGGGGGGTGGCGTGGCGTGGCGGCGTGAGCCGGCGCACGGCGGGGCCTGTGGGGTGGGGCGCAGTCCAGACAAGTGGCGGCGGCGGAGCGTTGGCACGTCGGGCGGTCAGAAATTGGTCGATCGGGCGACGCAGAGAGAAAATAGCCGAGCGACTTTTATGCACGACGATTACACAACAGTCGTGCGATTCGATGATGGGTGACTAGTCGTGCACTTTAGTAATGGGTGACAGTCATACCGCTTAGATGAATCATCAGAATAGCTTACTCATCCGGCTCGCATGAGACTTAATTTTTTGACGCTTTAATATAGACCGTAATTATATTTGAAGTGAAAATAACTTATGTCGGACTAAAATAGAAGAAATAATTTATATTTGTCCGATGAACACTTGTTAAATGTGATTGAAAAGAAATCTCAAAGACCAAACCGAAAAGTTGGTCCGGCTGTACATGGTGTGCGCTCAGTAAGGATAATTTCAAAGACGGATCGAAAATAGCGGTCCAACAGACATGATGTACGCTCGGTTGAAATTTACAACTTAGGATCTTTGAGCGCCTCAACCGTAAATAAGTACATGCGCTACTTGATCATCGACACCAAAACCTACAATAAGTACAATAAAAGAATAGGGGCCTAGATGCTCTCACATGGGTGATTTGGCATGTACCAATAATCGCCGTGAGATTCCCGTCCCAATTAAAGCCTTGGGCGTAGGGGGCAGGCGGCGTGGCGCAAGCAGCAGAGCGGCGCAGCGGCCGGGGCCCAGGGGTGGGGCGCAGTCCAGATAAGTGGCGGCGCGGAGCGTTGGCACGTCGGGCGGTCAGAAATTGGTCGATCGGGCGACGCGAGAGAAAATAGCGAGCAGCTTTATACGGACGATTACACAACAGTCGTGCGATTCGATGATGGGTGACTAGTCGTGCAGCTTTAGTAATGGGTGACAGTCATACCGCTTAGATGAATCATCAGAATAGCTTACTCATCCTGGCTCGCATGAGACTTAATTTTTTGACGTTTTAATATAGACCGAATTATATTTGAAGTGAAAATAACTTATGTCGGACTAAAATAGAAGAAATAATTTATATTTGTCCGATGAACACTTGTTAAATGTGATTGAAAAGAAATCTCAAACACTGCATCGAAAAAGTTGGTCCCGCATACATGGTGTGCGCCGGTAAGGATAATTTCAAGACCGGATCGAAAATAGCGGTCCAGCGTACATGATGTACGCCGGTTGAAATTTACAACTTAGGATCTTTGAGCGCTCAACCGTAAATAAGTACATGCGCTACTTGATCATCGACACCAAAACCTACAATAAGTACAATAAAAGAATAGGGGCCTAGATGCTCTCACATGGGTGATTTGGCATGTACCAATAATCGCCGTGAGATTCCCGTCCCAATTCTGCTTGGCGAGGGGGGGGCGGCGTGGCGGCGTGTGAGCCGGCGCAGCGCGCCAGGCCCAGTGGGGTGGGGCGCGAGTCCGGACAAGTGGCGGCGCGGGAGGCGTTGCCACGTCGGGCCGGCCAGAAATTGGTCGATCCAGGACGCCAGAGAGAAAATAGCAGAGCGGCTTTGTACGGACGATTACACAACTATACACTGCTAGCGCTGCTTCACGACGACAAGTGTGCACCGCCTCTATAAGTAGGTCTTCGTACCAGCTCGCTTGCACATATCCTCCTCCTCAACCCATTCACATATCCTCATCCTCATCCCATTCCTTGCCTCCAAAGACCATGTCTCAAACGGCGAGCTCAGAAATCGGAGGGCTGCGTGCGCTTGCCATCGCAAGGCAAGTCGATTGTCCTAATTGCCATGTGCAAGCTAATGTGTTCTACTCAAAGACCGAGGCAAATAACGGCCGGTTGTTCTACAAATGCCCTTTTTCTCCGTAGTTAGAAGTTCGTTTGCTCCCTTTTTCCGGTTGGAGTTGTGTAGTTCCTGCGGAGATCTCATTTGTTTGCACGGCCTAAAAGCATGTTAACCTCATCACGTGAGGTGCAGGTGCCAATATTTCCGGTGGCGGACACATTGCACACCTCGGTGGAGCGTGCAACAACCACGATACCACGAGGATGCATCCTACTATGGAGAGGATGGACCCTATTCTCGAAAGGAGGGTGAACATGCCGATGTTCAAGATGGACCGCCTTTAGATAATGTGAAATGGTTGGAGAAGATTGTGTGCGTGGCTATCCTTGTTGTAATTGGTAGCTATTCTAGTGAAGTAGATTGTAAGTCAATTAGCTACCATCGCTCTGAGCTTCTTCTGCATAATTCACTACTCGTGGCATCTTTTTCATGGTAATATAAGCCTTCCTAAGATCCCGTGAAATACCCATGCAAAGGGGAAATAGTCACGGAATAGCTTACAAACAATCATTATATCTGCTTAAACGTAAACTTCAAATTATTTTATTTCTTACACACGACACAAACTCATGAAAACTCCATACAAGAGATTTCAACGACGTTGTCGATTAGGGTTTTGCTTAAGTACGATTCAGATGCAAATCAAGTTTTAATTAAAATAATTATACAGAATATGGTAGTATATACACTAAACTCTGATATTTTCTCTTTTACTTTTGCATTAGGGCTAGATATTTTTCCGATGACTAAAAGGCTTACTCATTATAGTTTCAACTATCCATAATCGATTCAAAATGCTTTCAAATTTAAATATTTTTACAGAAAAGAAGTACATATGGTTGCAAGATACTATGGTATTTATTTCAAGATTTAAGGATCAACTGAGAGTATACTTCATTCGCAACTCACATTTAGAGCCTACAATTCAAACTGCAATAAAAATATTTTTCTGCACGCAACATAAAACTTTTTATTTCAGATTCAAATTCATCATTTCAAAACTTAAATTTAGAAACTAATTTCACTTTATTTCGACCATCCTAGCAAAAGATATGAACATTTGAATGCGAAAGGGCAACACTGTATTTCAAATCTGACCATACAATAGTTAATTTACACGCATGACCTAGGTTAAAGTAATCAAGACAGCTCACACAGCTATAAAAATCATCATCGCCTCCTCGGCGCCGCCCACCTGCCTTCTCGATCAAGTCCTCGGGTGTACATCTCAGGGCATGTGTGCGCCTCGTCCCCATGACTGTGATGGCCCATGCCTCTCTGTGCCGGCCGGTACGTCGAAATGCTCGTCTTGGGGAAGGAAGCCCGGCTGGAATGTGTATTGCCTTCCGCTCGCGTGGATCTGGTTGTACCACGCACTTGCATCCTCCGTCCCTAGGGAGCCAGACGCAGACGTCGGCCGCCGCTCGTGAGGTCCCCGCCGCAGGGAGGAGGTCCATGTGGCCGCACACCGTAGCCCAAGAGTGAAGGTAGGGGCGACATGAAGTCAAACTCGAAATCTCGGCCGCCTCCGCCCCGTGTGTGATCGACGTCCGTCCCGAAGGAGTGCGATAAATGGGGTACCTTCGGTGATGCCGAAGGACCGAGTCCTTCGTCATGTTGTGCGAAGGCCTCAGCTGGTACTTCAATGGGGGGGACAGAACGACGTCGCGAGGAATGGCTCGGTGCATGGGACGTGGATGCACGACGTCCGGCGTCGTGCGCATCAGCACCGGAGGGACGGCTGGTGCATGACCGCCTTGCCTGTGAGCTACGAGCAGGATCTATGGGAGCATCTTCGTAGCTACGGGCGGAAGGACGTGAAGGTCCTCCAAGACGACGGATCGGCCGAGAGGAATCGGGACCCCGACGCGAGGTACCGCCTCATCCGACGGTTGGTGACGAGGAGCTAGAAGCGCCGCAGTTTGGGCCGCAATTTGATCCGCTTGGTATATAACTCCGATGCCTCCTGCTCGCATGGCGGTAACGGGTATTAGAACTTAGGTAAATAAATTTACTAAGGCATTAGTACGGTTTTGGGAGTACCAAAATATGGACTTGTCGAGATCGGTCCTCTGGATAGTCCATGGTGGTTCGTCGACCTCCTCACTCGAAGAAGTGGGACGCGCGGGCCCGGTACCATCTAAGGTAGTTGTCATATTCCTCGGGTCATATGGCCCGGAGGGATGGACAACCTCTGGCAAACGCTGCTCCATCCATCGTGTAATGTGCGAAGCGTGGATGACGGTCGATTCGATGCGCCGCACGCCCTTCGTGCTTCTCCTACAATTGCAAGGACGTAAGATTCTAAAATTTTCATACAGGAAAATATTGAAAAAATTAAATGCATACCCATGAGAGCTCCCGCGCCCCGCGATGTCGAATGTGGATCGGCCGCCGCCACCGAATCGCCTCGATCCGTTCGGCGAGTAGACCTCACCACGCTCATGTACAAGAGGAAGCACGTAGTCATCCACAGCCGTGGTCGACCGCGGCAACACGAAGAGATACGGCCGCCAGTCGCAAGCTCTTCGGCTCGTTGCACGGTCCATGGATCCCGGTTGACATGATCTGCGGTCAGCAAGTCCACGTCGGCGACAACACGCGTGTAGCTCGCGTGGTCACCCGTCGGCGACCATCGTAGCCGGGCGTGCATCCAACGGTGCCCCATTGTAGGGCGAGTGGCCTCTGGCGTGTCATCATCTACGACAACAGGGTAGTACCAGACGCATACCTCGTACCGAGACCGAAGGTACTCCCAACTCCACATCCGAAGGAGTTGCGGGCATCGAGAATAGTGCCTCGTAAGTCGCGCTGGCATGCATCGCACAAACCACGGTAGGTGTCCGCTAGGACCGCAGATCCCCAGCTGTAGGCTGGGATGTCATCAAGGTTGGCGGACAACTGCCTAGCAATCCACACGATGTGCGGGAAGATGACGTCTCCGGCAGTCGTCGTGAACATGACACCACCCAGCAAGTAGTAGAGGTACACTTCGTAGTGGCGCCCCACAGTAGCTTCGTCGGCATCAGGTGGGCATGGATTGTATTCCTGTAATCCCTGTAGCCAAGTCATAGAGACACCATTTTCTTTCTGTACGTATGGGACACCGAACCTGCATGAACTCCGGATTAAGAGAGTCGATAATATCGTGCACATTACAAATATGAAATAACATTATATCATGTAATACCTCTCCGCGATGTAGTGTCGCCACCGTTGTCTCATTGGGCGAGGAAGAACCAACGGCCGCCTCGATGGGCGGGCCGTTAGCATGGCCACGCCCTTCAAAGTGATGGACATCTCACCGAATGGTAGGTGAAAGGTGTGTGTCTCCGTGCCGCCATCGATCGACGAGACCGGAGAAGTGCACGATCAATGGCGAGGCATAGGTGTGGTCAAGCCTCCGCGGTGAGCTCCATCCATGAGGAGCGCAAACGGTAGTAGACCCGCACGAGCTAGTGGAATATGAAATCGATAGTCCACTTTTTATCTTGTGCGTTGATCGGCTTGCGAGAGGGGGCAATCAAACGTTAACGACAAAGTGGTTATGCGCCTTCAAAACAAGTGATGACAGGTAATATAGTAATGCGTCGGACCATAGTTCTCGCAGAAATTGCCCTCGCACGATGTGAGGCATCGATCGACTCACGAAGAAGCTCGAACCGCAATGGCCGCCATCACGTCTTCGCTCAAACAAATGGCTCGAACAAACAAGTACATTTAGACAGTATATATAGACAAACTTGAAAATTTTAATGGCTAAAAACTAATCACCCGCATGCAACCAAATTCACGCATGAATAATATTCCTAAATATTAAAAACTAGCATATGTGAAGTCAGAATGAAGATCGGAAACCTATACCAACCGGCAAAATCACCTTCCAAGAGCGCACATGAAATAGGACTATGAAAAATTTATGGAGTATCATAAGATATGTAGGATAATACATAAAATTTATGAAAAATTTAACATCATTTGTTATGTTTTAAAAATAAAAAATCAGAATAAAAATCAGTTCACGCGGACCACTTGGAAGTGGTCCGCGCAGCTTCCGTTCACGCCGGACCACTTGGAAGTAGTCCGCGTGAACGAAGCTTTTGCGCCGACTACTTCCAAGTGGTCCGCGTGAACGGAACTTTCTTGTGGGACCACTTCCAAGTGGTCCCGTGTGAACCGATTTTTATTCGCTTCGATTTTGATTTTTAAAACATAACAAATGATGTTAAAATTTTTCATAAATTTTATGTATTATCCTACATATCTTATGATACTCCCATAAATTTTTCATAGCATGAAAATTTTTCAATTTTTCCAAATTGAACTGAAAAACTTCTGCTCAACGCAGACCGATTTTTAACATAAGACAAGTAGTCCGTGAAAACTTAGGTAAAAATGTAACATTTAAAACTTTGTTCTAAATGCAACTAGCATGATTTCAAGGTATGATTTTGAGTCATTTCCACTACACTTAGGATTAAATCAAGATCTCAATTATGGTGTAGCAATGAGTCCTCCGGCCATTTGGGCATACTAGTTGTATGTGATACTAGTTGTACTAATATTCTACTTATCATAGTTGTATTATAACAATATCACAAGAATATTCCTAAATATTAAAAACTAACCTGTGTGAAGTCATGTGAAGATCGAAAACCTCGCCAACTTGCAAAATCACCTTCCCGAACGCACTGTGAAATGGGAACCCAATTAGTTAATTCATAGAATGAAGATAGCTCGTAATAAATTCCTACAAAATATTAACACCGATAATTCTGCCATTACTTATGCTATGTTCGTTATTTTATGTACGGGTAGTTATTCAAGCATGAAGATTTGTCCATAATACACTACGTCCATAATATACTATTACTCATGAAGATTTGTAACTAACCTTCCAAAGTTGTACCAAAGATCAATAAAGCACGAGCAATGTACCAATAAATATTCCTAAAAATACCGCAAAATACAAATCCCAAATGAAGTACTTGAAAATTTTTAGACTTTACGAAAATTTTAACAAACTAAACACCGATTTAACTAATCTCCGTCTTCGGCTCTCGGTTCGCTTTGCTCTCTACTACTATCTTGTGAATGCATTGCCGCTCTCTGCGTTCCCTCCGATTTATATCGAGAAAAAGTGCTAATGAGGGGACATCGACTCGACTGTCTTTGCTTTGGTCTTTGGACGATGCATCCGGTCGCCAAAATACCAATAATCATGAGCCACGCCAACCAATCGAGGCTAGCCCGTCTTTCACTAATTATACTTTTCACTAATCATTTTACTAATTGTACTTTTCTGATTATACTTTCTACTAATTATTTTACTAATTATAATTTTACTAATCAAGATGTACTTTGCACTAATCATCCGCATGCACTTTTGCCTAATCAAGCATGCATGCATGCATGGAATCTTGGCCTTCGAGACCAATCAAGATGCATGCATGTCACTTTGTGTCTAATCAACAGGAATGCGGTGAATTTGTGCAGTAGCTTAACCGGATTTTGAAAAACCGGGTATGGTTTCACCCATACCGGTTTTGAAATCGAGTATGAAATGGAAGCCATACCCGAATTTCAAAATCGGTATGGCTTAACCGGTTCCGCGTCTGGGTATGGTTAGCAGTTTTGATTAGGGTATGGTAGGGTTTTTCGTAAATACGCAAACATGTTGTATCATTCTCTAATTTCCGACACTATTTTGTACTGTATTCAAAAATTTCCCTTTATAATACATCTAAACATTCTTTTCTACGTCCACTCTAAATAATGCATCCCACTAGAGATGTGTAAGGACCCGAATCCACTGATTCGAACCCACTGTGTTTACCGCACTAGTCCCAGGATCAACGCTAGTGCACACAGCTCAACATCGGTACATATCACATCATACTCAACGATAATAGAATAATAGTTCATTTATTGATATAGCTAAATGTATGATCTTATGACCGACTTACATTATTAAGCCACGCAGGGCAAGACTGGAAATATAAACTAATAATTAAGCAATGAAAGTAGAAAACGTAGATAGCTCATCAGTTCACCACAGGCAACCGACAAGGCTCGGACCCTAATGACTCGTGTCTTCCTGGACTTCATCTTCCAACACAGGTGTAGATTCTTCAACTGTTGATTATTGTTGTTTGGCAAGGGTGAGTACTTAAGCACTCAACAAGTTGTGCATGTAATGCAATTCTATGTATCTATATGCAAGGCTTATTCCAATGGATAGGCTATCATGGCTATTTTGCAATAAACTTGACATTTATGAACGAATCTGATAAATAGATTGTAAAGACTGTAAAACAAATATCAATAGTAAATAAATTCAGTATTTCTCAAGTGAACCAAGTTTCCAATCCTAAGTCAAATTCCATCTTCCATATGGCCTTCCGCCATCCCAACCAAGTTGTCCAATTAATTAAACTAACCCTTAACTGTAATTCCCGAGCATTGCTCAATACCGCAAGCACGGCTATCCGAATAGTTTCACACTCTGCAGAGGTTATGCACTTTACCCACGTGATACAACCAAACACCACCAAGGCGAGTGATTATAACAAAGCCTTTACAATGCTCTGGCTTAACCGGATACTACCCGCTAAGGTTTCAACACTGGTGGGCTGAAAACCATAACCAGGGCCCCCCTCTTGCGCCATGTGAATTACACCATAACTCGGGAACTCACACCGACCACGATAGTACCAAAATCAAGACATTGCAAATTACTCAGCTAGGCTGGCCCATACCAGACATGTGGTTGCATGATTGACTCAGGTCAAAGGCTTACAAGGTTAAGTCCTTAGTGTGATCAAGGCAAGACATCCACATTAGGGGTGAAAACGGTATCGGTAATTCCCGGAATTCCGGAAACCGTTTTCGGAATTTTTCGACTGGACGTGTCGGTTTCGGTAATTTTCGGATAGCCGTGCTCACGGTAATTTTCGGATAGCCGTGCTCACGGTATTGGGCAATGCTCGGGAATTACAGTTAAGGGTTAGACTTTTGTTAAACAAAAACTTGTTGGGATGGCAGGTGCCATGGAAAGTGGAAAATTAATTTAGGATTGGAAACTTGGTGTATTTCGTAAATCTTGAATTTATTAATTATCAGATTTGTTTTATCGCTTCCAATCTATTTATTGTATTCTTGTTAAATGTCGCTTTATTGCAAAAATACCTTACTAGCCATTCCTTTGGATTAAGCCAAACATATAGAATATTAGACTTGCATTATTTTGCACAACTTGTTGAGTGCTTTATGTACTCACCCCATCAACAACAACTTCGAGAAGAGGAAGAATCTACGCTACCATGGATGAGGATTATTTGGATGCGAATGCTTAGGGTCCGAGCCTCGTCGCTTGCTGCTCGTGGCGAACCGAGCGCCACCGCTTATTCTATTTCCGCCGCTTCTCATTGATACTCTTTTAAGCCCTGTGAGGCATTATTCATGTAAGACAACAGTTATTATTAATTAATGAAGTTTATGCTATATTTACATTGTGTGTGACTATGATAGCATCTATGTTGAGCCTGTGTGCACTAGCGTGATCCTGGACTAGTGCGGTATACACAGAGGGTCCGGATTTGCAAATTCGGGTCCCGACAGAGGTGGTATCGAGCCATACACGACTATAGGTCTTGGCCCTAGGTAGTTGGTATCTCTTAGAGTGTCCAAAATTATTTTCTAAAGAAAACAAGAAATTGACTAATATGAAACTCTTGGCTTATCTCATCCTCCTACTCTCATCCTTGCTAAATTACCTTCTTTTTAGTTGCTTAGTTTGAGTGGAGATCTTATTCAAAATTTTGTTTTGAATAGATGCCGATCTTTCGATCCTTCGAGTCAAGACAGGTGGCTATGCCATGGAGCGTGGAGAGTTCTTCAAGTGATTGGAGGCTTTGATCGTCCGCTCTACCGAGGAAGCAATCGAACGCCAACGGTGTGCATCGGGGTTCTTACGCAAGTCGATCATCTTCGCGAGAGTGCGACGAGACCACCGCATCGATCCACATCACCGCCGCAGGTTCACTTACGAGGCCGGAGTTCGTGAGGTGCTAGACTTGCTCTACGACGGATCCGCCACGACTACGCCTACGAGCCAGAACACCGTATTTCGACTTCACCCGAAAGGCGAAAGCGTGCTGGCCGATGGATCGTGGAAGGAGAGTGTGCTACGCAAGACACCTTCTTTGAGTTCGCCACCGCCGGAGGATCACTTGAGGGACACTGCGCAAGAACCGGAGATGCTGCGTGTGAGGCGTTGAGAGTGGCAGGCGGGAGCTTCAAAAGACCCGCGACGCAGCTGCCGTGAGTCATCGGCGAAGTGGAGGAGGCCTTGCGGTGTAGCCGAGGAAATAGCGGACCAAGTCGCCCAGAGCCGGATGAGGTCGCCAAGAAGAAGAAGAAGAAGACCCTAAGAGCGTGAGTGGGAGCCCGAGGAGCCAGCAGAGGGTCACGGGATAGGTTCGCACCATGCCCCACCCACGATGTATGCCGGATCGGTCAGCCTCACCAGGTGGTGGATGAGTGAGAGTCAGTCTTAGAGTTGTGTTGAGACTCGAGTGTTGAGTCGCGTTTTTAAGTTAGCCTTTACCCTTTTAGTAGACGTTAAAGTTGCATGTTTAGTTGGTTCTTAATTGTTTGCTGAGTGTGCAGTATGTGTTGCAAAGCCCTTAGGCATTGTAAGCAACCATACCAAGTAATAATAATAAAGATTATTTAAGTTGGGTTTAACCTGTTTCCCCCGCCTTAGAAATTCTTGCATCTTATCTATGCTACATCTATCTTTCCTAACCCAAGAAGCAATCAAGCAGATGGTGAACACTCGCAGCAACAATGGGGCTTCGGGAAGTGGTCTACGCCAGCAACAATCCCAATGAAGGAGTACCACCGCAGCAAGCACCGCCGGTGGATATGCGTAACTTGGGAGCTTTTCTCGCGCGCAAAACTCAATTGATGCGGACTATGATCGTGAGATGACCAATATGGCTGCAATCAACAACCCCACGAGCGAGAACAACAATGGCGGCCTCGCCCTTACTCCAAGTTGTCGACTTCATGAGGACCCGACCGCCAACATTCTCGCAACGCGTCAGCCCCTTGGAAGCGGATGATTGGTCGAGAACCATTGAGAGGAAGTTGTACATCACACAATGTGAAGGGCATGAGAGGGTTCTTTACGCATCCCATCGCCTAGAGGGAACAAATTGCAGAATGGTGGGAGAACTCATGTGCTACTCATGAGGCACCCATGGAAATCACGTGGGAAGAGTTCGCAACGGCCTTTCGCCAGCATCACGCACGTGCAGGGAATGATGGACCAAAAAGGAAGAATTCAGGCGCTTAAGCAAGGAGGCCAACCGGTGGTGATTACTTGAACAAATTCACACGCTTAGCACGCTCGCTCCACAAGATGTAGCGACGGACAAGGCTAGAGCAGTCCCGCTTCATGAAAGGACTAAACTCAGGTCGCAAGTGGGTGATTACCCAAACTTTTCCAGATTTCCAAGAATTGGTAAACAAGGCTTTGATTACGGAGGATAAGCGCAAGGAGCTTGGGAAAATCGCAAACGCTTGATGACTAACCCTGTGGACGCCCTAACCACCTACGAATGAGGATGACCCATAGCAGTTTGCTAGGTTCCAACCACAAGTCGTTAACAAGCCAAAGAACACCGCACCGCGACCATCGTGACAAGGTTATCGACGCCGCCCAAGGTAACAATGCTCGAGAAGAGTGGCGATCACCGCCGAGAAGGTGCTACTGCTTGCAATGAGTCAGCATTATGCTAATAGATGTCCCCGAAAGGAGGAATCACGCCGGTCGCGTTTCAACCTTGGAACGACACCGCTAAGGCACCAATGACGGAGCGAATCGAGGAGCTGGACAGCAGGAGTGACGCCTCAAGCTACTATTCGAGGCGAGTCAACCACATCACCGCCGATGGAGCCGTGAAGCATCGACGTCGTCTTCGGGTAAGTTTTTGTAAACTCGACTACAATAAGATTATTTGATTCAGAGCTTCACATTCATTTGTCTCTCGAGCTTTGCATCTAAAAATGGTTTAAGCATGAAAATCTCAAGTGTGTGATGCTAGTTCAAGCCCGTGATCCGAAAGTTAAGATCTAATATTGATGTTTGGGGTAAAGTCGATAATTAACTGGGTAGAGTTCCTAGCTTAACTTAATTATTCTAGATGCCCAAGTTTTAGATGTTATCCTTGGTATGGATTGGTTAACCAAGCATAAGACGGTATTGGATTGTGGTCGAAGGTTGTATCCATTGAGAGCCCTACAGAGAGAAAAGGTGGAATTCAGCGACATCGCCGCAAGGGTCAATTAATGGTTAATAGCATGAAAGCCACAAGATTGAGGACGTGCGGTGGTCAAAGAATATCCGGATGTATTTCGGAGGATCCGCCAGAATGCCGCTGCACCGTGACATCTTGTTTGTCATTGAGTTAGTACCGTAAAGACCAATAGCAAAAGACCTTCTGGGATGCCTACCGATGAGTTAGTAGAGATGAAGAAACAGATCGACGAGTTATTAGAGAAAGGTTTTATAAGACCAAGTTCGCCGCCATGGGAGCGCCGGTTTTGTTTGTCAGAAAAGGATGGAAGCCTTAGAATGTGTATTGATTACCGTGCACTTAATGAAGTGACGATTAAGAATAAGTATCCGCTGCCAAGGATTGATGATCCGCTCGACCGCTTGAGAGGAGCCGAGTTTCTCCAAGATAGACCTTCGCTCGGATATCATCAACTAAAGATTCGGACGAAGATGTTCCAAAACCGCATTTTCTTCAAGATACGGACATTATGAGTTCACGGTCATGTCTTTTGATTGACCAATGCGCTGACCTATTTCATGAACTTGATGAATAAGATTTTCATGGAATACTTGGACAAGTTTGTTGTTGTGTTCATAGATGATATTTTGGTATATTCAAGACCAAGCAGAGCACGCAAATCATCCGAGGCTAGTGTTGGAAAAGTGCGTGAGCAACAAATTTGTATGCTAAATTCAAGAATGCGACTTTTGGAAGGAAAAGGTGGAATTTCTGGTCATGTCATGACTGCAGAAGGAGTTGTCACGACCCAAGCAAAGTGGAGGCGAGTGTTGCATTGGGAGCAACCAAAGTCCATCACTCAAGTCCAAGTTTTCAGGAATGGCGTGATATTATCGCCGGTTCATAGAAGGATTTTCGACGATTGCTAGACCTCTTACTCGCTTATTGAAAAAGGAAAAGAAATTTTCATGGACGCCAGATTGTGATAAGAGTTTTGAGGAATTAAAGAAGCGCTAACAATGACCCCAGTGTTGGTTTTGCCTAATGTTGTAACGTACTTGATATATCTTGTGATGCGTCAAGACAGGTCTTGATGCGTATTGATGCAAGAGGGTAAAGTGGTCGATATGCGCCAAGGCGCTTAAGACCGCATGAAGGAAATTATCCCACGCATGACTTGGAATTGGTGCCGTGGTGCATGCCTTGAAATTGTGGCGTCATTATCTCATTGGAAATAGATGTGAGATATATACGGACCATAAGAGTTTGAAATATATTTTCACTCAATCGATCTCAATATGAGGCAAAGGAGATGGTTGGAATTAATCAAGGATTATAACATGGGAATTCATTACCATCCGAAAAGCAAATGTGGTAGCCGATGCCTTAAGTCGCAAGAGCTACGTGGCGAATATGATGGTGCAGAAGGACAAATGTAATCATGCAGAGAATTGCAAAATTTAAAATTGGAAGTAGTTTTAGAAGGATTCCTAGCTGCTTTGGAAGTGAAGCCAATGCTCAAGATCAAATTCGGGAAGGACAAAAGATGATGAGAAAGTCAACCGAATCAAGGCTAAAAAGGATGAAGGATTAGCAAAGGACTTTACCGTGGACGACCAAGGTACCATGTGGTTCAAGGGTCGATTTGTGTGCCAAATGACTAGAACTTAAGCAGCTTGATTTTGGAAGAGGCTCATGATTCCAAGTATTCAATTCATCCAGAAGCGCTAAGATGTACCGGGACTTAAAGGAGAGGTTTTGGTGGCGAATATGAAGCGCGAAGTCGCGAGCACGTTGCCTTGTGCGATGTATGCCGAGAGTTAAGGCAATACATCGAGACCAAAGAGTTTGCTACAACCGCTAAAAGTCCCGAATGGAAGTGGGAAGAAATCGGTATGGATTTCACACCGGATTGCCAAGAACTCAAAATGGGTATGATTCTATATGGGTTATCGTGGATCGATTGACCAAAGTTGCTCACTTCATTCCAAATCAAGACCACTTACTCAGAGACCGGTTAGCGTAACTATACATAGCCAGTCGTGTGTTTGCATGGTGTACCAAAGAAAATAGTGTCGATAGAGGTACCAGTTCACCTCGAGATTTTGAGATAAATTGCATGAAGCTATGGGAACGCTGCTTGAACTTCAAAGACAAAGATATCATCCGCAGATCGATGGTCAAACAGAAAGGGTAAATCAAATTCGGAGGATATGCTAAGGGCTTGTGCATTAGCCTATACTACATCATGGGATAAGTGTTTGCCATATGCAGAGTTCGCTTATAACAACGAGCTACTGTGCTAGTTTGCGATGTCGCCATTCGAAGTTTTATATGGTCGTGCTCGCTGCACTTCACGCCAATTGGAATGAGACAGGAACGATGATATTTGGCCCTAATATTCTCAAGGAAGTCAAGAGCAAGTTGCCATGATAAGAGACAAAGTTGAAAATCGCGCAATCAAGACAAAAAGTTATGCGATAATCGACGCGTGATTTGAGCTTCAACTCGATGATTTCAGATATCTTAGGTTACCCTCCAAAGGAGTTAAAAGGTTCCACGTTAAAGGAAGCTTGCCCTAAGATATGTTGGACCGCTCAAAATTTTGAGCCGTCGAGGAGGTTGCTTATCGCTTAGAATTGCCGATCACTAGCAAAGCGGCATGATGTGTTCCATGTGTCACACTCAAGAAGTGTCTTGGTGCCACAAGCGAGCGACTTTGGGAGAGATTGAATTGCGAAAGATCGACCTACAAGGAGCAACCAATCGTAATCTCGATGTTATGGACCGCAAGACCGTGACCAAGTCGATTCGCTTTGCAGAGTTCAAAGGAGCAACCATTCGAGAATGAAGCAACTGGGAGCGTGAAGACGATTCAAGTCGTAATTTCCAAACCTATTTCCTAGTCGACCTTGAATCTCTGGTCGAGATTACATTAAGGGGGAGGTTTGTAGCATCCCAAAAATTTGGCTTATAATTTCGCTCATATGCTTTTTGGTGATTTTCTCAATTTATTGGATTTTTTTCCGTAAATTAATTGAATTGAATTTAATTAAATATATTGAACCTTTTGTGAAAACTAAATATATATAGATAAAGTTAATATAAAGTTTTACCAAAATATTTTATTTGTGCTCGTAATGTCTCAAAGTATTTATGAGAATTTTCTCGGATTTTTCCGATATTTTAATTGCTTAAAGTAGATTAATCTAATTTCGGAATTATTTTAAATCAAAAAGCTTTTGAAAATCGAGTGAATAAGATCGGGCGAAGCCCAAGATCGCGGCGTGCATGCGCCCATCGACGCGGCGGCCCGATCGGCCGCTCGCCACCGCCGCGGCGTGGCCGTTGGATGAAGATCGGACTACGTCTCCTTCGCGAAACCCTAGCGCCTTGGCCGCTGGATTGAGATCGAGCGGTCGGGATCGCTTCGCGTTGTTTTGGTAAGTTTAGATCTGCGCGTTGATTTTGGAAAGAGCGGATCGGATCGTATCACCGGATCTAACTCGCCGCCGTTGTAAATCGGACGGCCACCTTCGCCTCTCGATCTCGATTCGTTTTCGAACTGCCGCCGCTTGCCGCCGCCGCGTGATTTAGGGTTGCCGCTTTAGCGCGCATGCCGAGGCTATAAAAGCCGAGCCCGCACACCGAGGTTCTCATCCCGCAGCGCATCCGCTTGATGCTAGCCTTCGCCTGAGTCACCGCCGCTTAGCCCGAGAGCTCGCCAGAGTTTTCTAGCGCCGCCGCCATTTTCTCGCTGCCCGCCGCCGCTGCCGCCGCTCGACGTGTGGGTTCCAGCGGGTTCGCCACGCCGAGCCGCGACCGAGCGCCTACCTCTTCGCCGCCGGCAGGAGAGCGAACGCTGTCTGGTCGCCGCCGCCTCGTCTCGAACTCAGCGCCGCCGCGACATCGCAGAGCTGAAGCTGCGACACCGCCGGATCTCAGCGGACCATCCAGACGAGCCACGCCGCTTCGTGTGCGAAACACCGTAAGCGTGACCGCTGGATCGTGGTTGTTCGGTGAGATCGCGCGCGTGTCTGAGAGCGTTAGCCGCCGATCGTCGCGCGGATGCGCGCCGCGTGTCGTCATCGCACGGCGCGCGCCGCAGCCTAATCGATGCGCGCCGGCGTGTGGCGCGTGGTGCGAGGCGCCGTGGGCGCGCCCACGGTGGGACGAGGCGGTTCCGTGGACCGAGTCCATGGACGAGCGACGTGTCGGCGCCGATTGGTCCGAGTCGGGCTGACGCCGCGTTGCGCAATAAAATCTTTTCCAATAGAAAATAATTCAAAAATCGTAAATTCTATTTTCTGTATTTCAGATTTATTCAAACTTCAAAAGGCTATATCTTTTGCATTTTAACTCGATTTGAGTGTTTCAAATTTCTAAAAATTTGTAAAATCAAGATCTATTTATTGGTGAATTTTATTTTATTTTTGGAGTTTGGTTGTTCTCTGGTTTGGTGTTTATTTGCTATTTTGGCATCGTTGCCGCGTAGACGTTGAACCGCTCGGTGATCCTAAGAAGATTCGTCGCCCAAGACCCAAGCTCAGATCAAGACCAGCACCTACCCAAGGCAAGTTGTGCTTTGATCATGTTGCACCTAATTTTCACCAAATCGCTATTTTGTCTTTTAAACTTTATGCATGATATTTTATGTGTATAAATGATTTCAATTAACTGGGAATTAGATAATATGCCTATTTGAATTAAACCATACCTTGTCAATTATATGCCATGATCTATTTGTCACCCTAGGATGTGGAATTATAGTTGATAATCAACATGGGCTAGTTAGATCGTCATAGATTGCTTAGCCATGCCACGCCATCACATGTGTCCGAATGTCGATACTTAATCTTGACTAATGGAATATGGAACAATGTTTATGAATTGGTGTGTCATGTGTTGTCACACAATGATATCAAGTTGTCGTGGCGAGGAGGTCACACATCGGGATTGAAATGTTGATGGCATGTGGTGCTTGGTAATCAATCGGGTGGTAATGATTTTAGATTGAGGCAAGTGGCAAGGGCAGTGTGCTAAGGTGGGCAGAGTTGGCAGTGGGTATGTGGAAGTATTGCCTTAATCACCTTAAGGACTTAACCTTGCAAGCCTTTGACATGAGTCTCTCTTGCAACCACATGTCGGAATGGGACAATTTAATTTGAATAATTTGTGAAACCTAGATTTCGTGATCGTCGTGGTGAATAGTGAGTCCCGGTTACGGCTTAACTCACATGGCGCAAGAGGGGCCTGTTGTGGTGGTTTAACCTTCGTTGTTGAAACCTTAGCGAGCAAGATCGGGTCTAGGTGTAGCATTGTAAAGGCTTTGTTATGATCACTCGCCTTGGTGGTGTTTGGTTGTATCGTGTGGGTAAAGTGCATAACCTCCGCAGAGTGTACAATCTATTCAATAGCCGTGCTCACGGTATTGGGCAATGCTCGGGAATTACTGATTAAGGGTTAGACTTTTGTTAAACAAAACTTGTTGGGATGGTAAGGTGCCATGGAAAGTGGAAAATTAATTTAGGATTGGAAACTTGGTGTATTTTAAATACTGAATTTATTAATTATGTATTTGTTTTATCGCTTTCCAATCTATTTATTGTATTCTTGTTAAATGTCGCTTATTGCAAAAATACCCTTACTAGCCATTCCTTTGGATTAAGCCAAACATATAGAATATTAGACTTGCATTATTTTGCACAACTTGTTGAGTGCTTTATGTACTCACCCCATCAACAACAACTTCGTAAGAGGAAGAATCTACGCTACCATGGATGAGGATTATTTGGATGCGAATGCTTAGGGTCCGAGCCTCGCTGGGTTTGTTCGTGGCGAATCGAGCGCCATGCGCTTATTCTATTTCCGCCGCTTCTCATTGATACTCTTTTTAAGCCCCGTGAGGCATTATTCATGTAAGACAACAAGCTATTATTAATTAATGAAGTTTATGCTATATTTCACCGTGGTGTGACTATGATAGCATCTATGTTGAGCTGTGTACTAGCGTGATCCCGACTAGTGCGGTATACACAGAGGGTCCGGATTTGCAAATTCGGTCCCGACAATTTTAGGCGTCCACCACGACTAGTCATCAAGCGCTTACGGTTTCACCCAACTCTTTGCGCTTATCCTCTAGGATCAAAGCCTTATTGACTAACTCTGAAATGCAGAAAATTGTAGTGTCAGTCCCTCTGCGATCCTGAATTCAGTCCCTTCATGAAAGCAGTTGCCTAGCTTTATATGTCGCTCGTCTTAGGGGCATAGCGAGCTAAGCTGAGATAAATTTATTGGATACTCGGCCCGCTGGTTGGCCTCCTTATTTGAGCCACGAACTCTTCCTTCTTAAGATCCATCATTCCCTGCTGGAACATGGTATGGGCGGCGGTAGTAAAATCCTCCCAAGTAATCTCTTGCGGGGCTCTATATGCGGCACAATAATTCTCCCACCATGCGGTGGTTCCTTCCGGTTGATGAGAGGCATAAAGCACCTTCTCATTGCCTTCACATTGCGTGATGTGCAGCTTCTTCTCAATAGTCCTAAGCCAATCGCCGGCTTCCAAAGGGTTCACATTTCCTAAAAAGTTGGTGGCCAGAGTCCTCATAAATCGATGACTTGGAGGTAAGGTCGAGGTCCACCATTGTTATTGAGCTGCATGGTTGTTGTTGGTTCTTTTGCTACATTGGTCATCTCTTTGCATCTCTTTGCATCATAGTCTGCATTAGTTAGTCTGCGCGGCAGAAAGCGCTCAGTTACGCATGTCCTTTGGCGGTGGTTGAGGGTTGCCTCCAGTCATTGGGGTTGTCATTCAGTGTGATCCACTTCTGAAGCTCTTATTGTTCCTCAGTATTCACCATCGATGATTGCCTCTTGGGTTAGGAAAGGTAGATGTAGCATAGATAAGAAGAAAGAATTTCTAAAGCGGGGAAGATAGGTTATACCCAACTGAAATAATTCTTTATTTATTCTTGGTATGGCTGCTATTCAAGCCTACAAGCTTTGCAACACATCGCACACACTCGACATTACAAAGAAACAAACTAAACACGAAACTTTAATGTCGCTAAGAGAGTAAAGACTAACTTAAGGCGACTCAACACTCGAGTCTCAACACAACTCTAAGGCCCGATCCTCCTCGGGCTCCCCTCTCCTCCTCGGGATCCTCCTCTGACTCCTCCTCAAGCGGCTCCACGAGGCTCCTTGGGTCATGCGCTCCAACTCGTCCTCGACTACCTCTAGGGCCTCTCGGCTCGGTGATCATCCCGATGCATTTGAAGCACGGGTCACCTCAAGCTCTGTTCTGCCACTGCACGAGTGCCTCGTACGATCTCCGGCTCTGGATAGTCTCTCTCATATGCTCCTCTGGGCAAGGGCAAACTCCGCAAGGTGCGTTGCGATAGCACACTCGTCCTCCACGATCCGTGGTGTCGGCATAGCTTGAGCGTCTGGTGAAGTCGGAACAACTGAGTCGTGAAGCTTCGTCGGTGTAGTCACAGCGGAACAGCGGCGAAGCAAGTCGGGCAACCTCTGGATCGCAACCTCGTACAAGAATCTTACAGCGGAGATGTTGATTGGTCTCTTGGCTTCATCATTCTCGGCGTAGATAATCAACTTGCAAATAAATCCTCGGTGTACACCATTGTGAGTCCAAGCGCTTTCACGGTAAGCGGACGGTAGAAGCCTCAAGCGTCTGAAGAACTCTCCACGGCTCCATGGCGTAGCCACCGGTGACTCCTCAAAGTCGGAATGATCGGCATCTGCTCCACAAGAACTTTGAATAAGTTCTCCTCTCGAAGCAGCAAGTAAAATGGGTAAATTCAGCAAGGCGAAGTAGAGAATGAGATGAGTCGAGAGTGTTTTATTAGTCAAATTTAAATTTTCCTTTAGAAAATAGTTTGGACACACACGAGGACACTTCCATACTATCTAGGGCCAAGACCTCACGGTCGGTATGCTCACGATACCACCTGCAGTAGACCGAATCCACTGATTGAGACCCCATGTTGTACGCACTAGTCCGGGGATCAGCGCTAGTGCACCACGACTCAACATTGGTACATATCACATCATACTCAGCGATAATAGAAATAATAGTTCATTTATTGATATAGCTAAATGTATGATCTTATGACCAACTTACATTATTAAACCCGCATGATGCAAAATGAAATATAAACTAATAATTAGCGTGGTGGAAGAAAGAGTAGATAGCTCCATCGGTTCACCACAGGCAACCGACAAGGCTCGGACCCTAATGACTACGTGTCCTCTTGGACTTCTTCTTCCAACACGGTGTAGATTCTTCAGCTGTTGATTATTGTTGTTGGCAGAGGTGAGTACTTTAAGCACTCAACAAGTTGTGCCTGAATGCAATTCTATGTATCTATATGCAAGGCTTATTCAATGGATAGGCTATCATGGCTATTTTGCAATAAGCGGCATTTATGAACAAATACGATAAATAGATTAAAAAGCATAAAACAAATAACAATAATAAATAATTTGAGTATTTCTCAAGTAAACCAAGTTTCCAATCCTAAGTCAAATTCCATCTTCCACATGGCATTACGCCATCCCAACCAAGTTGTCCAATTAATTAAACTAAACCTTAAGCTGTAATTCCAGAGCATTGCTCAATACATGAAACACGGCTATCAAGAATAGTTTCACACTCTGCGAGGTTATGCACTTTACCCGTGATACAACCAAACACCACCAGGCGAGTGATTATAACAAGAAGCCTTTACAATCTGGCTGGCTTAATCCGATACTACCCGCTAAGGTTTCAACCTTTGGTGGGACTAGTTACAAATCAGGCCCCCTCTTGCGCCATGTGAATTACTCCATAACTCGGGAACTCACACCGACGATAGTACCAAAATTAAGACATTGCAAATTACTCGGCTTGAATTTGGCCCATACGGACATGTGGTTGCATGATTGACTCAGGTCAAAGGCTTGCAAGGTTAAGTCCTTAGTGTGATCAAGTCAAGACATCCACATACCCTCTACCCATCGGGCCCACCTTGGCATACTGCGCCTTGTCACTTGCCCCAATCTAAGTAATTATCACCCGGTTGATTACCAAGCACCCACATTGCCATCAACAATTCAACATCGTTGCGTGACATGACTCGCCACAACAACTCAATCTCATCGTGTGATCCCACGACCACACAAGTTCATAACTTTGTTCCATATTCCATTAATCAAGATTAATTATCAATGATTCGACACATGTGATGGCGTGGCATGGCTAAGCAACTAATATCGGACTAATCCTCAATGTTGATTATAATTATTAACCAACTATATCTAACCAATCTAGGGTGACAATGGATCATGGCATACAATGACAAGGTAGGGTATAGATCAATCGGTATATTAGCTAAGCCCAATCTAATTTGAAACAATTGTATACTTGAAATATATGCAATAGGATTAAAACAAATCTAGCAATTTTATAAACATGGGTTCAACATGATCAAAGCACAACTTGCCTTGGAATAGGTCCTAATCTGGTTCTGGAACTTGCTCTTGAGTTCTTTGGATCTTCCTCAGAGGCGTCGCACAATTCTCGTCTATGCGTCTAGAAGGAGAAAAGCAAATAAATCCTAAAACAGAGAGCAAATGAACTCCAAAAATCAAATAAAATTCACCATTAAATAGATCTCAATTTTACAAATTTTGAGAAATTTGATTCACTCAAATCCGAGTTAAATTGCAAAAGATATAGCCTTTTGAAGTTTGAAATAAATACTGAAATTAACAAAAATAAAAAAATCAGAATTAACAGATTTATTTTTAAATCAAAAAACAGATTATTGCGTCATCATGATAGCGCGGCAGCGTCAACCACAGCGCCGATGACAAGGAGCTTACCACGTGGTCGGTGCATAGACTCGGTCCATGGCTTGGATGTGGTCGAGGAAAGCGAATCGACTATCGCGATGGCTCGAGGGCGTGGCGGTAGCATCAACCAACAGGTCTAGGTCAAATGGCTCGGAACCTACGGATCCAGCGATGGCTACGCGGCGGCGAGTTCTTCTGGCGCGAAGAATAAGACCAAGGAGTAGCGGCGTTAAACCAAGATTAAGGCGGCGAGGGCAGCTGCCAGGTCTACCGCGGCCGGTCAGCGAACTTGATGATGGCACCGGTGGCGGCGGAGACCCAACGGTGGCGCGAGCCGGCGAGAAACTCTCCGCGGTCGAACCCCACTCTGGCGAGCTCAGGGCAAACTCGCCGACCGATCTTGCGAGCCTTACGATCAAAGGATGAACCTCGGGTGCCTCCCCTATTTATAGCCTCGAAACACGTGCTCTGGGAACCTAGATCCTCCGGTGGCGAAAGTCATCGGCGGCGGACTCAGTCGCCAGCGGAGGCGACAACCCCCGGCCGCTGATCTGCTACTGCGGCGGATCACTCCAGCGCGTCACGATCTGAACCGATCTTTCCAAATCTAACGGTAGCGATCTTATCCTTCCCGAATCGATGCGATGCGAATGGCACCGCCCGATCTTGATCGGCCGGTCGGGGCGCGAGCGCTAACGTGGCGATCTTTGGGCGGCTGGATGGGAATCGAGCGACTACGAGCTAGGGTTTCTAGGAGGCCGATCTTGCGGAAATTGGTAGGCGCGCCTGCGCGAGGCCTCAAAGCGCCTGATGTTGGGCTTGGTCCAACAACTGTTCCAAGGTATTTTAAAACTTTATTAATTTAAATAATTCTAAGAATTCATTTAATTAGTTTTAGGCAAATAAATTATCAGAAAAATCGAGAAAAATCTCAAAATACTTTGAGACATTGGACTCAAATGAAATATTTTTGGCAAAACTTTATTTTAACTTTGCACAGATTTAAATAAATTTGAACAAAAGGGTAATAAACTTAATTTAAAATTAATTCAAATAAATCGAGAAAAATCAGAATAAATTCGAGAAAATCATAAATGCACATTTAAGCAATAAAAACATAATTAGGCCAAATTTTGGGATGTTACATGTTGTTTTGAAAGAAAGGGTGAGTACACAGTACTCAACAAGTAATGCCGCAGAATCGACGATTAGTTACTATACAGAGCTTATTCAAAGAATTGGCTTACTTGGTTCTTTTGCATCAAACAACATTTTAAACTTATATCTTACTTAGATTAAAAGCGTTAAACGACTATATATAATGCTAAGTTCTTCAAATGGTTTTTCTTCAAAGATTTTACGACACCTGATATAGCATGACTCATTTTTAGCATTGGCACCTGACCACCCAATCCATATTTTTATTTTTGAAGATATAACCCTTATTTGTAATCCCGAGCAATGACCATACAGCGGACTCGGCTATTCGAATAGATTTTACACTCTGCAGAGGTTGTACACTTTACCCACAAGATCTGACCATTCACCACCGCAGTGGCGAAATGCAGTAACAAAGCTTTTCAAGAACCTCTACCTTAACCAATGAACCTCTCGAGTGTTGCCTTCGCTATAACTCCTCTCGCGCAGTGCAGCGGAAGTATAGGGCGGGCCAACAACGTTGGATGGGTACCAAGCGCGGCGCAGTGCGCTCCCACTTGAACCACACCCGTGTCTGCATCACTTACTGAGAGTATCGGAGGAAGATATCGAACCCTAATCAACTAGAGTGCATCCCATATCGGACATGTGGTTGTCTCACGTGACTCGGATCAAAGACTTGCAAGGTGAAGTCCTTAATTGACCAAGGCAAGACTTCCAACACTCAACGATGGCACCACGACCCAATGGCGGCGCGGACTCACATCACTCATCAACCCATTACCACACAGGCCCACGACACACAACCTCTTGCCACTTGCGATCTAAATCATTTCCCACCCGTTGATTATTGTACAACACATGCCGGCAATAACTCAACATCGGTCTGAGAACCACACAGGTCTCAGAACCTCAATCTCATCATGTGGCATCATCACACCACTTTCAAAATACATTGATATTTCATTAATCAATATTGTAGTATTTCAAAGATTATTTTTGATTCGTTGCAAGGCTAAGCATCTATTGATGTCTAGCCTCCCGTGTTGGCATCATATTAACATCAATGGATATGAATAACCTTAGGGTGTACAATGATTTAAAGGCATACCAATAGTAATTTCAAAGGTGACATTAACAGTATGGGTTGATTAGCTAAATTACCCAAATTCATTTAAATATACTTTAATTAATTTAGCATGCATAGTTTTAAAGCAAAATATATGTTCAAAAGCTGGGATCAAAATGGTCAAAGCATCACTTGCCTTCAAAGAGTTCTTGATCTTGATCTGAGCTTGGTCTTGCTGCTGAAATTCTCATAAAGCTTTCGGCAAATCAACGTCTACTCGAAATAAATAAATACACAATAAATATAATTTACAGAGAGCAAGTTCAACTCTAAAAATTCCACAAAATTCGGCAATAAATATATATTGATTTTAGAAATTTTTAGAAATTGGAATCACCTCAATCGGAGTTAAAATGCAAAAGTTATGGCTTTTCAAAGTTTGCAAATATATTAAAAAGAATAAAATGAATTAACATAATTATTTTTCAATAGAAAAAACTATTTATTGCGTCAGCATGATGTCCGGTGACACGTGGCGCACGCGGTGCAGCCCGTCACCTCGATCTATGGACCCAATCCACGGCTCGGATCGATCCAGCGTGGACTCGGTCCACATGAGACAATGCGCCTAGCCCCGCGGATAGCGTCGGCCACGGCGTCACTGCGGCGTGCCCGATTGCCTCGAGATTCGTGCGCAAGCGGCGTCACTATCTCGGTGATCCCAGCCGCGGCGGATCTCAACCGCGTGGCGCAATCACGGCCGTCAAAGATCAGCGGTCGGATCTCTGTGGCGAGCTCGTCGGCGGTTCGCATCTCGGTACGTGTCGAGCATCCAGCGGCTGGATCTGCGTGCGAGCTCGCGGCGCCTCGGGCTACATGGCACGATCGCGGCGGCTCGTTTGAAATTCACGGCCAAGATTAGTCCGGTCCTGCATCAAAGATGCTGCGCAGCGTCCATACGCGATTGGCGCGCGCGTCATCATCGCCGCTTCGTTCAAATTTGAGCAGCGCGGATCATGAGAAAAACCGATCTGAACTCAAGCTGTTGAGATCCGATCCAACGATGCGGATTCTGGAGCGGTTTTATCGTTCATTTTAACTCGGCGGTGCAATCTCACGCGGACACTAACGATCAACGGTGAGATCTACTAAAAGACCTAATATCGAGATCTAATCTATTCCGCACATCATAGTTCGCAGCGCTCGATCTAATCCAAGCGTAAATAGAGAGGGCTACGTGGAGCGTCACGCTGCGGTTGGATGGCGTCGAGCGATCGGCGAGCTTCGGTGAAACGATGGCGGCGTTGGTGAAGCAGTTGCGGGCGTGGAAGGCGGCGTGGCGCGGCGCTACTGTGATCTTCCGGCGTGAAGTGATCCAATCGGCCGGCTTCCTTGGCGAACTTCGAGGATGGGAGTCGTAGCCGGCGGAGCGGCTCGGGCGGCGGCGAGAGGAAGCAAAAACAGCGGCGAGAAAGCAACTCGACAAACAGCGGCGGGCTCTAGAGAAGTCGGCGTGCGTCACGAGAGTCAAAAGGCGAGAGCTGCTCGCACAGCGCTCAATGGATACTTAAAAGCTACTACAGCGTGCTCCACGGCCATCAATGCCACGTCTCTCCGGTGATCCGCGAGGAAAAGCGGCGTGGCGCAATCTGACCGTCCGTCTGGCGATGATCAAAAGCGCTGCAGCGAGCGGTGTGGCGCAGCAGCGACCATGGATCCGATCCGGCGATCTGGATCTGTGGCGACTTAGGTTTACTGGCCTATGTTGGTAGGTCGAGTACGATCTTTGGGTCGGCCCAATACTATTTATTCCCGGTTTTAAATCCTTTTTCATTTAAAATAATTTCGGTAATTAAACAAAGCTAAAATAAATAGCAAAACTACCCGAAAAAATCCAGAAAAATTCTAGAAAATACTTTGGGACATTTGGAACTCAAATAAAATATTTCCAGCAAAACTTTGTATAAACTTTTGTATTAGTTTAATTAAATGCAAGAAAGGTCACAAATTAATAAATCCAATTAAATTCTTATAAATTCTCAGAAATTCTCAAAAATAAAAAATACTCCAAAATTTAAATTAGAGTAAATTTCAGGGTGTTACATGGGAGCAACCACGATCTCACCACTTTTGGGAGGATGAGTCATAGCATTCTTCAACCTAAGGCTATCTATCTCAATCAACACACTATCATGCATAGTCCTTAGGTTCTCAAGCTTCACAAGCAAAGCATCACATAGAGAACAGTCATCAGAGGCTCGGAGGAACAAGATATGAGAGAAGCCAACTCCGAGTCTAGTACCTACTTCATACGCATCTCCATACACCTAGCTAGCTCTAGCTCACGGCATGAAATTTTCCTTGTTTACGAGAATCGTCATTTAAGTTCGTCATTAGGAAGATAGGTCATCGACTGTTTTGTAGAGCTTCGATATCGTTGATGCCATTCTCATCGACCATAAAGCACATGCAGTGGAGGTCATCCTTTGAGGCTTCTTGTTATTGTGGTTCTTGTAGGTGTAGTCGATCTTTCACGAACCTTGAAATCGTTTTGCCCTTCTCTAGCTTGGTGGAATACTTATGAGTCACCATGGCTCTTGAGACCGGTCAAGATCTATGAAAAAGCAAAACCAGGCTCTGATACCAATTGAAGGACTGAAAAGGCGACTAGAGGGGGGTGAATAGGAGCCAAATAAAATTTCCCCCCTACAAATTCAATCCACCAAAAGAACACATAGAAGAAACTGAATAATTCGAACATATGATAGGATGAATAGTATCACTGACCAGTTGAGGTCAGATGAATAGTACCACCCACATATTGAGGCCATATGAGCGATGGCTGCATTGGTCGGGGATGAGCGATCCTACGACCGGTGGAGGTTGGATAAGCGATGCTCACGGTGAATAGTATTGGTGAAGCGATTACAACGAACTAGTCGTAGCCTTTGTTTAGATGAGCGGTGATAGGATGGCGATGCTACTCAATAATTAAATCGGCACTAGTCGGATGAATAGTGTTGGGTGAGCGATGAAATCATCACGATCTGAAAAACAAGAATCGTTGTAACTTTAGATCGGCTAATCCAAAACCCATCAAACTTGGTGTACACCTTCGTATAGATGTCAGGAACCTATTCCAACCTTCAATCGCAAGGATTGATGTCAAAGTTCAACCTTTTTCAATTTAAAGAAGGTTGCACCAAAAATAGGGTTAAATCGGAGACTTCACCCTTAGCTTGCTCGTAGGGATTTGATAATCAAGATGATCTTAGATAACCTCTCACATATCACGGCAAGCAAGATGAAATCAGCCATGAATCCTCTCTTTTCAAAGCCAGAGCTGATTTCTTAAGAAAAGCTCTTGAGATCTTGTTAAAAGCTTGTCTAGATGATTGGAATATGATCAGTAGAAGATTAATTTAGCAATCATTCATCCTTATGACACATGATCAAGAATGAAAGAAAGCAAGAGAGATCAAAGACTCAAAGGAAGGAAACCAACACTTGAGCGGGAGAGAGCGTTCTAATGGATCTTCTTGGGTTGAAGCATATTCTAGAGACATTCATCAACCTCTTATGCAACCTAGACAGGTAGAAACTCAGCATAGTAGAAGGTGAAACAAAACCCAAGTTGCATAAAAGAACCAAGTAAAAAATTGAAGAACTAAAAGAAGTTTCAGAACATAGATGAACTTGGATCTTGCATTGCTTAGAAAGGGATGGTTACAAAGCCACACTCCAGGTGGACAAAGCTCAACGAGCATAAAGAAACAAAGAACTCTTCTCTAAGACTTGATTAGACCTTGGTTCAAAGCAGGTGAAGGTTCAAACCACAAGCATTTGGAAGGAGGAGGCAAATCCAAATGTGCGAGAATTTAAATGTTGAATTTAAGGCAGAGTGTAAATGAGTAAAGTAAATTCAGAGTTGAGGAAAGTAGGTTTTCATTTCTGAAAGATAGGTTTACAAAGCCTCACAACAAAGTGGGCAAATCTCAAATGAGCACCAGAACCATCAAAACCTTCAAGGGAGAGGCACACCTCTCCCCCTCAGACCTTCTTAGCAAGAAAGCAACCCCTACCTCTCTATTTATACTAATCTAAGTGTAAACCCCACCCTTGGATTACTCCCTTCTCCCATAAGGAACCTTATCAAGGGCTATGATTAACTCACACAACAATGCATGGGCTAACCCGAAACCCAACAACATAACGGGTTTTCACACCTTTCAAAGCACACCAACTTGATGCTTGCTCTATCCTCTAGATCGCGATCTAACGGCCCTCCTTGATCCAAGCAGCTTAAAGTTGGCATCTCATCCATTTTCCCATGTGGTCCTAATGACTTGCTCCCAAGCATCTCATGCGTTTGGATCCCTCGAACCATCTCGATTGCACACGAGCCCAAGTCACTGGCGCACCACATATTAAATGTCTGCTTCACCATGGCGGCGCGGTTTCCATGGCTATTACGGACCTCAACTCCTACCTAAGCCTAGTCCGTCCATGCAGTTTACTGCCATGTCCATCACCAAAGCTCATGCTCTGGCTCCTTATCTTTCCCGGTTTGCATCCACTTCCCCGCCTCAGTCATCTTCTGGCGTCCCTTGACCGTTCTGGACCTCAGATCTCCTAGCCTAGTCCCGATCTTTCCTTCGTCTAACCATGACCTAGCTTTGAAGTCCAACCCAACATAGACAAGCAAAACATCGGTACTTAATGTCCAGCTGACATATGATCAATCAAATCAATTCATAAGCGAATAATATTCAATATGACCACTAAAGGTCATACCACTCTTACAAATGTCCTAACCACTCTAAATTGTGACCACAAAAGCTAGACCATTCTTACAAGGTCCTAACCACTCCTCGGAGGTCACAACTACTTCCTTAGTGGTCGAGTCCACTTAAAACTACGTCGATAAAGACTCAGACCACTAGTCTCGACCGACCAAAAGTCCGAGCCACTCAAGGTCGACCGGCCAAAGTCCAGACCACTCGAGGTTGGACAAGCGATATCACGACCAGCCAAAGCCCGACCACTCAAGGTCGAACAATTGTGATGCGACTAGCCAAAGCCCCAACCCACAGAGAGTCGGACAAGTGGTCTACACACGACAACTCAAATTGCTCATGACCGAATAAGCTCACATCAAACTCAACCTTGAGCACCAAAGCTCAAATATAGTCAATTACTCATCACACACTTGGGTAGAGCCTCCACATGGTCTTTCAATTAGGAACCTAAATGCTTACACTTGGTCATAAGCGTGCCTAGAGATTTTACACAAGATATATGAGTTTTCATAAAAAGGTTGGATGGCGGAATAGTTGGGAAGTGAATATGTGATTCACTTTATGTTTTAAATACCATTGTCCTACTTATTTGTGGTATTATTTTCAATTATGCTTTATAATCTAGTTATCGTATTACAAATAATTTTTACTTTATCGAGAAAACCCCATATTGGCTATTCCTTTTATTTAGCCTTGCATGATTATAGTTGCACCAGCATTTCTATCTGATTTGTTAAGTACTCGATGTACTCATAGCTATACACATTATTAATCAAATGCTAAGGAAGGACAAGGAAACTCATTGTTTTATGAGGTGTACTATGAAGACATCACGAGCTAGGAGTGTGTTACCGAGCGATTATGCATGGCATGTTAGGCGGCATCAAGTTATTTTATTTACATTACAAAACTTTATTAGTTTATTAAGCCCTATAGGACACAGTTGTATAAACCATGATCATAAGGTCTATTGCTATCATTAAATAATAATTTGGTTCTTTCTTAGTTATTTCATTTAGTGGAATGATATTTCATTTATGTTGTCACTATGTGCACTAGCGAGGATCCTAGACTAGTGCGGTATAAATAGAAAATTTTGAATTTAGTAAAGTGGGACCTTGATGCGGGTAGTTGGTCCCAATCTTGTGATGAGAGGGTAACCCGATTTTTGGAGATAACTCGTGATCGGCTACCAACCATACACAAGCGTCCGCCAGAAATCATTGAACTTACTCGAATTGTTATCGAGCTATTTAGAAGCGATCGATCGACGATCCACGAAGATCAATTCCTGCAAGCAATCGAAGAACAAGCAAGAAAAAAGTATAGAGTAATCCAAAATTGCAAATATAATTGAAGGATTGATATGGGGTTCCGTGATGCAGTATTGTTGTTGATCTAGCCGAACAAGAGAATACTCAATAGTTTTACAAAAGAAAGCGCAACTAAACAAAACCTACCTCTCCCTAGTCTGCTTTGCTGGCTTATAAAGGAAGAGGAAACAAAGGGAGTGCGGCCAAAACAAGAAAAACTAACAAGGACTCTTGTTGCAGCCGAAAAGGACTCCTTCCTCCTTTGACTCTAGCTGGATATATAGGCCTAGGCCCAAATAAGATGGTGCAACATCATAATCTTTAACTAAAAATAAAACTAGATGTTTGGAGTAGCGATCAAAGCAAATAGATATGGAAGTTTGCCATCCTTCCTTTGTTGCATCATGGTGGCTTCAATTGGAGTATATTAGCCATCATCTCCATTGCTACTCTCATACCTTATTGCCATGCAAGGACCTTGATTCCTAATTAGAATAATGTTCGTGCATTAGGCAATATCATAGTGAAAAGATCGAAAAAGGCGACTAGAGGGGTGAATAGGAGCCAAATAAAATTTCGAATAAACTCTCTAAATTCAAACCACCAAAAGACCGAGAAAGCGCCTTTGGTCGGGTATCTCTAGTTAGATGAGCGGTACCCCGACCCTACAGTCGGGTGAGCGATACTACGAATGAATAGTGTTCGGTGAACATTGCCTGACTAGCCTTGGTCGGATGAGCGATTACTCCCGACCTGAAGTGGTCGGATGAGCGATACTCCCGACACGAAGTGTTCGGATGAGCGATGCTACTCGGGTGAATAGTGTTCGGGTGAGCAGATAAAATCAGCGCGATCTCAAAAGCAAATCGATGTAACTTTACGATCGGCTTGTCAAAAATAGTGAAGGGTGGTGTGCACCTCCCAAAGATGTCGAGAACCTATTTTAATCAACAATCGAAGGAATTAATACCAAGGTTCGTCCTTTTCGATTTAACAAATGCAACACCAAAAGCGAGTCACGAACACAGACTTCACCTAACTTGCTGGTGGGAGTTGATGGTGAGAAATCCTTGGATGACTCTCCTCAAATCATAGCAAGTAAGTACAGAAGAAACAACCCTTCAAACAAATAGAAACACTATCGAAAACTAGGCACAGAAATTGGTTTCTTGCAAAAGCTGAATAGAAGAGGTTGTAGATTGCCTAGATGATTGGGATATGATCTATAGAAGATTCATCCAGCAATCTTTCATCCTTAACAACAAGAACGAGCCAATCAAGACTAAGGCTGCAAGTCACGTTTACGCACTTTAAGAACACCGATTTACTAATTTGCAACAAGAATGCAAGGATTGCCTAGATGATTGAAAGCACCAAGTCGAGAGAAGAGTTCATCAATCATGAATTTCAACAAAGACTCAATAGCATGTAGAAGGAGATGAGGCAAATCAAATTACGTAAAGTAAATTGCAAGTAAGTAAATGCGGAATATAGATAACGAGAATTTAAGTGCGTAATGTAAATACGAAGGGAAATGAAACAAGAATATAAATGAAGAACATTTCACTTAGGAAGGAGGTTTACAAAGCCTCACAACAAAGTGGGCAAAACTCAAATGAGCGACAAAAACCTCGGAACCTTGAGAGAGGGATGCTACCCTCTATTTATAGTGACACAGGATCAATTCCCACCTTTGGATGTCTGCTTCAATCCTAAGCCAACATCCAGAGCAGATTTGATCCTTACAGCATCCTCTCAACAACTCTCAACTACTCACGTACACTTTCCTCACCTTCTCACGCTCACAGGAGACACCCCTCTCCTGTCTGTTTAGCGGACTTGGACCACCTACCACCCTTGGATGAGCCTCTAAACCTAGAGCACTCCATCAAGGGTGAGATTTTACCCACTCACCTGACTATGCATGGGCTCACCCAAAACCCAACAACACAGCGGGTTTTGCGCTTTCAACTCACACTAACTTGACCCGCTACACTATCATCACCGCGATCCAACGGTCCTCCTTGATCAGAGAGCTCCAAGTTAGCATCTCATCCATTCTTTTGTCTTCTCGGCTTGCGGCTACTCCTGGCCTCGAGTCATCTTTGGCGACACCTTGATCATCGGACCTCGGCTCTCCCGCCTAGTCACAGTCCTTCGCCTCACCATGACCTAGCTCAAAATCACTGCAACCATCATAGACAAGAAACCACATCACATAGCAATGCCCAACAACACATATCCATCTCAGCGAAAGATATACACTACAGCGACCAGCATAACCCACGACCACCGCGTGAGTCGACCCTTTAGTCTCCATCCCGACCACTCGAAGTGCATTCGACTGGTCTCGAGCTCAATCACTCGAGTCTCAACCACTCGGGTCAGACGACCCAACCACTCGGGAGTCTCAACCGCTCGGGGTCTCAACCACCGAGTCGGACGACCCAACCACTCGAAGTCGGACGGTAGTGCCTGCAACTCTGCCAAAGCCACGACCACTCCGGTCGGACGACCCGACCACTTTCGGGAGTCGAGCAGTGATGCCTGCTCTGATAACTCAAATTTCTCTAGATCGAAAAACAATCCAAATCAAACTCAAATTTGAGGCACACCATGCTCAAATAAAGTCAAATACTCATCACAAACATGGATGGACCTCCACATGGTCCTTCACATAGTACTCATAGAATATGAGTGCACTCGAAAGCAAGTTACGATAATTAAGTTGTGAGCATGTGCTTTGATAATTGGTCCTTGTACATCTAGTTGTGGAGTAGTAGGTATGGTTGTATCGGTGAGGAGGATGTCCTCATCGGACCTAACACACATATACATCATAGCTTTATCAAACACTTCTAGTTATTTTCATTCACTCTTAGATATTTAACTCACATATTTGGAGTTAGTTAATGAAACTTTAGACCATAATAGTAGTTTTGTGTAACCTAGTTATCACATATATCAGTGGACAAGGCTTAAATTATTTAGTTTATCTTGGATATTGTTAGTTCATTATCATCATCTTTGATAATGGTATAATGGTAAGATTGCTCCCGGATGCATGGTTTTGGACGTTCTTGAGTGCGTGGTCACGAGTGTTCTCAAGCATGTGGTTCTAAGTGTTCTTGGGTGCAAGGTTCTAAGTTTAATATTGTACATAAATTTATCCTTATCATTGTTAATTTGGTCTTCAACTTGTAAGACACGAAATGAGGGGCCTGAAGGCATGGCACTGAGTGGCGCCAGGGTGGCAGAGCTCGCATGACTCTTAAACCTTCTAAGGGCATGTACAATAAGGCCATGTCGGTGGCTCTTAGCACATACACATCGACTTTAATCTATGTGGAAGAGTGAGAAGAGGAAAGGAAAAGAGAGTGGCTCTTATTTAGTAGCTACCTTTGCAGGAGCATAGGTAGATCATTTATGTACAAGAGAGAAAGATAGTTATTGCACAACATCTAGAGACAACATTTAGAGACAATTATTGTATAAGGTGGCTTTAGCTTACTATTAGCGGTAGTTGGCTTTGCTATATATTTTCCTAATAAGTGGCTAGGGTTTCCTAAACATCAAATTTTGTGTCGGCCGGTGCCACTTGGGCACCAACCAATGCATCTTTGAGTGCGATCTTTGCTGACTTCCTATTAGCGAGCCTCGCTGACTTTGGCTTGTAACTTTTACATCAGGCCTTGATTTGGATAAATCATATATGCATTTGATCGAATCGACAGCGAGATAGACTTCATGGTGGCCTATAATTTGCCATTTGATGAATCTCACTTTTGTATATTTTCAAAAAGCTCTTTATCGCCTCTTTTTAGCCAAATTCGTTTGAAGCAGATGGAATATAACATATCTCTAAATTTCCTCGAGTTAGTTCCATGTGACAATTTAGCACAAATACCAAGGTAAATGTAACAATATAGGCGAGTAAAGCATATAAAGTGAGCACCAACAACCCTATTTTCACAAATACTAATTGAGCGAAACCAAACTAACTAAGAAACAAAACCAAAAGCGTATACTAGTGCATTGCATTGCAACTAGCGCGTACTCTGAAGCCAGGCATCTGCAGGCCTATTAGAAGCGGTTTGAGTGCGAACATGTGATCTTCGCACGAGCGGTTCGGTGTAGCAGTCCGAGGGCTTGAGAAGCGGTTGGAAACGAACGCTCCACGAAGGTTGCGTTCTAGAAGCGGTTCTTTTCTCAAACCGCCACGAAAATCGACGGTTTTGAAAGAACGCTTCTAAACATAATAACTTCAGAAGCGATCTCTTAACAAACCCTCCCATATGGCTTGTATTAAACCCTTCTTCCTCCATGCGCGTGATGCGAATACGATCAGTGAGAAGGCGACCAATGACATTCTTGAGAGTGCTGTCAAATTTTTAATTGATGATTAGCTCTAAATTAAGTGTTTCAAAGTTAGTAACATCATATAGACATCCTTCTCCTAGATATTGCTATTTTTTTAATGGATGTGGAAATCTTGAACTTTTAAAGCATTATCGAATTTTTGAAAGTACGAAATGAAGCAGTGCTAAGCATTTTTAAAAATTAAAATGAAAAGAAGTGCTAAAGTTTTTCAAAATATAGAATGAAACTAAATTGCTAAAAGCATTTTTAAAAATTCGAAATGAAGCAAGTGCTAAAAGTTTTTTCAAAAATATAGAATGAAACTAAATTGCTAAAAGCATTTTTAAAATTATGAAATGGCTTGTAGTGCAGAAAAGCACTCTTTAAAAATTATGAAATTAAACTAGGCGGTTTGAAAAGAACCAACCTAAAGTATAACATGAGAAGCGATTAGTAATAGAACAACTTCTAGAGCGCAACATTGAGCGATTTAGAAAGAACCGCTTCTAGAGTGGACTATTCGAAGCAGTTAGTAACACAACCACTTGTAGAAGTCATCCCTCTACAAGCGGGTTGATCTCGCTTGTAGAGATATTCTACAAGTTCGTTCTGAACCGCTTGTAGATCATCCTCTACAAGCGGTTGGTTCTAAAACGTAGAGATTTGCTACAATGGTTGGTTATTAGAACCGTTTGTAGAAGTGCTCCTGTATAAATTTAAACGCCCGCCCTTTTCTCACCCAAAATTTTCTAAGTCGGTCGACCCCCGCAGCTTGTGCTCTGTCTCTCTCGCGCATGCGTCGCTCCGTCCGGACCGCGTCGCCATCCTCGTCGACACCATGGCCTCCTCGCCACCTCTCGGCTCCTACTCACCACCTCGCGGCGCTAGTCCGCACGCGTCATTCGCTGCCCTCGTGCGCCGTCCTCCACCCCGGCCGCGAAGCCTTCTCTACCACCCCAGACGCCTACTCCGCCACCAAAGCGCGCCACGCATGTCACCGGGAGGACCGAGGTATTTGAGTGCGCGTCGTCCTCCTCTCTAGTTAATTTGCCCACCACATGTTGGTGAAATGCCCACAAGTCTTGGCTTGCTTGAAATTTTAATTCTAAATTAAACCAAAATGTATATTTTTCACTTAGTATGGAATTACGGAACAATGCATATTTTCTTTTATTATTTTGTTGTTTTTATTTAATTTTGAATTTGGTTCTAGTTTAGGATTTGTATATAATTTAACTACTAATTTCATCTAATTTTTATTTCAAATCTATATTAATTTTCATTTATTAGTTTTATTTAGTTTTGCATATCAATTTTAGGTAGAATTCATATACAAATCCGTTGATAATTTTATCTGTTTGGTTGGTCATAAACTTGCTTAGTTTTACCGTCACATGCTTTAGAAGTTCTGATTTAGACTACCTTTCTTGCAAAACTTTGTGAGTCCAGAAGCCGAGCGCTGACTTGCTAAACTTTGATTCTTCTCATTTAAAATAACTAAATAAGTGCCTTGTCTGTTGTCAATCACGATGTTAGACGATCATTTATCTCACAGATGAACTTACATATACTCTCTTCATGTTATATGGTCAAGCGCATTATGGAATCGGGACTACACGATCTCGTTACATTCTTTTTTGACACGTAACGATGTATGGGCACAGGCTCCTCTTGTGTTTATGTATGCGTGTATATATATAATCTCTATAACAAATATCATTAAGCAAATGCTCTAGCCAATCAAAGATTATCGCCTATATTCTTACGTTTAAGAAACATTCCTAGTTTGTGATAATTGTACGATATATGTTCAAGATCATAAACTAGCATGTAGGGTTCTACGGATAGATCTAATCATCACGATCAAAGCGACTAACTAATATGACCTATTGTTCTAATAGAAAGGCACATGATCCTAAGCGTTGCCCCGATTATAGTTTATACAACACAAGGATCAAACACGTCAATGTTGCACATTTACTTTTGACACATAGTCCACTGTGTATGTTCTTGGTGTATTTCTTGTTCTTGTGTCACGAGTTCGTGTTTGATCCTTGGGCTAGTTCAACACGCGTAGTACTTAATGCTTTTTGTAGAAATTTATGTAATAATATGCTTGTGTTATGTCTGTAATATGGTTGTTTCAAAGTAATATGATATTTATGTCAACATTTTTGAATTAGTAGAGATGGCGCAACCGGACGTGGTGACCCTATTTTCGATGAGGAGAACAGTTCTGTTGGACTCCATGTGGCCAGGTACCATCGAAGGTGATGTGTAGCTACTCATGCCAGGGCTAATGGTGGTTCGGTGAGGCCGTTGAAATTGCGGTGATAAGCCATTGGCCGGGAGCCGAGTCCGATAACACTTGTTCAGAGCCGGGATAAGTCGTGAAAGAATATAATCCCGTAGACATGTTAATTAATCGCAATTCATTAATATAATACACTTTGATGCGTTTGTACATATGTTTATGTATTTCAAGCCCGTGCATCGAACAACCAATCCAAGCATCGGGGACCTAACAAGAAGAATCCTGAAGCATGTGTTTACCGATGTTAACAGCGAAGGATTTGGTTGCCCTCTTTTAGCGATTGGGCGTACAACAAGCGCTTGCGGTTACCACGTGAGGATCACATCCCAATTAGCATCGGAAAATGGGCGAAGTTCCTCAAGCTACAAGGACCTGCTCTGGCAAGATATTAAGAAAATTTCACATTTCCTCAGAATTAGAAGACAAGGCCAAGAAATTTACTTTGAAGAAGATGGCAACAATGTTTGGGCTTGGAAGGCGTCTCTCGGCGCAAATCGTGCGAGAAGGAGAAAGACCCGACTTCAGCCAATTTCCTAAGATGGCGGATCAACTGGAAGCATTCGAGAGTTCATTTGTCGGTGAGGCCGGGCGCGATCGAGAAGAACAAGGCCAATTCACGGATGAAGAAATACCACCACCATCTTGCTTGGTGTTACATGGTGTACCAAAATGGGAGAAGCGGGAAGAAGAATTAATGGCGAAATCGTCACCTGGCTACCGCTCTGTAGGAACAATGCTGCAATTGGTTCATGGGTCATAGGGAGCCTTTGGATAGTGCGGTTGGTGATAGCACCGAAATTACAAAGAGTGGCCAAGTTGTACAAACTGGCCCAGCGATCTCGAGTAGGTACATTGGTGCGAGACAGGAGAATGATAGCTAACACATGCCCTTGAAAACCACAGGCACGGGGCCAGACCCGAGGTATGGGCGGCGCGAGTGAAGTATGGACAGACAGCCGGTCACTAAAGCAGAAGTGGCTGCATAGCAAAAAGAGTAGAGCCAAGGTACCAAGCCCATCAAAGCGGCGGAACACTTCGCGACATGCCGTGCAGCCGCTGCCTGTCTTGTCAACTATGAGCGGACAATAATTAAGGCTACGGAAAGAATAAGCGTGGTCGGTGGCGGCAAAGAAGAAGCGAGAGACCAAGATCCAGGAGAACCTCGAGAGGTTTATGAAGGAGGCGAGGACTCGGTTCAGTGTGACTCTTGGATTAATAGATGATATCCCAATGGCAACAAAGTGGGATGGTAATTTCGGTTGGGCAGGGGCGGTTATTGTGAGATAAAGATACGCCAACAAGGTCACGGCAATTTCACGAATGGTACATGGCCAGAGTCCGCTCAAGGAAGAACGATGTTCCCTCCATATCAAAGAAGATGATTTTTATCGTTAGGGACAACACCATATGGCTCGATTTGGCGACTTATACAATATTTACCATGCCGGCTCCATCAGCGTGTCTCTCATGAAATTTGCTTTGGTACTGTAAGTGTCAAGCTCATACCTTTCTGTGTGCTTCCTCGTACAATAAAATTGCAACTATTAAACTTATACCTTTCTATGTAGAATGGAGATACAACGATGTAGAAAGAATATCTTCAACGTGGGCTTCATCGACCATTGATTATTAACGAGTTAAGTCTTTGGATACAATAGAAAGGATCTTGAAGATTACATTCTCGATGCATTCTTGGGACAGACACTACAAACCGTACATATACGCTTCAACCCGAGTGCGTATATATACAACCTCTCGTTCTTATATTTTCAAGGCATTTATAATACTACTAGCTAGTTACATATATGTTGCAATACATGAATAGGTTTCTTTGGATCCTTCTTGTCATCAAGCTTGATAGCGACGGATCATTGTTCAAGACTCAAAAAGGACTCGGTGAAAAAATATCAATTTATCATTGACACCTGACGAATTATATAGCACATATATATCGATAGTTTCCTTATTATATATATTGAAATACCTTGCTAATTCCAACTCTGATAATTACCATTCATACTAGCATCACAGGACATTATGCGGTTTGAAAGAAAGCAACAAGGAGATTTGAGCGAATTTGATGTACAATTAAGCACTCGAGTCGTATTAAGAATATTAATATCACATGTGATTTTCATCCCAATAATCGTGTTCTTTTCAAATTTCATCGTAGGTTCTACAGCGAATGGTGAAACAACCTATGTGGCTATGTGGCCACTATATGAAAATATTACGGTGATGTGCGAGCCAACCAGCGCCGAGGTAGTGTGCACATGTCAATTTCTTAGTACTTACACTTTAATAATTACATGTCCGATTTATTTACCTCCGGCACATCCATTTAACATCGATGTGCAAGGCGTGATCCGCATGCCGGGTTGCGGCAATCCAAGAACAACTCATCGGCTTTGTACGGCGAGATTGTATCCACCAAAGCGAGTTCACGCAAATGGTTGGAGAGATTGTCTGAAATAAGGGCAGGTGAGCGACATCAACGTCGACCAAGGGCACAGGCGACACGCGAAATAAGCTCAAGATTAGCCCTTTTATTCTTTGAAACTTGTAAAAGTGGCTTATTATTTCATGTGTTCATCAACTTGTTCATTTTTGATACGTAATTATCTGAATGAATACTCATGACTAATATATATATATATATTTAAGTGTGTCAAAAAACTCATGAAGTTCTATTTATTTTAATTGTCAAAATCTATATCAAAACCCCTCGAAAACATATTCTATATTGAATATAATCAAAGCGTTCTGTTGTCGGACTCTTCACAGGCTTGTACTCCAACAACGTGGAAGAGCCTCTTCACAAGCGGTTCAGTAACAAACCACGCTTTTAGAACCTCTCCTAGCGGTTGGTAACACCAGCGCTTGTGGAAATGTCGAACCTGGCGGTTAGGGAACAGCTTGTGATACCCGACAATTATCACTCCGGTTGCTTACAAGCGGTTCTAAAACCGTTCAGGCGGTTTCGAACGCTTGTGCATGCCGATCATAATAGTGAGGCTAACCTCGGATTCACGAACATGATCTAGTGAATAGTGATTAATGGTCACAATGACGAGTGTGGATGGCGGCGGCAAACACTTCGGCGATTAGCGCCGATGGGAGCACCGAGCATACGGAGGCGTGGATGCGCGACCTCGAAGCACATGGGCGTCGGTGTTGTGTACATCAGTCTCGTCTCAGGCCTTGTAGTGCTTGATCTGCATTAGGTGATCCATAAGTATTTTGGGTCCTCAAAATATTATTATGTTTTATAAGTTAGTTTGAAAAAAAATTATTAGGTTTTATAAGTATTTTGAGTTCTGAAAATATTTGTGGTAGGACCTGCGATTTTCAGAACTAGCCGACATACGGATTTTTCAGAACTAACTGTAAATTTTTCTTATTATAATGCATTTATAAAACCTAATAAATTTAAATTTTATTTTTTTCATAACTACCCTCTCACAGCAAAAAAAAATTATTGTAGCATGCAGCGCTTCTAGTCCGCTGCATGCATTTTTTTGTTTTTTTGTGTTTTTCATTTTTTTTTGTTTTTGTAGTGCCATGTGTCAAACTGGGGGCATTGCAACGCCCCGATCATTTTATCTGGATGAGCAGCGCTTGGGAGATCACGGTTTCATCGGCAGAGGTTACTTTTGCAAAAAAATCACGAGGCTAATTTTTTTAAAAATATTTCTCTGGGCTATAACGTAAACTCTTCATCGAGAGGCCCCATGCATGCATGCCACCTCCTCCACATGTAGAACAAGGTTTCAAAAAGCGAGATTTGAAATCTGGCTAAGATCTTGATTCAAACTAGAAAGCGGGATCTAAAATCGATCGTATAAAAAAATGAATTACTATAATAATCTCGAAAATCATTGAAATTTTGCCCAAATCATGCGAAATCTCGGATAATTTGACCAAAATTTGACTTTTTATCGGTTTTGATTGGATTTGGCCAAATAACCCTTAAAGAAGTCATCTTCCATGAAAATTTGTTGAAAAACGAATTTTTGAGGCGTTTAAAATTTTAGCGAAACCCTCTCAAATTTTATAAAATGTACAAAGCATTATCATTCTCTGAACAATTTATGGTACTATATGTAGAAGTGTAGGATGATACAAAAAATTTTTGAAAATAATTTAACTTCATTTGTTATCTTTAAAAAATCAAAAACAGAATGAACATAACTGAGACAGTAACCTTGTCAAAATTTTATAAATTTGCTCAAGTGTGATCATGATCAAAATTTTAGAAGAGGTTAAATTTACTAATAACCCTTCTATGAAATTTAAAAAATTTTAAAACTTTTTTGTTTGCTCAATGAAATCTATGGATGCATTGAACTTCATTTGTTATCTTTCAAAAATTAAAAACACAAGGAATATAAAATGGTATAGTACCATTGTAAGAATTTTATAAATTTACTAGTACGTGATCATGATCCAAAAATTTTATGACTGCTTAATAAGTTCCTCAGCACCTTTTCTAAAAGTTTCAAAAATTTTAACCCTTTTTTGTTGCTCAACCAAATCTATGTGATCATAAGGCTTTTATCGAGGATGTAGCATTGTCGAGCATTTTGAAAATTCTTGAAGCTTTATAAACATCTAAAAATTTCAAATAAATATTTATCATATATAAGGACCATCAAAAAAATTTCAAAATTTTCTAACGTGATTTGAACCATTTTAATTTGGTTGAAGTTTAAGTAAGGCTTTGATCGAGGATTATGCTTTGTCCCAATTTGTAAATATTCTGAAGCTTCACCATCATCTAAAAATATTATGGGAATATTAGAGATGTATTATAACTATTCAAAAAAATTTAAAAATTCTAATATGATTTATTCTATTTTTCATTGAGTACAAATTTGTGATCGGTGTTTTATCGGAATGATGATACATTTCAATTTCTCAAAATTCCTCAAGTTTGATAATATTCTGAAATTTTATGAAAATATTAATGATGTGTCAGGACCCTCCACAAAAATCTCAAAACTTTCTATGTCATATGTATAATTTTTAAGCTCGGTTCAATTTCACAAGAAATCTCGAAAAATCTTGAGATTCGGCAATTCAAGCAAATCTCAAAATTTCGATGAAAAAACTAGATTTGAAATTTTATTTTTATATTTTGTCTAAAAAGTTATCAAATCAGAGATCTCGACAATTCAGCGAAATCTAATTTGATGAAAAAAATGGATTAAAATTTTGTTTTTATATTTTACCTAAAATTTACAGAAATACCGAGATCTCGACAATTCCAATGAAATCTTGGAAATTTTGGTGAAAAAACTGGATTTAAAATTTTTTCTATATTTTATCTAAAATTTATGTGAAATACCAAAATCTAGAGCGAATTTGGATTCAAATATCTGCATCCTGGTAGTGAGGTGGGCACTCGGGCGAGCTCTTTTAGGTCGGCAGAGCGCAGTCATGGCCGACCAGCTGACCCGTACGACAACGTAGCATGGGCGTCGGGAGCACATCAGACGATGCGTGACACGGCCGGCCGACAGCATAGATGGAAGTGCCTGGGCCCGATACTCAGGGTATGAGGAAGAAGTCTAGCATGAAGGTCAGACTCACAGGCATAAGCAGCCATTGATGCACTCGCATGGCATAGGCGTCACCTATCGTCGACACAGAGAAGGACAAAGCAGGAGAGAGTTTAGAGATTGAGAGGCAGTGCGAGAGCATCTCTCCGTCCTCCAACAATCGGCTCTCTCTCCCGCGGTCTCTCTCGTCTCCTCTCAATCTCTCATACTGTCTGCTCCTCTCTTTCTAGCCTATTACCCCCTCTCTCGTCAGTGTTGAGCATCATACGCTCTGTAACTATTCAGAACAAATAAATTTTAGTACTTTTATCATAATGTTTGCATTCACCACCTCAATTCTGGCATCTTGGCTCTTTTTCTCGTTCGATAGTGCAAATGGATCGGACACAGGCGACATAGCCTGGCAGAACCACAGCATAAATGGACCGTGCACAGGCTCATGAAGGCAGCCAAGGTTGTTGACCGGCTGGCACTCCACCTCTGACGAGGAAGGTCAATAATCCTATCCCTACAGACTGGTGGGCCATTTGCCATGTGGGCTAACAATCAGCGCAAGACATGGCCATCAGCGGTACCAGCGGCATCCACGCCACACCATATAATAACCTACTATAGTTTGAAGAGTCCTGGAAGGGCGGCACCTTACGTGTCTCGGGCCAGGCGGCTCGCAATGAAGAGCCAAAAATATTCTGGATGGGTCCTTTTTATTCTGGATAGGTCCTTTTGAAAAAAAATTACAATCGGGTCCTTGTCCCAGTAAAAATTACAAATAGGTCCTTCTTCCCAAAAAAGAATATATATTATGCTTTGGCCCTTTATCGTTTTTAAGGCTTGCTCGGGTCCTTTTCCACAAAATAAAAATTACGTTTAGGTCCTTCTCACGTTACGAATAGGTCCTTTTTCCAAAAAAAATTTATATCACACTTAGGTCCTTTATGCGTTTTAAATGCTTGCGCTGGGTCCTTTTCACAGAATCAAAATTACGTTTAGGTCCTTCTTCATCCAGAAAAAAGCGTGCGGATCCTTCTTCCGAAAAATCATACATTTTTCGCTTTTACCATTACGTTTAAACCTTTTAGAAAAAAACTCAACTTTCTTGTGTGGGCGGCACCAGCGTGATACGCCAGCGTCAAGTTGCTAGTAGTTATTAAAGCGGCGGCATCCGTTCGCGGAAAAGGCGAGAACTAAAGACTTCTGCAGGCAGCTCATACGTTTGAAACCACGTGGCCCAATGAAAAGCCCACGATAGTCCTTCATGAAATCCTAGGTGGCGCTATATAAGGAGGTCCCCTATGTACAAGAATCATAAATCAATAAAAGAGTGCATAAGTAAGCTCCCCATATACTGTGTCTCTCTCTCTGTTCTCAATTTGGATGTGTTAAGGAACCCGGACTATTCGATAGCGAGTTCCTTAACACGTTATCGGCCAGAAGCTCTGGAGTTGAAGGTGAAAGGTGAAAGGTGGGTTTGTGATTGAATCTATCATTATTGTCTTTATGCATGCATCTAACCTCGTATCGGTATGTATTCGTCACGGCAGAAGCTACGACGTAAAGCTCACGATTACACGAAGCTCATGTTCTTCATTCACAGAAAAAGGCATGCGGTCGGTTTAGTGCTCGCGGTATATCATTGCCTCGGCCAGCTCGCCGCGCAATCGCCCGCTGCCGCGCGCGCCGCTCGACCGTAACCATGCGGCCGACTCGGCCGCAGCCATTGCCGGCTCGCTCAAACCAGCGCCGCCAGCCAGCGCCGGCCCGCGCGTGTCGCGATGCGCGGCGCCGGCGCAGTCGCCGAGTTCGCCGCCGCCATGTTGGTGCCTCGCGCCCCGGCCGGCGCGCCAAAGCCGCCGGCGCCGCAGGCGGCCGCATCCGCCATCACCCGAGCACCGACCCGCGGCCACTGCCGCCTCGGTCGTGCTCCACGCCGACCGATCGTCGCCTCGGCCCGCACAAAGTCTGTGCATGGCTTCGCCGCGCCCCGCTCCGTCGCCTCGGCTGCATGAAGCCGCCGCGCTCGGTCGCCTCGGCCCTTACAGAGCTCGCGCCTTGCTTGTGCCAGCTGGTAGGCCCGGCTGATCACCTCGCCCGGTCCTCAGCCCGCCGAAGCGCCTTTGCTCGGCCGCCGTCGCCCGGCTTCGCGGCCGTATCTCATGGCCGGCCAAACGAGCTCGCTCGTCGCGCCCTTGATCCGATCGCCCTTGCCTTGTGATTCGGGAGCAAGCATGGCGAGTTGGGAACCATAGCGCGCTCTGCTCTTTTGTCTCGAGACAGGCCAAAGGCGGGCTTGATGGCCCATGGAAGGCGCCTTGATGCCCAGAAGGCCAAGTGGGAGGAAAAGCGGCCCAAGGGCGTTGGCGGAAGAAAAAAAGGGAAAGGAAAGAATGAAAAGAAAGGAAGAAAAAGAAAAAAGGGGAAAATAGCGAGAAAAATTTTAAAAAATTGCCGGAAAATCTAGAAAAATTATTTAGCTCTGTTTTTAATTTTTCTAACTTTATCTCTATTTTATGAATATTTTTATGAATTTGAATCCATTGTTTTATTTTATATCTGCAATGCATTTATTTTTGAACTTTATGCTTTTTGCAACCATTTTCTTTTAGATTACATGGATAATCTAATGTGAGATTTTGAAAACATGGAGATGTCAGAGCATCGTGAATCGTGAATTTGAAGAAGCGGCGCCGCGTGAACTACCTCACTTGGGCATCGGACGTGAAGATCGTTCTTGGGGCAGAAGCTCCGGCCGCGGTGATTGGTCTAGGGTCCTCGCGGGGGCGAGCCTCTTGCAGAGGCGAGCAGTCAAGCCACAGTATTTTCTCGAGGCACCACCTCTCAGCCACTTTGAAGAGCGAATACATGGGTGAGGAGAGTGCACATGAGCTTTGGACACTCTGAAGCGGTTCGAAAAGCTCAAGTACCATCTTGCCCAAGCACGGCAAGATTGGGTACATCGAGGTTCTGAGACTTTAAAGCAGTGGCGAGTACAATTACGCGCACTGCAATTTGTTCCCAATCTCTCTATGTGGCAAGAAGATCAGCGTGAGAAAAGATTGAGAAAACTCTCTCCACCTTCCACCCAAATGCTATCCAGTGCCGCTCTCGTCGGGGCGCATACAAGGAGTATAGCGAACCGATTGATGTAATGCAAGTTCGCGGAATCGCAAGAAGATGTTCTCTGCCAAGAACTATGTCTACTTGACCACTGGGACGAGCCTTGTACAGAGAAGTCAATGCCAATAGCTACAAGGTGAAAGCCCATTAATAGAAAGAAGGAAGCGAGGTGGAAAGAGAGGACTCGGAGGCCAAAGGAAAGTCAAAGCCCAGATGAAAAAGGATGACAAAGAAAAGGCTGCATGGCTAGTATGGATAAGCGGGAGCCAAGCACGTGCTTCAAGTGTGGCTCTTGGAGACAGTGAAGATATCGGGGAATCTAAAGTGAA